>CAWUHX010000046.1:628208-1228208 GCA_963922205.1 Romanomermis culicivorax
AAAAGCCTAACATCGTGATCATCATAAAAGCGTCGATCGAAAAATTTAAAATTTTTTCGATTAAAGGCTTGGAAGTTTTCTTCTTTTCGTTAGTCCGAGATGAACGTGCTGCTATAGTCGTAACTTTGCGACCTTTTTTCCATAACTCCGAATCGGGACCAACTTTTTTGCATCGCGTCTTTGGCGCCCGACCATGCGCCTGGACCCTGAAAACAGTGCAACGTTCCAAAAATTTTCAGGCTAAGGAGAAAGTCGAAAAATCTGTGAAATAGGGTGAATTTTTCTCACCTCCAACCTGAATTGATACGGTACGGCTGCTAAAAATAGACTTTTGATTGCAAATAGTGGATCGGTGAACAAAATATTTCCAAATTTTTGGTTTAACGCCCAATATTACGGCCAAATCGTCCAAGTACGGTAATCCTCTGATTTCAGCTTGGCTCAACTCCCGCTTCCCTACAGAAATGGAATATTATTTGTTACTAGATCAAGTTAGAATTTTACAGTGCAAGAATTTGTAACAAAATCGATTTCTTGTGATTCACAAAAAAACCATGTCACTGTGCCTAAATGTTGATGAAATTCTAATCTAAGAATAATTAGTGCATTTGAATTAATCAATTCTGCGAAAATTTCAAAATTCGATTCACGAGAAAAATAAATTATAACCCATGCACACTACAGTAAAAGCGTACATAGAGTAAGATTTGTAACCTTCCTGAATACTTCAAAACTTCTCTTTCCATATCTTTGTAAGGCGGTAGCTTAATGAGTCCAGTCAGAACTGCGCAGTGGAGTCGAGCCTGCATCTCTGAAATAGGGGCCAAGGCGCCCCTCGGAGCAGCCATGCCCACAAAACACAAGGTGTTGTGCTGGTTAGATGTGCCATCTTCGTCCCAATCGGGTACATCAACTTGTACAAGAGATTTTTCTCTTCATTTTCCTTCAATAGGCGTGGACCTCGAGTGTACCCAGTACAAAAAATGACGTTATCAATGTCCAACGTGGTTCCATCCTGAAAAGTGTTTCACGTGACACGTGTTATTGCATATATTCATGAATAGGTTTTAAGAACAAATGATATAGTGATCCGGCCTCAGGTTATACAAATAGCAATGGAAAAGGGGTCTGTTATCGGAAAATCTCCCATAGAGCGATTTTCAAATGAGAAATCGCTTCTTTCTCTTATATTTTTTGTTTTTTCTTTCCTTTTCTGTGTGTGTTGCATACTTTTTTTACTTCTGCTTGTTTGTACGTTTTCATCCCTTGCCTCTGCCTTCTTTCATTTTCATTTTTAGTCATGAAACAATACAGTACAAATTTTTGGTTTTAAATAACTTCAGTCACACCTATACTTCTTATGAAGTTCGGCATGCCTTGTTGTAAGTGTGACAATCTTTATAAAATCATAAACAAAACAATGCTAGAAGAAACAAAAAAATCAAGAGAAAAAAACGTCTACAAAAATGAAGACATTAGGAATAAACCAAAATTGATTGAAAACCATTGAAAAAGAAAGAAAGGATAAGAAAGAAAAACTACTGTGAAAAAAAAGAAAGAAAAAAGGAACAGGAGAATGGAAAAAAGAAATTAAAGAAGTAAAATCAAAAAACTAAGATAAAAACTAAGTAAGAAAGAAGAAAAAATCACAAAGGAGAAAAATAAAATAGGATATGGAGCATGCCGAACTGTGTGAAAATTCTACGGGAAACTATAGTTATTCAAAATAACAACTAGTAATCTAATGTTTCATGAGCAAAAATAAGGTTGATGACAAGAAAAAATTGAACGTAACGAAACAGAGGCAAAAGGTGAAATCTGAAGACATGCATAAACAAAAAGATAACCAACACACATAGAAAAAGAAAAAATACATTAAAGGAAAAATTTAAGATAAAGGAGCAAGAAATGAACAAACTGCTATTAGGTTTTCGATCGCTTATCTGAGAATACCCTATGAAAAACATAGCATAGCTGTATTCACTTCCTGAATTGTTACAATATCGGCATGAAATTTGCACATGGATAATCATGTGATCAGTCAGCATTTTATGATGGTGTATATGCAAATAAACAAGACCAACAAGCTATGATCATCTGTACCGTATAAAAATTGTTTTTCTATTTTCTGAGACAAAGTTTGCCACGTCAACTTCAGCCCCTAATCATATGAAATATTGCACGTTAAATCTCCACAATGACCACTGTTAGTTTTCAGAAAGACTATCAGTTCCAGTTTCCATAAACGAGTTGATTCCTTGATCCTTCGATCCAGTCTTAACCTTTGAAAATGGTTTTAAAGGGTGTAGACACTGGGTTAACATCAGCGGTTAACCTGTTATCTTGTGAACTCGAATTTTGTGATTGCATTTATTAAGTGGAGGGATGATATGCTACATACTATAGTTTCTGCATAGACATTTTGTAGGTGAATCATGCATACGGAAAATTACGTGACGACTACCCAATTAACATAAAAATAATGGTCGGTTTCACCTATCAACGTAGCCTTGAACTTTATCATCTGATCCATTATGAGTTGTGATCAAAAGTGATTGACATTGTTTAGCTTCTCTGGTTAGTTTGTGGTCTGGCAAACTTCTATTCTGTGATCTAGTTCAAGGTTTTTGGTAATCAAGTGGTACAGAAGAAACATGCTGCTATAGAAGAACTTCGTCACGTTGCAGCTAATCTTTTGAACTGTAGGTACACAAAAAATCGCATATTGCCAGTTCTAATGAAAATGATGGGTGATTCATCAGTTAACGTGACTTTGAACTTGATTTTGTAATACAATTTGCGTTATCAGGTAATGTGAAAGGCGGTCGACACTCCTTAACCCCCACGTTAACTTCGGATTGTGTGAACTTGAATCGTGTGATGTAGTACAAAGTTGGGGCAATGGGAGGAACTTGAACAATGATTAACTGCAGAGTAAATCTCGTGACATTGTGCGCATGGAAAATTTATTTAATCAATACTACAACGTATTGGTTGACTGACAACTTTTGATGAATAGTGAATTCAAGTTTTGTTATCCAATTCTTGTTATTGTTGTATGAAAAAAAGTCGACCGTTATCTTTTTTACCAGTATCAGAAAATCAAGCACTTTTTTCGTACCTCAAGTTGAACTTCATTGCCTCCGTTAAACTTTTTCAAATTCGGTTTGACAACCACTTGACCACTGGAAATGTAAAACGGAAGTTCGTCGCTGACCACTTGACTTTTATTGGCGATCAGTTGTTTATTGGCGCAACCGGTCACCGTTGCGCGGTCAAATCTCAAATCGGTCAAAAATTCCAACAAATTCATGTGCAAACGAGGTAGGACGGTGAATAGCCAGTGGAAAAAGCGAGTTTCGGTCCAGAAATCGTGCGGCAAACCAAGTAGACCTTTCGAGAGGCCAACCAATTTTCATTTTGACGACTGGCGATGTAGACCTGAAAGTTTAAGACATGAATTTCTGAATATGAAAAAATAATTTGATATGACAAATAGTTTTATGTCAAATCATTAACGTTTGATTTACGTCAATTTTTCGATATTTCATTAACTTTTTAGATCAGTTTCTGTCACTGTTTTTGGTTTCCATGACTGTTTTTTGGAAAATGAACAAATAAAGAATAACATTATTACATGATTAATGCATGTGAATGAAAAAAATCTGTTTTAAGCCCATCGCAAGATATGGGAAGCATGCAGTAAGATGTGCTCCGAAAATGAATGAGAATCAGCAAATCACTCGAATTGTGTATGAAGAATTCGAAAACTGGTTAAATTTTGAATTCATTGCTTAGTTTATATACTGTCCTAATATCCGGATTTATGTGTTAATTTTTAAGAAATTTGAATAAAATTTTCTCCACATAAACTTTGTTATTTCAAACCCAAAAACTGTTTCAGCTTGATTCAATAAAGAATTTGATTTGAATCAAGTATTTGTGATTCTAAATTTTCATCTCATGCCTTGCAAATTTAAAATTGTGGATTACTATATGATGATTCCAAAAAATTCACCTGCCTTAAAGTGATGAATTAGTTTTATTTAAAGACGATTTGAAGTTACATTTTATCGTTTGCTTCCCCTGTGTCATTGATTGAGACGTGAAAAAATCCAACTGTTCGAAAAAGAACAGTGGATTCGACATAGAAAATCAAAGTTCAACAGTATGTAACTCTGTCCGAAATTTAGATACAACGTTCAGAGCTGCATTTTGGGATAGTTCTCGACAGGATCTATTATTCGATGTATCCAACGCGTCAAAGTTGTCAAAAAATCAATAGCTTACAAATGATAAAAGTTCGGTCGCCGCGCGTTTCTACAGGAGACAGTTATTTATTGCGGAGAGAGCAGCTACTGTAGTTAAGTGTACAGTATTTCGAAGTAAAGGACTAAAGTGAATAAGCATTTTAAAAACTAAAACTAGAACACTTGAGCCTGGAAAGGCTTTTCACTCAACTTTCACGACCATGCCATGTCAAAGCATTCATTGGCTGGAAGGTAAACCATGGCTCCTTAAAAAAGACGCACAACATTCAAATTTGCATATTTGGGTAGATCTCGACATTATCTCGCATTTTATGTCAAACATAATACAAGTGTCAGTCGAAAAATTGCTCATAAACGAGATCTCTTGAACAACATAAAAATTTGAACCTCTCTCTCTCTGCTCACCCGTGATGCTACGGAAACTAAAGCCGCCGCCGTGTCCATAGCCGTGTGACCGAAACCGACCACCAACGTCGAACGATTTTCGAAACCGCCGGCGTTTTTGAACGTTTGGCAATTGAAAAGGCGACCGGCGAATTTTTCGACGCCTTCGAAATGAGGCCGGAAAATTTCCCGGTAACGGCCGCTGGCCACGAAAACGCCGTCGAAAATTTCGGTAGCGCTAGGTTTACTGAAAAAAACGAGGATACTGTAGTCGAAAAAATGCGATGTAGGTTGCTGTATATGAACTTCACATAACGAATCTTGGTTATTTTCTGGGTAAAATATAGAATACTGTAGCTCGGTAAAGTGAAGATTCTGGATATGTTTTGAATTTCTTATATTTCTTGGGGTAGTCATAACAGTGAGAGCTATTAATGATGTTTTTTCTAAAAGGAATCGTGAACGATTCACTGTGCAAATTAGAATTCTGTAGTGTAAGGTCATGAACCTTCCAAAATTACCGTAGAACATAGAGTAGGAATGTAGTTCAACCGATGGGGAAATTTTTCTGATTCTTGCTTGGTTGGTTGCTGAAAAAAGATTTATGTAGTCGAAAAGTAAAAATTCTTCCAATTTTTAAGCTTAAAAGGATTAAGTAGAGAGGATTGTATTCATAAAATGAGATTTTGCACTTCAAAAGGATGCCTCCTATGCACTCTCAGTTGCGCAGAAAAGGATACTTTATCTGAAAATACAGAATGGTCTACGTTCCCTGGGCTCCTACCAGACTTATAATCTAGTATCGTGTTTAACTGTACTTGTACCGTATTGTACTCTATTGTAGAGAATCGAAATTACTCTAGTTAAAAACGTACGATTTTACCAAATTTTTCGAAAAATCCTACACCAAACGTAAAGTATCATTTTCAACTTACTTTTCTTGAACAAAAGTGACACTCCATCGTCCGGTCTTTTCGTAGTCGTCGTTTTTGACGATACTGGTTACGACGGTATTAAACTTCACGTGATCTTTCAGGTGATATTTTTCGGCGTACGACGAAAGATACTTCAAATAATATTTATTATGCAAAAATTCGGGAAATTCTTCAGGCATCGGATAATCGCTGAACGCCATCAAATGTTTACTCGTCAAGCTGACCGTCTTTTTCGAAACTGAAACCGATCCTGAAATATTGGCATTGGTCAACGCTAATGTACTCAATTTGTACTTTTTGATCTGAAATTACTGTACCGCACTTTTTGCATGTCTGGATCAGACTAGGATCAACACTTGATCTTGATTTTACTTCCTTTTACAGTTACTTCAATATAGAACATTCGTTCTAGTATACTTTTTTACGTCACACTTTGATTAGTGTAGTATATTTTGACGAGCATATTTTCACACAAGTATTCCGCTTGACATATCAGTTTTTAACTTCGGTATCTTTACTTGGTATATAATACAGCATAATTGTGAAAAATCATAGTATTTTCTTCGGTCTGCATGATCGCAGCTCAATGTAGAAAAATCTTTTTCCGATGCCAATTTTGGATTCTTAAATCCCATTTTAAATCTAAAACCTAAAACTAAATGGGTGCATTTTCAGAAATAAAGTTATCAAGACATACGGTTAAATATGCTAACTTACTGTAATATCCTGGTCTGAGAAATCAATTTTGTTTTTTCATCTCAACTATCATTGCTCACCATCCTCTCTGTAGTGCCATAGACCGCCGATAACGCTGGATTTTTCGAAGCACACTACTTCAAAACCGTGTTGAAGACATTCTTTCATAGACGCCAGTCCGCTCAAACCTGCTCCGATCACGGCGACTTTCATCGTGTTAGAATCAAAAAACGAAGTAACTAACTAATTCGATACTAACTAACTGATACCGTTAACGGTAGGTGCATATAAACTGTTTAACAGCTAAATAAATATTAATGGACTGGAATGATATGCAAGCTTGATAGCTGAATTATTAGAGCTAATTTTAACAACAGACAATAGATCTAGAAAAGTTAGTCGACGACCTGGAACGTTCTAGAAAAAAGGTTGGTACAACGGAATATCGAACTGAATAAATATAATAAGGAAGTAACTTGCAGATTAGACGTTATTCTATTACAAAAATGCACATTCAAAAATAATTCAAAAATAAAATAATTCAAAAATAAATATTCTTTTGGTCAACCAATACCCAACGAATTGTAGGAGATTCAAATGCCTCTTTCCGATGATTATATGCGGTTCACGTTTGAACCGTTAGACGTTCAATTCTTTAATCTTCATTCAGTATGCTTTGACGATTTTCCCAATTTTCACGAACAACAATTTTTATGAACGATACATTTTTAGGGCCAAGTAGTTATTTCACGGGATCAATCGGGACTGAAAAATTGTGGACATATTGAACCAATTTCCAACATCTTGATGTGGAAGCATTTTGAAACAGCTTTTCCGACACTGCACTGATTCGGGAAAATTTTTTTCATCATACAACTGAGTGGTTGTATGCGGCGTCAAAAATGGCCGAAGCTATTTTTCATGTTCTATAACGGTTTCTAGATCACATGGTGATCTGGGTCACAAAAACTGCACTGATTTTGGTAATCAAGGACCTGTACAAAGCGCATTCCTGATTCTCGATTCATTTTGAAATGATCGTTCCAACGAGCCCAGGAAAGTAAGTTCAAAACGGAAAAAACCAAGCTTATTACTGCAATCAACAGAATTATTTAATTAGCGACAAACAAGGTAGCTTAAAATTTCCTTCGACAACTCAGTTCTCGAGTAGGCCCGGTTATTGAGACACAGTTTTGTCAAAATCGACAGCGAATAAACAATGATTTTGGCTTTTTCTATCGCCCTGATAGCAATTCAACGTTTTTCTACAGTAAAAAGTTTTCCACGTAGCGGAAATTGCTTGCTAAATTGAACCTGATTTTTGAGCTTCACTGCGGTTCATGATTTTAAATTGAATGCACTGTAGTTACGTTTTTGTTTCATTTATAGGTTCCATCGATCAAAAGTTGACCTGTTCAAAATTGTTTTCCACATTTATGCAAATTTTTCTCTAAACGAGGCAGGGGATGCGATTTGATTGGTGTTAGGGTATATGAGCCCAAACAGGCTATTTTCATGGTCAAAGAAATTTAAACTGTTTTTGACGGTTTGATATTTTATGGCTACTTTCCCAATATTTCATTATAAAATCATTTCGAAGACTACACCAATAAAATGACTATAGTCAATTTAATTTAAAATGATCGATGTAGCAATACCAAAAAAGTAAACTGAAGTTGATGCGCATTTTTCACTTAGCGAAATATTTTATAGCGTAGAAAAACGCTAAATTTCTTTATTAGAGTGAGGGATCTTTAAAAACACAGTATTATTGTACATTTTCAATTTGGACAGCACTGCAACGATATGTGAGTGCTATTCTAGAAATTTAGACACTTAACCAGGTTATTGGAGGAAATTTTTCCGATTTTTTGTCCCTCATTGACGGAATTATTTTCCTGTTGATTACAGAAATAAACTTACCATTTTTTTCATATTCAACTTACTTTCATGGAATCACGGCATATGCAATGATTATTTCGCAAGTTCCTTGTACGATTTTTCGTCCGATCTTTTTTTATCGTTCAAACGTGTCAACTAATTGTAATTTTATGTTTACTTTACCGTTAAAATTAGCTCTCAGGCAGTCTATCGATCAATGTTCCATTCCCGAACCAAAGCCATTTATAGTTGTAGGTATCTGTGCCACACTTTATAAACTCTTTTTCGTACCACCCGTATTAGTTAGCTGTTAATGAAGTTTTGGATTATAAGTATTCGCAGTAGTTTCTAGCAGCATAGTTTAGGAAATAATGATCGACACGGCGATTTTGAAAGCTCAAATGGCCAAAATTCCCATTAACCCGGAAAATGCAGCGGCTTTTTACACTCAGTAAGTTCTTCCTTTTACAAGATCGTCCGGAAAAAGTGCTCAGTTTTAGAGCACCGTAACACAGTAATTAGAAGCGGTATTTTTAATATTGTCTTCAGAATCAGAACAGAAAGTTTTGTGGATTTAGAAAAAAGTCGTCAAGTTCTGTGGCATATGGAACAGTAGCTATTATAAATAAAGTTTACTAATGCAAAAACATTGAACAAAAGTTTACAGCAGTATTGTATTCTATAATGTGGGATAATTTCTTGTTTTTGTACTGTACAATAGGCCAGAATCACTATATCATAATTAGCCATAATTTTCTCTCAATTTGGAATCTTCTCACTTTTCGACGGTCTCTATGCTGAAATGACCCGTTTTCATTGCCCTACTGCAGCCGTGGCGTTCCATACAAAAATCATCCCATTATTATATGTCAGAAAAGTATTCTCCAATTATAGAATGCTCGTGTGACATCCTGGAATGGAACCACTATTTGAATTGTAGTTCATTGCAGTTTAAAAAATTCTTTGAAAGTTACTGACTGATCCCAAGTGACCAAAGTTGAATCTCTGATTGTTTTAATTTTACTCAGTGACCAAAAACTGTACGATGGTCAATGCAGCTATTTGTATTCGATTTCCAAATCACCATAAAATCCTGATGTCATGACATCCACAGACAAGAGCTATATGTTTTTGTAAAAAAATAAAAAATATAAAAATTATTATTGATAGTTACAGTATTCGATGTCAAATTCCTCGGGCATCATATTCCCTCGTTTTGTTTTTATTGATAATATTTGCACGACTGAATTATGTTCGGAGTTGAGTTTTTATGGTTAATTTTGACTTGTTTGAATGATTTTTAATTCGAATTCGACTTTGCTTCTGCCAAAGATCAAGAATATGATAATAATATGAAGTTTTATGCAGTTACTGTAAGTTTTTGTAGCGGATGTCAAACTCGATCTTTTTGAAGAATATTCCTCGTTTACAGACTGATCTGCACGTTTTGGAATGTAATTACTGGTTTTCAAGTTGCTACCCAGTGATTCAACACGATAATAAAAACAGCTGAACATCCGTCAGTTCTAGATCAGAATTTTTCGAAGGCAGGCAAAAAGCACTAGTTTAAGATATTTTTGGAAGTTAACAATCTGCAAACATGTACTGAAAAAATTTGCGTCATTTTGATCATATCTATTTCCAGCGCCTTCACAGTGGCGCCCGATGTACGACAATTTTTCAAGGGCGCCGAAAAGCTCGAGGCAGAAAATGTGGCCAAAACTAAACGTTTCACACACGGTGGACAGAGGTTCCTATTTTCCATGCACATGGTCGTTCATTTGGCCAACGACGACGAAATGTTCAACTTTTACATAACGGACGTCATGCACAGGCATACGGGTTTCGGACTTCCTCCGGATATGTACGATGTAATTCTTTTACTGTATGTACAGCAAGACAGGGATGGTCAAAAAATGTGAGATCAGTGTAGAAGAATTCAAAATTTTTTGTGCTTGTCATTTAAATGCCATTTGCGTCGAAAGTTTACTGTAAAGCCGTTTTCAGGTACCATTCCACGACGTTTGGTACAGCTTCCTAGAAAAAAAAGTGGGCATGAGTGAAGAAGAGAAATGCGAGTGGGAAAAAATTCGACATCAGAAGTTGCTGCCCGCGATCATGAGGAGTTTGAAAGGATGGATGGGCGACGCTTGAAAGATCAAAGATAAACAAAGATTGATAGTATACTTGTCACATGAAGATTTATCCCCAAAACTTGTTGTAGAATGTATAATTTGCCCAAAATACTTCAAACTACAGAATCGGAGCAGATATAGTACAATTTTGATGACCATTGAATCGTAATTCTCGTAATCTTTTTTTTGTATCATGTGTATTTACTGTAACTGTCTTCTGCTTTGAGCAATCTTCGATGTTTGACGCAGCAATGGTATCAAACCAAATTTTGAACAGTGATTACACAGGTATATATTATATTCATATAATCGATTTAATAAAAATTTTACAAAAAAAATTTCGATTCTCAGTATGCAATTCATGTATGGATGGACAAAAAATTATTTTTCTCAACAATTTTTGCGAAAAAGCATGAAAATTATGCTATAAGCTAGTAGATCATAGGTGGATCAGCTGAGTAGAGTAGTTTGATGTTTTTTTAAATTTCCTCTTTAAATATGTAAGTTTCGACAAGACAGGAGCACAATCAATTAAGCTAAAGAAGTTATTAGTTCAAGCAAAAAAGTGACCGACTGATTCAAATGATACTGTTGGCTGAAACGATATGATGGCTGAATCGAATCCGGATGTATAAAAACGATAGTTGAACTAAACGATATGATGGCTGAATCGAATTCGGATGTATAAAAACGATAGCCATAACTTCAGGGGCAAGCATAAAGGTTGCTCGAGCCTCCATCTTGGATCTCAGTGCTAGCACGCCAAAAACTACGTTTTAATCTTCTTACCTCCACTTCTGGCTACGGTGCTTTCGTTAGAACAGGTTGTATTTCTCAGAGCGTACACCACTGGCACAAGATTTTCTTGAGAATCTGTTTTTACATCGTATTTTTTATAATAGATTGTTTTGATGACTTATCCAGAACACAATAAGTGTACGACAGATCGAATGATGTGAAAAATAGTCCCCAAGTGATTTAGAAAAAAACCAAGAAATTATAAATTTTAATCTTTTTTGCGTTTTAAAAAACCAAAAACCAAACCTCGTAAGTCTTCTAGTAGTATGTCGTATCCTGCTGGCCTGCAACGTTATAAAACTGGCATGGTTAATGATAGGTGGGAAAAAAATTTTCCTCAACTACGTGTTTGCATGACCACGAGGGAACAAAAGTGTGTCTGGCGTGGACCACCTCCGGGACAATTCAGCCACCGGGTCACATGTGCCATTCTGCATTCCTTGAAAATGCAGTGTTAGCTGGAGTTGAACTGTTGACATGAGTTCACAAACTGTTCATGAGGCAGACACGGTTGCACTTGAATATGAAGATTTAAAATATGCTGAGAGTTCAAACGATGTATTCGTCACTACCGATACAACAACATTTGTGTACGAAGAGTGGCCCTTAAAAAGATAGTTGAGTCTTCTGTAAGTTTGTGATTCATAGGAAAAAAGAAAAATGGCTGATCCATATGATGGTGGCTATGAATCAGGTGAAGACAGCAGTTATGAGTCATTCCAATTCCACCCGATGGCCATAGAAAAAGGCGATTTTCGCGCACACCACCTGAAATGATTTATTTTTGACTACAAATCTGGAATGGAAAAATTCCAAAAACTCTAATTTTTACTAGGGAAGAAGCTTTTGGATACACTGATACCTGCAAGGTAAATCTATATAAATTTAAAATTGTGAGCTGTAGCCATGCTCAAATACAAGTCAATGGGCGAAATCATTTATCAGTTGCCTATAATTTAAAAGAAACTTGGATCGAACCATGGCATTCCTACAAATAGTGAAAAAAATTTACTCAGATACAGACACAGGCCTGACTTTGGATGATTTCTTCCTGCATGAACATCAAAGTTTGCCTTTTAACCTGATTTTACCAGGCGTACTTGCTGTCAAATGTTTGAGAAAAGTTCAGAAAGGATGAGGAAGATGATGTAAAATTGAAAAATCTCCAATAAAAAATTTTACTCAGAATGGATGCTCTTCAGTTTAGCTCAGACTTTTTGAAGCCCACAGTTTACGATCTCAAAAAAAGAAGAGAACCTCTCTTGATCACTCAATCAGCAATTGCTAAGAGCAGCTTTTATTTATTTTTCAATGGTATTTGAGAAACGTGATTAATAATGTTTTGGATTCACATGAGGTATGCTAAATCTTCGTCAGATTTACAAATTTTGGGCGCACCATATGTAACATAATTTTCATAATTTTGAAATGTGCTGTAAACCTAGTAGTGCTGATCTACTACGCATATCACGAATCCCATCCGGTTCTTTTGAAGTTATCAATGCGGGCTGATGAAAGAAAACTTTCGAGGTGGAGGTTCGATCGAATGTTCCTCATTTCATCATCACATGAATTTAAGAAAAGCAATATCTGGCGCCAAAGTGACAGGTGCTGCGATGCTGGTGCTGAACTCTGGCGTCAAAAACGTGATGCCAAAGTGCCCTTGAGTGAGGTCATACATTTCAAGCATAGAGTTTTCCACTTCTATACCAACCTTGACACGAGTTCTAGTGGTCCTTGTCTAACCTGCTGCATTATGGAAGATCTAAAGTTTGTTCTCGGTCTATCTATCATTAATGTTACTACGTCGGATCTGAATTGGGCTCAACCAATACCATTCATATAAATATTGTTCAATGGATCGTTGATGCTAAATATCTGTTTGCAACACTGCTCCTTAAGGACATTGTTCCTTTTGATCAAAATTCGTCCATTAGGAAATTATCATCTCGTTGTTCAATCATTGGCTCATTCATTGGGTGTCAATGACCACTAGAATCAGAAGCGAAATCACCCATCAACATTAGGCCTAAGTGAACATCATTACCAAGATAGAAAATGCCACTTATCATTTTACATAGAACTAGCTAGGTGCAGGAATGCGAGAGCCTAGGAACTACGGGGTCAAGTTACAGTAAGATAGAAAGTGTGTAGGATTTTCAACGATAAATGGGCAAATGACTTATGAGACATATATTCTTGTTTCGAATTAAGTAAGCGTAGTCGATGTTGAGAGGCAGATAATCGCAGCAAAATTTGATTTCAATGTTGTAAGTTCTGCTTTGATCAGCCCTTTTGTAGGATCTGCATTCGAATAAAGAACTTTGTTTGTGTTCCACTATGTCGAACATCTCAGTAAAGCCCTCATTTAAAGATGAAAAAATCGGAGGATTTTTGTCAGCGACAGCCAATCCTAGAAATAGGGGATGAAATTCTGGTGATAAAACACCGTTCTATTCTTTTGCCGATTTTTTACATTATAAGCATATAAAGCCAAGATTGCCCGAAACATTTGCCCCTGAGATGTGCCAAGATGTATGTGAATGTAGATCTAAAGAAAATCCAATGTCGGGGATGGACATAGTCTATCTCCAGGTTGCGAAAAAATAGCCAAGGTCGACACAATTTGTGTTGACGCCGATTTGCATAGACACCGTGCATAAAACTGCTGGTTGTTTATGGTTTTGGTCATTCCTGATTATTGTTTTTTATTAAGTAAAGAATCGGCGGCCACACAGCCATTTATTTATAATAATATTATTATTGTTATATTGTAGAGTATTTTCGCCAAAATACAACATCCCTCGTCCGGACATTTGATCAACATCTCGCAGCAGAGGGAATGCAGGTTAGACCGCGGATTTCTGGAGAGCCACCCAGCATGCAAGTCTACATTTGCGACTCAATTATCGGCTTGCCTTCTGGGTGTGTCCCTGATTGGAAGTTACTTGAGATCATAGTGTTATTTGATCTTCTGCAGTTCCTTGGAACGAGAGCAGGTGATCTTTTGTTGAACTTGAGACTGACCAAACTGTTGCAAACTTATTCTACCTAAGGTTTCGACCTGATTAGGTGAGTTAGTGAGTGACTAATCAGGTCTATTTTGATACCAATCCATTTATTATATTCCTCAGTCTAACCCAAGTCTCATTTCAACACCAATGTGCTCATGTATTCAATCAGCATGTGTGGGGAAGAAAATTTTTTAGCTGCTTTTTCTATACATCGACTATGAAAGCTAGGTTTCTGCTAAAACTATAAAGAAATATATTATTTTTACCTTCTGGGAACAAAATTATGAAGGATCAGTTTTGAAATCATCGCAGATATTCTAGCATTTGAAGTTTTATATATTCTATTACACGAGAAAACACCTGCAAACCATGGGATAGTTTTTTCATTTCCATTTGATTTCCTTTTGGCGATTTTTCCACCCGCTCAACGCAAATAATTGCAAATGCAAATGCAGCATCAGATTCAGTCTTATATGCTATGAGGTCTATGAGCCATACAAAGTGCATTTGAAATGTGCATCGAATGCAATTAATTAATTAATATAGAAAAGAACTATAATAATTGTCATTGATGTGTATTAATATTTACGTATTAAGATAAAAATATCAATAATAGTAGAATAATAATAATGATAATAGTAATAACAATAATAATAATGATAAAAATATCATTTAATAACTAATGTCATTGAAGATTATTCAATTATTCATACCAATAAAAATTAATCTTGATAAATTATTACCCACAGATTAGTATGCATGGCGTTTTATGGAACATTTATAGATCTAGGCTATACAATAATGGTTTTAATCGTCAGATCATGAGAAAATTGGCATGAACATCAGTTTTTCAGCAATTCAGTAGTCCGATCAGTAGTCATATATTCCCCCGTTGCACTAATGACTGTTAAAATTTGACTTTGTACCATTCTAACAGTTTAATATTCGCTTTTTGGCGTTCAATAACCCATGAAGCTTGTGTGGGTCAGAGCTATTTTAAATTGCTAATTTCCAGAAATGAAGTCGAATTTTCTTATTATTATTCTTCCTGACATTGTATTATGCTTGCCCAAAATTTTTGTTAGAAAATTTCCAAGAAATAAATTTGATTGTGACTACTTAAAAATCTTTCATAGAGGGCCACAAAAAAACTGACCTCCTGAAAACTTGGAGTAGTTCAATAGTCCTTGGTGTTTCTTTTCATGTGCTACAACAAAGAAAGCCCGAGACCATAGTTGAAAATTTGGATCGATTTTTTCATCGAATTTTATTGTTCCACGATCAGTCCAAAATAGGAATACATCATTGAAAAGAATGTGCTAAATCTATGTGTTTATGAGTGAAATAATTCAGTATCGAAAATGCTGTGCATATTGGTTTGGAGCTCGATTTAACAGTCAATGAGTTAAGTAAATGAAAATCGAATATTAGTATGTACTTCAATTGTATGGTGTATTTCCAAACGTAAGTCGATGACAAATGCACGGGTCACTGCATGATTAACAATGAAGAAGTTTCGAGTTTTGACTATTTTATAGAAAGTATATAAAATCTTACATATCTATTCTCCAAAATTACTGGGGTACACAGTCGGAATATACTTCTACGTAGTCGTACAGGTTGTACAAACATAAAGTTAAAATTAAAATTTACAAGGTGTAATACAGCTTTGTGTTTCAAATTTGCTAATTTAATTCTCATTTGATAATATAAAATTTTTGTTTCCAATTTTATCTACGTTTTGATGAAACAGTCAAAACTAAAAAATATGATCATGAGTAGACGAAACTATTAGTAAGAAAAATATGAACCATACGACTAAAGGTCCAACACCTGGGACCGGTTTCATCAAAGGGACTTAAGCTCCAGCTGAGCTGCAGTTCAAGCTGCAGCTTAACTATATATATCATTGCCGTTAAGCAGCGGCTCAGCTGTGGCTTAAGTCTCTTTGGTGATACCGGCCCCAGCTTTTTACTAAGTGGATATGTGGAATACGTGAAACGTTGTTCATATACTATGCTCAGCAAAATGAGCTTAGTGCAACAGTAAACTCTTCAAGTTGATGCTGTTTTCTTTCCTATTATACCATGTTTAATTAGTTTTCAATAGAATACCATACTCCTACAACGACCATCTAACGGGCGGATTTGGATGGCAAATTCAGAAATCCAAAATTTTGGGTGGATTTTGGCATCTAAAAGGTGGATGTGGGTTTTTATGGTTGAACGGCGGAACTGAGAGTTATTCTTACAAGTCCTACAAGTAAAGTTTCTATCAGTCCTGCAATAGTAGCATACACCATTTGCGTAAAACTGATTTTTTAGAACCATATGTTACAAATGGTTACAAGTCCTACCAGTAAATTTCATGGCAATCCTAAAAATGTAGCTACAACTCGGCGTTGCATAAGACCATGGACTTCAAGATGCAAGCTAGGTGCGGAACTCGCCACTATAAGACGGAGACTACAAGCCTTAAATGTCAGTTATAGGTGAAGCGTTGTATAAAATTACTAGTCCTAAAATTGTCGGTCGCTAGCATTTAGTGTGCTACGTTAAACTTAGCGAATCGACTCTGACTTATAATGCTCTAAACTTTTTTAAAATTATCTGTCTTCACTTTAACTTACTAACTTCAGTTTATTAAGTTTTGAAGATTATTCCTTTGTCTGCTGAATCATGTTTTTTATTCAATTTTATCCACAAAACTCATGTCACGTTCAGGAATAATGCAAAGGTATCTCAAATCCTCGCAGTTACACTTTGTTACATCTGTGTTAAAATGATATTTTGATTTTTGTGTGCTGTCTAGGAGGATGCGTTTCTGGTTAAAAATGTGCATATTGTGAAATTTGTGATTTTAGGGCAAAACGGATTTTGCGTCGTTTAAAGAAGTACTAGTGATGGGGAAATATCTAAAAAGATACATAAGACATCGAAGGGATAGTAGGGTAGTAATATAGTTTCTTTTTTTCATGGTTTTATTTGGAATAATTACATCCAATACGACATGAAGTATTTAGTGCACACGCAAAGGAAAAACGAAAACAATATACTCATAGTACTACTTACCCTTGAGGCTAAGGAGGGTGGCTCTATGGCCTTTTTGATTTGTTGAGTTGATTTTCATTTTTATTACATCACGAATTCCAGGATAGATTTTTGTGCTTCATAAGTATGATGATCCAAAAGCTTTAGGAAGCAGCTAAGGTCATTTTTAAAATGTTCAAACGATAATTGCTTTGCTGTATTTGCAACTTTGTATATGTGGAATTTTATGAAAATTACCAGAATATTTATGACGTTTGACATTAAATTATTTTCTGCCAGTTTGGTTCCCAAGATTATGTCAGTTTTTTCGAATCTGAAATTTGGTTGTACAGACTTTCTTTCAGCATGTTCTACATCATTCCAGAATATTTTTACTACAGGACATTCTGCAAGTATGTATAATATATCTGCTTTTTCGTCACAGTGTTGGCAATTGTCCGATAACTGTATTTTATATTTTGTAAGCAGGTAAGGGGTAATCAGTATGTTATAGATAATTCTGATCTGGAATTGCTTATATTTGTTGCCAACTTTGAGTGTGCTCAGAATTCTCCAAGATTCGTCAAATTCCCTTCCTGCTGGGAGTTGGAGTTTTTTCCCCAAGCTTGTTCGCCTTTTGCGATACTTTGTTTCACTTCAATCATATGTTTTTTGCTTTATCTAGGTCATTAATGTTGAAGGATTGTATGTTATATTCAAATTCACTCCATAATGTTTGATATCTGTTTAGAAATTGTTTCCATTCTTTAGGTATGGCAAAAATTACTTTAGCATAGTTCATCCAGCTAATTTTGACTCCGTCATAGTTTAATTTCTAATAGCTTCTAATGGACCATCCATCTTCCAACCAATAATATTAGTAATTAAATTTCGTTCCTTGTTTTCTTTGTAGAATTATTTCAGCAGCTGATGTAATCTCGAGGGTATTGCTAATGGGAATGTATTGAAGAGTGTCAAGTATTTCTGTGCAGAAGGGTGACAAGTAAATTTTCAATCAGCTTGTGGAGAAATTCGACTGAATCAGTTCTGCCAATACTCCCACCTTTGCCAACTCACATGTTCCTGACCTACTCCACTTACCAGGATAATTTACTAGCCTCTTGATTCATTTTGATTTGAGAGCTGTGACTGAAATTTGCATATTTGACATTTTTATACCAACATTCTCAAAGCTGTGTATCATTACTGTGGATTTTATTTTCGGTTTCGATCCATTCCATGTGAAGTTCTGCTGCATTTTTTTAGTTCTCTCACAAATTCCTTACTCACTGGCAGATTTATGAAATCGTAGTTTAATGTGGACATGATTTAGCAATTCCACACTGTGACTTTTCCAAAGAATGTTAATCCTCGGGACTCCCATATTTCGCATTTTCTCTGACATTTCGTGATTTTTTCGCCAAAATTTTCCGTATTTTAGTACATTTTTGACAGGGCATATACATAAACATGTTTCTCTGCTACGCTTTTTTCCTAATCCCAATATTTGTGTCCTGTTCAGATTAACCATCAAACCTGAAACATCAGCCAATTCATTCAATATTGAGATAGCATTTTGCATGCCTTTTCATCTTCAACTAGAATTGTAGTGTCATCAGCATACATCGAAACTCCATGAGTTTAACCTTTAATTTCCAACCCTTTATATTCTTTAGATTCGCGTAGATTTATGGCTAAAAGTTCCACTGCACATATGAAGATGTACGGTGAGAAAGGACAACCTCTTTGTAGTTTGAGTCGCTTGATTGAGAAACCTGCATTTTGTACTACCCCTTCAGCTCCATTATATAGCGTATTTATTTAATTGCAGAATTTCTCGCCGAAATTGAATTTCCTCAATGAATTAATCATGAAGCTCCAATCCAGTGAATCAAATGCTTTTTCTATATATTTCAAAATAAAAATGTGAAGGCGTTATAATACTGAATTGTAGAAAATGTGAAATACAGCAGTTCTGCAATCAACATAACTGATTCAACAAATTTCCTTCGAATGACTTTGTGGGAAACATTTTTCCATGTTGAAGATATCTTCACAATATTCTACCTAGTACAAGTGTTTTATTCAAATCTAGTTTGTTACAGCAGTTAGCAGTTGAACCGACCATGGTAAAGTTTTCCACAAGTTTCTTTTCTGCAACGCTCACTTGAACACCAGTAGCGACTTGTACGCCTCCCTCATAAAATGCTTGATTGACTTATAATTTTGTCAATTTACTTGTAGCTTGTAGTCGATACTCGACAGCAACACTCATTTGTTGAATTTGTAGCTACAAGCACCGGTAGCTTGTGACTTGTAGCTTGTAAGTTTTATGCAAAGGGGCCCAGGCGACGTCGACGAAATGAAAATTAATGCACGAAAAAGAATGAATTTAATCAAATTTTCGACCAAATAGAGGCGCTCTCATCAATTTTGCGTAGATGGGGAACTGTCATCATAAGAACGTCTCCAATGTCATTCTCACACGTCATATAACAGAGAAAAATCGTTGAATGATTTTTTTCGTTCAGTGTGAGAACGCTTACAAATTTTGGAACATATTCATTATTAATCATATCAAAACTTGAAACATGTCATGCTCACCAAAAGTAGTTGGAAAAATTCCTGGGGCTCGTTGCATAAAACGTACAAATTACAAGTTACAAGTGAAAAGAGGTACCAGTCATACTAGTTGGCGTTGCATATAAATTTTTTGTCTACAAGCAAAAAATTACTAGCCCAGAGTCAATTTTACAAGTCATACAAGTATGTTACAATTGCAGGACTTGTAATTTACAATTGTAGTTTTTCGAGGTTACAAGCCCTACAAGTATAAATTACATGCATTTTTTAATGAATGCGTTTTTATAGGGTGATTTTGCATGTTCTACAAGCATATTACAAGTGTACGGAAGGCCGTTGCATAAAATCTTTTTACAGTTGTACGCTTGTAACAATGCCGCCAACAATTTTGTAAAAATCAAAATTGAGACGAAATACTCATTGTCGACGTGTATTATTATTTTCTTCTATAAACCCGTCTTCAGAATCGATACTTTGACTTGAAATACCCGTAATAGCTTAAACACAGAAAACCATATATGCATGGGAGAAAAATTTTTTGGAGGACGGCCAAATCCCAGTAATGTTCCTGTACAAAGTATAGGGCTAATTTTTCGCTGGAGGAGGGGGTGCACTCCTCCCGAAATTGTCCTACCCCCCCCCGCGTTCATGTATGTGAAAAACACTTATAGGACTTGTAATTGTTTTTCAATGTACATTTTACTAAGAGTTAAATATCACAACGAATTAATCCATAAAAATGGATAAAGCTTATACGACTCTAAAGAAAAATGGCTGCTCCATCCATTACAACTAAATTAGAAAAACAAAATGCTAAAGAAAAAGAAGAAATTAAGCAAAACTAATTATTTATTAGTGAAATTTGACTTGTAAGCCTATCGCACGTTAAAACGTTACAAGCGCTTTTAAAATTGTAGCCCTAATGCTTTTGTGCAAAGCCCAACTTGTACGACTCGTAAATTCAACAAAGAATGTGTGTTAAAATGTTTAACTACACCCGTAACTGACCTGTAGCTACAAATAGTTTTATGCAACGCCGCGCTTGTAAAATTTCTCTTGTAGGATTTGTAATCGTTACAAGTGCTTTTATGCAACACCAGCTTCTAAACTACAGTTGTAGCACTTGTAAAAATTTCATTTGAAGGACTTGTACTTGTAGCATGTAACTTGTAACTTTTATGCAACAGAATTCACAAGTAACGTTTGGCTTGTAGGACTTGTAACGACTACAAGTGTTTTATGCAACAGGTCCCCTGGAGAACTTTTATATTCGGACATCCGACACTTTTGTAAGTTTTTTGTCGACCTTACACATAGGTTATAATACGATACGTTGTGTAAAATAAGTAAAACACACAGAAGTAAGGGCATGCATATTTTGAAAGATACGATGACAGATGCTTTCCTACTCTATTATCTCTCAAATAAGCCTAAAAAGTCAAAAAATTCAAAGAAATCCGCGAGCGGGGGATGACAACGCATCGTGAGTTGTCATTTTGTTTTTTCATTTTCTAGAGCAGACTGCTACAGTCAATATGATAAAAAATGGGCCGCGTACGTAGGTTTATTTTTTTGCATGAAAATATTATTTCTTCTCAAGGCTCGTTTAGAAAAAATGTAGTAGAATGTATTCGAAATTAGAGAAAAAATGGAAATAAGAAAATGTAATTGGAAACGAAAAAATTGCCATTCATCATTCAAATTTTTTATTCAAGAATATCGATCACCTGTTTTAATCTTTGCAACAACGATCATGGTGCCCTATATCCAAATGACATGAGTTCATTTTTTCCTTGTACACATTTGCACTTTTTATGAATTTGCATATTAGCAGATATTTTTTCATTGAAGCGAGGTAGAAGAAAGAAATGACGCCCACGTAAATTTCGATTCTGAATTTTTTGAAAATATAAAATGGCACCTTTAAAGTTTTTATATTAATGAGTTATTCATATATTCTCTTCCTCATCATGGAAAATACTTTCGGCTAGTAATAGTCGTCATCTAGTTTAATAATAGTCTGATAGTTATCAGATTATTTTATCGGTAATTGTAAGATGATTGATATGTAATGAGTGCTAAAATTTCATAACTTTTATCACAAAAAGTTTTTGCCCATTATGGAAGAGAACCCAACTCCGCATAAGCTGTAGCTTAGTGGCCAAAAACTCTTTATTTATCCTGCTGATAGATGAGGCTTAACTGTTTCTAGAATAAAGTATACGACTAGTCGAATGTTGGTACCGAGATGCAACTGAAAAAACAAACAAACAAAAAATTAGTCGAATTACCGATAAATCTTCGCTGTATCTATACTTTCTACACTCCCCCGGATATTCCTAAGTTGTATAAGCTATATATGCTTATAACAATATACTTATAACGTGTGGTATCTCTTTTACACCCCTAAACGGACCTGTTTAACTACTTGTTTTATTTGTATAATTAAACTTGACCACGTTGATCATTAACTGATTTTCTTCATGAATATGTGCTAAATCAATTTTTTTCTCTTATTTATGTTGCTCTCAAGATCTGCATTTCAGTGTGATTGTCATCTTTCTAATACTAACCATGGGACTGAACAAGGTCATAGCTGTTTATTCTTCAAAATTCCTTGTGTCCCTTTGCTTCAAATGTGCCGTTACCCCAAGTGTCCCATTACCCGAAGCATGTTATGAATCCGTATTTAAAATTCCCATAACTTCATGTGTCTAATCACCAACAGTGTCCCGTTAATCCAAAGGTCCCGTTACCCCAAGATTGTTATTAATTTTAAAAATTGCGATAAAATTAAGATGATTATTTTTCAGCGATTTATTTTAAAAGTATTTTAATATGCAAATTTGACTCTGTGGTGCAATAGTTCATCTGAATAATTTATGAACCGAATTTCTAAAACTTCCTCTGACAGGCACGTTTATTCAGACAACTAGGAAAGCGAATCTTCAAAAGTTGTCACAGTATTTTACTGAAAAAATTTTTTTCATGAAATGATAAAAGTTTTTCAATTCATTGAATTTTCCATTTCGTAATTTAAGTGACCTATTGGTAAACATTACGTGGCAACTATACGTATAATTATTCGCATTAGATATACAGTTGATTTTAAAAATAATTTTTGACGATTAAAAATTCATCATAAAATTATGACAAAATGCAGATGATTCGACTTTTTTAACATAATTTTGTGATCGTTTTTACCGCACAAACCTTTCACTACTTTTGCATCTCTTGGTTTTGAATCAACTTTTAAGCATCATCTTTTAGTCCATCTACTTCTCTTTGCTTTGCATTAAACAGCGAGATTCTAGTGCACACCGTTCAAAAGATTTTGACAGTATTCGGAATCATAATCAAAAAAAGGATTTTTTTCAGTTTACACAGTGATGCAAAGATAGTGTGCGAGTTTTGTAAACAGAATAGACATTGTTCGACGGCATATTCAAATACCTATCATATATAAAACGATATGTTGTAAAGTGCGCTACTGGCGAAGCTATGAACAATTTCTTGCACTCGTATTGCATCAAAAAATCAGCGTGCTTCATTTTTTGAAGCTATGTAATCAAATTCCTCACCCGGGGGTATATTCTTTGTTCTCAAATTGGGTCATTGCGCAACTATTTCCCTGGTATTACTCCAGCTAGTGCACACTATCTTATAGCGTTATAATGATAAGTATATACTTATAGAGTATATTTGTCAAAATTATTGAATAAGTATTGTGATAATCTAAGCCTAAGTCTAAGCCAAAGCGCTTAGGCTTAGGCTTAGGCTTAGGCTTAGGCTTAGGCTTAGGCTTAGGCTTAGGCTTAGGCTTAGGCTTAGGCTTAGGCTTAGGCTTAGGCTTAGGCTTAGGCTTAGGCTTAGGCTTAGGCTTAGGCTTAGGCTTAGGCTTAGGCTTAAGCTTAGGCTTAAGCTTAGGCATAAGCTTAGGCTTAGGCTCAGCCTTTAGGCCTGGGCTTAGGCTTAGGCTTAGGCTTAGATTATCGCAGTAATCAATAATTTTGACAAATATACTGTAGGCCTATATATATACTTATCATTATAACGCTATAAGATAGTGTGCACCGGCTGTAGTAATACCAGACAGACTAATCTAAAGGTCATGCAAAGTATGGAAACGTTTCGATACGGTTTCCCAACTTCGGCGCCTCCGTTTTTCGGTGCGGCTTCCAAACTTCGGCGCCTCCGTTTGGGCGCCAGCTATTTCAGTGCCGGCCACATTGGCACTGAAAATTATATGGAATTTTTTGGAGTGAATATATTTTTAATTTCTAAAAAATCAGCAACTTCATTGGTCGGCAGTTCAAAGCAGCAGGTACGCTGCTATCTGCCCAAAGGTCGTAGGTTCACGACCATCAAGCATTCGAGTTGTATACTAAAAATCGTAGTCAAGGCGAGCATCTTAATCTGTTCGCCTTGTGGTGCGGTGGTCTAGTGGTGAGGACATCAGCCCGGGATCTTGGTAACCCAGGTTCGACTCCTGGCTACACCGTATTTTTCAAACACATTTGCACGGGCTGATTCGACACCAAACTTTTCGTTTTATTTTTCTCCAAGTTTTCTTCATTTTCTGTATTTCTTATCTTTTTTTAGCTGCTATTTTTCTTTGTATTTATTTTTCTTTAGTTTTCCGTGTCTTTGTTTATACTTTGATTTATGTTACTTTTTTATGTATTTATTTCTCTTTAGTTTTCCATGTCCTTGTTTATAGTTTGATTGATGTTACTTTTTATGTATTTTTTCTTTCATTTTCTGTGTTTTGCTTAACTGTTTGTTTGAGTTGTTATGTTATAGTGTTGAAAGTACCACGGGAAATTTTAGAAAATTCATATAGCAGTCCTGAAGTAACGGGACACAATTGCAAAATTGACTTTTACAGCATCCATTAATATCATTCAAAGCATTAAATGTGAAAGTATCGGTCAAGTTTAACCAAACTGGGACATGATTGTACAAGTTCTGCAGCAGCAAAACTTTACGGAAACTGTTAATTTTCTTGAATAAAATGCTCATTTTTTAAATTTATGTTTTCCACTTTTTCTACATTTTGAAGAAAACATGGTTCCCACATCCGATATTATCGTCGTCTGCATTTTGATCTCGATCGGCGGCATAGGCTTCATTTTCAACACCTCGTTTTTGATCTTCAGTTTCGTCAATAGGCAAGTGACTAGCAAACTCGATTATCGCTGGTTCCTGTACAATTTGGCCGTGATTAATTTTTTCTACACGTTGAATATGTTCATCTTTCAACCTTATATTACATTGAAAGATATGGACCCCAAAGGAAGTTGGTGTTTCATCACCGGGTTTTTTGTCATGATGTGCGCCGTCGGTGGAGTCATCTGCCAGCCTTTGTTGTCCATAAATCGATATTTCGTCATGTTTCACCCGGAAAAGTCGAAAACCCTTTTCAAAAAACCGTACTGTATTTGTATGGTTATTGGAATCTATGTCCTGTCGTTTTTGTCAGCTTACAGTTTTGTGCCATTCGATGAATATGGAAGATTTGAAGGTAAAAAGTTGTTTGCTTACTTTTAGTGCATGAAGTAGAACTATGACATGATTGTTTCATACTTCTGTACTCCCTTCGTTTTGAAATGACTGATGTGGCGAATTTGCAGGCAAAATGGTAGACTGGTTAACCCTATTCAATAAATTTTCTCTTTGTGATACGGAGCCCTTCATGATAAATCTTTCCAATGGTTTCAAAATTATAGAACTTGATTTCCTGATCTTTGGTAAGCCTGCGTTTGGCGAAACCCCAACCGCTGCATTTATCATTTCAAAATAAATGGAGTATGGTATTTATGTTATTTGTTGCAGTTGTAGGAATCCTTTGATCCTGTTAAAAAGGTCTTCAAAGAAAAAGTCATGAAGTTGAAATTGAAAAAAAAATTAAAATCGTCGTGTAAGTGTGCTTCAAGAATTGCCCTGTGCATAGAAAACTTGATTTTATTAAGATTCAACTGAAAGTCCGTATGTTGATTTTAAGAATGATTGATTTTCTGATTTTTTTACTGTCTAGCTTTCTGCCAATCTTGATTTTGGGCTCGATCTTGTTCTTCGGATTGGTCTCTTGGTTATAAGCTTGATCCTGATTTTAAATGATCTATTCGGTTGGAATGAAAGTAATGTCGATTTTTGGTCATGTGTTATCAATCAACTTTTCTCTTAAAATCCAGCCAAATAAATTGGGTTGTTGATTGTTTTTTTAGGAAGAGCAAACATTATTGTTTTGAAAAATGAGCTTGGTTTCCAGGTCAGTCATACTGTTCATTATCTTGATACCTAAAACAATGTGTTACCTCCTTGACCATATACATCATTGCATTTTGTATGAGCATGATTTGGGCAAAGCTGCAGCTGAGGCAATGAGAAATATATGGCAAGCATTCGGTTTACAGCCATATGCGCCGATTTCATTTGCGCCCAGGTCAATTGCGCCGATTTTCAAATGCGCCGATTTTCAAATGCGCCATTGTTATATGCGCACTATGCATTTGCACTTGGGAATGCGCCGCCCCTGTGCTCAACTTCATAAAAAATGATGCTCCTATAAATACGTAAAAAGGTGACAGTGGGCAGAAATATACAAAAATTTCTCTGCGGCTTCTCAATTTCTTCAGACTTATTGATTTTCGTTATTTTCTTCACTGTTTTTCATTATTTCTTTGCATGGTACTGTGCCTTTGTAACTTGGGAAGCAGGGCAGTAAACATTTTTTCTAAATTTAACTTCATTTAAAGCAGTCAAAAATGATAAAATCTGAAAATTAATGTAATAATGATTTTTGTAGTTAACAAACAAATATTTCAATGAGAGCAGTCTTTCTTTGCACAGCTCAATTTTTTCCTTTCTCCAAATACGGAAGCTGATCGATAAATGAGGCCATCAAAGCTGCAAGCAGGTTCAGCTTTTTGCATTCTGAAACATTCAATGAAAAAGATTACAAGAAGTCGATTATCACCCTTTTTTCATTTATGGAAGCTGTTTTTCGAATCCAAAAAAGTGCAGATTGATAATGATTTACAATTCTGTGGCTTTGTTACTAGTTTGTCTTGTATGGCTGTCACATAATTTACAATACTTTAAGTTTTTGCACAGCTAGGGTGGTCTTCATTACTGTATTATGCGTATACGTATTAAGCATGTATTCCATTTCGTATGCTGTTTTCCTGGCATCATGGGGCAAATGAACAATGCGCATTTGGTAATGGCCCAAATGAAAAGTGGCGCTATTGCCAACGGGGCATATAAAATATAGTGCAGTTGGATCGGCGCAATTGGCAAAAGCGCAAATGAAAAAGACGCAATGGGCTGCACCCCACCTGCTCTGCCCAAACATGCAGTCGAACGGTGGTATGCAAAGTTCGTAGTGGATGAGAAGATGAAGTATCAGAAGATTTACTATTGAAAATCAAATGAAGCAGATAAAAAACGTTATAAAGGTGCCTCAAAAGTTGAGTGATCATGCTATGCAATAGTGTATTATCATTTCCATGTCTTTACTTTCAAAGAAAAAAATCGAGCCTTTCTTTCATCGAATCATCACTGGAGGTAAAAAGTGGATTGTGTATGTTAACATCATCTGGAGGTGACAATCGGTCAGCAAAGGCTCTTAATCAGCACAAGTGCCAAGGCCCAATCTACACCCACACAAGGTTATGTCATGTGTATGGTGGTCAACCCAAGGAATTGTCCACTTTGAGTTGCTTTCACCTGGTTTGACTTTCACTGCTAAAATCTATGAAGACCAGCTTGATCATGTACAAAACGCCTTGATTCAAAAGCAGTCTGCATTGGTAAACTGCAAAGGAGTACTTCTGCTCCATGACAGTGCCTATCCACATACTTCTGCCATTGTCAAGGCAAAAGTCTAGGAGTTAAAGTGGGAGTTGGTAACCCCATGTACCATATACAGCACCATCAGGTTATTATTTGCTTCGGTTATTGCAGAATAGCCTTGTTGATATGTAACTTTAAAATGATGACCAGGTCAAAACATTCATCCACAACTTTTTTGATTGAAAGCCCCAAGCCTTCTATTATGCAGGCATTGCAAAGTGTGATTGATAGTAATGGGGCATATTTTGATGATTCATACAAATGTAATAAAACTTTGAAAATGTTGTGAAATTTTCGACATTACTTTCTTGCCAAGGGTATAGTTTCTGATCATATTGTTTTTAATTATTTTGGTTAGATTAAAGCACATTCAATTTTCACATGATCTGATGTCGAAATTTAATGGCATTGATCTTGATGAACTATTTTAGTCACCTGGATTTAGAGATTCCAATTTTAATCCATATTGAATTCATACTGATCTTGAACTCAATTCTGAAATTATTGCGGACTTAATTTTGACAAAATTTCCGATTTTGATTTTGGTTTGATTTTACCGATTTTGATTTTGGTTTGAGCTTAATCTCGATATTTAGTCAGATTCAGATTCTAACAGGTCCTGCTTTCGAACATTTGATTAATCTTGAATTATTGTTTTGAAGATTAATCTTGGTTTCAATAACAGTTGACTTTATTGGGAACAGATAACTCTTTTGTGCATTATAAAATCGGTGAAAGAGATTAAATATTTGCTTTCTCTCACGCATACGGTGCATAGCCATATCTTAAATGCAAATTTCACATGTTAGCCTTTACACTAGATTTTTATTCCCCTTGATGTTTACCTTCTTGATTAACTTGGTTCTGCACCACGTAGATATTTTAGTAACCATGATTTTCCGAATCGATTCGATTTATCTCAACTCTGAATTGATGTTGATTTCGATAAATGATGGCATCTTCCTTTTTGATTATTGATATTGATTTTTAACTGTCCTCGTGGTCTTGATCTTGAGATCAATACAAAGGATCATGTTACTGGAACTGATGATGATTCTGTTTGACCTCTGTAATGTGACGGCTTCATTGTACTGATCTTAGGTCGGAGTTTGATTTGAAAGTGATTTATTCAGATATGATTGATTATGATTTCGACTAAGCTTGATTCTGAGTGATCTTGATCTTAATCGTCTCGATTCCAACAGTTCCTTATTTCTAGCCTTGGATTGGTTTTCATGATCTCGTTTTTATCTTATATTGATTTTGGTCCTTATCCATATAGACTTTCATTAGTACACATTTAAGCCAGACCTTCATTCGATTTATCTTCTTGGTTTAAGTCTGAACTTGCTTTTCACTGGTTTTCAATTTAAACAGATTATTTGCCCTCCAAATTTATGAATTATAACATCCGTAAGACACATAAAATTTGATGAAAATCATTTTTTTCACAGGCATATGCTGCATTGCGGCCTACGAAATGCAAAGCTGGCACATGTTCGTCTTTTTCACTTTGCCCATGATCATTTCTCACGCTATTTCCCTATATTGCGCTTTCAGCATCTCCAAATTGATCAGCAAACAAACTGAAGCTAAAAGCGACCGCGAATGGCGCAGTAAAATCCGCGAAGCCAAATTCATCATCCGTTTTATTTATATCGAAGTTTTCATGCCCATTTGTATAGAAACGCCGGTTTTCATTTCGATTTTCGTCAACCGCTATTTGTCGCCAATTCCTCACGAAGTTATGGCTTTCATGCTCGGTTGTTTCATCATCCACGGCACCAGCGACCCGATCGTCATGGTCATGGTCATCAAACCATACAGAAGTTTGATCAAAGATTGGTTCAAGAAGGTCTGGCCGCACACGCGTACCAGAACACACCCTATGATGACTGTGGGCTTTATGAACAGTGCAAATGCTGCAGTCAAGAAACTTTCAGCCCATTGAATCTGTTGCCAGAAGAATGTCGTTGCCTTTAGCTTTAGTAGCAGATGTCGAATCTGAAATATGTAAAAAACTGTCTATGTTACATATGAGACATTTTAATTTATCTCATGGTGAAGTGAACTGATTTAAAGACCGGATTTTCATGTGCTAAATTCCTGCTAAATAAGTGTACAAAAACGATTAAATATGTGCAACTTATCTGCAATTAAAAAGTTTATTCAACGTTAAAATGCAATAAAATTTTTTTTATTATGATGCAGATAAAAGTGGGAGTCATCATCTTAATTAAACAAATCAAACTTCTAATATGCGCTTATAATAGTAGGATTACACGTGACCATATGCTTCTTAGATCAAAAATCCAGAAACTGATCTACTTGCAAACTGGGCTGTAAGTTGGGCTCAACATTTGTATGGCATTCAAGCATTCAAATATAAAACTAGTTAGTGTATGGTCAACTTTTGACATGGGTCACTGCAGATCAAAATATCTACTGCAAAACTTCGAATCAATGCAGATTTGACAGTCTTTTTCCAAAGTGTCTGACGGCCAACATTGAAGCCTGTTAGTTATAACACGTTACACCTATCACTCAGATAGGAGTCATATCATGTGGAATGGTAAGTACACTCATACAATCCTCTAACTCAAGTAAAACTTTTTGGGGAAGATTTGCATAAAAAAGACTGACTTTCACCTCATCTAGTTAAAAGAAATAAACTATTTGTAATTGATCTGAAATATTCAAAACTTCGGGAAATAATTAAAATGAAAAGAAAAACTATTGAAATAAATGTATAATAAAGGAAAGGGTCGAATATGTGCCAACAAGCTGAACATTCGAAAATATGTGCAAGTACGCGCAGATAGAGAGGAGGTGATCCAGACATGCACGTCAAGAATTTTCAAGGAGGAGGGTCCATGGACTTTTTCAACAGGGGGGTAGAGGGATGGGTGAGCAAAAAAAACAAAAAAGTTCTACAAGCCTGTTTTTCATACAAAATATGCACAAAAATCATGAAAAAAGCTGTCTGGAAAAAAGTTCAGGGAGGGTGTTTTGACGATTTTTTCGGCCAGGGGGAGCGGCCAGGGTCTCAGGTATGGGAGCTTACCTCCCCTAGCCCCCTATGTGCATGTATGAGGGGATCCAGCCCAAAAAACATCGTTGTTTCAGGACACGGAGAATCCGGCAACATTTATAGAAAAATGGGCACTCATAATCCGTGAAATTGGAGGAAGCAGCTACAGTTGGTAGGTTGGTAGAAGGAGAGAGGCAGGAGCGGGCTTTTTTAGTCATTTTAGGGCCCTGGGCCCCTAAAACTTTGGAAATGGCTCCTAAAATTTTAGGTCTAGGAGCCATTTTGGCTCCTAAAATTCTGACTTATTCATTTATATTATTGTGAATTGTATTTATTTTCATTCAATTTTATATTCAAAGTAAGGCTCCAAAATCGTAAAACATCGAAAATTTTCCGGCGCTTCGCGCCAGATCTAATTATATAATTTTTCAAATTAGTCTATTCACTGTTTTTCTGCAAGTTAAACTTTCTGGGAAAAAATTCTCGACCAAGGAAAAAAATATGGGGGTTCGACATGGAAAAGATGAATTTTGGTTCATTTATGAGATTAAAATCTCAATTTTTCCATTTTCGTCACTATTATTTTTAAGTATGGAGCCGAGTTTGAATTCATGATCATAATGGAGGTGATTTTCACAAACTTCAAGTTTAATTTGAATTTGCCGAACTTACAAAAGTATGAACATATTTTTTAGTTTGTAAAATGATATACAGGGTGAGCCAAAAAAATGGCGACCGGTACTGACTTTCATAGCTTTCAAACGGGTGAAGCTTTTTTAATGCGGTTTCCTGCCGTCGATAGATAAAACATTTGGCATAAAAACTGCAAAGTTACAGTCAGATTGTTAGTATATCGATTGACAAGAATCAAAAATACTAAATGTCGATTTTTCTGCAATAAATTTTGAAAAATCGACAAAAATACACAAAATCAACATGTTTCACAACAGAAAAGTGCAATAAATTCAATCATGAGAACCATAAAACAGCTGGAAACTAGAAGAGACCCGTTTTATCGTGTTCTACATTCTATTACACCAATAATTTCAAACGTTTTTTCGGTCTGGTCAATGACAGAATTGATTTTGTAAACAAAAGCCCTGGATTTTGGCGAAATTTTGCCCCATATTGAAACAAGAAGTTAATGACTTTAAATTACGTGTAACTTATAAATCTGGATGACTTTTAAAGTGTTAGTGTGCGTAAAACCCTTCACAAAACTTTTCTCACAATAGAACAACTTGTTGTGCAGGTCTTTTCTTAAGTGGCGTAAGAAACGATTGAGGCTTCTGATCAGAACCGACCTGTTAGAACTAATCCCTTGGCTAAGCCTCGGTGATAGTGCAACAGTCCGGTTCCCCAGACCTACAACAACAAAGATACTTTAAACTTAAATGCGGGGCTTCACCAAAGAGCTCCGCAGTCTCCTAGCTGAGACAAGGAATCCCCTCAGGGATAGACTTACTTGAGTATAACCCTTAAAGGGTTTCCCAAGGCTTGCTAGCTGCAAGCTGGCGCCTGGGCCTCTGGCCCTCCACCTTCGTCGATCAGAATTATCTAAATAAAAAACGAATATACTAAACAATATTTCCGGCGAAATACCAAAAAGAATGTGGATAGACCACAGTTGGTAATATGCAAATAAAGTCGAAATGCTGGGAAATAGTTTAATGGACGCCAGCAAAATATACGAAAATATTATAAAAAACGATAATAGTGAGCAATGATTTTCACTATCACTATCTGTCTTTCATTGGCGCTCCATTTCTATGCAAAAATGTCTGCGCACACTGGTCGTTCATTTCGTCGATTTGCATGGCGATTTCCCCACGCAATTTGCCATCAACAGGGTGCCCAACATCCCTCACGCGTCGAAACCGACCTACGGGAGGTAGAAAAAAAAACTTTCGGTCGGGTTACCCCGGCATTAAAAGAATTAATCAAAAAGAAAAAATCTACTGCTCTGGCTGACTCCTGTTTTTACAGTTTGTCTCACTCGGACTCCCGTTTCATAGTCTGTCCTAATCGGACTCCTGTGCTGGTCGTTGGACACAACGAATATCAAGGACTTTGCCGCCATGACTGGCAAGTGACGCCCATTTTGACCTCGGCCTTGATGGAATAACCTCCCGTCCTAAGGAGTACGAGGATGACGTCGGCATTGAATTTGGTCGATTTCAGGTTCGGCTGCTCAGTCTGCATGCTGTGGCAAATCGTTGGCCGTGGGTCTAACCACATGCAAATCGTTTTCCTGCGTCTCTATTTTTTCTAAATTAAAATCAAAATACGAGATTATATTTTATACGATACAACAAAGAGGACGCAGGAATGTACGGATATCACAAAATAAAAATGCGCTAAAAATTGAGCATAAAATTGTGGTCAAAAATTTGAAATGTTTTTATGGTTGCGTTTTGCACCGGTTTGTCAAAAAGAAAATTTTAGTTGGCCAGCAGCACCCAAGATTTAAATAATATTTTTGGATTTTGTAATTTTTTGATTTTTTTGTATTTTTGTAATTTTATTAGTATTTTTGGATTTTGTATTTTATGAAATTAGTAAAAATATAAATGCGAAAAGATAAATTTTGGGCCAAAATTGTGCAGCTAATTACTGCTGCTGCCCACTGCCTCGGTAACCTCCTCGAGGTCTTCCTCGATTGTATCCCCTCTGGCCGGGTTGGCCTCGGGTCTGACCTCCATCCTGGCCCTGACTTTGGCCTTGCTGACTCTGCCGCGTCTACCAAGCGGCTGAAAGTTCCGATTATAAAACTACGCATCCGGGTCTTGGCCTTGGTGTTACCAGGTTCCTCAGCCTCTGAAGGGTCACTGAGGGCCCCCTCTGAAGCCTCCTCTGGTTTGACCTCAGTCATACCCTGGTTTACCCCTGTATAGGGCCGGGTTTGAGAACATATCATCTCTCCCCTGCTGCCTTTGTGTTGGACCACTGCTAGTGGAGCTGCTGCATTGAGGTTTTTGAGTCCCGAAAGTTGAATTAAGAGATTTTGATGATGATAATTTTGACCAAGAAAGTGGACTTTTATAAGAAGTGCTAGCAGCCTCACTATAGGACCTCTGGCTGGTCCCAATAGACGATTGTTGTGTCGTTGGTGGCTGTTTCTTAGCTGGAGGGAGTCTAGGCACTTTAAACTTACTTGGGCTCTTGGCAGCCATTCGCTGAAATTTATCAGCTTGCGGTCTGTCATCGCCTGGTGCCTTCCTCTTAACACCCATCTGGTTTAACCTCTGCCAGCCCATAAAGATGTACTGGTTAAAGGCTGCAATGTAGACCTCGTCTAGGCAGTTTCCCTGGGCCTCAACCACCAGTTGTCTATTCGCAAATGAACATGCCTGGGCATACCACCTACCAATTGCCTTTGGCGTGATCTGCGCAAAATCCAACTGTAAAAATATCATTAGGGTCACGTACCTAATGGCGCTAAAGACGTCTGAAGCATCATAGTCCTGAAGCCATCTGGGAATAAGAATTAAAATAATCCACTCCCAAATTTCCTCGGGGACGCGTTCTAACATAAATCCACCCTGCATTTCCAATTCTTGGCGATAATTTTCATGAATCTCGGCCATGGCATCATTGACCATTCTATAAATAATGGGCCGTTCTTGGCGGTCAAAGGCGAAATAATTGGGGGCCTCTGGATTTTTGAATGAGATGGGCCCAATTAGGCGCCTTTGTTCTCTCTGCCACTGCCAATAATCAATTAGAGTTTCAGCCAATTGACCAGGAGTGACAAACTGCCGTGGCTCCCTTTTGGGTTTTTTAACCACCACATTCAGTTTGACCTTCTTGATCAACTTTTCCTCCGATTCAAGATCGGGCTTTACCACTACGCTTCCCGCAGGTTTACTACTTTTTGCAGTATAGCTGGTGGGAACGGACTTGGATTTACCAGATGCTGTACTAACCTCTCCACCAGCTTTCGATACTGTTCACGTCTGAGTGTACGATGCACTGGATGCTGTTGTCCTATCCGATTTTGTCTGGCCTTAGGAGGTCTCCGTTCGTGTTTGACTCTTGGCGGTCTCCGTCCTCGTTTGACTTCGAGTAGTCTCTGTTCTCGACTTTCGACTTGTTGAATATTCCGGGGTCGTGGTTTCCTCGGCCGTGTTGTAAGTGTCGTTTTTGGAACCGGTGGCGGCTGCTCCTTGTTGCTGCTGACCTTGAGCTGCAAGTCTGCGTGCTTTGGCCTTACCTAGCCTTTTCCTATGCCTAACCTTTTCTCTGGCCAGGTGTCGGATAAATTTTTCCGACATACCTTCAGCTAATATCTGCTGAACTTTCTCTCAGGAATAAACTCCAGGGATTCCTTCCTCAGTTATTTTCCCCCTTTTCATCAGCTCTGTCACTGCAATGGCTGAATCTGAGCTATCATCGGCTAAAGCCTGCTCCTTCAGCTTTCTTTGAAGTGATCTCTGACGCAGGAATTCCTGCTGCGTCAGCCTTCGTTGTTCCTGTATTTTGGCCTGTAGGGCCTCGTGCTTCACTTGTTGATCGTGATCCTTTGGATCCTTAGCTTTTACGGGTATCTCCTGAGATGCCTCTTGCATCTTTTCCAGTCTGACGTCGATTCCCGACATTTTGGTCACTGCTTCATCTATTTGAGTCTGGATCTTTTCCTCCTCAACAGCCTGTTTCTGAGTTTTGACCTCCATCGCATCTTTATTCTCCGATGTCTGGCCCTCAGACTCCAGTATCTCGCCTTCTTCATAACGTAGGTTTGACTGTTGGTTAGCGCGAAGCTTACGTAATGGGCGAATTGTTTTCCCATCGGATTGTCCACCTCTCTTGTTTTGAACAAGGTGGCGACCTTATCCTGATGGACTTTTTCAACATCGAATCCACAAACTGGTTGTCCTCTGAAGATTGATACATCTCGGATGAAGTGGATCACTTGTTAACCTTCGACTGCTCAACGTCAAAATGTGTAAATTGATTTAAAAAATCACTGATTTAAAAAAAAATTTTTCACTTACAATCGCCGTCGAAAAGCCCGCGTGTCAAAAATAGTCCTGCTGTCGCCATCTACTAAAAATTTCCGAAAAAAAAGATAACTCCAGTTTTTTCGTCAAATTTGATTGTCTTCAGTGCATTCTGACTATTTTTCAGTCGTAACATGGACAATGCGCTATAAATTTTTTCAATTTTGGTTTGAAGCAATGGTGCTTATGCTATAAACTTGGAGAGATTATTTTCTCAATTAATCAACTTGTGCGTATCATTTTTTTGAAGATTCCAAAATTTCAGTGATAATTTTCGTTTTTCAAAATATTAAGAATTCATCAACAAACGATAGGCGAATTCGCACTGACTTTATGACCTCGTGCTTTGCAGATCTGCAATTTTTACCAGCGAAAAGTCTGTGCACCAGAGCTAGTGCCATTGTAGCTAATTTATTACCCGAAAAAACTATATATTTTCAAAAAAATTCAAAATTTCAGTTTTTCCGCTATTCAATTTTGTGCATTGTGACAATTTTAGAGTAATAATTGGTGCAAAGCAACCGAAAATTTCATCAATTTGGATTGGAAACCAAGCCATGGGATAATTATTTTTATATAATCAACTTGTGCAGATCATATGCCAGTCAAAACATCCGTTTTTGTGTATTTTTCGCTGGTTTTATGAGAAGGCCCTGGCCTGTAGACAGGGGGTTGGGGCGGCCATGGGCCCCCGAAATGTTTCAAGTGTTAAAAAAGCAAAGGGGTTTTTTCTCCAAGAAGTGCCAATTTTGCAGTAAATTGAGTGAAAAAAATGTGCGCCCCCATGAAAAAAATTTACTGCCCGTTACGTGAATGTTAGGATCAATATTGGAACGTTAATCTACCCTTTTCCTATGTTATGTTGTGTCTTTTATAATAGTGTATTTCACCATTTTTATGCGGTTGTACAGGCCATAAAGTACATCAAAATGTAAGAACGCTTGAAATTTCTCCAATATATTGTCAACTTTCCGATTCCGATCACTTGTTAACCTTCGACTGCTCGACCTCAAAATGTGTAAATTTCAAAATATTGTCATTTTGTGATAATTCATCAGAAAATTCAGCTCAGAAGTGCATGAATTGCAGTAACACATTATTATCATAAGTAGGTTTGCTTCGAGTTTCGCTCTGCATACAATACTTTTTTAGAATTTCAACCTGTGTTTTTGAGCCATAAAATTTTTAATTTCGATCAATATAAAAAATATGATTTTTCAAATGTAATGTGGACTTTTTTCAAAATGAATCGTTAATCGTCTGATTTTGACATCGTGATTTCAGCAAACAAAATTTTCATAATTTCCTTTTTGGCCGACTGACTTCTAGGTCATGACCAAGAGCAGTGTAGGGAATACCGATACCCTAATATTGCTCTTTTTTGATCTTTTAATCAAGGATCGTGTACATTTTTCTATAGTCTAATGGCTTTGCGCAAGTTTTACTTTGTATGTTATTGATTAATTAATTTATTGAAAATGATGTTTTGTCGCTTTTGTAGTTGCTAATGATCTGCGATGAATATAAATATAAACTAAATTTTGCCTTTGTTGTATAAATTAAAACAACACGCTCTATAGCCTTAACCGTGTGTCACGTCACATAGGACTGGAAATTGATGAGCACATGCAACTGTAGCCTGCTTTTATAAAATGTTTAAACCCCGAAAGGCGTGTCCCCAATACAGCAAAACCCACAACAGCGAAACTCAATATAGCGTGACTCTCAAAAGATTGATCCTCAACAGAGCGAATCTCAATACAGCGAATTAAAAAAAGTTCTATGCATTTGAGTAAATGCACACATTTTAATTATAAATATGCAAATTAGGTATATTAAAATCGTTTCTCCTAGTTGAGATGTCTATTTGCATTTGGCTATTATTAGATTAGACCATTCCAAAATCGCAAAAAAGTCTGGCAGAGAAACATTTTTGCGAAACGTTTGAAAAAAATGAAAACAACAAATTATCATAAGAATTTTCGATTAAGGTTGTTTTGGATGGAGCTTAATCGCAAAAAAATTAAATTGATAAAATAAATACAAGAAAATGAAACAAGCAAATAAGATGAAATATAACAAATAATAAAGAAACGAAAAATTAAATAATGTAGTGAAAAGTAGTTAAAAATAGAACAGAAGTACACAACCTGAAAAAAATTGAACGAAAAAAAACAAAAACTAGCTCGAGATGAGAAGAATATGAAAAGAAATAAGTCAATAAAAGAAGCAAAAAACATGCATGTAGACATGTTAACAAACCATGTTATATCTTCGTTTTCTCGGGGCGGAGGTGATGCGGCGTGAGCAGGATTGGGATTCCAAGGGTGCGGCCTTAATGTACGTGCGTCCCACGCCCACGTTTACCCGATACTTAATTACTAGTACTTAAACCCCGACAATAATTATCCCAACAATTAAAGAAAGCCTAGTTTCTTTAATTGTCTCCCTTCTATCTCACTAACTAAAAATGAAAGGGGTTTCCTACCTATTTATTACTATACAATAAACGTACGAAAACTTACGTGACAAAACGCGACGGGCGAGGCGAAAATAAAAGTAACAATAATAAATCTACTCCCACGCACGGGCGAGCAAAGACGAAAAGGCGTGGTGGGAGGCGGCTAATATATACTAGTGGTGGCCGGCGGGGCACACAACTAGTAAAGAAAAATAAAAACACACGTAAAATATACGTTAATGAATAAGTGAAGAGAGAGACCAGCGCACGCGTACCGACGTGCGCTACAGTAAGATGGCCACTGGTGGTCCGCGTTGCTCTCTCCACTTGCCACCTGCGGGCCTATGACGTAATTTGACAAATAATGAAAAATCGGCGGAAAACACACTACAACACCCCTCCCCCCTTGCAGTAGATCGCCCTAAGCGATCGTCGAGAAATACCGAAAAGAACATGCAAGGGGAAGGGCTCCGCCACTACAGGCCGTCGCCGGGGTTGCCGAAGAGTCTTCGGCGTCACACAGCGGGGCCGGCGGAGTTGTTGGGGTAGTTTGAGCCGATTTTTGGGGCAGCGACCATAAGCCCAGCGGCGGTGGTACGGACAAAACGGGGCAAGTGGGGGCGTGTAGCGGGCCACCGGCAGTCAACTTACTGTGTGCTTGCAGCGTCGGCTGCACGTGCGCTGGAAACTAGTACAAAGTATAAAGCAAAAACGAGATTAGAAATGAAACAACCGGATCAAAAATGAGGTTAAGGAACACAAAAAACGAAGAAAAAACAATGTTACTGTACAAAAAGCTCGTGTTCAATGGCGGCGGCGATAACGGGTGTCGGATGCGGAGCGGTGATTTCGTTGCGGATCGCGGCGGTCGCGTTCGTTTCGTCGGTAGCGATCGTAGCCATGGGGATCATACGGGTCGTCGTGATCATCAAAACGAACGTTACGGGAGTAACGAGATCGTCCGTAGTCAGAGGTGTCCCGGCGGCGCGACGATGAGGTTGACGTTTGAGGTGGAAGCGGCGATAGCGGGTTCACACCGGGTGCTGGCAATTGGGTGGCAATTAACGACGGTTTGTCGGACGGTGTCCCTGTTGGCGGCAACGGTCGCGGTGGCAAAAGATTCCACCGGGCCGAAAAGTCGTGCCGACGCAGCAGGGGTGCGGGGCGATCAGTCTCGCTGTGGTATTGCAAATAAATTCTTCGAATGTCGGCGATTTCGGGTGGCTGTGGAAACGGTGCGTAGCTCGGATAAGCCATCCAGCTGTCGATAAGTCCGACAGCGGTGTTATAGGCTTGGAGCAGGCACGAAGGATTATCCAGGCCGCGGGCTTCGTATAGGAAAAGAGTCAAGTGGGCGGTGTGAACGGCGTCAACGACGCCGAGCTCCTCAGCCCAGAGACTGGCGACCCATTTCAATATCACGGTGGCAACGGCGTGCGAAATCGGTGGTTGTTGTTCTACGTATGAGGGGCGGTAGTGGTCGCGGAAATATTGGTATAACGCCAGCGAAGCGTTCGTGGCGCGTATGTGCACGGGCATTGTGATGTGGATGCGAAGGCGCCCGAAAAAATTGATCAGCACCATCTCGTGCATTGTGCGTGGTGAGAAGAATTCAACGGCCGGGTCAATATGTGGCGGATAGCCCGGCGTGACAATCGTAACGGCGTGCGGTTGATCGGTAGTACGGAATCGCGTATAGTTCGGCAAGTGCGTAGCCTCGCTAGGTAACCTTGGTTTGATTGCTGGCGCGGAACTTGGTGGCAACGGAACTCCAAGAACCGGTTTGGTGGTGATGATCATTTGCGGCTGTTGGACCGCAGTAACCGGAGCCGACGTCGGGGCCGTAGGCGGCAGCGACGTGGTGTGGGTTACCGTGGTCGATATGGCGGTTGTCGGGGCCGTGAGCGGCTGCGACGTTACCGTAGGCGTAGTCGAGGGTGTTGCGGGCTCCACGTCCATAGGAGGCGGCGGGAGCGGAGCTTTAAATTCATCTTTCCGCGGATTCTTTAGAGCTTCCAGGCGGCGCTGGATTTCAGCGTCTCGGTGCAACGGGCTAATATAGTCGGTTAGTTTCGTAGGTGAACGGCGGAAACCGTGGCGATAGTGTTCTTCGTAGAAACCCGTCGTGTGTACCTTACGGGTTTGTTCGCTCTGCGTACGATGCGGCGGTGCGTCATCGCGGCGTTCGTGTTGGCGGCTTTCCCTGCCGGTTGCTGGGGTTTGTTTCGTTTCTTTACGGTGGCGGTCATCACGAGAATGAGACTCGTGGTGTGTTTTGGAAGAATCACGCCTTGGTTTCGGCGTTGATGTGGCGTGCGAAGAGCGTTCAGCTTCTTCGCGGGTTCTTTGTTTATCGCGTTGTTCACGGCGTCGAGTGGTGCGCTCGCTGGGCGTTCGGCCGCGCTCAGCACGCGAAGTGCTGGGTGGCGGCGTGCGCCGTGTACTCGGTTCGTCCGATGTTTTTGTCTTGTGAGATTTGCGGTACGCCGATTCGTCCTGGAGCTGTTGTTTTCGTTTAATGGAATGTTCATACCGACCGGGTCTTCGGATGGGATTACCATAGCGATCTAAAGCCGGCACGGACGTGCTGGATGCCTGTGGGGTTTGGACATCCACAGGCGCCGTCGGCGGCGGTAGAATCGCTGGTTGCGGCGGTTGCGGAATCGATTGCGGTTGCGAAGTGACCGGCGGCGGTAATGGGGCCGGTGGTTGCGTGACGGGTTGGGCCGTCCTTTCAACGACTCGGGGAAATCTTTCCATTGATGTTCGGGAAATAACATACCTGGCGGCGGTGGCGGAAAATGATGCGCGGTCAGTGCTGCGGCCAAAGCGTCCCATTGCGGAGCTGAAATAAACTGTTGCAAAAAACGTACAGGAGCACTATACCTGGCTGCGGCAACAGTAGCAATAAGCGGAGGTCCCGGCAAAACGGCCGGCGTCGCCAAATATATTCGTGGATCCACGGCGGGTGCCGTGGTGACCGTCGTGGCTGCTGGTTCCATAGAGGCGACGTCCATAGACGTGGATTGATCCACTGTGCTCTCTTCGGGTATGTCAGTCAACATTTGCTCTGACGTCATTGTCTCGGAGTCAGTCGCGGCGGGTTGGACGGGTGTGGACTCGTCCATCGGGGCCGGAGCGATGTTGGAAATTTCATCGAGCGTCAGTTTCAGGAAATCGTTGATTTGCGTGGCGGTTGCGGTGATATCGGAAGGCGCGGGTACCATAGGAAGGGCCGACACATCCGTTGACGGCGGCAGCTTCGCTATGTTGAGATCGAAGATTGGCGTTTCGAGTAGTTCATCGTCGGCGGGTTCAACTTCAACGTCGATAGGGTGGTCGAGAAGGAGCGTGTGCACCGAAGCCGTAGTCGGCATGGGGTACGCATACACTGGCGCGGGGAACGAAAGACGGTTTTGGTGGTCGATGAGCGCGATGAACGTTGAATAAAAATGGAAACGGCTATGTGGATTCGCCGTATAATCGTTTTCATCGATTTCAACTTCTTCGACCGACGTTTCCATGTGGAAGTTTTCGTCGAATACGATCGGGCGTAACGCAAAGCGGTTGCAAATGTACGTGCTTGGGTCGGCCGAAAAACTGGGCTCGCGTTCGGGAATGCGGTTCATCCAAGTCGTGAGAAGCGAATTGGGGTTGCCGTCGCTGCGGTACCACATGCATTCGTAGAACACGGCATGTGTATCTGGCGTCATTGATTGCGCGTGGCGGAGGAGGACGTCGTTGACCCAGGCGTATTCTGCGGCGGAACATGGTGAAGCTAGGAGCGCGGCTAACGGCATAAAAGACGTTAGCTTCCGGAACCATTCTCCATCAATCTGTAAAAAATTAAGGATGGTTGAAGGGTGATAACGATAATGGGTACCGTTATAAGTGCGCTCGCGTAGGGGTTGGTCGGCGGCTACGGGTTCGGTCCAAAGATCTTCGACTTCATGGGGAAGCGGCGGCAAGTTGGGGACGTTGTAAGGCATACGATCGCGGACGGCCAACTTGTATATCGGTGAAAGCGGAAAGTTGAGCAGCTCGATGATTCGATGAATAATATTGCTTTTCATAGCCGACGTGACGGCTGCTTGAAGACGTTTGGGATCATCGAACACTGATTGCGGTTTTAGAGCCGGGTCTTCGTCGTCGCAGACGTCTGGTGACTTGTTCCATTCGTCCTTCTGTTTCTTTTTCTTCTTTTTCAGCACTTTCGGAACGGGGAGAAGCTTCGGGTGAGTTGTCCGCGTCAAGGATTTGACATCTTTGAAGCCGTTGGGAACCGTTCCTAAACAGAAAGACCGACCGTGGTCGGACGATGTGCAATCATACATAAAAAATTTATAAGCCGAAAGAACTTCATCTCGCATGATCGCGGGCAAGGCCACTTGCGATGTAGTCGGGTAGATCCGGTTGGCGTAGTCGGGAGGCAAGACATCCGACAGCGCGACGTTGTGAAAAGTGGCGATGACGTACTCAGCGAGATGGTCGATTTCGGCGGCGTCCAACGAGTCGTGGGGAAACAACGCGGGCGCGTTGTAGACCTCGGGGATGAAGCCGTAACGACCAAATGCCAAGAACAATAGCAGCGGATAATAGGCGTCGAGGGCCGCGTATGCTAGGACGTCGGATTGTAGGAACGACGTTGTTGGATTATTGAAAAAGCGGAGAGCGTGGGGAAAGCGTAAAGTGAGCTTTGAGACGTCTAGCGCCCACATTGCGGAAACTGTGGCTTTGAGCGTGCGTTTTTCCGGAAAGAAACCGATTCGGCGTGCCAACTCGTACAATGACGGAGATATGTCGATATTGCGAATGACGCGGTACGCGTCGAAGTGGATTGCTTTCACGACGGGATCTTTGTTCTTCTTTTGCCGGTCAGTGCGAAATTGAGTGCCCAGAAGCGCGTAGATTCCCGCCCAGTCGTCGGCTCCATCGAAAGAAACTATGATGGTGTGGTCGCCGTCGACTAGGGCGAAAAGTGCGGTCCAGTCTTCTGGGGTGGCGGTGAACGTTTCGAAGACGAACATCGTGCCATTCGGAAACGCGAGTTGAACGTAGCGGGGGTAACTAGACGCGTTGGGGTCTGCTGGCATTTGTACGGTGCATTGAAATTGTTTGAAATCGGTGGCCGAGATGGATTCGGTGTCAAAGCCGACCAGCGTATAGCCACGGAAGTTTGGTGTGGGTTGGGCGGCCAAGGCCTGCCCCAAACTTCCGGGTGAAAGGAAAATCGGCGGCGGCAAGACGTTCGGGGGTCGCGCGTACATGGAAATGTACCACGACTCCAAATCGGCGACACGAGTTAGGCGTTTGACGTTGTTTTCTAAACAAGAGCGAATGCGATACTCATCAGTGACACATGGGACGCCACGTCGAATGAACGACATGGGGTTTAAAGGATGATGAAAACATGAACGAAGAGGAAAGCGGTGTGGTGTTGTCAACTCGTTAGAAGTACACATGCTTTGAGGCGGCGTTGGCTTGGGCGGCGATGTCACCTTGATGGGCGCACGTGGACAACTGGATCGGGCTACGATAGCGAGATAACGAGAGTTGTGGTATGCGGAAATCAAGGCAGCGGCCGGTTGTGGACTGAGAAGGCCACAACTTGACGATGACGGGATCGCGGCGGCTGACCATGGAACTCTGACCCAAGACTACAGAGGGGGAGATACCCATGGGGTCCCAAGCAAAAGCATGCAAGTATAAGCAGCAAAAGCATGAAATGAGAAAATACCGTCGCAGGCGAAACTTAGATCGTTCTGGTGGGGCTGCTGTTCGGCCCAGCGGATGTAACGTTCGTTTACGTTTATCGATTCGCGATACGGCGGGGGGTCGTCGGCCGTGGAGGATGATGCGGTCGACGGCGTCGTCATATTGAAAAATAAAATTTTTGAGAGCGGCTGGAAAATGCGACTATTGCTGATGGAAGCGAAAGATGGAAATGAAATAGTAAAAAGAATGAGCCGCTGAAAGGTGAAGAAAGTGTAAAGTAGGAAAATGCAAACACTATCATTACGAAAAGCAACACAAACACCACTATGTTAATGGAGAGTAAAATCAACCTTTCCCAATTAGTCTTATGAGAGTGATAGCGGCCAGGGTCGGGCGGAAGTAAACCGAATGGCCTCGCGCGAACAGAACCTAACATTATAGAAGAAACCCCCTCCTATTGCGAAAGTGTGGAAACCAGGACTGGATGTAAAGTGACATTGTAAAGTCGGTGGAAGGCAAAAACGACGTATTGAGTGGAAACGTTGGAACTGCCGTGCATCCTTGCTCGTTATTGAGGTCGCCATGATCTAAAGTAAACAAACACAAAGATTATTTACAACGCGGCGTGATGAGCGCCGTATCACAAAGGGAAAATTTCAAAGCGAACTATTGCCGGCGGGAAGTGTGGGGCGTGCGGGGTCCACCTTCTTCGTTGTCAAAAGTATTCTTTGCCGGTCGTGGGATGAACGGTTTTAGACGCGTTATGGAGACGGTCTGCGGGCGGCCGGGCGCGTCGAGTGCGTCAATGGTAACAACGTTTTCGGCTGCGCGGGAAGCGTCCGTGATGAGGAAAGGCCCGATGAAGTCGGGTTGAATCTTGTTGGCTTTTCGCGTGTTGGTCAAAAGAACTAAGTCGTTGACGGCGAAGTCGCGTTTTCGAGCTTTGCGGTCAAAATATTCTTTGCTGGCGGCGGCTGCGGCATCGAGGTTAGCTTTGATCTTTTCGTGCATCTTGAGTTGGGCTTGCGTTAGAATATGTTGATAAGCGTCGTAATTCAGCGGCAAAGTGAGACGGCGGGCGCAGTCGTAGTCGAAGGTGATGCGCGGTTCATATCCTCGTAATAAACTGAACGGCGAATGTCGTGTGGCTGTATGCGGCGTGGCGTTGTAAGCGAATACGGCGTAGGGCAGGTATCGCTCCCAGTTGTCTGGATCGTCGGCGGTATACTTTTTGAGTTGAGCGATCAATGTTTGATTGAAACGTTCGACCATTCCGTTGCACTGGGGGTGGTACGCCGTTGTTTTGACTTTTCGAATTTTGAGAAGTTGGCAAATATCTTGCATGAGTTTTGACGTAAAGCATCCACCTTGATCGGAATGGAGTACAAGTGGGCTACCGTGCGTGAGGACGACGTTGTTGATAAAACATTCCACTATTGTTGAGGCTTTCTGATCCGGTATCGGATGCGCGGATACGAATTTCGTAAAGTAATCCTGAAAAACAATAACGTAGGGACGCTTCTCACCTACTGGCGAAATATTGACGATGTCGGTTGCCACGATTTCGAATGGGTGTTTAGGTTGAATTGGCAACAATGGCGGAGGTGGTGATGTGCGCGGTGTTGTTAGTTGGCAAATTTTACAGGTTTTTATCCAATCCCGAACGTCTTCTTCCATGCGGGGCCACCAAAAGTGAGCTTTAATGGCTGCGAGCGTACGATTTGTTCCTTGATGATTCAAAATTTTGGCGCCGTGGAATTGGTGAAGAGTTTGGTCGACCATGGAGGCAGGTACGACTAATTGCTTGACGTCTTTGATTTGTCGGTATAAAAGTTGATCTTCGAGGAAGAAAATCGGCGGGTGTTTGGCGGCGCTTTCTGCTTTGAGAGAGGCGATGATTTTTGTAATGGCCGGGTCTGCGGCTTGAGCTTTTAAAACTTCGTCGTGAGCGGCGATCGTAATGACTTCGGCCGGAGGCGGTTCGTGGTCGGCATCCTTAGGCATTGAATTAGAGAGTGTGTGTGAACTGATGGTCTTTCTCGTCATTGCACGGGTGATGGCGTTGATTTCGGCGTCCGCCTCCGTGGATAGTGAAGCCACTGCTGGGCGTATTTCTGGTACCGTTAAGTCGGTTTCCGTAGTTGCACCAGCAGGGTGAAAATTTTCACGGAAGATCTTTGCGGTCAAGTTTTCGGCGTTCTGGATCGGACATTTGTCGCGGTCATCTTTCCTAGACAGAAAATCAGCGCAAGCGTTATCCTTACCTTTAACATATTCCACTTTGTAATCGTAATCTTGTAGGCTGATCGCAAAACGCTGGAGTCGTGAATTGCGGTGTTTTTCGTCTTTGAGCCATTCGAGCGGCTTGTGGTCGGTGCGGACGATAACTTTCTGGCCGTACACATAGTGGGGGTACATCCGGAAGCCGTATACAATGGCGAGGCATTCACGCTCAGTTGTACTGTAGCGGGTTTCGGCATCGGTGAGTAGGCGACTATTGTAGGCGATGACCCATTGGTCGTTTTCGTTTTCTTGATACAAAATTGCTCCGATGGCCGTCGTACTGGCGTCGGTTTGAATAACGAATTGAGCTTTGCCATCGTAGATGGGGTAGCGGAGAAATAAGACGTAAGGGCTGTCTTGATGCCTTCGAATGCGGCGTGGTGTTCGTCCGTGGCGAAATATTGGGCGTCTTTGCGTAAGAGTCCGTACAAAGGACTGGACAATGTTGCCAAATTCGGGATGAATCGTTTGCACCATTGGACTAGACCTAAAAAACTTTGCATACCTTTTTTGGTCTTCGGAAATTCGTATTCGGCGATCGCTTTGACTTTCTCCGGGTCGGCGGCGATTCCGCGGGCGCTAAGAAGATGTCCCAGGAATTTGACTTGCGGCGGCAGAAACTCGCATTTGTCGGGTCTAAGCGTAAGATTAGCTGCGCGGAGGGCGTCGAAAATGATTTGTAAATGTTCCAAATGTTCTTCAAACGAATTCGAGAAAATAATAATATCGTCGATATACACGAGGCAAATCTTCCAAATGTACGGGCGGAGAATTCTTTCCATTAAACGTTGAAATTCGGCGGGCGCGTTCTTCAAGCCGAACGGCAAAACTTTGAATCGAAACAAACCTTCTTGGCAGATGAAGGTTGTTTTGTCGCGGGAATCGACGTCGAGGGGTACTTGCCAATACCAGGCTTTGAGATCGAGCGTGGTGAAGAATTTTGCGTGTCCCATTGCGTCCAGGTAGTCGTCGATGCGCGGGATTGGGAATTTGTCGCTTGGCGTAACATCGTTGATGCCGCGGTAGTCAACAACGGGTCTCCATGAGCCGTCTTTTTTCTTTACCAAAAATAGCGGTGCGGCCCAGGGTGAGCGAGATGGTTCGATAAAATCGTTGTCAAGCATTTCTTGAATATGGCGGCGTACAATCGGTCTTTGCTCCATGGCGGCGCGGTAATAATGGCGGGAAACTGGTTTTGCAGTGCCGGTATCGATGCTGACGGTCAATTCGCTAGTGATGGTTGGTTTATCGCCGGGGAGACTGAAAACGTCGCGGTGCTGTCGGAGCATCCTTAGGGCTCTCGCTTTTTGCGCGGTAGAAACGTACGTCTTTTCCGTCATTTTGTTCAGGGTGTATTCCAGCTTTTGTTGAGCGGTGTTGCCGGGGAATGACTTGTCCAATGCGGCCCGCTCGTGGTCGGTTAAGTCGCGGTCAGCGGCGGCGGTTGCTATCTGACAATCGACGTGGGTTTCGGAATACTCCAACGTGTGCTTTGCCATTGCAATGAGTTGATTTGGTCGTAGTTTTATACTGTTCGGCGTATTGTTGATGAAAAGGAGCGGACAATGGCCGTTGGTGATGTTGACCACTGCGGTTTCGACTGGGAGCTCTGCGGCGACGTTATCCGTGGCGAGTGGTTGTACAATCACATCGGGCACTGTCGCCGATGTTGTGGGAAAAACGCTACTTTTGACCCATTGCTGGCAGTGTGGAGAAATCGAAACGGAAACTTGGGCGACGAGAAAAATTGGTTCGGCAAGCTCTGTAACCTCCAACCGCCTAGGGAGCGGTTGGTGTGGACCAGGTTGAGCCTGCCGTATCGGTTGTTCGACTTCGATTTCTTCGGGTTGACTAAAAATATCAGATTTATCATCATAACAACTTACTCGTTCGTCTTCTGGTATCTCTTCTAAAACGTTGTCGTTAGCGGCGTTGAGAAATAATTCCGGTTGCGGGCGGATCGAGGCGATTACCTTGAGCGGCAGTTTAACGTCTTGAATTTCGATGTAATTGTCTTTGAAATTTAAAATGGCGTGGATATCGGGGTGCGCGAGGAAGTCGGTTCCAATGATGAATTGATCATTTCCGTCGTCGTCAAGGATTACGCATTTGATCATGTGTTCTCCGAAGGCGGATTCCATCGTGACAACTACCGGGCCGTGAGCGTTGACTACGGCGCCGTCGGCTACTTTGATTTTTCCACAAATCGGGAGTTGAAGCGATTGCTTGTCGAAAGCGCGTTTGACCAAACCTGATGAGAGGACGGAACATTGGGCACCTGTATCGATGAGCGCGTGTGCTTTGACGGCTCCAATTTTGATTGGGATTTGAAAGGCTCTCGTGGAAGCGTACTTGCGAACAAACGATTTGGAAGATGGCGTGAGATTATCGATTTGACAAACGGACGAACGAATATGACAGGGATCTTGAAAAGCGCGGCCTGTTGCGTTCCAACGGACGATGCTGGGGCTGACAATGGGCGCGGCGGAAGCGATTTCTTTGGATGGAACAACCATATTGGCCGCGGACGTTGAATGATTGTTAACGCGTGTTTCGTGCGCAGGTACGGGCGCGGTGTTTCGGGCAGGGTAATTTGCATTTCTGAAGATTGAGAACTAGCGCGCGATGAATCCGTCGGCGTTGTGACGTATGGAGCCGGTACCGCGTTGTAATGAATATGTTGTTCCCACGGCGCCGGAAGTTGGTGGTTCGGGTAGACGGCGTAGGTATTCTGAACAAAATCATTTGGGCGTTGTATAGGATTACCTTCATAAAATTGGTTTCGCGCGCCGCGGGCGTAGTTCGCTCCTCGTTGGGGCGGTCCTCCGCGGCGGGGTCGCCAATCGCGTTGTCCGCGGACGTCATTCGAGTTGTTTCGGAAGTCAACTTGCCGTGGTTGGGCGGCGTAATTTGAGCGATTTGGTTCAAGTCGGGCTGATTGTTGAGCGTTTTGCCGTTTGAGCCAGACGCAATCTTCAGTGTTGTGTGTGCGGGATTTGTGGGCGTCGCACCACAGACCTGTAGATTGGGTCGTGCGTGCGCGGTCTCTGCTGGCGGATCGGTCAAAGCGATTTGCGTACGGCTCTCTGTTCTGAGATGGATGGCGCGGACTTTGTTGCCTATTGTTGGGTACCGTTTCTTCAGGGCGTTGTCGAGATTTTCTTTCTTCATAGTCGCGGTCGTAGCGTTGAATCAATTGTTCCAGAAGCATCTCCGTGCGCGGCGGCTGCGGCGGCGGTGGCTCAATTGCTTGGGGTTGGAAAGAGACGAATTTAGTGGGCTGCATCGCCGGGTTCTGCGTCCTGCGGTCCATCGAGGGAGAGCGCTCGCGGTAGCGATTTTGAGGACGGTCCATGCTGCGGCGGCGTTCAAAACGGCGGTCAAACGGTTGTGGCGACTTTGGAGGAGGTGCATCTTGATCGGCTTGATTTACCAGAATGGGTCGTTCCGCGGTCCCGATTTCGGCTTTAGTTGCGTTGAGGACACTACGGGCTTTGGCTACGGCGTCGGCCAGTTGTTGAACATTTGTGAAACCCTTTGCTTGTTCGCCAATTGTGAGTTGATAGAAAACAGGCATTTTGGTCAAAAAGGTATCAATTACTTGTTTGTGCCGGAAAGTTTGATCTTCGTGCTGATACAATAGTTGTACATAAGTCATTACCTTACTTAGGAATGCGGCGGGTTCCTCTCCAGCTTCTGGCGTGATTGACGCGAGTTCGCGTTTAAGAGTCATCGGATTGCAATCGGGTGCCAACTGGAACATGAGCAAATGTTTGGCGTCTTCATACCGCGTCATATCTTGGATCATATCGCTCGGCGTATCGCGGGTAAGTCGGCGGAGGGCACTCATCTTTACGTGGTTGGAGGCGTCGTAGCCGAATTCATTTTCCAGTCGTATGAAGAAGCGTAACAGGCGTTTATTTGTTGCGGCGCCGTCGATTATCAACGGATGCATATTGTCGACGATTGTTTTGATGCGGCTATCTTCTTCACGATGAGACGTGCGCGGCATGTCGTACCGAGGATGCGGGTGTTCATAATAATCCTCGGGTGGATAATCTGAAAAGCCAAATTGGTTTGCCGCGGGCGGTGGGCGTCTTTGAAGCGCGGAGCGGTGTAAATCTTCATCGGCGCGCGTATTGCGGGCGAATTCGTTATTATATAAGGTATCCGTCGACGGTGCTTTGGGTTTGACTTGGTTTGGTAGCCTGCCAAAGACTGGAGCCGGTTCAGTTTCACGGAGAGTTTCGTTAGGGATATAAACATCTCTTGTGTCCTCGCCGTGAAACCATGAGGACACCGGCGGCGGTCTTGGTGTAGGTGGATTACGCGCGTGCGTCGCGGCGGCGGTTGTGGAAATCAAGTGTTGCATTTGCTCGGCGAGCACGGCGAAACGCGCGTTAGTGGCTTTTGTTTGTTCTTGAATTTCGCGTTGAACGCGTAATTGTTGAGCTTGAAATTGATCAGAGACGGCGCCGATAATTTGATCGATGGTTTGTACCGTGGGGACATTGTTAGTTATACGCGCGGCGGCGGTGTTGAGTTGTTCCAGCGCGTCGCGTGCTTCAATTCGAAAATTTTGGACTTCGTTGGCGTTTGCGATGGGGAGACTGCTGCGGTGGTCGTTTACTGAAGCACGGGTGGCGGCTGGGGCTTGCGGCGGTTCGATATTGACAAAGGATTCGGAAGAGTCGGTTCTGGCGACAATTTGGTCATCATTACTTCGAGCCGGCGCGGGCGGTGGCGGCATTTGCGATGCGGGCGGCGCGTTGAGGCGATTTTCGGCGGCGGCATGAAGGTTTTGGTTTGCAAGCCGCGGAGTTTGGGAAATATTCGTCGCCGCAGTTGCGGGAATGAGCGGTGCTTGCGGTTGTGCCGTCCCGTCCAGCGCGGGAGTGCTGACATTAGACAAGGGCGGATTATGGGGCGGGAGACTTACCGTGGGTACCGCTGTCGATTGCGCAATATTTGATGGTCTCGGCAACATCATTTGATCAAAACTTAAAGCGCGGCGTGCGGCTGTGGCGGCGTTCGGAGAACTGGAGCGCGACGGAAATCGAGTGAAGTCCGGCGGTGTGTGGCTTACCGTTGGCATCTTTTTTCTCAAGGTATAATAACCTCGTTTGTACCCTTTGGCGCAGCTACGGCGGGGTCGAATTTTGAATTCTTTAATTTCTTCGGATGCAACGCAACAGCGGGGAGCGGCAACGTACAATCCAAACGGTCACCAGTGTTATATCTTCGTTTTCTCGGGGCGGAGGTGATGCGGCGTGAGCAGGATTGGGATTCCAAGGTTGCGGCCTTAATGTACGTGCGTCCCACGCCCACGTTTACCTGATACTTAATTACTAGTACTTAAACCCCGACAATAATTATCCCCAACAATTAAAGAAAACCTAGTTTCTTTAATTGTCTCCCTTCTTTTCTCACTAACTAAAGTAAAGAGACTCTCTCCTACCTATTTATTATTATACGAAAAGGTACGAAAACTTACGTGACCAAAACGCTACGGGCGAGACGAAAATGAAATGATGATAATAAATCTACTCCCACGCACGGGCGAGCAAAGACGAGAAAGGCGTGGTGGGAGGCGGCTAGTACGTACTAGTGGTGGCCGGCGGGGCACACAACTAGTAAAGAAAAATATAAAACACACGTAAAGTATACGTTAAAGAATAATTGAAGAGAGAGCCCAGCGCACGCGTACCGACGTGCGCTACAGTAAGATGGCCACTAGTGGTCCGCGTTGCTCTCTCCACTTGCCACCTGCGGGCCTATGACGTAATTTGACAAATAATGAAAAATCGGCGGAAAACACACTACAACAACCAGAACAAAACGCTTGAAAACACGTGGTATAAAGCCATAATGTCAGAAATCTGGCGATTGATGCCAAAAAGTGTGACAACCAGCTTCCGCTACATCGAAATGGATTACCGGTTAGGCCATGCACCAGACCGACTACCCCGCCCAATCACCATTCTTCCATTCTAAAGATAACTTTTTTGAAAATGACCGCTGTTTCGAGGATCACTGTTTTGAGACATCACTGTTTTGGAAATCACCGTTTTGAGACCTCGCCCTTTCGAGAATCACTGTAAGATTTTGCTGTTTTGAGGGCCGCTGTTTTGATACATCTCTGTTTTGATTATCGTTGTATTGAGACTTCGCTGTATTGAGAACCGCTGTTTTGAGTCTCGCAATTTTGAGCTTCGCTGTGGGGTGTTTTGATGAATAGGGATGAAACCATCCGATGAAATAGGGATGAAGCCATCAATAGGGATGAAACATGTCAGCAAAATCATTCAGGACAAGCTTTAGACTTCGTCCTCACAAAAAAATATTGAAAGCTTGTCGAGCAAGCTCAGAAATTTTCAGTGTCCTTTGTGACATGCATAATAGAAAATTAAAAAATATTAAATAGTACTTGCCTGCCATTATTACTATTCACAAGCATTTCAAGAAAAACAGACTATAATCTTCAACAACTTTTCTCGTAAAAATTGGTGTATGAAACAACTTGGACAAGATGATGAATTTTAGTCATTTTTCAATTCATAAGAATTGTATGAAAAACAGAAGGTTTTAGTTCTGTTATGAAATTGAAAAGTGACAAAAATCAGTACAATTCTCGGAATCAGAGTTTCTAGTTTTTTCTTCACTCGAAAATGGCTAGTTTGGTCGATTCGCAGCCCTACATGGCTTATAGATAGAGAGTAGTAACCGTGTAACGTGTGTCGCACCGAGTGAGATCGTGCACTTCCATCAACTGTACAGCCCTGCATCGCCTGAGCGAGTGCAGCAGCGCCCGTCACACGTATCTGAGTGTGGTGGCCTGACTTGTGCGTGAAACATCAAGTCTACGGGTTCGAAGGAAAACGCACGATGGCAGCATGTGCGCATCGTGACAACCGCTTCCAACTTTTATAATTTAAAAAAATTTCAGCAAGCAGAGCGGTTCGAAAAAACGGATAACGGCAATCCTAATTTTGTAATGAAAACACATGAAATTGAGATATAAAGTGAGAAATCTGGCGACTCGTGCCAAAATGTGTGACAACCAGCATTCACCAGATCGAACTGGAGGACCAAATAGGCCATGCGCGCCGAAACGTGTACCCCGCCCAGTCTCCATTTTTCCATTCGAAGGATAACTTTTTTGAAAATTTGCTATTTAAAAATTCTGCTCTTAAAATTGCTGTACTGAGATTTCGCTGTTTTGGGAATCGCTGTTTTGAGAATTACTGTTCTGAGGCATCGCTATTTTGAGAACCGATGTATTGACACTTTGCTGTTTTAAGAATCGCTGTTCTGAGACTTCGCTGTGTTGAGAATAACTGTTTTGAGACATCGCTGTTTCGAGACATCGCTGTTTTGAGAATCGCTATTTTGAGTCTTGCTATTTTGAGTTGCGCTGTTTTCTGAAACTAGGGAATCAAAGGCGTCTCTCTTCGTCCTACATCTAAATACACAGGAACCCTTGAAGGTGAATTTCTGAGGTCACGGCCTGCTGACGACGGAGGGCCCCGTTGGTATTCACGTGTGGTGGTAGGAGAGGGAGCTTATTTTGTACAGGGAATCCGTATTGAGTTTTTCATTTCAAAAAATTGTTTTCCGAGATTTTTTGGAAAAACGTCAAAACTATTTGTTTGTAATTTTGGAGAATAATCAAAATTCTTGACTTTGGCGGCTGCAAGAGACTTCCCTATATGCTCAGGAACTTGACAAACAAAGGAAAATTTGGATCCTTATCCGAAATTACTGCATTTTGGGTGAAAAACAAGCATTTCTGACGCTTTCCCGAGAAATCTGGAAAAATAAAAATTTTTATATAAAAACCGAATGTCCATCAGATTTCCCGTGCAAAATTTACCGGTTTGCTATTACCGTAGAAAGCGGGGGCGCCCTCCGCCAGCAACCCGTGACCTCAGAAATCCGCTTTGGGTTACAGCATAGATAATCATATCAGGTGCAGCAACGCCTTTGATTGGCTACTTTAGAAATTTTCCTTTTTCGATTTGCCGCCCATCTTGATTTATTCAAGATTATCTTGAACAAAATGCGATGCATTATTTGAAAAAATTTCCATACACTCGAAAGGAAAGTCGAACAAAGAAAGACTATTACTTCTCTCAATTTTTGCGATGCAGCTTGAAAAAATGTTTGAAGTTGACAATTTCTTCAAGTGTGGTGTCCGCATAATAGTTGATTAAAAGGTCTGTTGCTATTCTTAGAGGGACTCGGTCAGAGTCCCAACACAAAAATTGGACCCCCGGTTTCCCGGTTTACGGTTTAGACCTCGACCGAAGTCGAAGGCTGCGCCGGGCCTCACGCTAAGATTGGGTTTTCACCCTTTCTTGGCTTTTTATTTTTGTTGATTTATTTGTGAGTGGTAATCCGTGCATTGAACCATTTTCAACCTGAAACATATTTTCTACGGGTTAGAAAGTTGGTTCATATATGCTGCGAAGTTCTAAATACACGATTTCTGACAAGTTCTGCTTTCCTAGCTATGACAATTTCAAAATTAACCATTATTTCAAAATGAGATATTTTGGGTAGTTTCGCACACTGAGTTTCATGGTATAATTGGTTTTGTTTGAAAACGAAAAGTCACACTGCTACAGTAGGCCAAAGTTTGAAAAATGGTATATTTTTTGCATTTTTCAGTGGTCTTGCTAGCCAAGCGATATTTCAGCATCGGATTGACCTCATTCGATAAATCAATATTCATTTTACACAAGAGAGAATAAGCTATCTTGTGATGTAATATTTACACTGAATAATTGCATACTACACTATTCCAGACAGTTTAAAGCGTCAAAACTGAACCCGTCAAACTTGAAAAAAATTTTGTTTATGTGCACTGCCATCCTGAGCAGCTTTCCATCAGATGCTGCAGAATTTTATTATTTTCATATGCATTCTTACTTTATTGGTTAAAGTTTCATCAAAATTTTTGTACCGTTTTAGGAGCTGCACAGCTCTGAAGAACTCATACTTATGGAAATGGCTCAGAAGTCACTGCCCTTTCCAGGTGGCCCTTGTCTATCCTTTGGCGGGACACATTGGTTGACCATGACTAGGTGACTGATTTCGCGAGAAAATGTACATCTCAACACCTGGTCCCTCATCACTGCCGGTAGGAATTCTGTTGACGGTGTGTTGTTGTTCGGGATGTCTTCGCCATAAGGCAACTTAGTGTCAGGATCAATACTGTGACTAATAAAAGCCCTAGCAATGTTGTCGATAACGCAAGGCTCAAACTCATCATGGGCAAAAAGTTGAGCTGCAGAAAAGATCTCATCTAGGAAACCGTAATGTCCCAGAGTGAGGTACAGAAGAGTAGAGTAGGGAGCATCTAATCCGGCATATATAAGCTTCTCTCCGAACAGTTAGTGTGAAGTAGGGTTTTTCGACAAAAACCCTACTGTTACATGGGGTTTTTCCAGAAATCGTGAGTGTGATGAACGGTGTCCAAACCCACATGCAAGACATGCAGGCTTTCAGGGTGCAACGTTCGGGGAAGAAGCTGATAAGTCGGGCTTTCTCGAAAAGGGCAGGATCCTTTTTAATGCGAGTCACGAAGTGGAAGATATCGATCATAGGTACCTTAAGGATAACTGTAGGATCTTTCTTTTGCCTCACAATATGATAAGGTCCAAATAGAGGGTACCGAGTAGGCCAGTCATTGTGGGCATCAAACAACGTGACAATGGTGTGGTCATTGTCTAAATGTTTAAAGAAAGCTTTCTGTGGCCCACGAGAGCTTTGAAAATGAGAGCTCAGCCATCAGGATAGCCGAGTTGAATATTGCAAAGTAAAGTTTTTGTGTCAGTGTTGAAAGGTACAAAAGAAGAATGTTGTAGCTTTTAAAGATCGGATGTGGAAATCGAATCTGTGTCAAAGCCAATCAGAGTGTATCCCCCAAAATCAGGCATCTGCACTGTAGCCAAGGCAGGGTGCAGGTTGCCAGGGAGCAGTATTTTTTGCTGGAAGCAAATGCAAATTTTCGGGGGCAAATGAAATTGAGGTAGTCATTTTTACATGTATAAATGGTTCTTTCCCAATTTAGAGAAGAAATACTTGGGGATACAGAAAATATGCATTTTGGTGCAATTTAGAAGTTCATAATCTCAAAATTTTCCGGGGCTTTGCACCAGTTATAACTTTAATAATCATTAATATGTATTACCTAGGTCAGACGCAGCTTTCAGAATGTAGGTCTTTCCTTAGGTGCTGAAGAAAGATAGTTTGGCTGAACTACTTAGAACAATCCCTCGGCTAAGCCTCAGAGATGGTGCAACAGTTCGCCCCTGGACCTGGCAACAACAATACCACTTACCTCTATCAATGGGCCCCACAACGGCTCCTCGTAGACTCCCACAAGAAAACCCATCTCCTCAGGAAGGAATAATTTTTGAAGAAAGAATCCCTGGATCAGTCTTCCTTCCACTTGACCTCAGCAAGTGATGTGCGTCTGGCCCCTTGGCCCTTTGCTACTTAACCCAATGCTAATATAGAATACCAAATAAATAAACAATTATTACTGAAAAAGGTGGACGCACTACTATAGAATTATGCAAATTCAAGACATATGCTGCGTAAAGGTTTATTGTGGATGCTGACATATAAACACCAAAAATAATATAAAAATTATGGTGAATTTATCATGATCATTTCCTTTTTTCTGTGACATTCCGTTGCTATGCAAATTGTCTGTGCCACCATTCATCCACTTTGTCGATTTGCATGTCGACTTCTTAATCATGGCATTGCCAGCAACAGGGTGCCCAACAAATGTAAAATAGTTTTCATCATCTCAAACTCATTATCTCATGTTTTAAGTGGATATCTTCAATATTATATTTTGATTTTTAATGGAGATTAAATTCGGAAATCTTAAGAAAATTCTACTCTTCCACTCATATCTTTTCAGCCAAGTTCATGAGAGTTAATGAATAAATTGCTGGTTCCAAAATTTTTGAAACAATAAAATTTTTAAAAATTACGACTTTTGAATACAAAATTCGAATCTAAGTCTTGAAATAAATATTTGGAAAATTGATTTTCCAGCATCACCGAATGTCAATACACAAAAAATTGACATCTTTTTTGGGCTTTCACTTGTCTTCATAGAGGACTTGACCGTTAATTCATCATCTAATGCAAATTCATTATGCTATTGAATAGTTTTCTAGAAATTTTTTCCACAATGCTTGCAAATTACACTTGAAACTCAAAAAATTCAATTTTTTGCTCAATTTTAATGAATTATTTTTAGTTATAAATATAATTTGAAAATTACACCGATTTGGTTATTATGCTTTGGCCCTAACCAAGAGGAACACAGGTTATTTATTTATACCTAGTTTTGCTATGTACAAACTGTACAAATGAAATATTGGCTGCCGTTTATACATGTGCAAATGGGTCATGTACAAAAAAACCTTGCCAGGGAGTACAAACTCTGGCAAGGGGATGAACTTAGGAGGGTACTGGAATGGTGACATATACCATTGTTCCAGTTCTCTCACCCCAATGAGCTTCTTTGCATTGAACTCTAAAAAGGACTATCTTAATAAACTTACTAATAAGGGGAAGATCACTGAGAGCAGGTAGTCAGGAAAAGGTACTTATACAGACGTGGAGATTTGAAAATGTTATTTTGACCAAAAAACATGAACGCAATTTAACGAATGAAAATTAGTACGTGTGAACTATTTCAATAAACCAACACCTCAATCATCAGTAATTTATTGACACCAATGGATATAAATTCATACAACTCAATTCTAGACAAATTTGATATAATACATATACTTATTGAAAGATCTGGATCCGATCCAGTTGGATCTGTCCCTCAAGATCCAGATCTGCTATTTTCAGAAAAGTCGATCCAGCCCCCATCCCTACTGTCTAGGATCTGATGCTTGTAGCCTTCCAGATCCAATTTCGATTTAGTCAAAAAAATGGATCCGTCTCATTCTAATTGTGTGCGCAGGTAGTTTATTATTTGCATGAGCACCAGTGTAAATTGGAGAAAATTGAGATCTGATGGAGAAATTTTCAGAAAAAACGTTTTTCAGGTTTTGGTTGAAATTTCTTAAAACCCTAAAAGTGGAAATTTTAATGAAAAAAAAACGTAAAATTTTATCCGAAATAAAACATTTTTCTGCAACTTACATTTTCGAAAAGTTCTAATTACCCAAGAATTTCCCATTTGACTAGTTTCAAAGCTGATTCACCGACATTACAACGTCTTGCCACTTCCATAACCTTTGTTTTAAAGGGACGTGAGTTAGTCCCATCGCAAAAATTAGAACCCGGTTTGGGCCTCGACCGGAGTCGAAGGCTGCGCCGGGTCCCCCGCAAAGAGTAGGTCTCCACCGTCTTCTCTAAGAGGAGTTTTCACTCTTCCGAAAAGTCAGCTTATACCTCCTTTGCGTATGATGTTTCGTTTATTTATTTGTCCAACAGAATTTGAGCACGGGACGATTTTCAACCTGAAATATCTTTCCTACGGCTTAGAATCCCGTTTTCATGAAATGAACGTTAAAAGTAACGTTAAAGCTTTTTATTACTTCGGCAGAAAAACCCGCCACATGTATAAGGTCCATTCGGAAATCGACTTTTTTCCGCCAACCGCTCGTTTTCGCTGTTTTTCGAAGAATAATGCAAATTTTCGGTAAAAAACTCGCCGTTCAGCTCAAAATATCGATTTTTGCTTTGATTTTTGACTAAAACTTTGCATATTTAGTAAAATCATTTATCCAGTATATAAATTCAAATTTTGACGTCAGCAATAAAGATCAAAAATTTGCCATTTTTAACCGGAATTTTGTATTTTTGGTGTGTTTTTTTGCCACGCCAGATTTAAAATTTCAAGCCTCAGTCAAAATTCAAAAAATAATTAGATTGGCATTTCGCTTGAACTGTCCAATTTTGCGTCTCTGTGCAAAAATTGAATACGGAATTTAAATCTAGAATTCCCCAAAATCGTCTTTTTTCGTTTCCGTAGATTTCGAACCCGTGAGCAAAATTCTTTCAATTTTAGAAATTCTTAGTCAATGAGTATTTGAATGTCGCCTAGTTGAAAGAGCAGTCTATAGTCTGTTTTTTATAAAATGTTTCCAAATAGAAAAGTGACACAAATCAGTTCTGTCGTCAAAATCGTTTACATAGAGCTCTTACAGTGTAATTTTTCACTCGAAAAATTGTTGAAGGTAAGGTCAATATTCCAGTCCTTTTAAATATATTGTTTATTAGCAAATCGTGAAAATCTGAAATAGTACTTGCTTTCCGCTTTCATTTTTTAGAAGCATTTCAAGAAAAACAGACCATGGATATTTTTCAATTTAAGAAATACTAAAAACTGCAATGCGATTTCAGAATATCGCCGAAAATTTTTGGGTATCGCTTTTGAAAAAAAAGAACGTGCATTGAAAAAGCTGAAAATGCTGATCCAACCAGTGGGTTCGGCATAAGGAATTCTGATCAACCTGGTGTTAAAACTACGAAAACAAGTGCTTTCCGTACAAGTTTGCAGCAAGAATCAGCAGTCATCTTGGTTACTGCAACGTAGAAGAGGTAATAATTTTCGTTCTGACTAAATTAGTAAAAATTGACGATGAGGCAATGACGACGATCGTTTTTTTTCTGAAAACTTGTTATTATTCAAAAATTTGTTCAGATACTTTTATATTTTTGTTCCTTGGACAGTCTATTTTGACTGAAAACATCACACATTTGTGCTCCAAGCATGACGTGACTGATCTATATTTCGACTCAAAAATGAATGAAACCTGATTAACAATATGCAAATGATAAATGGAGACAGTAGGTGTTCTCAAGTTCGGAAATTGTCAATTTTTTAGTATTTTGTGATCTGTGCATGGGAATTTATCCGCTTGCGATCTGTCATTGCCTGGTGCCTTCCTCTTAACACCCATCTGGTTTAACCTCTGCGAGCCCATAAAGATGTACTGATTAAAGGCTGCAATGTAGACCTCGTCTACATGGTTTCCCTGGGCCTCAACGACTAGTTGTCTGTTCGCAAACGAACACGCCTGGGCATACCACCTACCAATTGCCATCGGCGTGATTGGTGCGAAATCCAACTGTAAAAATATCATTAGGGTCACCTACCTAATGGCCGTAAAGACGTCTGAAGGGTCATAGTCCTGAAGCCATCTGAGAATAAGAATTGAAATGATCCATTCCCAAATTTCCTCGGGGACGCGTTCTCCGTCAAACATAAATCCGCCCTGCATTGGAACTGTTGGCGGTAATTTTCATGAATCTCGGCCATGGCATCATTGACCATTCTATAAATAATGGACCATTCTTGGCAGTCAAAGGCGAAATAATTGGCGACCTCTGGATTTTCAAATGAGATCGGCCCAATTAGGCGCCTTTGTTCTCTCTGCCACTGCCAATAATCAATCAGAGTTTCAGCCAATTGACCAGGAGTGACAAACTGCCGTATCTCCCTTTTGGGTTTTTTAACCACCACATTCAGTTTGACCTTCTTGATCAACTTTTCCTCCGATTCAAGATCAGGCTTTACCACTACGCTTCCCGCAGGTATACTACTTTTTGCGGTATAGCTGGTGGGAACGGACTTGGATTTACTAGATGCCATACTAACCTCTCCGCCAGTTTTCCATACCCTTTGCATCTGAGTATACGATGCAGTGGACGCTGTTGTCCTATCCGATTTTGTCTGGCCTTTGGAGGTCTCCGTTTGCGTTTGACTCTTGGCAGTCTCCATCCTCGTTTGACTTCGAGTAGTCTCTGTTCTCGTCTTTCGGCTTGTCGAATATTCCGGGGTCATGATTTCCTCGGCCATGTCATAGGCATCATTTTCAGAGCCGGTGGCGGCCGTTCCTTGTTGCTGCTGACCTTGAGCTGCAAGTCTGCATGCTCTGGCCTTACCTAGCCTTTTCCTACGCCTTACCTTTTCTCTGGCAAAGTGTCGGATAAATTTCTCCGACATACCTTCAGCTAACATCTGCTGAACTTTCTCTGGGGAATATACTCCAGGGATTCCTTCCTCAGTTATTTTTCCCCTTTTCATCAGCTCTGTCGCTGCAATGGCTGAATCTGAGCTGTCATCAGCTAAAGCCTGCTCCTTCAGCTTTCTTTGAAGTGCCCTCTGATGCAGGAATTCCTGCTGCATCAGCCTTCTTTGTTCCTGAATTTTGGTCTGTAGGGCCTCATGCTTCACTTGTTGATCATGATCCTTAGGATCCTTAACTTTTACCAGTATCTCCTGGGATGCCTCTTGCATCATTTCCAATCTGACATCGATTCCCGTCATTTTGGTCACTGCTTCATCTATTTGAGTCTGGATCTTTTCCTCTTTAACAGCCTGTTTCTGAGTTTTGACCTCCATCCCGTCTTTATTCTCCGATGTCTGGCCCTCAGACTCCAGAATCTCACCTTCTTCTTCTTCTTCTTCAACATCCTCCTCTGAACTGGACTCAGAGTCTGAATTTCGTATCTCCGGCAAAAGTTGCTTTACTTTAGCTGGCAAAACAGCTGGTGCCGGAGGTACAGTTTGCATGATGGTGACAACTTCTGGCTCAGGCTCGGCTGGCTGCTGTACCTGAGTAACCTGAGTTGGCTGTGCCACCACTGGTTGCGTTGGTGGCGGCACCACGACTATGACTGCAGCTGCTTGCGTAGCATCGGTGTCCAAAGCTGGTTGTTTTGCTTTGACCACCGGCACTTGCGCTTGCGGCTGGGTTTCAACTTGCCCTGACCCTCCGGCTTGCACCATTTGGGAAGTAGAGGGACAGTTTACCGGTACTTTAGATATCAACTCACCAGCTGGGGTATAAGTTAGCTTATACCCAGGCGTTTCTGAAGCAATTGTTCTCTCCCAGAAGCTTTCGCTGACAAATTCCGGTCTGAGCTCGAGCGGGTTTCGCGGTGCGTAAGTCATTGGGTAATTGGTCGGATGTGCGTCTTCTGTCATCGGATACCGCAATCCGGGTGTCAAAGTCTCGAAACCTACATAGTAAAAAGTTACATAATAGTAAGGATTTACCTTGTACGCTTCGTCCTTTAATAACGATTTGTCGTCGCCGATTTGCAGTATTTCTTCGGCTTCTCTAAATCGTAGCGGGACGAATCCAAACTGATTTTGCCATGCATATACCCCTTTTTTAGATGGAAAACGGAGTTCCGATGGCGGTAACGTTGCTGCTAATTCTAAATAATAAGCCAGGTGGTCGCCTGACTTCCAGGACATGCGTTTTATCATCTCCTGGCCTTCTTTAGTATAACTATTCAAAAAGTTATAATTTAGCAGTGCGCTAGTTTCATAGTCGCACTCCGCTCTTAAATGAGGCCATGCCAAGTAATAGGCCAATGGGATGAACTTACAGATGACCTCTAACTCCAGAGAGTTCTGCTCATCTAACATACCCCAAATTTTGGCCAAATTTGGCGCATAAAAATTCGTTTCATAGGCCTGCCTATGACTTTCTATACCCACTGGGTAATGGTTATTAGCTGAAAACACTTCCTCTGGGATTTCATCGGGCTTCCCGGCCTGTTGCCAGTATAGCTTAGCGTTTTCATACAGCATCAATTAGATCTTACCGTCTAAATCCCAATAGGTTCCACCTAATTTGAGATTTTCCAGGATATCCTTTGCAATATTAACCCAGTCTGGTATTTGAACATCCTGTATTTCGTCGGGATCGCTATCTTCAGTGTACCCATCATCCTTCATTGGTTTACTATCTCTCGGGAGCAATGGGTAAAAACCACTCAGTAATTGAACTCCTGAGGACGGACGGGGTTACACTCCATAGGTGCCGTATAATAACCTGTGTTATTTCCCTGCATTTGTACTGCCCAATGGTTGTACATTTCACACTTCATCATATGGTACACCATATTAGGCTGTACCTGATCGGTTTCCAATACTGGGGAGCCTAGCCCCATTTCTCTATTTATGTTGCCCGGTATCATTACATATTGCTGATAAAAATGTAAGGCAACATTATTGATCTGTTTGGGATCAACCTTGTCATGGTCGAAAATCTGCATTTGTATCAGCAGTTGATCAGCCATGCCATAGTGAATCGCAGCAAACATAACCAATAACAAATAATATGCGTCTAGAGCCGCGTACCTAAGCTCTTCTGGCAATATTCCTCTTTTGGCAAACCGATCACGGTTCGCCTTTAGTGAAAAATCATACTGATAGGGGCCCACATCTATTAGATAAAATTCCGTGAACAGTCCCTTAAACCGAAAGGTTTCGGGACAAATACCTGTTTGAAAACACTTTTTCTCCAGGTTAACCCCTACCATGGTTAAGGCGAAACAGTCTAAATCAAAGTAACGACCTTTGGTCTTCCTAAGATATTCCCTTAAGAATACAGTTTTGTCCCTGTCCTTATTATCTGGCCCTGAACCACATACGTTATAAATACTTACCAAGTCCTCCAGTACTGAATATCCGGCGAATAGCATGTCAGAATTGAGGAAGTCGTGGAGGCTTGTCCATTCCTTGAGCATCAAGGTCGTCGTATCGATAACGTAGGTTTGACTGTTGGTTAGCGCGAAGCTTACGTAATGGGCGAATTGTTTTCCCATCAGATTGTTGACCTCTCGTTTTGAACAAGGGGGCGACCTTATCCTGATGGACTTTTTCTACGTCAAATCCACAAACTGGTTGTCCTCTGAAGATTGATACTTCTTGGATAAAGTGGAGTACTTGGCTGACTTTCCCAATGTCTACCATTCGAGGTTCCTTGGGATTAGCCAGCCAGTATCCAAAAGTGGCTTTGAACCACTGGTCCAGTTCATGAATTCTCACCACCCTTTTGACGTTGTAATCTAAAGATTAAAGATACTATTAATTTCTGTGATTATTCCCCTTTTTTCAGCGTATTTCTAGGGTCTATACTACACTAGCACCACAACACCAAGCGGGTTAAGTTTTGCAGAAAAAAAGTTTAGTGCAGGGTTGTTAGGTGAGCTACTGATATACAAACATTGAGCTGGTAGGCAACTAACACCTTACCAAATTTTACCCTTGCTACCTCTATATGTTGGGGAGGGTAGACCTGATCCGATTGTCCACCACTTGATTGGACACCAATCTCTGACCAGCTGCTTGAGCGACCAACTACGCTCCATTTATGGCGCTGTATTTACAATTTTTATAGCGCTCGAGATTGATAATTTTTAATGATTTAGATATCGAAAAAGTGATATGATTTGATTTGATTTGAAAATAAATAATTTTTTGATGAACTTTTGATGATAAAACTTTGAGCGGGCTGAACCCAAGGTTCTAGGTTTCCCTTGAATTGTCTAGCTCTCGGTGGTATCAGGTATATTTCCAAGTTTGGAAATTCCTTGATTGGCTTTGAGCTTCCGGTTCTCAGTACTCCCATTTTTTGTTCCCTCTAAGTTCTAACCTCGTCTGCCCTTTGGGGCGCCGAGCTGGTCTTCCAGTGACTTCTGGGCATTACCTGCCGTTTCCAAAAATATTCGATAAAATAAATTCGAAACTTACCGTCAATGAAGAAAAACCGGTTATGTTGCCGGTGCTGGGGTCTCCCATATTTGACATGGCACTCTGTGTGCGACCACTCGCGCGTCGGAGCTTGTTGGCAGTTCCACGCGGCTTTTCCCATTTCCTTTCGCTTTGAAATGTTTTCTTTTTCGAATAATAAATTTGTGAAATTTTAAAAATTTTAAATGCTGGAAAAGTTTAATCTAGCAATTCTGCTAATTTCCTTTTTACGTTCGATTTGGGGAATGTTTTACTCCTTCCTTCCGATGGAAGTTTAGAATTCAGATAAGCGGGACAGCTATAATTTGTTTTTTGAGGAAAAAAAACGAAAAATTTGAAAATAATATTTTTTGGAAAAAAATGTCAGAAATATTTTGGGTTGACACTTTGGTCTAAAATTCCGAAAAATTTTTCCCAAAGTCTGAAATAAATAGAAAAAATTTACAAAATTAATACGAGCATTACATAAAGGGAATAAATATTACAAATTAATACATATTTAATTTTAAAATAAGTACCTACACTCGCGAGATATGTACATAAATAAAAAAAATCAGTGTGCGATCGCGCATAGATTCGCCTTGGGCGAATTTCCAAATGATTTCATTTGGTTTGGTCGTAACTGTTTCCGCCATATTGGGAAGTGACATGTTTTCGTCACGTGGCGCGTCCTGATTGACCCGCCCTATTTGTGGTAAGACCCTAGTGGTCTCGTAACGAAAATGTTTCAACCTGCTGATTGAAACAATTTGGCCATTTAGCGGGTTGTTCCAATGCACAATGGTGACAACATTCTCTGCTTCTCGCAAAATGTCCGTAATTATGAATGGACCGGACCATGGTAGTCCTAATTTTTTCTGCTTGTCTACTTTGAGCAGAACCCAGTCCTTTTCTTTGAACCCATTCTGTTTGGACTTTTTATTGAAGTATTTCTTCGATTTTTGGGCAGCACTTTGGATATTTATGGCAATATCCTCGTAAAGGTTGACTAAATGATTGGTCAACACAAATTTGTATGCCTCTGCATTGCTGTCCAGCATTACAATATGATATGCTTTCGATAAGTTTAACCCGAAGGTTGCCTCGTGACCTCTAAGCAATGAAAATGGGGATTGCCCCGTAGCTGCATGTGGTGTGGCATTATAAGCAAACACTACTGCTCTCAAGTATCTTGGCGAATTATCTTTTTCCTCAATGGCCACCTTTCCGAGCTGTTTTATGAGTGTCTGATTGAATCTCTCCACCATGCCATTACCTTGTGGATGGTAGGCTGTTGTATAAATTTTCTGACACTCCAATAACTTGCAGATTTCTCTCATTAGATCATAGGTAAAACAACCTCCTCTATCACTGAGTAGTCTCCGTGGAGTCCCGGTCTATATACAATAGATTGAGGGAAAGTATCTACAACGGTGCTAGCTGACTGATCTGGGATCAGTTCAGCTTCAACCCACTTTGTAAAATAGTCCTGAAAGACTATGAAATACAGTCTCTTCTCACTTAGTGGAGAAATACTCACGATATCCACTGATACTATATCAAAGGGACCTTGTGGAATAATAGGTATCAGTGGAGGAATTTCCGTGTTTCCCTGATTAGCCATTTGACATACTGGACAAAACTTTATCCAGTGCCTGACATCCTTTTTTATTCCAGGCCACCAGAACCGTTTCTAAATCATAGCAAGGGTCCTTTTGAACCCCTGATGAGTCATTATTACGGCCCCGTGGTACTGGTGCAAATTATTGTCCCTTAGGCAGGATGGGATGACCACTTGGCCATCCAACCCCTGTCCGGCTTCGTGGTATAACACTTCATTCTGGATGTAAAATCCACTATGATACTTGGTTGTCCCATTTGGACCCAATCTATCAAAGTATGGTTGTAATACCTCATCTTTTCTCTGCAAGAGGGCCATGAGATCATCTCTAATTAACCCTTTTGGCAACTCATTTTCTTTGGGGTCTGCCAAAGTAAATTCTGGTTCTTTTTCTGGGTATAACCAGGTAACTCTTTTTTCCATACCTTTTTCCTGGTTTCCCCTACTTACTTTTCTTTGCCCTTATTGCCATCAGGCTGGACCTGAGCCTGATTATCTTTTTCTGCTTCTTTCGCCATGCTCCTCGTAGTTACGGCATTTACCAAGTCTGCAGGCGAAATTGATTCTGGATCACCCTCAGAATCTTCTGGATAAATTTGGGTGAATCTAGGACTTATATCAGTCCTCTGATTTTTCTTACCTTTTGGCTCTGTATACAATGGAGTACCGTCTTCAGGATTCCGATCTGTCAGAATTCTGAATCTCGTTACCAAATTGAGATGCTTTTTCTCAATAAGCTGTGCTTCTAGATCTTTCAGATTTCCAGACTCTCGTTTATCCACTGAGAACATGTGTTCCCATTTTGGCGGTATCTTTTCTGCTTGATCTTCTGGTCCATCCATCCTGGACAAAAAGTCTGCCATGGCATTTTGTTTTCCAGGCACATACGCATTGACCTTCATTGACAACAATGGTTTGTGATCAGTTCTTATGATCACCTTATGACCTACTAGGTAGTGCTTGTATAACTTTAAGCCATACACTATTGCCAAGCACATCCTTTCTGTGGCTGACCACTTCTTCTCGTCCGCTTTTAAAATTCTGCTATTATAAGCAATTACCCAGTGGTCGGACTTGGTCTCCTGGTAGAGAACTGCTCCTAGTCCCATTCTGCTGGCATCTGTCTGAAGGACAAAGTCTGCAGACCCGTCCAAAACCGGATACCTTAGAAATGGCACTGACAATAGTGCTTCTTTTAGGCTCCTAAAAGCCTGATGGTGAACCTCCGTAATTTCCCAAACACTGTTCTTCCCAGTTAATTTATACAATGGTTCAGCATGTTTACCCAACCCTGGTATGAACTTTTTACACCACTGCAAACCCTTGCAGTTTACATTTAGACTCTGGGAATGGGAAATCATTAATAGCTTTGACCTTTTTCAGATCTGGGGAAACTCCATTCGAATTCAAGGTATGTCCTAAAAAATGAACTCTCTCTGGCAGAAATTCACACTTCTCCGGCTTCAAGGTCAAATAAGCCTTTCTTAGAGCTTGCAGGACTAGCTCTAAATTAGCTAAGTGTTCCTCAAACGTATTTGAGAACACAATAATATCGTCTATATATACTAGACAGACTTTCCATACATATGGATGCAAAACTCTTTCCATCATACACTGGAACTCTACTGGGGCATTTTTTAGGCCAAAGGGCATGACTTTAAATTGATAAAGCCCTTCTTGGCATATGAAAGCAGTTTTTTCCTTGCTTTCTTCATCCATTGGCACTTGCCAATACCCTGACCTGAGATCTAAGGTGGTATAAAATTTTGCTTTACCTAAACAGTCTAGATAGTCATCTATTCTAGGAATGGGATACTTATCATCCTTGGTAACATCATTTATACCCCTAAAGTCCACTACTGGTCGCTTGGTACCATCCTTTTTACCTACTAAAAATAACGGAGCTGCCCAAGGCAACTTTCATGGCTCAATTACACCCTTTTTGAGCATATCTTGGACATGCTCACAAACATGTGGCTGTAAATTTATAGCAGTCCTGTGGTACCTTTTTGCCACAGGTGCTGCATCGCCTGTATTTATTTTACAGGTCAAGTAGGGTGTAGTAGTTGGAGGATCATTGGGCAGGCTGAACACGTCTCTATATTTTGCGAGACATCGTAAAGCTTGTTCCAATTGTTCAGATGGTATGTTGGATTTAGCCAGCATATTGTACAAAGCTTCCTTGAACTCTTTCTCATCTGATTGAGTCAACTCAGGTCTAGCTTGAACTGCACAGGTTTGCAGCTTCTCCAAATCCTCAACTATCTTCCCCTTTAGTTGATCTTGGTTATTGGCATCACACAACACTGAATTAGTATGGCCAATTATTTGATTACTTTTCAAATGGCATCCTGATCCTGTGTTGTTGGATACCATAACTACAAAATCATCTTTTGTACCATCTACTATGGTACTATCTATGTGGAACCTTTCTTCATTTTCTTCAGACTCTATTATGAATCCATTAAGGCGATTTTCGCCTACCTTATCCCAAAGCTTTGCTTTCAGAAGTATATCAGTACCACTAGGTAAGTAGATTGGATTCACACTCACCACTGGCACCGAAACCTTTAGCAGACAAATCTTTGGCTGATACTGGTCGGCAGCACTCGTTGTGGATTCTGTGGCGCTCGTGGTCATCACCTCTCCACAACTTGTTTGGGGCTGGTCCGGCGTCATGTATATCCCCTGCTGATGGTTGTTGAGCATCATTGTCCTATTCCTGAAATCTATTATGGCTCCTACCTGAGGATGAGCCAAAAAGTCTGTTCCCACAATTATGTTTTCACCTGATTTAGGAATTACAATTGCTTTTACGGGGAACTGTCCACACAATGTATCCATCCTAAATTGGATATACCCATGGGCTTGGACTGGCTTACCGTTGGCTACAGTAACATTTAATATCCTCGGATATTCAGTGTAATCCAGGCCCAAAGTTTCTTTCAGAAACTTAGCCGACATAACAGTACACTGAGCTCCTGTGTCAATTAAAGCCAGTCTCTTACGACCTCCCATAACAACCTCAATATGGAATGGGGCTGTTCGGGGGTACGTATCCAGCAAATGTTGTTCCTGAGGACTAGCTGGTGTGCCCCTCTTTACTACTTGTACCGATGATACTACCATTTGTGGCGCAATTGTGTTCATTTGAACAATGCTACCTAATACAACATTTGGGCAGATCACTCTCTGATTTACTTCACCCGACGGACTCATTTGTGATTGCCTTGCAACCATTACACTCGAATAATCCTTCTGGGGTGGCTGATTTGTGAATTGACCCAGTTGAAGAGTCTGAGTCAGACCCGTAATAGCCTGAGGTGGCTGAGGTTGCTGTAATGCAGCTTGCTGTTGGTATTGCTGCATCTGTTGGAACTGCTTCTGCAGCTCCTTTTGCTTTTTGAATTCCAAAAACAAGTTATAGTCGGAATTCTGTAAGTAACTCTCATGGCTATCCTGATAACCCAAATAGCCTACCTATGCACCTCTAAACAAGTTATAGTCGGAATTCTGTAAGTAACTCTCATGGCTATCCTGATAACCCGAATAGCCTACCTATGCACCTCTACCCCTACTATTAAAGTTGGCATTAGGGTAACCTCCTCTACCTCTATAGTTACCTCTAGCAAAATTGTTGAAGCCTCCCCTGTTGATGCTAGGGAAGCTGGCTCTGCCTCTGCTCCTGCGCTCGGATAACACTCTCAATGTCCTGCAGTCTGAAGTATTATGTGTTATGTTCTTGTGGAACTCACACCATGGCTTTGTCGGGTCTCAGGATGCTTGACCTCCCTGGCTGGTGCCAGGTATGGCCACATCAGACCGATTTTCCATTTGCCTATTATCAACCTTTTGCTGAAGCTGATCGAACCTTTCGACCAGTTGTACCATCTCTTTAGATATTTTTAATAGAAGGGATTCTTTCTTACCTTTTTCAGTCTGAGCCCTAGGAGCTTTCCGAATTGGAATCTCTTCTATTTCAGGAGAATCACTCCTTGACCTTTGGGTTTGGGCTGGTACCTGATTACCAACAGTTTGATATGGTTGCTGAAACCTTTGTCTCTGGCCTTGTTGATATCCCTCTGACTGATTTCTAGCAACTACAGCAATTTCAGGATCATGCCCACTAGGCATACCTACTTCATTAATAACAATAGGATTCTGCTGTGTACCCTTAGGTCTGTATCTTTGAAAGGCATTCCTATATCTTCTTTCAATATCATGAACTTCAACTGCTAAATCATACCAGGTTCTAAAGGTATGTTTTGAATTTTTCAGTTCAGATTGAAACGTCGGATCACTCTTGTATATAAAGGTGTCAATAATCAGTCTCTGTTTTGACTGATAGTCTAAATCACCCTTTACTAGTTCCACTAATATACTGACCCTTGTTAGAAACTCTACGGCTTGTTCATTGGGTCTTTGCTGGATCTCAAACAACTCCCTGCTTAACATTTCCAGGTTACATTCTGGTGCAAAGGCATTCATAATGGCTCAGGACACAATTTGAATTTGCCGAACTTACAAAAGTATGAACATATTTTTTAGTTTGTAAAATGATATACAGGGTGAGCCAAAAAAATGGCGACCGGTACTGACTTTCATAGCTTTCAAACGGGTGAAGCTTTTTTAATGCGGTTTCCTGCCGTCAATAGATAGAACATTTGGCATAAAAACTGCAAAGTTACAGTCATATTGTTAGTATATCGATTGACAAGAATCAAAAATACTAAATGTCGATTTTTCTGCAATAAGTTTTGAAAAATCGACAAAAATTGACAAAATCAACATGTTTTACAACAGAAAAGTGCAATAAATTCAATCATGAGAACCATAAAACAGCTGGAAACTAGAAGAGACCCGTTTTATCGTGTTCTACATTCTATTACACCAATAATTTCAAACGTTTTTTCGGTCTGGTCAATGACAGAATTGATTTTGTAAACAAAAGCCCTTGATTTTGGCGAAATTTTGCCCCATATTGAAACAAGAAGTTAATGACTTTAAATTACGTGTAACTTATAAATCTGGATGACTTTTAAAGTGTTAGTGTGCGTAAAACCCTTCACAAAACTTTTCTCACAATAGAACAACTCTTACATTGATTTCACAATTTTTGCTTTTTGAAAAATGACCACTTTTACTGAATTTCTGTTTGTACAGTAACCATATGTGCTAGGAGCATAAAATCTGGCTTTAATAGCAAAGATATACAGGGAATTCTAATGCAGCAATTCGCATTAAAAAAGCTTTCTTCGTTCAAAAGTTATAGAAGTCAGCACCGGTCGCCTTTTTCTTGGCTCACCCTGTATAGATGTTTTCGAACCATGATGTTTAATTATCCTTAAATTGATTTTCCAGCATTTTGGAAAGTGAAAATCTAAAAAAAATTTTGTTGCTCAGCGCAGGAAAGATATAGGAAGCAACAAAGCAATAAGAACAGAAGCTGCATTTTCAAAATCCTATACTTTTGAGTCAGAAGGAAATGAACTCAAATGCCATCTTGGAGGAAGTTTTGTGCAGAAATGAACGAAATATCATGTTTTTTGCATAAAAAATTTTCTTTGCACGAACGTTTCTCGGCCGATCTTTGTACATGTAGAAAGAAGCCTGCAACTGAAGACACTGTTTGGAAATCAAATTTTGAACAGTAATTTTTTAACTCGTGTCAACTGATTGAATATCTTCATAATTTAATTATACAGTGCGTTCTACAGCATGTTCCTGGCCCGTTTTTCGATATTCTTCAAATTAAAAATTTTTGGCTCCTAAAATTTCTATTTGGCCCTCAAAAATTTAGGCCTAGGAGCAATTTGGCTCCTGGTTTTCAAATCAAAAAAAGCCTGGGCAGGAGAGATAGTTAGGAATCGGCCTTAATCCATGGATGGCGTTTACCTGAAATTGGCTTTGTTGCGATTTTCGAGACAAAAACGTTCGCGAAATTTTAGATATTTACCATGGACGGTTTCCTCGTTACTGAACGTCATTGTGAGTTTCAAGTTTTACGTAGTGGGCTGCAGGAAGCAGCTTCGGAAACTGCGTGCTTCCCTCTTGCTAGCCTGTGTCTCTAGTTTCCTGTTACTAGCAAACTTATGTTACATCGTAAGAGAAGCTCGTATTTTGTCTGCTAAAGAACCCTCGCACTGGGTTGATATTTACGCATAGAAACTCTATCGAGTTTGCCAGTAATAAGTCCCATAACTTATATCGCCAAAGTCTTTTGACCTAAGCAGGAACAGCCCTGCTATACTTTGCCAGCCGACACTGATCGGTGCTGTTTGCGAACTGCTGCAGTGTGTCCCGAGAAGCGGCAAGTGCAAATTCGACAATCGAAGTTTTACGATGCTGACAAATTATTGCTTAACTTTCAACGAAGTATAGCAGCGGCTAAAACATAACATCAGTCTCAATTTCATGTGGGCCATTTGTCGTCGATGATGGTTAGCCAATGACTCCGAGAGTAATATATTAATCTCAGACATGGAAATTCGATTCAGCCATCATATCGTTTCGGTCAATAAAATCATTTCAGTGAGTTAGTCGATTACGCCACTTTTTTCCATGAACTAATAACTTTTTCAGTTTATTCAAATGTGCTCCTGTTCCACCAAAATTTGTATAGTTAAAGAGAAAAGTAGAAAAAAACATCATTTTAATCAACGTGACTGATTCACTAATGATCTACTAGTTTATTCCGTATTTTTCTTTTTTTGGTAAGAAATATTGAGAAATGGAAATTTAGGGCCATGTGTACACGAATTGTGTTCTAAGAATCGAAAATCTTCTTGTAAAACTTTATTAAATCGAGTCTATGAATGTAAGATGCACCTCTGTAATCACTGTTTAAAATATGGGTTGCCAAAATACGCCAGTAATGATATCGTTGCTATGTTAGACATCGAACACTGCTCAAAACTGTAGATAGCTACAGAAAATAATCATGGTAAAGAAAAGGAACCAAATTCAGGAATTACGATTCGATGGTGATCAAAACTGTAGTATATCTGTTCCGATTCTATAGTATTAAGTATTTTAGCCAAACTTAAACAATATTTCAGAATAAATCTTCATGTGAAATGCATACTATCAACGTTCCTTCACATTTAATATTTAAAGCATTGCCGCTCCATCCTTGCAAGCTATGAAAGAGAATGAATGAGAACATTTTTTCTGCTCGCTGATCCCTCCATGGTAAGTCGAATAATACCCTGGAAAATTTTTGCCCCGCATGCATGATAGGAGACTTCAAAGCGCAATGCTGAAGCATAGGCAGTACTGAAGCATAGACGTCCAATCATTCGAACCACAAAGCTTGATTGTAGGAGACCAAGAGCAACCACACCAGTATTGCCAGATCAAATTATTAGAAAATGCCAGATTTTTAAAGATAGTGCCAGAAAACTTCCAGATTGATTTCAAATGCAAGAACAATGCCAGATTTTTAATGCTAAAATAGCGAGACTTTTTAAACATAAAAATCAGAAACTAACACGACAATAGAAACTTTGTTCAATAATTTGCTCTAAACGTTAAATATCAACTAGCTTCATAAAATCAATTTTTGAGCAAGCATCACTGATTACAATATCACATTAACAATTTCAGCATTAAACAATTTTAACATATTTTTGTAACCGTAAAGCTTTCGCACGATTCTTTTCATCAGGCAAAACAATGGCGTGTACACAAAGTAAATTCTAACATCCTGATTTGTAACCGGTAACGTAACTTTGACTTTTCAATATCCATTATTGAAAAAAATCGTTCAACTGATGCTTCAGAAAAAGGTTATGACATTAAAGCAAGTACAGAATTTCCAATGTTTCCAAAATGACTAGTTTATTGAAAACCTTCTTGACGCTAAACCAAAAACTAACAGGATCCTGCACACTTGAGCATACTGGGTTGGTGCTTAGGTTCAGGCTTAGGCTTAAATTCATTATTGGGCTTAGACTTGGCTAAGGCTCAGGCTTGGCTTAGGCTTAGGCTTAGGCCTGAGTCCGGTTTTATCCCCTTCCAATAACCCACTATGCTCAAGTGTGTATAACGTTATAGGATGGGTATGAATCAGACACAGTTATACCTAGATACTTTCAAAGGATTTTTCACTAAGGCATGTTGGTTTAAAGTTTTGAATTTAATTCTTTCGTGAGGACATGCAACTCGATGTTATGGATAGAAGGCACAAAAATAACAGTCGAGAACCTTAGATGGACAACGAAAGGAATCAAAAGAAATTTGAAAATACAAATAATTCATTTCTATTGTACAGTAATATTTAGCAAAATACTAAAATGCAGAGCCTGTAAGGAATTGATTCTCTAAAAATGCCAGAATTCTTCCAAAAAATCAGGACATTATGCCAGATTCAAATAATGCCAGTTAATGCCAGATCATTGTAAATAGTGCCAGATCTGGCAACACGTGGAAAAAATATACCAGAATGAAATAATCAGTTCTTTGGTCTGCACTGTTTTCTGCTTCTCGAACTTTCATCTTCGACTTCGAACATGAGGCAGAAGACTACAGCCTATCAATCCATCCTAAGAAAAGACAAGATTCTCAAAAGCTACCCTATTTCATTCCGTGCAAAAATCATAAAACAAAGTTTTTTCTTCATGTTTCACGTTCGACATCCATGATGAAGAACATGCTGAACTGCAACATTCTCTCGACCAATTTTGGCATTCATAGGCCAAACCCTGCTGAAGCAACCCTTGATCAAACGCCTGTAGGGTTTGATGACCATAACCATGACGATCGGGTCGCTGGTGCCGTGGACGACGAAGCAACCGAGCCAAAAAGCCATAACTTCGCGGGGAATAGGCGAAAAATAGCGATTAATGAAAATCAAGACAAAAACCGGCGTTTCCATACAAATTGGTAAAAAAACTTCGATATAAATAAATCGAATGATGAATTTGGCTTCGCGAATTTTACTGAACCATTCACGATCGTTTTTAACTTGAGTTTGATTGCTGATCAACTTAGATATGCTGAAAGCGCAATACAACGAAATACAATGGGAAACAATTATCGGCGAAGTGAAAAAGGCGAACATGTGCCAAATTTGCATTTCGTAGACGGCGATGCAACATATACCTGCGAAAAGAAATGATCTTGATCAACTATCATCTTTCGATGTTATGATTCACAAAATCAACATTAATCAAAACAAAGTCCAAATCATGGTCTATCTAAATAAGGATCAGTAAATAAAGCTCAAGCTCAAAATCAGGACGAGTCACAATCAAAATATTAGTGAAAATCAAGATGCATTGAAATTAAAATCGGTTGAATTTGAATCGAATGAATAAAAGCAAGCTCGAAGTTAAATTTGATATTTCAAAGGCGTCGCTATAAAGTCAAGATCTATGAGAATGGATATCAATAAAAAAATTCAAGATCGAGATGTATTAAAATCATAAATCAAATTTGCTTAATTCCTTTTATGCTTAAATACTGTACTCTATTTTTTCAGTGGCCCTGTACCTATCGCCATTCGAAAATTTTTCTGTATTGTTATTCTATTACCAAGTACGAAATTAGTGATCGTTAAGATCAAACAAAATGATCAGAATCACAATCAAGCTTAAAATTAAGATCATCAGAACCAAGATTAAGTTCAAAATCAAGATCAAGCACAGAATAAACATCAAGCTGGGAATCAAGATGAAGGCTAGCATCAAGATCAGGATCAAGCTCAAAATCAGGATCAACGTCAGAATCGAGATTAAGGTAAGAATCACGATTAAGCTTAGACTTAAGGTCATTCAAAATCGATGTCTATCTCAGAACCAAGACCAATTCAAACGTGACAATCCGGTACGAAAATCCAAGATCTGGTTTTGAATCAGACAATCCAATCAATACTGGTCGAGAACTAAGATCAGTAATCATCATGCAAAATCAAGCTTTCTGATTATTATTTTATTCCTGTGGTGCAGTTTTATGCCTATAAGACCTATGTTTATTTAATACTCCAATGATGAATAGAGTTCACTTCAAGAACTCAGGTAAATTTTCGCTGTGCAGACTAAAAGCAGCCCTACAGTATACTGTACCATTAAACAAATCATCGTGCGTTGGACAAGGAATCCTGAGGTTAATCACGTGATAGTTCCATGGTACACGAGTGCGTTCGCATAATTTTACCTTCAAATCTACCATATTCATCATATAGCACGAAAGTATAAGCCGATAAAAACGACAAAGCATAAATTCCAATAACCATACAAATACAGTACGGTTTTTTGAAAAACTTTTTCGACTTTTCCGGATGAAACATGGCGAAATATCGATTTATGGACAACAAAGGCTGGCAGATAACTCCACCGACGGCGCCCATCATGACCAAAAAACCGGAAATAAAACACCACCAACCCTTGGGATCCATGCCTTTCAAGGTTATATAAGGTTGAAAGATGAACATATTCAACGTATAGAAAAAATCTATGCTGGCCAAACCGTACAAGAACCAACGGTAATCGAGTTTGCTGGTCAATTGCCTGTTAACGAAACTGAATATCAGAAACGCGGTGTTGAAGATGAAGCCTAAGCCGCTGATCGAGATCAAAATGCAAACGACGATAATATCAGACGTGAGTACCATTTTCCTTTGGAAATTTTAAAAATTTAATAATTAAGGAAAACAAAAAAATAAAGAATAAAAATTCGATGGAAAGCGTGTAATTGCATTTTCATGTGATGAAATTTAAAACTGCAGCTAGTCAGAGCAGTAAACTAGGAATTGAAATTCTACGATCTTTCTCTTTTTTTGTGCGTTTCTTTCAGGCACCTGTCCTGCGAATAGCCTATATTAATGCTGGCTTCGGACACATTGCTAAAATTTAGTAACTGATCATATCAATTCTAAACGATAATCCAACTATGCGAAATGTTCAAAAAAATCTTTATTCTGATTCTAAAGAGAATGAGAGAATTATTGAAAGATAATCCAACTATGCGAAATTAGAAGTTGAGCTAATTAGATGCACAAAGTTTGAAATATACGTCAATCCTCACGAAAAATGACCAACAGTATACATTCTGTGCCCAATTTTTCGATAAAGTCCTGCCTAAACACTGTTTTTCTTGAACGTCCAAAGTTTTCCATGTTATAAAACAACAAATGAACACTTCATAGGCCTTGCTGTAAATAAAGCATACTTTGAGTGCTCACTGGTACAGTCGAGGAGATTGTTGTAGCATTAGGTCGATTGTGCCAATGAGTCGACCATACCAATAAGTCGTCTGCTCTAGTAAGACGACCACCCCCAGTAGGTCGACTGTTCCTGAAAGTCGAATGTACTGCAACTTGGCATATTCTGTCAACCTAAGCTTGTGTCAAAGCCTGAGCCTAAGACTAAGTGTAAGACAAAGCCTATGTCTAAACCTAAGCCTAAGCCTAAGCCTAAGCCTAAGCCTAAGCCTAAGCCTAAGCCTAAGCCTAAGCCTAAGCCTAAGCCTAAGCCTAAGCCTAAGCCTAAGCCTAAGGCTAAGCCTAAGCCTAAGCCTAAGCCTAAAGGCCCTGTCGTACTTCACCGCGCGGTGTTCTATTCATACTAAAAAGCGGCGCCGCGCGGTACCGCCTTTGAAGTATGAATAGGTTTTTGTAATTTTTGGGGCGCCGCGCGGCGCCCCATCAGGTTTCAACTAAACCAATACACATGTTTTGAGAAGAGCAAAATCCAAAAGTAAAAAGGCGGCGCCGTACGGCGCCGCGCGATGGCGCGCGGCGAAGTATGACAAGCCACCGCGCGGTACCGTACGGCGCCGCGCGGCGCCGCCTGTTAGTATGAATAGGACAACCGGCACCGCGTGGCGCCGGGCAGTACCGCGCGGTGAAGTATGACAGGGCCTTTAGCCTAAGCCTAAGCCTAAGCCTAAGCCTATGCCTAAGCCTATGCCTAAGCCTATGCCTAAGCCTATGCCTAAGCCCATGCCTATGCCCCAGCCTAAGCCTAAGCCTGAGCCTAAGCCTAAGCCTAAACTCTGAAAAAAATCTGATCTCGTAAATTCAGATCATTAAACTGTCGTGTAATTTAAGTTAGTCCAGTATCAGTACAGTCGGTTTCGGAGGATAGTCGAATTATTGTAACGGTCGAGGCTTTGGGGACAGTTGACATACTGGGAATTTATACGTCGAAAATATGACGCTTATATCATTAGCTGACCTACTGGGATGATACCGTGGAGATGTTTTTAATTGAACTGTGTGTCCGCAGTGACGAAAAATATGTAAATTTTTATACTCTTTCTATAAAATAATCAAGATACGTCATTCTACGCCATACAATGATTTATGCATATTAATATAGTTTCGTCATCGGTATATATTTCAAGGAAAACAATGCCTAACTAAAGTGCATATTAATATGAGATTTTTTCTCTATAGGATTGTTTTGCACGTAACTTCATCCACTCTGATATTAATCGATAGATCTTGGTGAATTCTATTTGAAAACGTATCTGAAAATTATATATTATGGAGCCATAAAGCGTTTGGGGAAAAATTTTGAATTATATTTTCAACATTTAATGACGGGTAAACCATTTATTCCTAAAATACCGGACTCCAACACTTCAGCATGTATAGCCTATACCCAAACGCTACAACATACCTTACACAGTAAATAAACAGCTATTCTCTGTTGCCCATGTCTTACCGCTGGATACACCTTGCACGTTAAAAAAATGATAAAAAATCCAAGAGCGTTGTCAAGGTGCACAAAAGTACCAAAAATTCAACTTTATTCCTGGAAATCCGCTATTTGAAATAGCTAATCTACGTATCAGATTAGGGCAGGGACTACTGAACATGTAAAAATTATTACTGAACCACTAGGGACCCAACTACTCCAGTAGTCGCATTCCATATGCATTCCAAACACACATTTCAATATGGATTTTGAGACCTTCTAGAATATGCCGGCTGCATAAAAGAAAACACATATTTTATGCTACTGCATACCTAGGCTACTGCTATTAATCATGCATTTTTCAATATTCTTGAAAACATGCGTTTTCAAATGACAAAATATCAAAATTAAGCACAGTGATCGTAATTGTTCTTGTAGAACATAAAAGGAAACAATTTGCCAAGCAAAGTATAAATATAGATAAATAGTATGACAAAAGTCAATTCCTACAAAAGTGGGCAAAAAATCCGAAAAGGCTTATATGTGCCAACTTTCATATACGTGGTTAGGAAATGCAGCATGCAGAAAATGCGCATTTTATATTAGCACCATAATTTCGATTCCACTCAGAAAGCGTGGTATAGAATGAAATATGCATAATTAGGACCACACAAGCTAGACAAAAGTCCTGAATGTTGCATGCAAATTATCATTTGCATATTATAGTTATACACAAATATGCATTTGCGCCATAATTTTAATTGGACTCAGAAGGCATGGTACGAAATGAAATATGCATAACATGCGCCATACATGCTAGAAGAAGGCGCAAAGTTTCGTAGACAAATTATCTTTTGCATATTTTTGCATACTTTTGCATACATAATACTCATAGAGCCGCTAACTTTTCAGGTCAAGTGGAATTCACACCGAATCTATATAATATATCACCCACCTTTTGAAGGATGTCATCCCAGTAGGTCAACCATACCAGTAGGTCTCTCATGTCAATCGGTCTATCCTGCCGACCTTTGGTTCTCTATTACTGCCTTTCATTTCAAGAGGTCTTTGTAGTAAAAGTAAGTCCAGTTTTCATTAGGTGTGCTCGTATGTTGTTAACATCAGCCGCAGTGGCCCCATCTTTACCATACCAGAAAGTACCTGCAGGGAGCCATTGGCTGGGATCGTGTGCTTGTGGAACTTTACAAAAATGCCTGAGTGCCGCAGAATGCAGGAGGCGGTTTGACGCCAGTACTTCATCTCGGAATCGAAAGCATTTTTATTTTTTATCCATGAATGCAAAATTGGACCTTTTTTATTACCGGTATTCATAATCTTTTCTCAGAGGCTGGGCCAACTTTGTCGATATCATCAGAGCTATTGCTTGGATTATTTTTAAACAATTTGAGTATTTATTTTATTTTGCCTGCAGCATTGCCGACATCGATGGAATCCTAATAAGGATCATCAATGATAACATTGGCAGAGTGCTCCCTGGTGCTCTCCTGAATTTTCCTTGACTGACCGGAAAGTCTTGCTTTTGGGGAAGGGATATCAGATGGTCGATCCCTCTGACCTTTGGTTCTCTATTACTACTTTTCATTTCACAAACTTCTTGTAGTAAAAGTAACTACAGTTTCCACTCCAAATATGTGTGTTAGCAAAGTTTGTGTTATTATTGGATTGGCAAGAAAATAATGTCGATTTTTGGTCAGGTGTTATTGATCAACTTTTTTTCTCAAAATCCAGTCAAATAAATTGGCTTGTTAATTGTTTGTTTGGAAGAGCAATCATTGTTGCTTCGAAAAATGGAGTCGGTTTTCAGTTGGCTCATAATGTCCATTCTATTGATACCTAAAACAAAAAGTTACCAAGCCGACCATATATATCATTGCATTTTGAGTATAATTTGGGCAGAACTGCAGCTGAGGCAACAATAAATATATGGAAAGCATATGGTGGACTTGGTATGTCAGTTTGCAAAGTTAAGGACTGGCATCCGCAGTATTAAAGATGAACCTCATAGTGGATGACCAGGTGAAGTATCAGAAGCAAGCATTCCAGAACAGCTGGACCTCGACTATAAAACAACCACTATGACAATAGTAGAAGTCCTCGCCATTACCCACATAACTATTGAAAATCAAATGAAGGAGAAGAACAAGGTTTGCAAGCTCTAAACATGGGTGCCTCACAAGTTGTGCAATCATGCTATTCAACGGCATGTTATCATTTCCATGTCATTACTTTCCCAGTGAAAAACCAAACCTTTCATTGATCAAATCATCATTGGAGATGAAAGTTGGTTTTATATTAACATCATCCAGAAGCGACAATGGGTCAGCAAAGGCTCTGGACCAGAACAAGTGCCAAGGCCCAATCTACACCTTCACAAAGTTATGTTATGTGTATGCAGGTCAACTATGGGAATCCTCCACTTCGAGTATTTTTCCACTTGGTATCACTATCACTGCTGAAGCCTATGAAGACCTGCTTGATTGTGTAAAAAATGCCTTGATTCAAAAGCAGCCTGCATAGTAAACCACAAAGGAGTACATAGCTGCATGATAATGCCTGTCCACACTGCCATTGCCCAGGCGAAAATCTAGGGATTAACGTGGGAGCTGTTAGCCCATCCACCATATTCACCAGACATTGCACCATCATTATTTGTTTCAGTCATTGCAGAATAGCCTTGTTGATATGGAATTTGAAAACAATGACCAGCATTCATCCAGAACTTTTTTGATTCAAATCCCCAATCCTTTCATTATGCAGGCATTGAAGAGCTATTTGCTGAATGGCAAAGTGTTATCGATAGTAATGGGCATATTTTGATGATTAATCACACTCAATGCAAATGTAATAAAACGTGCAAAATTTAGTTAGATTTTCAGCATTAATTTTTTGCCAAGGGTATGTATGATTCTTGTTCAAAATCATGTTTGGCTGAAGTTATTTTGCATAACTATGTAAAAGCAGTTATTAATGTTTTATTTTTGTGCATGGTTCGTTTTTTGTGCCTGGTGGCCAGAGTCTTTGTGCAAAATGGGTTTCGTTTCACTACTGTCTTTCTTATCATCTTTCTATACCATCTTGGCGTTTCGTTGAAGTTCAAGACTGCACAACCGATCACTAGTTCTTCAGTTTCATTTTGCATTGAGATTAGTGATGTAATTTATCACCCGTATACAGCCCCATTATATATTATTTTCGCCATTGCCGTTTTTCATTAATTAGGATGTTCCCGCAATAATAATTCTTTTCATTTACCTATCTGCTATAGTTGATTTGTTATGGAGCTACCTTTTCCCCTTGGAGGTTTCTAAGGATTTCCTGTGGTCTAGCTTTTCCGTCCTGGTTAGCATCAGGGTTAGAGTCAAGTCAGGGATCTCCCACCAACCACAGAAAAATCAGCCACGAATATACAGACCACTAATCCCATACCCAGTGATATAAGCATCGTTTTTTAGACATATGATTTCCCAGTGGGTCGACTCTCCCGGTGGCCCCACAAAGATGACTAACAAGACTAGTCTGAATTCCACAAAAGTTAAAAGATCCAAATTTGCAAGATCAGATTGCCCTCAGGACTTAATCTAAGGCTTGGGCTTTGGCTTGGGCCTTGGCTTGGGCTTAGGCTTTGGCTTGGGCTTGGGCTTGGGCTTGGCCTTGGGCTCGGGCGCGGGCGTGGGCTCGGGCTCGGGCTCGGGCTCGGGCTCGGGCTCGGGCTCGGGCTCGGGCTCGGGCTCGGGCTCGGGCTCGGGCTCGGGCTCGGGCTCGGGCTCGGGCTCGGGCTCGGGCTCGGGCTCGGGCTCGGGCTCGGGCTCGGGCTCGGGCTCGGGCTCGGGCTCCGGCTCGGGTTCGGGCTCGGGCTTGGGCTTGGGCTTGGGCTTTCATTCAGGCTAAGGCTTAGGCTTATACTTGCATTTACGCTTAGGCTGAGGCATAGGCTTAAGCATGTGCTTTGACTTAGACTGATGTACAAAAAACATGCTGAAATCTGGAACAGTCAAATTACTAAGATGATAGACTTACTGGGACAATCAGCTTACTGGTATGGCTCACCTAGGCGCACACAATATCTTTGAAGACATTTCAGTTACTGATATGATCGTACATGGTTGGTAAATCAAACTGATTTGTGGCATAAAAGGGGGTCCATTCCCAAGTGAACAATTCCCAAGTGAGTGAATTCCCAATTCAGGGAATTCCCAAGTGAGCAAAATCCCAATTGAGAGATTCTCATGTGAGAGATTTGCAATTGATCGGATTCACAATTGCATGATTCCAGAGGAGTATAACACTTTTTTAATAACACCTTATATTTTTATTTCTATATATTTCGTTTTTCTTCCATTTTCCTCGTGTATTGTTAATGTTCTCATTTATGTATGTTTTAACATTTTCATCTTTTGTCTCTGCTTTCTTTCATTCTCGTTTTTCTTATTTTTTTCTTTTTTGCTCATGAAATAACACATTACCAGTTGTCATTTCAAGTAGCCATAGTCTCCTGTATAATTCTTGTACAGTTCGACATGCTTGATTCTTTCATCATTGTAAGTGTTAAAATTATCAGAAAAACATAAACAAAGAAATGGAAGAATCAAAACATCAGGGGCTGGTATTACTATTGTGACTTAAGCTGGAGCTTAAGATCTCAAGTCTCTACAACGCTATAACATATAAAAAGGTCAAGTTGCAGCTGAACACCAGCCTGGTCAATATGGCTAAAAAATGTTAAACTGCAGATGAGCAAGAGACTTAAGAATCAAACTTAAGTCTCGGACTTAAGTCTATTCGACCATTAAGCTGGTGCTTAAGTCTGACCAGTATTACCAAAGTTAAGGTAGAGCTTAAGCTACAGCTTAATGCAACAAAGTTAAGACTGATGCGTAGCTGTTTTAAGTTCTTATTTTATGTTGTTATATGATAATGATTGATCATTTTGTTATATTGCTTGATGAAGGAGAACATCATGAAATCATATTTTTCATGAATTTCTCAAGAGAATCGATGAATAAATAAACTAGGTACTACTGTTGGATTATGCAAGCATAAGAAAATAAACATCATAGAGACACAATAAACTAATAAACATCATAGAGGCACAAAAATGTTGACACGGAAAGTTAAGCTACATTCTAACTTCCAAGGCAAAACATATCAAAAACTTAGGCTGGTTCTCAGAAACAGCTTCGCTAAGCTGCAGCTTAACTTCTTAGTAATACTGACTTAAGTTGTTGCTTAATCAAGTTCCATCTCAACTTTCCATGCAAAAGATATAAAAATGTAGTTAAGCTGCAGCTCAACTCATCTCTCTTGCTCAGCACTGGCTTAACTTTTAGTAATACTGACTTGAGCTCCAGCTTAACCAAGATGGTCTTAAGCTCCAGCTTAGACTTAACCTCCAGCTTTATAATGATACCGGCCACAGGAGAGAGGCCTCCACTTCGCCCCTTCTACTTAGTGCCCAATATGTCATATGTCAAATATCACGCTCGCTCTTGTTTAAGAGAACAACATCAAACGTTTGATCTGCGCCGCGGATTTGGAATCGTGGCACATCTCCATGTACGCCCGACCTCCAAACATGTTGCCGCTGCCGATATTCCTTTCACCTGGAAGTTTGGGGCAGGCCTTGGCCGCCCACCCACACCAAACTTCCGTGGCTATACTCTTATTGGTTTTGACACAGAATCAATCATGGCCACCGACATGAAACAGTTCCAATTTACCATGCCTATGCCAGCCGACTCTACGGCGTCTAGCTACCCACGGTACCTTCAACTCGCGTACCCGAACGGCACGATGTTTGTTTTCGAAACGTTCACCGCTACTCGGGAAGATTGGACCGCACTATTCTCTCTAGTCGACGGCGAACACACCATCGTAGTTTCTTTCGATGGAGCCGACAACTGGGCAGGAATATACGCTCTTCTGGGTACCCAATTCCGGACCGATCGTCAGAAGAAGAACAAAGACCCCGTAGTAAAAGCCATCCATTTCGACGCGTACCGAGTCATCCGAAACATCGACATCTCCCCGCCGCTATACGAGCTGGCGCGACGAATTGGTTTCTTCCCCGAAAAACGTACATTGAAAACCACCATTTCCGCCATGTGGGCACTAGACGTCTCCAAACTTATGCTACGTTTCCCAGCAGCCCTGCGCTTTTTCAACAATCCATCAACATCGTTCCTGCAATCCGACGTCCTGGCCCACGGGGCCCTCAATGCTTACTACCCGCTATTGTTGTTTTTGGCTTTCGGTCGTTACAGCTTCATCCCCGAGGTTTACAACGCCCCCGCGTTGTTTCCCCATGACTGGCTGGATGCCGCCGAAATCGACCACCTCGCCGAGACAATCATCGCCGCCTTCCACAATGTACCGCTGTCAGATGTGTTACCTCCCGACTCGGCCGATCGAGTATACCCCACGATATCGCAAGTCGCCCTACCCGCGGTTATGCGAGACGAAGTTCTTTCAGCTTATAAATTTTTCATGTATGATTGCACAGCATCCGACCACGGTCGGTCTTTTTGTTTAGGAACGGTGACTAATGGTTTTCGAAACATCAAAGTTTTGACGCATACGATGCATCCGAAGCTGCTCACCGCCCCAAAAGCGCCTAAAAAGAAGAAGAAGAAACAAAAAGATGAGCGGAATAAATCACCGGACGTTTTCGACTACGAGGACCCGGCACTTCAACCGTGATCGGTATTCGATGACCCGAAACACCTTCAAGCAGCCATCACCTCAGCCATGAAGAGTAACTTAACCGACCGGATCATCGAACTCCTCAACTTTCCGGTTTCCCTGATATACAAATTGGCTATTCGAGATCGAATGCAATATGATGACCCGGCCTTGCCACCGCTTCGTCACAAGGTTGACGATGTCTGGATCGAACGCGTTGCCGCCGATCAGCCCTTGCGCGAGCGAACCTATCAGGGTACCCATTATCGTTATCACCCCTCCACCATTCTTAATTTTTTACAGGTGAACAGAGATTGGTTCCGACAGCTAACCTCTTTTATGCCGTTGGCCGCGCTTTTAGCTTCGCTGTGCTCAGCCGAAGAATACACCTCCATTAACGACTTGTTGCTCCACCACACCCAACAAATGAACTTAGCAACACCCGCCGTTTTCTACGAATGTATGTGGTACTGCAGCGACGGCAACCCCAAATTGCACCTCACCAATTGGATGAATCGCATCCCCGAACGCGAACCGTCCTTCGCCAGCGAACCCGGAATGTATATCTGCAACCGGTTCACATTACGCCCGATAGTATTCGACGAGGAATTCCATATGGAAACATCCGTTGAAGAAATCAAAATCCACGAATCCGACTACACGGCCAATCCGCACAGTCGTTTCCACTTTTATTCATTGTTCATCGCAATCATCGACTTTCAAAATCGATTCTCGTTCCCCGCCCCGGTGTACGCATACCCCATGCTGACTACGGCTTCGGTGCACACGCTCACCGCCGAGGAACTGCTTGACCGTCCCATCGATGTTGAAGTTGAACCCGCCGATGAAGAGCTCTTGGACATGCCAATTTTCGACCTCAACATAGCGAAGCTGCCGCCGTCAACTGACGCGTCGGCCCTTCCTATGCATGCCGCACCCTCCGATATTACAGCGACCGCCACACAAATCACCGATTTCTTGAAACTCACGCTCGACAAAATTTCAACCATTGCCCCGGCACCGATGGACGAATCTACCCCCATCCAACCTGCCGTGATGGATTCCGAAACCATGACCTCAGATCCAATGTTGACAGACATTCCTGAAGAAAGCACGGTAGATCAATCCACCTCTATGGATGTCGTTCCCATAGAACCTGCCACTACGATGCCCCCAATGGTACCCGCTGTGGATCCCCGAATTTACTTGGCGACTCTGGCAGTTTTGCCCGGACCCCCGATAATCGCCACCGTTGCCGCTGCCAGGTATAGTGCTCCTGTACGTTTTTCGCAACAAATCATTTCAGCTACCCAATGGGACGCCCTAGCCGCAGTGCTTGCCACGTATCATTTTCTGCCGCCGCCCGGTATGTTGTTTCCCCAACACCACTGGATGGACTATCCCGCCGCGCTAAAAGAAGAGATACAACGCATTTTGTTGCCACCAACAACGCTGCCAGTCCCGGTTCCTCAAGTTGCTCAAACAGCTCCAGTTACGGTTCAAACTACCGTACAACCGCAGGTTACCTTACCGCCGCCGATCGTTTCACAGCCACCACCGGTGCAGCAACGGCCCCCCCAGGACTCTAGTGCCGCCGATGGCGCCTGTGGATGCTCAAACCCCACAGGCCTCCAGCACGTCCGGGCCGGCTCTAGATCGCCATGGAAACCCTATTCGAAAACCTGGACGTTACGAACACTCCATGAAGCGCAAACAACACCTTCAAGAAGAAGCCGAGTATCGAAAATCCCACAAAACGGGAATGACGGACGAACCTAGCACAAGGCGTGCGCTGACACCCAGCACTTCGCGTGCTGAGCGCGGCAAAACGCCTAGCGAATGAACAACCCGTCACCGCGAACAGCGCCACAAACAGAAAGCCTGCGAAGAAGCTCACAAATCTTCCCAGACAACTTCCACGCCGAAACCAAAAACCATGTCCACGAAAACAGCAGCGCCGGCAACCCAACTGCTGCCTGCTCATCAAGCCGACAGTCACCGTTCACGCCACGAGTCTCACTCTCGTGATGATCCCCACTGTAGAGACACTCAGCAAAGTCAAGCCACTAGCCCTCATAGCCCTCAACAAGAATGCCGCGATGATGCACTGCAGCACCGTACTCAGAGCGAGCAAACGCGCCAGGTGCACATGACAGGTTTCTACGAAGACGCATATCGCCGCGGTTTCCGCCGATCACCACCAAAGCCAACCGATTATATTAGTCCGTTGCACAGAGACGCTGAAATTCAAAGACGTATGGAAGCCTTGAAAAACCCGCCGAAAGACGTGTTCAAGGCTCCGCTCCCACCGCCTCCTATGGACGTGGAACCCGCCACCTCAGCTGCAACTTCGATTCGGCCTACGGTCACGTCCCAGCCGCCCACAGCTCCGACATCGGCTACAACAACTACGGTAACTCACACCACATCGCTGCCGCCTACAGCCCCGACGTCGGTTCAGAGTACCGCGCAAGCCCAACCGACAGTGGTTATTGTGACTAGGCCGGTCCTTGGTTTTCCTCCTCCAGCAAGTTCCGGGCCAACTGTCGAACCCCGGTTGCCTAGCAAAGCTACTCGATTGCCTAACTATACACATTTCTGAACCACAGATTCGCCGCATTGCGTTACGCTAGTGACGCCCTGCTACCCGCCGCGCATTGATCCATCCGTTGAATTTTTCACGCCACGTATGTTGCACGAAATGGTTTTGATCAACTTCTTCGGCCGTCTTGGTATTCGCATCACCATGGCCGTGCACATTTGCGCAACGAACACCTCGCTCGCTTTGTACCAATATTTCCGTGAACACTATCGCCCCTTGTACCGAGAACAACAACCGCCTGTCTCGCATGACGTAGCTGCACTGATACTGCGATGGGTCGCCGGCCTGTGGGCTAAGGAGCTCAGCGTCATCGACGTCGTTTACACCTCCCATTTGGCCCTTTTCCTCTATGAATCCCGCGGTTTGGATAACCCCTCGTGCTTGTTGCAGGCCTACAACACCGCTGTCAGTTTGATCGACAGCTGGATGGCCTATCTGCAATACGCACCATTCCCACAACTGCCGGAAATTGCTGATATTCAGCGAATTTACTTGCAATACCATAGCAAAACGGATCACCCCGCACCCCTGCTGCGTCGGCACGATTTCTCTGCCCGGTGGAACTTGTTGCCACCGCGACCGCTGCCCCCAACAGGTCTGCCCTCCGACCACCCATCATTGATCGCCACGCAATTGCGGCCTCGGGGCATGAATCCGCTCTCACCACTCCGATCGCAAACGTATACCTCGTCATCCCGCCCCCGATATAGCACCGATCACGGTCGCAACCACAACTCCCGTGCCGTTCGTTTTGATGGCCATGATGATCCTCGTGACCCCCACCGCTATCATAATGACCAATACCACCACCGATACCACCAAAGCGATCGCAACTGCCGCGATTATCAACAACACTACCGATCTGCCTCCGACACTCGCCAACGACGCCGCCATTGAAAAGAAGCTTTTGTATAGTAATGTTTGTTTCCTTTGTTTTGTTTTTTCTTTAACCTCGTCTAATACTGGTTGTTTATTTTCTAATCTCTTTTGTTGTGCTTTATTTTTGTACTAGTGTTCCCAGCGCACGTGCAGCTGACGCTAAGACCACGCAGTAAGGCGACTGTTTGTTGTCCGCCACACGCCCCCACTTGCGCCGTTCTTTGTCCTTAACGCCTCGGCCGCTGTGTCCCACTTTGTTGTCACCGCCATCGTAGTGGAGGACCTCACCCTCCCATCCATATGGCATCGTATGCTGGTGCGCTCCAGTATATCGGTACGGACGGAGTGATGACGCGACCTGCGGCGTTGCTGAACCTACGGCCTCGCTAGTTGCACTCGCATTGGGAGGTCTCACCCTACGTGCCGCCCTAGAAATCGGCTCCAACAACCCCAATGACTCGGCTGGCCCCACTGTGCGATACCGAAGACCCCTTCGGCAACCCCAGTGACTGCCTGTAGTGGCGGTTCCCTTCCCCATGCACGTTTTTGGTTATTTCTTCACGATCGCTTAGGGCGATCTACTGAAAGGGGGGAGGGGTGTTGTAGTGTGTTTTCCGCCGATTTTCGTTGTTTTGTCAAAGCGGGTATGAGGCCCGCAGGTGGCAAGTGGAGAGAGCAATGCGGACCATTAACAGCCGTCTTACTGTAGCGCACATCGGTACGCGTGCGCTGGTCTCTCTCATTATTATTGTTGTTCACTTTTTAACGTGTACTTTATATACTAGTTGTGTGCCTTGCCGGCCACCACTAGTCACGCCATTTGTCGCCTCCCACCACGCAGCTCTTCTTTCTCTTGCCCAGTGCGTGGGAGTTGTTCATCTTTTTTATAATTCTCGCCCATTATCATTTTGTACATAAGTTTTTCGTTTGTTTATTGCGTAAAATATAAAGGTAGAAAACTTTCGCCTTTCGACTTTACGTAATAAGGGAGACAATTAAGGAAATTAGACTTTCCTTAATTGGTGGGATAATTAGTGTTGGGGTTCAAGTACAAGAGATTAAGCTAATCGGGTAAACGTGGGTGTGGGAAACACGTACATTAAGGACGAACCTCGGAATCCCAATCCTGCCTGCGACTCATCAGCGCCCGGCCCAAACACAAATACAACACTCGCATGGGAATCACTAAATTGGGAATTCGCTCATTTCGGAGTTCGATCAATTGGGAATCGCTCACATGATAATACCCTGCATAAGTTACGGTTGTTCAGGGAAAACACATAAGCCCGTGTTTTTTTATAATAATGTCATTCTATCCTATTACTACATTGGTGGTTATGAAGGTGAATCAATGAAAAATCTATTTTTTTCTTACTGACCCATCAAGAAAGCCAAAGGACATCCAATGGAAAATTCTTGGCGTCTGTAACAGATGCCGGATGGAAAAAAGTTGAGGGATGCGTCGTGACCTGTATGAACACCGATGTATAGATTCGAACACAAAATTATGCCCGAGTATAGCAGTTTTAGCATCGAAGATGCTAATATATCCAGAAATAGAATTTTATATTGATCATCCGGATGTTGATAGTGACAATGTGGAACTTGATTTGATACAGAAAAACATGTTATTGAAAAGGATTGTTTGATCAGGTTTTAATTTTTGCGTGCATGCATCCATGCATATTTTCACGATCGTTCAACTTTGGTATTTGCAAGTCCGTGAGGATTATTTGGTGAACTAATTTTCATGAAAATGATCGCTTTATGCTTTTTCATTCTGATGTGCAGCAATCCAACTTCGGGCTCAGAATTACCATTCGATAATATCACAATGGAAGCTCATAGCAGAAACGAGACGACAGATTTAGCTCTGAGTAAGCAACATATCTATGATGAAGACGGGTTTTCTCAGTTGAACAAAATTTCGAGAGAGTTTATTAAATCTGATTAATTTAAACTCGATTTATATGGTTCATTAAAATCATTACAAAAATGTGAAATTGTACATGTCACAAAAATAAAAAGAGCAATGTCGACTGATCGAAAATTTTCACATGGAAATGAAATGATCAATATTGGTTAGAGTCCAGGGGATGAAAAAATAGTCTTCGGTTATTTTGTCGAAAAATTAATCTTTCCGCTCAAGAAATGTCGAACAAATTGTACGTAAACTTGAGATTGAAAATTTCCATCCTAAAATTCATCGAAATTTTTAGACACATCACGAGAAGTTCGTGAGATTTCTTTTGCTTGCTTGAAAAGCATGAGCGAACCGTTTTATATCCAACTTCGCATATCAGATTATTTGAGTAAGTATCTGTGCTTTTGTCTTTACTTTTTTCAAAAAGCTTTGTACTGTACATCCACGCAGTTGTCAAATTCCGAGGCTCTGTTAGAATTGTTGACGACAATTTGAGACTTCGCGTGCAAATACCCGATGGAAGATCGTTCACGGACGAAGTTCCTCTATTTGCAAGTAAATGTTATCTCACTGTGTAATTTTGAAGTCAATAAAAATATAAGATCGGAATTCAGTTTTTTCAGTAAAATAATTCAAAAGTACAGGATGAACCAAAAAAGCACTCAAAGTACATTCTGTTGTAGAATTTTGCTTGACAATATGGGCGTCGGTTGTTGCCGAATATTTTTATCTCAATTTAGCTGAATTGCAACCAACTAATCTGAAATAGGTTTGAAACTAAGTTCACTCATCGTCGACAGAAGGTATACCAACAGATTAGTTATTTCCAGAAAGGATGAAATAATCAAGATCGAACCATTCCATACATGTAACAGTGCTGGAAGATTCAATGATTTTTATGCGTAGGGTCATAAGTTCTCCAAAATGCAGGGAAGAGATCGCCAAGGAGTTCCAATTTTTCGAATCTGCAAATACATGTTTGTACCATAGGAACAACTGCATCATATAAATCAATACTCCTTTTCAAAAGCCCTTGAAGTAAAGCCTCACGCAATCTTAAGTTTTTTAAAAAGTGCGAATGGTCTATTCCCAAGTGAGCGATTCCCAACTGGGCGATTCTCAATCGAGCGATTCTCATGTGAGCGATTCCCGATTGAGCAAATTCTCAATTGAGCGATTCACATGGGAGGGATTCCCAATTGAGCGAATTCTCAATTAAGCGATTCCAGACGAGCAATAGAGAATGCAATAACATTTTCTTCACATTTTCCTTCTTTAGTTCAGTTTTGTCTTTGTATATATCTTTCTATTATTTCATTCTGTGGGTTGCAATTATGTTTTCGTTTATGTATGTTTTTGCATTTTTATTTCTTTCATTCACTTTTTTCTTGTCATCTTTTTTGTTCATGAAACAATACATTATATGTTAACATTTTTAATAAGCATATTCTATCATGCAATTGATATACAATTTGGCACTCTCTATTTCCTATTTGATTTTATATTTTGCGATTTTTTCGTCATTCTTACCTACTTTTCATCTTGGTTTTTTGCTTTTACTTCTTTATCTTTATCTTTTTCTATTCTCCCAATATTTCTTTTTTTGTTTTTTTCACATTATATTTTCTTTCTTTTTTTTGAAGTTTGAAATTTAAAGATAGTGTTATTACATTCTCGATCGCTCGTTTGAACTCGCTCAACTGGGAGTTCGATCAATTGGGAATCGCTGACATGGAAATCGCTCAATCCAAAATTCGCTCAATTGAAAATTCGCTCATTTGAAAATTCGCTCAATTGGGAGTAGCTCACATGGGAATCCCTCAATTGAGAATTCGCTTATTTGGGAATTCGCTCAATTGGGAATCGCTCAGTTGGGAATCGCTCACATGAGAACACCCCCGTAGAAATTGATAAATAAAAAAACGGGTACCATTCTCAAAATCGTTTATGCTGAGCTTCCACTCTGGAATTTTTTAATCAAAAAATTGGTAATAGATAGTCAATTAGACTCACAATTTTCCAGTCTTATTACGTGACATATGGTTACTTTTTGCTTTTTCATTATTTATACACATTTCAAGAAAAATGAAGCATATAAGTAAAATTCTTTCTTTTTGGAATCATTGTAATTTTAAAGCGGTATCCAGCAACCGGAAAAATAAGCAGGGATTTGGAAAATCCATGCTAATTAGTATTTCGAAGGAAATTCCAATTAGCTGAACAAATTTGATGGGTGGAAAAGTCAGAGTATTTTCTGATCCACCCTGAAGCAAAAAAAGATGTATGAAGTTATCAATTCTTATTATTACAGCGGAATATTATGGCACTTTGATGGAGTACCAATGCCACAATATTAGGAGCAAAAATGGGTAATAACCGTGAAGAATCTTTTTTTTACTGTCCTCAACACCAAGGAAGTTTTGTAGCTTATTAGTCAAAGAGGGATATTTACAGATAGCTGTCTACACAAACGAGCAATGACTGAACAGAAAATTACATGTATTTCTGTAGCTGATGACATAAGGAATCAAAATAATTTATTCGCAGCAAAAACGGGAAATCGGAATCAAAATTTGGATGAGAAACAAGTATAGCATGCTTTTTTTCGGAAACGGCCAAAATTATTGGCATGTTTCTGGCGATGGATTTCATATTGCCTATATCAAAATTAACTTGCTGGGACTTTCCTCGCATTGCTCGGTTGACTCAGTTGTTAGAGTCTGCAGATGATAGCTTCAAAGCACCAGGTTCATGTCCCAGAACGAATCTGGCCTTCTGTAATTTTAAGTCCATTTTCAAGTGATTATGTTATGTTGAAATGAAAAACTGTAGATTATTGTAGGCGAGTTCAGCTGAGTGAATACAGTCATTAAATGTATAAACTTTTGAGACAGGAAACGACATTAGGTCGACACCCCCATCGGTTGCCGTACTCAGCTGACCACTCTATATATTAGAATGCTAGACTTTGATTCGTCTTTTATCAGGGATGGTGATAGAGGTGCCGACGAAGCTTGCTTCCGATTAGGCTCTTACGTCAGTAGGCAAAGTGAGCACGAAACTTGTTATGAAGGCGCTTTGTACTTTCGCTATGAAACCAGCTGGTCATCGGCAAAAACGGAACAATGGTCCTTCGAAATTTGTTGTGAAAACACTCTTATCGACAACAGTAATGGTCATTTAATGATGAAAATGCACGGTTGAAGATTGATACGAAATTTGGATTACAGTTCTTTTTTCGTTCTACTGATGCTTAGTTATTTTCACAAATATTTGTTTTAGTTTTTGAAATTATTTCTCAACATTACTGCCAAGTTGTTGCAAGAAAGAAGATGAAAGTTGGGATTTATGAAGGATTAAAGTTGTTAAAGGCAAAAATGATCGTTAAAATATATATGAAACAACACTACACAATATCGCATGACAAAGACCACGTGACCTATGAAAGAGTGGAAGGGCAGAGTCTGAACCGCCACCAGATTTGCTACTGTTTCTAGGGTAGCTTCCACCATTAGGATTGATACCGCCACTATAGTCCGTACAATCCCACCAGTGTCGCTAGCAGGGATGATGATGATAATAACTCTGGTGGTGGTGAATGACCATCACCACCCTCCAGTCATTATAATCCTCATCTCTGTTGCAGCCATTTGGGCTGCTACAGCTACTAGGATTGCTGAAGGAAGCAACGATCCACAATCAGCTCTATACTGCCATCGACACCATTCCTGCCACTGAATCGAGAAAACAAAGCAGCTGTCATTACATATAAATTTTACTAATTAAACCCAGAGTAATGGATAAAACTAAAAAAATTGAAGGTTCAGAAATTATTATCAAGCTTTTATATAGTATAACCGAAATTTACAATAAATGCATATTTTTAGACAATCTTGAGAATGTCCTAGGTAAAACCATCCACATTACGCGATTTTTTAAATGCAAATCTTAATGCTAATTTCAAAAACGTTCTTAATAGTCGGAAATTGCTAAAAAAAAGATGAAAAAAGTTTTATCGTAGTTCTCTGCTGTTTTATAGAGACCCGTGAAACAAACTCACCAACAGTGTACATCAATTTGTAGGAAAATGAATAAGCTACCAAATGGTACTATGCATATAGTAATTGGCTGAGTATTGATTGGACAAACTCGATTTAAAGTTGATCAATTTTTCGGGAAATCGAACATTACGAAATGCGTCTAAAGTTTAGAGCCACACTTTCCATTGAAACATAACCGAAAATATTTTTTTCATCATTACAACTTTGTTTTTTTGTGAAGCTCCGTGCTCTTCCAAGGCCGATCTTTGCTTTGCATGTCGACTTCCCGAACCCAAAATTGAACAGAGTATTATTTTTCGCAAGCTTAAATGCAGTTGCGCAATATTTTATTTTTACGTATTTTGACTAAATGCGTATTGAAAATAGGAGTGCGTGTCTTTTTATAATAATGTCGGATTATTTTATTACTTGGTTTAGTAATTAATTATTTAATCACGAGAAATGAATAAATGGAAAGCTTTTTTTGCTCACTGATCACATCTTTTGGAAAGTCATATGTCGCTCATAATATGGAATAGTGCTTTATCTCATATTCTGTCATTGTTGAATAATTCTGCATAAATCAGGGAAATTGGACAATTAGAAATTATTTATTCATTACAGATACTGATAGTGTCATAATACATAGAAGGAAAAAATCATATGGTCATTATGGTAATGACCAAAAATGACCTAAGATTTACATTTATATAGTATATATTTACGCGCGAAGCTAATGCAAGAATTGCCATGGAAAATGAGGATATTATCATTCATAGGTCAACCGAAAGACCATTAGCCGATATTCAAATAAGTCAATTATAAGCCGATGCCTATACATCGATCATTCACTTCGCTCGTTCACTATCTTCGTGGAATAACTGCCAAGAAAATTTTACTTGTAATAATGACTGAATTTTAATGTCGAAAGTAGAATCAAATTTCCTTTGCTTTTTCTTCTCGCAGATAAAATGATCTACTCGATTGTTTGACCCGTGAACCGTAATCCATAGAGGTCTCCTGGATAACGGGTCGGGTCGGATCAAGAGTATTTTTTACCATTTTGGGCCGGGTCAGAAAATACCGGGTAGTATCGGGTAGCACACCGGGTCAAAAAGTCCGATACATGTCCAGTTAGCACCCATAAAGATTGCTTAGAAAGGGATGAAAAAAGGTTATTGCTGATATGTTTCCGGACAGAATCGATGCTTCCGCTTCAAATAAACTGTACGTAAACTTGAGATTGGAAATTTTCATCCGAAATTTAATTGAACTTTTCAGAGTTTAGAAATTTAAATGAGAAAAATATGAGTTCCTACAACTTAATTTCTGATAATAAAATTTATACTACACGATTTTCCGTGAGCGTAATACACATCATATTGTACATAGAATTCAGATTCGGATCTGCCCGGATCTGCCATTCCGGGGATCCAATAAACGCATTTTTAGGATGTGCAAACTCGATGAAATATTTTTTTAAATCGAGATCCAAATCCTGTTTGGTCGAAATCACGGATCCATTCTATACCGTACATCAAGGTCGATCCCTGACCTTCTCTACATCCTCCTCTTACAACTAATTCGGATTTGATAGTAAATCTCTGTCTGAGACGCACCCGTTCAAAAGAGCAGTTTCAAGGCCATAATGCTGTAAGAAGTTTTAATTTTCGCCACGAAACATTACTCAATATATACATGTTTCACATTCCGAATCTACGGACTACGACAATTTCCCGTTTTCTGTATTGGCGCCGTTCGAGCCAACAATCGCTGGGCAAATTGCGGTATCCGTGGGCCAAACTTTCTTGAACCAACTTTTGATCAAACGTCTGTATGGTTTGATGACCATGACCATGACGATCGGGTCGCTGGTGCCGTGGATGATGAAACAGCCGAGCATGAAAGCCATAACTTCCCGCGGAATTGGCGACAGATATCGATTGATGAAAATCAAGATGAAAACCGGCGTTTCTATACAAATGGGCATAAAAACTTCGATATAAATAAAACGGATGATGAACTTGGCTTCGCGGATTTTGCTGCGCCACTCGCGGTCGCTTTTCGCTTCAGTTTGTTTGCTGATCAATTTGGAGATGCTGAGAGCACAGTATAGGGAAATACCGTAGGAAACGAACATGGGAAAAGTGAAGAAAATGAACATGTGCCAAATTTGCATTTCGTAGACGGCAATGCAACATATACCTATGAAAAGAAATGACTGCCTCATTGATGCCTCAGGTCACAAGCAGGATCAATCAGCTCTGATAGAAATTATCAGGATAACGATCATTAATAGCAAGATGAAAACTGATGCTACACAATCGAGAAGCTACTATTATTGCAGTCTGTAGATTCATAATCAATCAAATCTGACTCATTTGACCTTAGAAAAGATTCGGAACTAAGACCAGCCTAACGAAGGTACACAATCAACATCAACTTGAATATTGACATTCCCAAAATCAAGGTCAGTAAAAAAGTCGAGATGGTTCAAAACTAAGATCAATCCTCAAAAGGCTCATAGTCTAGGCCGGTCAAAACCAACAGCAGTCGTAGAATCAGAATTAGTCAAATATACTTCAAAATCCTGGTCAATAAAAAGTTGAGGCGGTAAAACTATAAGCTCAAAAACGAGAGAAGTAAAACTGTAGATTACATAAGTTATTCGATCTCTTGATCTAATTAGAGAATCGTTTACTGTGAAAATTAAAAGCAAGCTTGAACAAGATTATCAAAATTAAAATTATAACGGAAGCAAAGCAAAGTTTGATACAGCTCAATAAAAATCAACATCAACATCAGAGTCGAGATGGATCAAGTAAAGCTCTGTGATCAGCAAAAATCAAAGTCGGTCAAATTGAAATTAATGGAAAATTCCGAGTTCAGGAAGAAAAAAAATTGTAGTCCATCAACATAAAAATATGCCAAAATATTGTCATCGATATTTGTACCGATAGAGGGTAAGATGAAGAGAAATATTATTCAAGAATTAGACCAAAGAAAAACAAAATCAGAGATTCCCGTTCAAAATCAAGATCCAGATTAAGCAACAAATCAAAACGAATCCCAAAATCAAAGTATTTCATAATCAAAACCGAGCGTGTAAGTGAGATCATCTAAATATAGGTCAAAATCGAAATCAAGATGAAAAAACTATAAATTGTCCAAATCAAGTAAAATAAGGATCAATATAATTTTGAGAGAAATCGATATCAGTAAAAGTCAAGAAATTACCGAGAATCATCATCAAATCAAGTTTTTCATGCATAATTTAACTTTTGGAGTGAAATTTCATGCCGATGTTTATGTCTGCTTCCGACTTCAATAATTCAGTAACAATTCGCTTCAAGATTTCGTAAATATTGTTATACCTCAAAACAGATGATCGTACACTTGAATAGAATGGGGTGAATTAATCACTTAATAGTTGCGTGGTATACTGTAAGGACATGTGCATAATTTTTACCTTCAAATCTACCATATTCATCATACGGCACGAAAGTATAGGCCGATAAAAACGACAAAGCATAAATTCCAATAACCATACAAATACAGTACGGCTTTTTAAAGAACTTTTTCGACTTTTCCGGATGAAACATGGCGAAATATCGATTTATGGACAACAAAGGCTGACTGATGACTCCACCCACGGCGCACATCATGACCAGAAAACCGGTGATGAAACACCACTGACCCTTGGGATCCATGCCTTTCAAAGTTATATACGGTTGAAAGATGAACATGTTCAACGTGTAGAAACAATCTATGCTGCACAAACCGTACAAGAACCAACGGTAGTCGAGCTTGCTGGTCAATCGCCTATTGACGAAACTGAATATCAAAAACGCGGTGTTGAAGATGAAGCCTAGGCCGCTGATCGAGATCAAAATGCAAATGACGATAATATCAGATGTGGGCACCATATTTCGCTTAAAATGAAGAAATTGCAGTAAACGTGGAAAGTAATAGAATAAGCACTCGATCGAAAGCATGAAACTCTATTTTTATAATGATTGACCACTTCAAAAATTGTGTAATCATGTTTCTCCAACTCGGTTGCAATAAACCAGTTAATCAAAATTAAGAATTTTGAATGAAATATACCCTCAATATGACAATGATATTGGATTTTATGTCATATCTGCTAATATACATGATTTTCAATCACAGTGTTGTTGATCCCGGAGATGTGAAACTTAATACTTGAGTAGATTTCCTCTCCTGTGAGAAAACCGATAGATCCTGAGTCCTACATCAGATTTTGGTTCGAAATCACGAACGGTGTTAAATGTTCAATGTGACTTGTTTAAAATCACTAAATGATCACCCTTCAGATTTACAGGAACAGTTGAAGGTGACTAACAATAGGCTCATGGATTGCCCAGAGAATACACTAAATATCGTGTACGAAACCACTGTTTAGCTTCTGAATGACGCTCTGGGTATCTGAAATGATAGATTACCCTCCTCTGTAACGAATGGTCATCAGCACCCATTGAGCCTAGTCATTTTGCACTCGGTGCAAGGACTTGAAGTTTACATCGTGATTCTAGTTTGCATCATTTGACCTGATCTACATACAAGCACAAACTTCTACAACCATGATTTCTGAATCATCGTGATGTGTTTGCACGTGCACATGTTTTTGGGCATGCAAATTTTGCCCATATATTTTCGTGTAAATTTTATGTGAGCGTCTTTTTCGTGTATAGTTGGGCCTTTGGCCAACTATTCATTCGTCTCCTTTCGCCTTCTTTCCGTCTTTTTATATCGTCTTATTCTTTGTGAATAAATTATGCAAATCGGCCATTGTAACGCCGCCAGTAGAGGATAAACCTACTGACCCACACAACACATCGACATGGCTTGGTTAGCACTTTGGTAAAACATCTGCCTGGTTTGCAGCGGGACAAAGGTTCAAGTCACTGAGTGAGCATTATTTGTTTGACGCGCCAGCTATGTGGATTTGACCTAACAACATTTGTGACTGTATCAGGACTCCATGCTTAGATAAGCATCGAGAGATGTTGCAGTGGTGCATCCTGCAGCTTGCCACAACTACAACCAAAATCCTGAACCCTATAAATAGTGCAGTTATTGCTTCAAGCAGCTTATCTGACTCGTATACAGAAGGTAACAGGTTCAAATCCCTCACTGAGCTTTATTTCTCTGATCCGTCGACTACTTGGATTTGGGCGTACAATATTAGTGACAACGTCAAAAGCCTCTCCTTCTCAAAGGGAAAAGACGGGCGTGTTTCAATGGTGCATTTGGCTGTTCAATAGGCGGCCTTCTTCGCATACAAAATAGCCACTACAAGCACAATCGTGAACCATCTATGTGGCTCAGTTATTGCAGTTGATGAGGCATCTGCCTTGTGTGCAAATGTCTAGGATTCAAACCATAACAGGTGCCCTTCCTTCTCAGATTAAGAATGGGCGTTGCACTGATGTATCCTACTGTTCATCATGCAACTCTGAGAATCCTTGGATTACTGTAACATCTCGTTACTGTAGTTTCACCAGTTCTTCTCCCAACCACTTTGAAAGTTTCACTTCTTTGATCATTTTGAATCTACTTACATTATTTTTTCTTTATTTCTGTTTTTATCATACATCTATTTTTCGTCCTGACCTTCTTCTGTCTACTTTTTTATCATTCTATTTTCTTAATCATGATCGTCCAACTTCATTCTTTCACAATTCTTTCTAGGTGGCTCCGCCCCGACTTACTAGCATTTATTGCATCGTGTGACTAGTTTTTGTGTATCTTTTTGCATATATAAATCTTTTTTCTTGCTCACTTCTCAGTCGATTTTCATTCCCTTCCATTTTCTCATTCTCCGACCGACCAATGTCGTCCATTTCCCTATCCACAAATGGGTGCAATCGTTTTTTAGGTTCGTGGGAAATATAGAAACGTCCATCCAAACCGATACTCAACTTAGAATTGTTCATTCTCATCATTTACCGAATTTCTAATCGTATCAACTACACCACCAAAGTCCGAATCCCTGTCACCAGTCCCCATCGTTTTCAGTTCTACGGCTCTTAAAACTCGAGTGTAGACTTTGCTCAATCCCAACCCCCCTGAAATCGATCTGTCATCCTTCTGGGAGAATAAGTTTCTCGTTTCAAACAGTCCTGCAGTAAGCGAACGTTCTATTGCGCCAGTCTTGCTACACCAACGTGTAACCTATGTAATACAAACCTCATACGAAAAACCTTAGAGAACGCCGCCACCACAACTACATAGTTCGAATTATTCATGTGGCTCTGGATTCAGACATGCCCACTCCTACAAGCTGAAACTTAGTATATTTCCAGACCCATTGATGCTCAAGAATCATGCTGGCCCAAATAGACTCAAGAAATGGACTGTCATTATCAGGCAGCAGGATTTTCTCTGATGTTTCATTAAAATCATTAAGAAAACATGGACGAAGAAAAACCCGGCATTGCTATCCTGCCAACCTAGGATATGCTGTAAAAGTAATTTTTGCGTCATCAGTTATGATACAGTTCAGGCCAGCTTTCTTACAATAATGGAAAAATGACTATTCAACTAATGCAGCTCTTGGAGGCAGCAGAAAATGACAGCAAAAAATGTGATGTCACTAAGCTAGTCGATTAAGGTACGAAAAAATTCAAGTGATAGTCAATGGAGGAGAGGATTGCTTAAGCCTAATTATGCAAAAAGCACATCACAAGAGAAAAATTATCATAAAATGAGATGACAAAACATAACATTGTAGAAATAATTTCTAGCGTATTGTTGGACACAAGTTTATTAGTTTACTGAATGAAAAAGTGACCTTTAAAAGTTTGTATTACTGAAAAACAAAAAGAGTAATAAGCAAACTTTGAACAATGCTTCACAAAGAAAGTCAGGTGCTGGACAACCAACCATAAGAATATTATTCTACGTATCAGTAAATTTAACTCCTGAACTTATTTTCGAGGAGACAATAAAAGCTGCATTTATAAAGTGAAACACTGAAAAAAACTGAAATTTTCGACAATTTTGCGATCAAAAATGATCATTTTCTGTGCAAAAGTTGGGCAGTCTTCGGTTTTTTCGCCCAAAACGATGAGCACGGCTATCCGTGAGAAAGGCCTATGATTGGAAAATATTTCGGGGAAACACCATATGGCTGACAATCTCTGTTGAGGTTCTCATGCACACCTCATTTTCATAAACATTTCACAGTACATTTTCTTTCAGGATAACTGCTTTAGTCGTTAATCAAATTAAAAATAATATCAATCAAGAATAGTAACTGGAATTAATGAAAGCTCACAATAGTTTGTGCCAAATTGGGGCATTCATTGCAATATTATCAATCAACGACGTAATAAAATTATTTTTTCTTTAGTTACGTTCTAGAACCTGGCTTAATATTCAATTAAAACGCCCGCAAAGCGCCTGAGAATATTTTTGGATTTTGATCGTTTATGGTTTTTGACTCGCAACTACCTCCATGTTATAACATGGGGACAAAACAATCCCGTCGTAAAAATAAGTAGAACCACCCAAGGTGCAGGCTAACTGCATTTGATGTGTTAACAATGCCGCGCACTAGGGAATATAGCAAATATCTCAAGGGTGATATACAAAAAGTAGGTGTAACTGCCTCTGGTTCACACCCATCTTGTAACGTCACACATACATGAGTATAGTGAGTTATTGGCAGGGATTAAGGGGGCGGGATAGGGCTAATTCTTGGGCCTAGACTTAGCCTTGACCGTGGGCTTAGCCTTGGGCATGGGCATAGCCTTGGACATAGGCTTAGGTTTAGGGCGTTGGTACCCGCAAGGTCTCAAGTTCAGGTCCCGAATCGAGCCTAATGCGAGCAACTGGATTAGGTTGCCTCAACACCCATTGTCAATTTTGAGGCTCGGGGGATATCCAAATCTATGCAAATTATCTATGTGATATGCAGTAAGCGGTGGATGCCGACCTATCTCTATGTATATGAGAAGATTGCCACAGTAGTAGTGAATTGTGTGCAATTAGTCATTCGTGTTTAATTTATTGTTGGGCAACAGTAATTCAATAATTTTTTTATTGTTGTTGTCAGCCAGCTTTGTTGTGCACGTTATTTATCGGTCACTTGACTGGAAGCTGGTTTGGTCGTGTTTTCCAGGAACCCTATGGAGTTCAGTCCTACGAACAACTTTCATTTTTACGCGCTTAACCACACTTCTCGAGGGAACAGTTTTCTAGAGCGATATGACTGTTTTCAGTATCCACAAGGGACTGATGGGTTAATCCTGTAATTCACTTAGGATCGAACTGTTGGGCTATTATGTTTGCCTACAAGGTTCCTTTTTATATCCAGGAAATTCGAGGTATTCTTGAGTAACTGATGAGGAACTCAATTACAGCACACTGGCTATATCAAACCAGTTATGTGAATCATATCTGTAGCGCTAAAGACTGCTTATGAAGATCAGCCACACCCGCGTAAAAATTAGTACACAGCTATTGTCATTGCCAACATTTTCACGTAGAGAAATAACTTGATTCGAGCCAGGAGTATAATAGCCCTTAACGCTTAGTCTGATACTCTTATAATTGAAATTGAAAAATAATTACATTGTATTGCGCATTTATTGCTATTGATTCTACGATTTTGTAATTGAATAGCGACTGAAAAGAACTTTGATACGAATATAATTACGCTAAACTCAGGAAAACTGTTATAAAACATTTGCGTAAATAATCAACTCTAGAGTTCAAACGAAATGAGTCAATTTTTACTAATTAATTTTTCATTTAACACCCACTCAACGCTACTCGCAGTGTGGTCTTCCACCAATATACAGCAGTTGGTAACGTGGGACAGTCAATATTTCATGACGTTTGAGGCAGTCGGATGGTTGGCATAGAACATGACCCAGAAAGTACAGAAGATATGGCAATCTATATATTCCAAAAATACAGGAAATCAATACATACATGAGCAGAGTACAAAAATCAACATCAGCATTAAACAGAATTCGTTAGAATGTTTTTTGTATTAAAAAAATTTTAATTAAGCTAATTTACAAGTTCAATTATAGATTTATTGACTTCGGTAAACCAAATTCAACATTTCTACCTCGCCTTTAATAGCCACGATTTTTCCCTCTGGATTCAGAGGATCCAACAAAAATAGATGTTGCCATATTATATGTTTTTATTGCTGGAAACGAAAATACCTGAGTGGCATAAAAACATGATGAGAAGCAATCCTAAAAGACTATGAAGACAGTTTGTGTAGAACGAGCCAAATTGAGGATTTTTCATTTATGTTGATGCACAAAAAACGACGTATCTATTCCAGCATAATACTCTGCCAGGACAGTTTTATGAAATCTTCAGATCATAAAACAGCAAAGTATTGAGTTACATCCAATTTGCAGGAAAATACATAGAACGTGCATTGAAAAAGCTGAAAATGCTGATCCAACCAGCGGGTTCGGCATAAGGAATTCTGATCAACCTGGAGTTAAAACTATGAAAGCAGGTGCTCTCGGTACAAGTTTGCAGCAAGAATCAGCAGTCATCTTGGTTACTGCAACGTAGAAAAGGTAATAATTTTCGTTCTGACTAAATTAGTAAAAATTGACGATGAGGCAATGAAGACGATCGTTTTTTTTCTGAAAACTTGTTATTATTCAAAAATTTGTTTGGACCCTTTTATATTTTTGTTCCATGGACAGTCAATTTCGACTGAAAACATCACGCATTTGTGCTCCAAACATGACGTGACTGATCTATATTTCGACTCAAAAAAGAATGAAACCTGATTAACAATATGCAAATCATAAATGGAGACAATAGGTGTTCTCAAGTTCGGAAATTGTCAATATTTTAGTATTTTGTGATCTGTGCGCGGGACTGACCATATCGCGGGACAAGAAAGGCATTACTTATGTTGACTGTTCATTATGTTCAGAAGACTAAGCTCTACACTTTAGCGCTAGCAAATTTTTATAATCGAGTATGATACATCTTTCATGGAAGCTTCCTATAACTTTTCGGGAGCTATTTTGATTCGTACATACTGTAATTGCACAAGTCTCAAGAAAGGGTACTAAATCTGAAAAACATTGAAATGCTGGATGCATCACAACAAGACAAATGCTATGAAAAGATTCAGTCAGAATGCCCCAAATGACTGTAGAAAAATCTAAAACTTTCAGTTCAAATTATTAAAACTTAATTAAAACTTCGACTTCAATTTGTGAGAAAATTTTAAAAAAATTATTTTAACGTCATCCTAAATTTTTTCCCAAATAACATGGCTCGACGTACAACAGGTTGTCTCTAATCGTGGCTCACTATGCTCAATTTTTTTAGTTTTTGTAATTGAACGAAGAAATTTCTTGAACTCTCTTCTGGGACACTTTGTTCAGCATCCAATGGAGCTGACTAATGAAATTTAACCAGTACTTCGGTAGACATCTGTTCTTCCGATTACGGTAGTTATACCTCATTTACGTCATAATTTGCTCATTGATTAAAGATCTACAAACATTTCTGTATAAAATAATAGCTGATGAAAAGTCCAACCACTTCCTAAAAGATACGCATCGGTTCAAACTTCAACAGAATATGTCGGACTGAATGATGAAAAAAATTTGCTACATCTCCAGGGAAGGCGCTTCGACGGGCTCTTGATCGATTTCCTTGGAACTTTTATTCCTATCTCATTTTTTCAATCATACCTGAAAAACTTTCATTTAATAAAATCCCATTGTGAAAACTTGCACTGTAATCGACTTTTTTCTCATTTTTTATTAAAATTAACGAGTTAATCGAAATCCATTGAGCCGAATCCACTTTGAAACGATGGTCAGCCGAGCAAGAAATTACAGTTAGTTTGACGAGTTTAATTTAAACAAAGAATTTGTCTAGTTTTCGCATGTTTCAGTTTTATTTGTTTTTTTTTCTTTGTCATAAGAGCTGATAAAAATCCGGTCATGATCATGAGATCTGAATTTTAACACGCTGTTTTGTTTTGGATTCAGGTAGAAAACTCTAGCACGATTGGTGTGCCACCCAACATGGGATTCCCTATTTAGAATTTCCACCAAATTTTTACTAGAGACCGTCTTGGTCTAGTGTTTATCGCCTCCAACTATCAAGTTCGAGCCCGTGTGTAACCCAGATTTTTCTGATAGCTTGGCCTACGCAGAAACATGCCTTTCATCCTTACGGGGTCGATAAATTGTGTGGGCAAGCTTCTCGCAGGGATCCAGCTCACTTAGCATCTTGGCGATAAGGTGCAGCGAATGAGAAGGTGTGCCTATACTACCTAAGAGATAGGTAACTGAACAAGTCTTGCTTTGTCAGATGGAAGCTAGTCTGTGGAATGTGTCCTCCATTATGCAGCAGAAGCACCCAAAGATATCTCTCGTATAAGGTGAGCACTAATGACCGAATAGTCCTGCAAGGTCTGCCTTTCCGGCTATAGGAAAGACGGGACAGGTGTACCCACTAAAACGAAAAGCAAAAAATTTTTATAGAACTGAATTGCTTCGAGAAGTGTCAACTGTCAGATGGTCAACCTGTCTGACATTTGGTTCTCTCATCATTTTTCATATCTAAAAATAATTTAGTAAAATTAGATTCAGTTTTTATTGAGTAAATATATGTTTCAGTCTGTAATGTACACATTTTTAATCGAAATTATTATTTTTGGTAATTTAAAGTTTTGCATAAATCGTTCCTGAAGTATTATTTGAAGTGCTTTTTTCTTCCCGTGATTCGGTCGTTTTACAGTGCTTAGTAGAGTCCCCTCTCACCGTTTTCGTCTTTATTTACCATCCTTCTTGTCACCATTCATCCTTTATGGTTTATGGAGTCCCCGTAAGTGTCTTTTCCGTTTCACGTCTAGTTAACCTCAGGGTAAAACCAAGTAAGGAAGCTCCCACGAACCGCAGAAGGGTAGCCGAGGGCATGCGGTACAACACTTCAATTCACTGCATAACAGATCAACTAGACTTTGTCCAAATTTTCCCGCTACCTATAATTTTTACTGGCAAAGGGCACAACGAGGCATGATGAGCTTAAGGCGGCAGGCAGTCCATATAATTTGTACCCATTGAGTACATTGTGGAAAAACTAAAGCCTGTTCTTTTGTTCTAGCTTGCACATTAGACAACTAATTAACACTCCTGTAGTTATGAAAAAATAATTCTGAGACGGAATATAGTACAAGACTTGCAAATTGGACGTCATGCAGAAAGCTGTGTGATGCGGCTGTGTTAAAGCAAGAGTTTTTAAAAAGGTATGCACATTGGTTTCCCAATCATGCTCTACCATTTGAGGCAGTGGTACAGCAGAAGACATAATGAAAAGAATTCAATCAGCATACTTTCGTTCTTTCCTTCCCTTCAGTAATGAATCTGATTCCTCCAGAGACTACAGTAAGCCGCAAAATTCTGTAGTTCGTGATCTATAAGTACAAAGTTTTCAAAATTGACGCTTATTAAATTTCGCCTGCTTATAGCAATTTGGCGTCGGGTCACAGTTATTTCTGTATTACATAATCATATATATGTTATTGGGTATACTATAGGAGACACAAGCGCAAGGTTTTCAAAATTGACACTTTTGAACTTGACCTGCTAATCGCAATAATGGCGTGAAGGCAGGTTACTGTAGCTCTGTTTTAGATGATTCTTCGACAGTTTCCCCAAGGGGTGTCCTATGGAATATAATGTGTCGTGCTGGAGATTGGCCCAGGATTCGATACTCCCTGTGGACGTTGCAATACTCACACACAGGTGGGCCGGCCACCAGTACTAAAGCAACCCGCAGGGTAGAAGCACCCCTAGTCTCCTTTGTACAGTATTACTACTGCAACATTCAACCGTTGTTGACGTCACGCGTCAACTTTAACGGCCAAGATTTATTCGTAACGATAAAGAATAACTATGTAAAAGTGGGACGAAAAACGAACAACCTGAAAAGAGCAAACGAAGACTAGAAATGAATAATGCATAGAAACAAAAGTATTTAAGCAAAAATTATTGAATTCGGATGTGGCTTTAATATCTAACTCACCCTTTTTTGCAGTTCAGTTCGGTTGCAGATTTCGTTGTCTGTTTTCTTCAAATGCTTGTGAATATCAACAGTAGTAAGCGAGTAATATTTCATATTTTTACTATCTCCTACTGAACAATGCAATGCATACAAGTGAAAACTTGTAAGCCTTTATCAACGAATCTTTACTACTTTTGAGTGAAAAATTCTACAGTGAAAGCTTTGTGTAAGATACCATGAGGGCGGTAATTTTTTCAGTTTTACAAGCATATCATAAAAAACAGATGATAGAGAATCAATGCATCAATATCCTATTCAACTACCATTATATTCTATTAGTTAGTCTGCCCATTGTGGCGACCAGTGATTTTCAGTGATCAGCGCTGCAGTTTCCACCATCATATTTTTACACACCTACATGATTCTGTTGAAGTACTCCCCTTCCTACTAATTAGTTGTTTCCTTCAACAGACGATTTCATCATCAGTGTCCCAGTAATCTACTTCTAAACAGAAAATAGTTCTTTTTAATGGTTCACTTCACAGAGACTGTTACTGTATATCCATGGTCCAACAATGATTTCGTGGTGACTACATGGTAGGCATGATATTTCAGTAACAAAATATAAAGTTGTTGTGTGGGTCAGTGGGTTTGTCCTCTACTGGTGGCTCACAAATTCAAGGTTGTGGAGATATTCATTACGCTGGATGATTAGCATAATTTATTCATAAACAATGAATAGTTGGCCAAAGGCCCAAGTATTTATAAACAAAAAAACAAAAAACGACCCACATATAAATTTACATAGATCCGCAGTGGACGAAAAAGTAACACACAAAAATGTGGGCGAAAATCACATTCCCAAAAACTACATGCACGTGCGTCAGCATAATGTGCACCTGCAAACACATCAGAAAAGTTTGTCCAAATATATGCTTAGAGTTTCAGAAACTTGATACAGATCCCTTTGCTCACTAATTTCAGGAATCCGGACTCTATTGTTAGATGAAACTCGAGATATAGTTAATTATTTTAGGACTTCACTGAACTCTTGTTGTTCCTTAGTTAATTTAATCACACAATTTTCATTGTTATTTGACACAATAAAATACAGCACTACAATAACATGGGGCTGCATTAATATATGCACCAAAAGTTATTGATACCGTACTCAAATAAAAAATCTACTCCCGTTTTTTCCAGGATTCCAGTTTTTTGACCATCGACGACGTACGTCCTGTTTCGCATGGGCTACACTTCCGGACTATGGGCGTTGAACGAATCAATCGGTCAAGAATGTCAATCGATCGGTCTATACAAGTTGATGTACCCTGTACACGATGCTAGGCGGAGCGCCCAGCACAATAAATTGTGCTTTGTGGGTCAAACAGCTCAACGGGGCACCACTTTGCCCATCACGGAAATGCAAGCCTGGTACCATTGCGCCGTTTTGGATGAACGTATACGGTTGCGAAGCTACGAAAATATGCAATAGGAAATCACCCCCCTATAGTGGAAAGTAAAACATATAATTCAGGATAAACTAACGAAGATGGCTTACTGTAGTAGAAAGTTTTACCATGCACAGGACTAATACCGTATATGTCTTTCTTTTCCGAGATGCTTCATTGAATATTACAAATTGGATAAAGATGAAAAATGTAATATTTTTTGTATGAGAAACAGTGGCTGAAAGATCTCGGTGGCTAAATCGATACTCCACATAAAAACCAGGTAGCTGAAATGACACGGTGGCTGAAGTGTCTACTCGCAGTTCCTCTTATAGTGATTTTTTTCAACAGGGAAGCTGATCTTAGTCGACTGCAGATCCATATCCAGCCCTGTCTGGACGAATTAGATGGACAATTGAAGTTAAACCTACCTTTTGAAAATATTTGTCCAGCGACCCAGCTTTCGCCGTGTAATATTTTTTCATGGCTGCAGTGCCGTATCAATTTCGATTACCATTAATCAAAAAAAATTTTGTTAGTACGAAAATTGTGAGCATGAAAGTTGTGTGAGAATGGAAAGGAAAAAAATTCCAGTGAACCAGATTATCACTTGAAATCAGGTAATATAAGTGAATTTCGAGCTCGTTTTTTCACTGTAAAAAGAATTGAGCCGTCAAACTTGACTCATTTTTCTATTCCGTCACTTTATGAGATGAAATTATCTCATTTTTCATTTAGTCGACTTCAAAATCGACAATAGAAAAGTAGTGAAAACTTGACCTCGGTGTAAGACTTGAGGGTCAACTTGCAACCATCGTTAAGTTTTTGAGGCAAAGTTTTCTGAGGTCAACAAAACTGAGTGGTTAGTGAAATAACTTTTGTTAAACATGGTTCAGAAAGTAGCTCGATCGATAACTTGGTCTTTGAAGTTTGAAGTTCAAAGTGTTGAATATTGTTCTGAATTGGATTTTTCTTGTGAGGGCTGTCCTGAGCTGACTGTTTATGGATATTAGATGTGGAAACTGTTGACGGTGGTTTTTCTTGTGAAAAATTTTTTGAGTAGGTGTGAAATTTGTTTTCATGTGGGAACAGTTTTGAGATGGCTGTTCTGAGGCCTGTTTCTGAACAACGTCTCAAGACATTGTTATGTTCTAAGAAACTAATCAGAAATGGGCCTCTGAGGTTGCAGTTTATTGATCGTAATGTTCTGTGGAAACTCTACATGCGGTTTCCCTTGTGAAAATTTTGTTCTTAGCGTGGTTTTTGGGTGAAAATTGTACCAAGTGAAATTTTCTTGTGAAGTCTGTTCCGAGATGACTGTTATGTGGTTACTGTTTCTTGAAAGTGATGTTCTACGTGAAAACTTTTCTAGACGCGGGTTTTCTTGATCAAATTCTTTGCTTTCATGAGGAAATATTTCTGAGCGCGCTTTTTCTTGTGAAGGTTGTTCTGATGCTGTTTCTTGAGAAATGTTCTGAATGTTTATTTCTTACGCAAACTCTTCTAAATGTGTTTTTTTTAAATTCTTGTACGTGGTTCTCATATGAATTGTTCCAAATGTAATTTTTTGTGAAATGTCTTCGAAGTGTTCCTGTAAATATTGCCCTGAATGCGGTTTGTGAAGACTTTTTTGGGGTAGCTGTTTCTAAAACTGCACTGAGTATGCTTATTTTTATGAATTTTAATTTTTTTGCAGCTTTTTAAAATTTGTTAATTTTGAATTTGTTAATTTTGATCACGGTGGCCTTCATTTTTCAGTTATTTTTTAACGAGCTTCATCTATTTCCACGTTTGTATGCAATTTATGTACGTCACTAGGTTGAAAACCAGAATCAAAAAAAAAGTGATGAATCGAAAAAATTATACAACGATTTTTTAGTGGAATGAAAAATGGTCTGAAGTTCACAAAAAAGGAATATTTTGCGGGCCACGTCCATAAAATGAAATATTTTTGAGCGCATCAAACTCTAGAAACTGCAAGGGGGTTGATCACAAGTTTGTGATCATATAAACATTTCTAATTCTGGAGCTTGATAAGTTTCACAGTGAATTCGTGTACTGTATCTGAAACTGGAACTGATGTGAATCTGCATATTTCAAGTTTATGATCTGAAATCATATTTTTCTCAGTGCAATAAATTTCGATTCTCATTACAGCGAAGTTTTAAACCGTGATTCTCAATACACCGAGGTCTCAAAACAGCGACTCTCAATACAGTTCTATGCATTAGAATAAACGCACAACATCGTTCTTGAAATAAATATGCAAATTAAGTACATTAAAACCGTTTTTGATAGTTGGATATATTTTTATAGTATTTATTTATAGTTACATTTCGCCATCTAAGTTTCACATGCTTCTGTTCTGCAGCTGCGCGGTAAGAATGCACGAACGGACTATTCCAAATTAATCACAAAAAATATCTGTCAGAAATAACATTTTTGCAAAATCTTCAAAAGAAAATAAAAACAAAAAACTATTAAAAGGATCCCTGATTAAAGTTGTTTTAAAGGAAGCTTAATTGCAAAAAATTAAACTAATAAAATAAATAAAATAAAATGAAATAAGTAAATAAGATGAAATGAATAATATAATTAAGCAGTAACGGCAGAATAAAAAAGTACTGAAACAAAAAGTAAAATATTTTAACAAAAAGTAGGTAAACGTAAAAATAGAACAAAAGTACACAACCTGAAAAAATTAAACAGAAAGAACAAAAAGTGGCTCATAATAAGAAGACTGGGTAATAAGTCAATAAAGGAAAAAAGAAACTAAAAACATGCATGTAGATGTTAATAATAATAAGCAAAGCGGAATAAAAAGCTTTAATGTTGTAATGAAAACACATGAAATTGAGATATAAAGTGAGAAATCTGGCGATTCGTGCCAAAATGTGTGACAAACAGCATCCACCAGATCGAACTGGAGGACCAAACAGGCCATGTGCGCGCCAAAACGTCTACCCCGCCCAGCCTCCATTTTTCCATTCGAAGGATAACTTTTTTGAAAACTCGCTATTTAAAAAATCTGTTCTGAGAATCGCTCTATTGGGATTTCGCTGTTCTGGGAATCGCTGTTTGAGAATCACTGTTCTGAGACATCGCTGTTTTAGGAGCCGATATATTGACAGTTTGCTGTTTTGAGACTTTGCTGTTTTGAGAATCGCTGTATTGAGACTTCGCTGTTTTGAGAATGACTGTTTTCAGGCATCGCTGTTTCGAGACATCACTGTTTTGAGAATCGCTGTATTGAGTCATGCTATTTTGAGTTGCGCTGTTTTCTGAAACTAGGGAATCAAAGGCGTTACTCTTTGTCCTACATCTAAATATACAGGAACCCTCGAAAGTGAATTTCTGAGGTCACGGCCTGCTGATGATGGAGGGCCCTGTTGGTATTCACGTGTGGTGGTAGGAGAGGGAGTTTATTTTGTACAGGGAATCTGTATTGGGTTTTTCATTTTAAAAAATTGTTTTCCAAGATTTTCCGGAAAAACGTCAAAACTGTTTGTTTGTAATTTTGGAGAATGTAACGACCAGATTTGTGTGAGGTACTTTACTTTAACCAATGGCGTTATGGTGGGAACGGCTATAACAGAACGGGGCGCAGGCGGTATTACGGGGCGATATGGCTACAATGATCGACGGCTGCTTAAGACGTCGATACGACAATACGACAACAATAAACGATAAACGCGGCGAGTACACACGGCTTAACTGCTTCCGAATAAAAATGAGGCTCGCTCTCAGTATAAAACGCTTGCAAATATGGGGCGCGGAAGTCGAAAAAAATGAAAATTACAATCATAACAAAATCACGCTTTGCTTCTTCTTTTATACGACGTTTTTGGCCACTCCCAGGGCGTCGCGGGAGGTCGTGCTTCTGACCATCTTCTTCCGCCAATCGTCCTTTCCTGCTACGCTTTTTATGCTTTCTTAGTTACGCCTTTCTAATGCTTTCCTGGTACTGTATGCTTTCTGTGCTTCGCTTACTTTCTATGGTGGGCTTGGCCACACCTCTGTGCTTCTGTGCATGCTTCCTGTATCGGTTTCTCTGTATACACATGTTTTGTGGGGCCGCGGCTACCGTTACACTTGAGACTACTGTCTGGCGGGGCTTTTATGTATTTTACTGTGTGCAGGTGTTGTTTACGATTTTTACGGGGGATTACAGTAGCTGTGGAATGTGTAGTTTAGTGTAGGTTCTAGGGAACCAGCTGCCGTTTGTGCAAATTAATTGGGGCATCTTAATTGGGCTACTGGGGCGTTAGCGGATCAAAATAAAGTACTTCACGTAATTTTGTAGGAATCTTTGGGTGTGAATCCCAGACACCCTTGAGACGATAAAATACGAAAATGAATAATATTCAATAAATGTTTATCACATACAGTATGCTATATATTTACAGTACTGCTTTAGCAGGTATGTTACAAGAATAATCAAAATGCTTAACTTTGGCGGCTGCAAGAGACTTCCCTATATGCTCAGGAACTTGACAAACAAACGACAATTTGGATCCTTATCCGAAATTACTGCATTTTGGGTGAAAAACAAGCATTTCTGACCCTTTCCCGAGAAATCTGGAAAAATAAAAAATTTTATATATAAACCGATATGTCCTTCAGATTTTCCGTGCAAAATTTACGGGTTTGCTATTACCGTAGAAAGCGGGGGCGCCCTCCCCCCGCAACCCGTGACCTCAGAAATCCACTTTGGGTTACAGCATAGATAATCATATCAGGTGCAGCAACGCCTTTGATTGGCTAGTTCAGAAATTTTTATTTTTCGATTTGCCGCCCAGCTTGATTTATTCAAGATTATCTTGAAAAAAATGCGATGCATTATTTGAAAAAATTTCTATACGCTTGAAAGGAAAGTCGAACAAAGAAAGACTATTACTTCTTTCAATTTTTGCGATGCAGCTTGAAAAAAATGTTTGAAGTTGACAATTTCTTCAAGTGTGGTGTCCGCATTATAGTCCATTAAAAGGTCTGTTGATTTTCTTAGAGGGACTCGGTCAGAGTCCCAACACAAAAATTGGACCCCCGGTTTCCCGGTTTACGGTTTAGACCTCGACCGAAGTCGAAGGTCTGCGCCGGGCCTCACGCTAAGATTGGGTTTTCACCCTTTCTTGGCTTTATATTTTTGATTGATTTATTTGTAATTGATGATTCGTGCATTGAACCATTTTCAACCTGAAACATATTTTCTACGGGTTAGAAAGTTCGTTTATATTAACAATATCTCAAAATAAGATATTTTGGGTAGTTACCTAGTCTGAGTTTCATGGTATAATTGGTTTTGTTCGAAAACAAAAATTAACACTGCTACAATAGGCTAAAGTTTGAAAAATGATTTTTTTTTTTGTCTACCGTTTGGCGGGACATATTGGTTGACCATGACTAGGTAACTGATTTCGGGAGAAAATGTACATCTCAACACCTGGTCCCTCATCACTGCCGGTAGGAATTCTGTTGATGGTGTGTGGTTGTTCGGGATGTCTTCGCCAGTAGGCAAATTAGTGTCAGGGCAAGGCTCAAACTCATCAGGGGGAAAAAGTTGAGCTGCAGGAAAGATCTCATCTAGGGAACTGTAATGTCCCAGAGCGAGTTACAGAAGAGTAGAGTAGGGAGCATCTAATCCAGCCTTCATAAGCTTCTCTCTGAACAGTTGGTGTTCAGTAGAGTTTTTCCACAAAAACTGTACTGTTACATGGGGTTTTTCCATAAATCGTGAGTGTGATGAACGGTGTCTCAAACTGTTGCGAATTACGTGATTTTTTCGTTGATTAATTTTTATTTGAACTTTAAGAAATATTTTATGAAATTTATTATTCAATGTTTAACCTTTCTTTTGTGTTCTTATTTTTTGTAACCTTTTTCATGGCACATTACTCATAATCATGTATCACGTTTCTTGTGTTATATAATGCTTTTTCTTAGATGGAAAATTTTGGTATTACAGTTACAGGTTTATTAAAAGTTTATCGGCGAGTTTTTATACAGATTTGTGGCCTCCGTTAGAACAGTAGGTATTTTTTATAGTACAAAGAAACAGTGCGTCAATCAGTACGCATAGTTTTTCCAGGTAGGAGCATAACATTGAGCCAACAGAGCTCAAATAAGGTAAAATCTCAGACCAGCTATACAAGCTGCCAGAGTTTTTTCGTACATTTCTCTTTCAGTGGTAAAAATAACAGACTTTTTGCTACAGAAAATTGGTGATTCCGCCAAGGAACACAAAATTCGTAGATCAATACAGATCATAGTTTTAAGTCTTGATTGCTCAAAGTTTCCATTCAACATTTTACATTCTTTCTCAATTAAGCAAAACTGTCGGATTTATTATTTTTATTACTGTTATTCCGACAACATTTTGCCATTTTCTTGGATTTTACGACGTTGATAAGGTACTTTCAATTTTTTTACACTAGTAAAGATGACAGATCCTACATCTCAAGGTTTTGTATCATGCTCCGGTCCCATCAGACAGAACATTTTAGTTAATCAAAAACGACTTCAGAACTGCTTGACAGAACTCCAAGGCACAAATATTTCATTTGTGATTGAGAATGATAGAACAAAACAACTGGTGAACTTGCCTCGTTTAGAAAGTTTAAGTCTGATAGTTGACAATTTCATTAAACGTATCAAATCTACAGTGGACATACTTTCTGAACAGAATAAAGAATGGTACAATTTACAGAAACAGCTACCAAAAGATCAGCTTGTACACGAAGTTTCTCTGTATGAACTCTGGACCAAAAACAGTGATAATTTTTTGGAAAACATTGCCCATGGTTTAGACGTGATTATGAACTTAGAATCAAAACTCATTGAATTAAGAGATGTAATCAACAGAACACGATCTCCAACTGTTCCCACAATGATGAATGGAGCCATGTCTTTACAGACACCTCTAATAAGTACATTTGATCTTCCTCAAACAACAATTCATCTGCCTAAACTACAACTTTCATTGTATCATGGTGATCCTTTAAAGTGGACTGAATATTGGAATTCATTTGAATCCTCCGTGCACTCACAAAGCATTTCTCCAGTTCAAAAATTCAACTATTTAATTAGCACATTAAGAGGAACAGCGTACAAAGCCATCGAAGGTATATCAGTGACAAATTCCAATTATCAAATTGCACTCGATATTCTTAAGAAAAGATTTGGCGATCCCAATGTGATCAAAAGATATTTGTACTCTGATCTTCGGAAAGTTCCTCCCTCCTCTAATCAAACAACAGATCTTCGGCACTGTCTGGAATCAATTGAACGAATTTGTCGACAGTTAGGTTCCATTGGAGAAGACCTCGATCAACCTACACTCATAATGCTCATTCTCGAAAAATTACCCAGTTCCATACTCATTGAACTTGGAAAACTTAAGCCATCATCAGAAAAATGGGAAATGGACAAGCTTCTCAAAAATCTGCATGATATTATTTCCGTAAGAGAAGAGGCGTATCAAATATCAGTCACTTGTAGTTCTCAAGAAACTGAACAGAGACCACATGTCCGTTTCCAAAGTCAACCACAAGGTCCATCCACAGATGCTTTCTTGTCCAAAAATGCACAAAGAAATCCAGATCAGTCGCGGACACAGAACAGAATTGTATGTGCATTTTGTCATGGAAACCATTACAGTGATCAGTGCATAACTTTTAGTACTGTTCAATCAAGGAAAACGAAGGTTCAAGAACAAAAACTTTGTTTTCGTTGTCTGAGAATTGGACATATGGCTAGTTCATGCCAAGCAACTAGACCCTGTATATATTGTAGGAGTAATCACAATCGAGCAATGTGTCCAAAAACATTTGAACATTCAGTGGATAATGTCAACATTCAACTTGAACCTGCATCATCCTCTGAGAATCATTTTGTAGTAAGCGATTTTAATCCCACAAACACAGAAGAACAGTCACTAGGCATTAACAGTCAAACAGTACATCCTGATAACCACAGTGTAGTAATGACTAGTGCTAATTCAACTACGAACATATCACTGATGATAACAAAAGTGAAGGTGATAAATTTGAACAAAGATTCTGAGTTTAACGAAGTATATGCATTTTTTGATTCAGGTAGTCAAAAAACATTCGTTACTAATGCTCTTTCAGCAAGGTTGTCACTGAATGATATTGATAAGGAACTTATTTCAGTGAACACCTTTGCATCGAAAAAACCGCAGTATATTCACAGTAGAATAGTAAATTTTGGATTACTCTTGAAAGATAATTCTATCAAAGAAATCTACGCATCATCTGTACCAATGATCACTGAAGCTATGAATGTCTCTAAACTACGAACTGAAGATATTTGGGAGCTTGAATTGAATAATTATTCTGAGGACCCTCCGGAACATTTTACTTCAAACACTGTGATCAAGCCTGATATTCTTATAGGAATGGATTACTTTTGGGAATTCATTAACAAAGATTCCATTTTTCAACTTCCGTCTGGTCTCTACACCATCCCAACATCAGTAGGAATGGTTTTCTCAGGAAAACAAACTTATCAGTCTTTCACAGTTCCTATCAATGACAGTGGACCTTTAGGAAATGATGAACAAGTTGTAGTTTCTGATGAAATTAATGATGAAGCTCAATTTGATGTTAAAAACTTGGAACTTTTTTGGAATTTAGAAACAATAGGTATCAAGGACAATCCTCACATCACAGATGATGATATGGCACTCGATAGTTTCAATAGAACTATCAATTTCATAAATAAGCGATATCATGTCAGTTGGCCATGGAAACATAATCATCCAGAACTCAAGGACAACTATGGATTATGTTTTGGACGATTGAATTCAATTCTGAAACGTTTCCAAAGGAATCCAGATCTATTAAACAAGTACAATCAGATCATCCAAGAACAGCTATCTAAAAACATTATTGAGAAAGTTGATTGTGAAACAAATAATTTGAAACATTATCTACCCCATCACCCAGTTATCACACCTCAGAAATCTACTACGAAAGTTCGCATTGTTTATGATGCATCAGCAAGGATAACTAAGAACGACAAATCACTTAATGATTGTCTGTACAGAGGACCGATACTTTTACCAGATCTCTGTGGACTGCTGATCAGATTCAGAATGAGTCGTATTGCAATTGTAGCTGACATTGAGAAAGCATTCTTGCAAATAGCTCTACATGAACAAGATAGAGATGTTACTCGATTTTTGTGGCTCAAAGATCCTAGTATTTCCAGACTTGAGAACAATGTTCAAATATATCGTTTTTCTAGAGTCTCTTTTGGGGTAATTTCAAGTCCATTTTTATTAAATGCCACGCTCAAATATCATTTGAACCAAAAACAAAGTGAGATCACTAAACAGCTTCATCAGAATCTTTATGTTGATAATTTAATTGTTGGAGCCAAAACAGATGAAGAAGCTTTGAACATTTATCATCAAACAAAGGAACTCTTTAGTCAAGCTAGTATGAACTTGAGAGAATGGAATTCAAACTCAAAATCTTTTTTGGACAGAATGGAACTGAAAGACCCTAGCAATGACACAGAAGCGAAGGTTTTAGGAATAACATGGGACACAATAACCGACATACTTAAAGTTGAACTCAAATTTGATTCATCAATTACAGTTGCTCAGCTTTCTAAAAGAGAAGTTTTACGGCAAGTAGCCAGCACATTCGATCCACTTGGACTCTTGTCACCTGTACTATTATCAGGAAAGTTATTTTTACAAGATTTGTGGAAACATAACTTGTCATGGGACGAAATTCTTCCACCAGAACTTGAACAGAAATGGATTCAAATAAGGAGTGACTGGAGTTCATGCAATATTTTTCTTTTGAATCGATTGATCACTCTTGACATCGAACTAAATGTACAGTACTACTTAATCGCTTTCACAGATGCATCAAAATCGGCTTATGCAACATGTGTTTATCTAAAATCTATTTCTCTTAATGGAACTGTAAGTACACACTTAGCTTTTGCTAAATCAAGGCTTGCGCCAACTAAAGAAGTAACAATTCCTCGTCTAGAACTATTAGGAACAGTGATCGGTATCAAAGCTCTAAAATTTGTTGAAGATCAAATTGGAAAACCTATTTCCTCAAAATTCCTGTTCACTGATTCACAAATTGTTCTGCATTGGATTAATTCCACTAAACCACAAGGCACTTTCATAGAAAATCGACTCAATGTTATCAGAGAACATTCTGACATAAAGATTAGGCATGTCAAAGGTAATGAGAATCCTGCTGATCTAGCCACTAGAACACTTTCTCCAACTGAACTTGAAACATCCTGTTTGTGGTGGTATGGGCCTACATGGTTGAAAGAGAACAGTGAAAAATGGCCTCAAAATATACTCATTAAAAATGAGAACATCTGTACAGAAAGTAGTACATCAGTTATGCTAGTTGTTGAGCCAGATGATCAGGATGAACCCACTATAGATCTAACTCGTTTCCAATCATTGCAAAAAGCATTGAACTGTATGGTTTATACCTTACGATTTTTGAAAATCAAAATATGGAATAAGTTCTTGGAACATGACCCAGAACACATTCGTTTTCCAAAAATCACAGAACTCTTTGAAAATGTGAGGAACAATGGACCAATATCTGCTGATGAAATTAAATTAGCAGAGTTTGCAATTGTAAAAGAACTACAGAAACTGTGTTACCTAGAATTTATCAAGGCTCTCAAAGAGAACAAGAAAAATCCACCAAGTTTCAAAAATCTTGGGATCAACTTGGACAAGCAAGGTGTTTTACGATGTTATGGAAGATTGCAAAATGCTCATTTATCTGAGGACAGTAAATTTCCTATATTGATTCCAAGAAGAACTGCTTTTTCCAAACTTGTCATTCTTGATAGACATAAAAAAGTCATGCACTTTGGAGTCAATCACACATTATCTGAAGTCAGACGTCATTATTGGATACCTAAAGGAAGAACAGAAGTACAGCGTATCCTGAAACTATGTTTCATCTGTAAGAGATACAATTCTGGACCTTATCAACTGCCTAAGATTCCGCCATACCCAAAAGAACGTGTTGTTCAGTCTAAAACCTTCCAATACATTGGACTTGATTATCTTGGACCTCTTTGGATCAAATACTATCCAGGTGAAAAATCTAAAATTTGGATATGTTTGTTCACTTGTCTCACAACACGTGCTATTCACTTGGAACACGTTGTAGATCTTAGTACTGAAACTTTTTTGAACTGCATAAGAAGATTCATTGCACGAAGAGGCAAACCAGACAAGATTATTTCTGACAACGCCACACAATTTAAACTTGCCAAACAAGTTATTGACAATGTTTGGAGCGAACTACATAGGGATGAAACAGTGATCTCCTACTTTTCCTCACAAAAAATATTGTGGATCTTCATAACAGATTATGCACCATGGCAAGGTGGTTTCTATGAACGACTAGTTGGACTTGTTAAACAAGCTATAAGAAAAAGCATAGGTCGTCAAGTTTTGAATTTTGAACAGTTCATTACTCTTCTTCCTGAAGTGGAAGCTGTAATTAATACTCGACCTCTGGTCTATGCACCTGATGACTTCGATTCTCAAAAGGTTCTACGCCCAATTGATCTTATCACTCCTAAAGCTGAAATTGGCATCCCACTATATGAAGAAAATCATGATGAGCCTGAGCACATAATCCATCTCAATTCCACTGAGACACTAATTCAGTACTGGAAAGCTAGCCAACAAACTTTGGACAGTTTCTGGAAGAACTGGTCCGATGACTACTTATTAAGCTTGAGGGAAAAGTCGGCAATGTATCACAGAGAACCGAGAGTTCATTCATACAAGCAACCAAAACTCAATGAAATTGTCCTAGTTAAGTCAGAAAACATTCCCAGAGGAATGTGGAAATTAGGAAAGATCGTTCATCTGAATCCTAGCACTGATAAAGAGACAAGATCAGCACTAATTGAACTACCAAACAAAACAGTCATAAATCGACCTGTGAATTTTTTGTATCCTTTGGAACTATCAGCTGAAACTCAAGAGAACAATGATGTACAAAATGGCGAACATGATGAAACTGTATCATTCGTTCATGAACCTCCACTGGTGAATCATATAAAATTTTCAACGCCCATCACTCTGACAATGATTACATTATTTTTCTCTCATGTCCTCGTATCGCATCAGCTACCATCGCACTTAAATATCAATGTAAAGATTTTAGTTTCAAAAATATCATGTACTCACAAAATTGCGTACAGTCAGGGATTGTAGTCCAAAAATTTCGAAATAATTTCTTATGTTATTCTAAAGTTTCTTGTCCATCTGGGCACTTATCTTCTAATGGAAGGTGTGGACCGAAATGCAAATGTCCCAGCTGGGCTGCCGATTGTTCACATTACATCGGCATAGAACCAAAAATCACTGGAATCAGAGAACAGATTCTTGCTCTTGCTAAGCCTATTGTGTGCTCATTCACCAAAGATCCAAACTGTGATCCAAATCCAATTCACACATCTCTCTATCAGATAGAACTTTTTGACAAATCACTTCACTTTGTGAAAGAATTACAGATCATTTACATAGCTCCTGATGTACAAAATTATTCTTGTTTTGGGGAGGGTGCTGCCATTGATACAATTGGAACTCCAGATTTTTGCGAAAATCATAAATGTAACAATGAATGTGGAACTAAATTCTGTCTATACCCTCAATCTGAAATTACAAAATTTGTCAATGAGGATCGTGAGATCCCCATAAAAAGTTGGGGCGTTGTACCTGTTATAATTTTTCGTTCAAAGTCACAATCCAAAGGTACTGGAAACTCTGCATGTGTCAATTGTTCCATGAACTGTGTACAAGGAGGTGTTGAACTTTTCCTCGAGGATCATGTGAACTTGGTTGAAATATGTTCTCAACCATTTTGTTATAAGATAAGTCATCCAAAAACATCTGAATCCATTCAATTTCCCAAAGAAATTGTGATAAAACCTCACGAATTCGAAGCCAAAATATGGTCATCAGGTTTTCTGAGTAAAGTTATCAGTGTTCATTGTATCTCTGCACCATACTGTGAAATGATCAAGTGTTACTTATGCTCTGATATGTTGTATAATCCTCAATGTGCACCTAAACTCGTCGTGATTCTCGTCTTGATCATGATTTACATCGTCTTAGGAATATTGTACTATCTCATTAGAACTGTTAAACCACTATGCACATTAGTAAAGTGTCTTTACAAACTTATTATTAAAATGTTGAAGCACTTGTATTATGCTTTGTGTAGGTTGATCAGACGAACTATGATAGAAGCTCAGAGTACTACAAGTTTATCAAACGAAAATTGGTCTTCATCACTCAGTTTCAGACCAGCATCAGGACATTATTCTTTTTCCATTGTTCTGATTGTAGTTTTTATTTTTGACCAATGCTCTTCCTGCACTGATGTCGTTTCCCTGACTGCTCAGAATTTTCATTGGTTGGGGATGCACAATGGATCACAAGACTGCACATTATCAGAGACCACTCAATTATCACTCGTCCCTCAAGGACAAGAAACATGTTTAATGATTCATAATGAACTGAATGAGCCATTGGGAACTATTTCTCTTGAAGTTAAGAAAATTTCACTAGAATGTCAAGTCAAAAACGAATATTTCACACGTTCTTTCACAATGCACATTCAGTCCTCAAAGAGATGCTATCCTATGGGATCATGTTATGGCGAGAAATGTGTGCCTGTTACCTTGAACTCAAAAATTTCGGAACTAGATGACGAAGCTAACAAATATCCTGGCTTCACTTACTGTGCAGAATCATGTGGATGTGCTGCTTGTGGATGTTTCACATGCAGCTCTGCCTGTCTGTTCTACAGAACTTATGCAAAACCAGCCTCAAACAAGATTTTTGAACTTTTCTCATGTCCAATTTGGAACTTCAAAATTGACTTGATTATAACCGTGAACATGCAAGAAGAGTCATACTCTCACTCATTTAGCATGAAACCAGGTGTACCTGTGGAGTGGCAGAATTTGAGATTTGTCATTCCCTCAATCTCCAGTCCACCAGTTCCGATTTTAGGAAGCCAATTTCTGACTGATGCACACAGAACAGTTCGAGTTAAAGCTTCTGCATCTGGACAACCAGTGTCAGGAACTATTGGACAACTACAGTGTTCATCAAAAGAAAAGGCACAATATTTTGATTGTTATTTACCACAAGATGTATGCAATTGTCAAGCACAGGAAACTAGAGCATCTTGCAGTTGCACTGAACATATTCTAGAGAATCTGTTTGAAAGTGAAAACTTGTTACCACTGATAATGGAAGGAATTTCAATTACTCGTCAGGGAACTCAGATAGAAGCTGAATATAACAAACATACAGCACTTCAGATTCAAGTCCCTATGGAGGGGTTTCATTTGAGAACGTCAGTAAACAAGAACAAATGTGTCATTAAAGCTCAGGAGTTTTCAGGATGTTATAATTGCTTGAGTGGCGCCAAATTAATTCACACATGCACGACTGACTTTGGACAAGCTTTAGCACATGTAACTTGCGGAAAATCAATTTTTTCTACAGTTTGTACAGAGAAAGGCACATCATATCACGTGGTTCTCAACTTTGACCATGCACACGTAAATGAAACATGTAAAGTATTGTGCCCATCAGGGGAATCTGAATTCTATATTTCTGGAACATTGATCTTCATTGCAAATATGAGCTTAACAAAATTTCAAATGTGATTACAAGTGTGAACAATGTAACACATGGAGGTACACAGGAAGCAGATTTTTTCTTCATACTCAGCTCTCTATTTGCACAGAACTGGATGACTTTATTAACAATTATTGGTTGTTTTCTTTTTTTGCTGCCCTGCTTGCTCAAGGTGTCACCATTTTTGTTAATGGTCTGTATGAACATTCAATTCATTCCTACAAGAAAGGAGACTATGAATCCAATAAACAGTTTTCATAGCAAGCAAATTTGATTTATTTGATGTAGTTCATAATTCGTTAAACATTAACTCTTTGTGCTCGTTTTATATTTATACTATTTATGATCTAGATATCTGCTCCTATATCAACGCCATCCGAACGGAGTGTAGCTTCCGATAATGGTGATTGGAAAAGATCGAACAAGCGACAAATTGGCCAAATTGGCATTCCATCAATAATTAAAGAACAGTTCCTTAAGAGGTTTAGGCGTCTCCCATGCACCCTTCACGTTTATACAGTGAACATGGATATTTCGACCGAATCAGCCTGTGAGTTATTAACTACTGATCCTATTTTACCGAACATATTGGCTATACATTGCTTAGAGTACAACGCTTCTTGTGATGAAGAAATTGTTGAAGAAGAAGGCGAAGAAAATGATCACGTTAAGTACTGTAACATCATTTCACTCTTTTGCACCAGGGGAATTTGTTGTAATTTTGATTTAAAAATTCTTGGTGGTATACCAGAACTTTTAATTAATTTATTGAAGAACAAGCAACTCACTTTGATTGGAAACAAATTTTCGTCAGCTCTGGCCAACACCGAACCAAAATTAAAAGGAGTAAACGTTAATTTCGATATCAATAAAATGTTATCTTTATTCGCGACTTATAATGTTTTACCACATATTTTTCGAACCAGGAACATGGAACTAGAAGAACTGTTACTTAAATTTTTCAATCACGACCAAGTTATTATGTCGCAACTCGGTTTTGAATTTGAAGATGCCAAATCGTGTTATATTTTCGATATTTTCACTTTTATCATGTTGAACATTGAACAAATTAATAATTTTCGGGAAAATTATATCAAAGAACACAATAATGAATCACCGTTTCCAGCCTGTATTGATATGATTTGGAAACCAAAAGTTCAATGCACTTTGAACAAAAATACCGAACCATTTTTATACAAATGGCCTTTGCAACCAACTATGAAAGGATCAATCCAACAACTACAGCAACAACGACCTGTTAATCAAACGTCCACGAGTGGCACTTCACGGCCTATGTTGATTGACGTGGAACAACGATTCAATAATCTATTACGTGATGCCATCGACGATTTTTTTGCTCGATTTCATCACGTGAAAGATTTTACTTGGAACGAACACTATGAACATTTTTTTCAAGATTGGCTTCAAAAGTTACATCAATATTTTTGCTTACACCCAGACGAATTAATTCATAAAGAATTTCGTTTGAAACGAGCAATTTAAATGCGTGTGGAGAACAAGAAGAACATGAAGTAACAAGCTCGTCGTGGAGTGTCCCGAATTACGCGATTTTTTCGTTGATTAATTTTTATTTGAACTTTAAGAAATATTTTATGAAATTTATTATTCAATGTTTAACCTTTCTTTTGTGTTCTTATTTTTTGTAACCTTTTTCATGGCACATTACTCATAATCATGTATCACGTTTCTTGTGTTTGGAAAATTTTGGTATTACAGTTACAGGTTTATTAAAAGTTTATCGGTGAGTTTTTATACAGATTTGTGGCCTCCGTTAGAACAGTAGGTATTTTTTATAGTACAAAGAAACAGTGCGTCAATCAGTACGCATATTTTTTCCAGGTAGGAGCATAACATTGAGCCAACAGAGCTCAAATAAGGTAAAATCTCAGACCAGCTATACAAGCTGCCAGAGTTTTTTCGTACATTTCTCTTTCTGTGGTAAAAATAACAGACTTTTTGCTACACAAACCCACATGCAAGACATGCAGGCTTTTAGGGTGCAATGTGGGGGGAAGAAGCTGATATGTCGGGCTTTCTCGAGAAGGGCAGGATCCTTTTCAATGATAGTCACAAAGTGGAAGATATCGATCATAGGTACCTTAAGGATAACTGTAGGATCTTTCTTTTGCCTCACAATACGATAAGAAGGTCCAATGAGAGAGTACAGAGTTGGCCAGTCATTGTGGGGATCAAACATCGTGACGTGGTCATTGTCTAAATGATTAAAGAAAGCTTTCTGTGGCCCGCAAGAGCTTCGAAAATGAGAGCTCAGCCATCAGGGTAGGTCAGTTGAATATCCCAAGGTAAAGTTTTCGTGTCAGTGTTGAGAGGTACAAAAGAAGAATGTTGAAGCTTTTGAAGATCTGATGTGGAAATCGATTGTGTGTCAACAGAGTGAATCCCCCAAAATCTGGCATTTGCACGGTAGCCAAGGCGGAGTGCCGGTTGCCAGGGAACAGTGTTTTTTGCTGGAAGCAAATGCAAATTTCCGGGGGCAAATGAAATTGAGGCAGTCATTTTACATGTAAAATGGCTCTTCCCCAATTTAGAGAAGAAATATTTGGGGATAAGGTACAGAAAATATGCATTTTGGTGCATCTTAGAAGTTCATAATCTCAAAATTTTCTGCGCTTTGCACCAGTTATAATTTTAATAATCATTAATATGTATTACCTAGCTCAGACGCAGCTTTCAGAATGTCTACCTTCATCTATCATTTGATCTGTTGTGCTGGTCTTTCCTTAGGGGCTGAAGAAAGATAGTTTGGCTGAACTAATTAGAACAATTCTTCGGCTAAGCCTTGGAGATGGTGCAACAGTTCGCCCCTAGACCTAGCAACAACAATACCACTTATCTCTATCAAGGAGCCTCACAAGGTCTCCTCATAGACTCCCACAGGAAAACCCATCTCCCCAGGAAGGAATGATTTTCGAAGGATTCCTGGATCGATATCTTCCTTCCACTTGACCTCAGCAAGTGATGTGCATCTGGTCTTCGGGCTCTTTGCTACTTACTATACCGGATGCTAATATAGAAGACCAAGTAAATGAACAATTACTACTAAAAAAGGTGGACGTACTACTATAGAATTATGCAAATTTAAGACATATGCTGGGTGAAACTTTATCGATTTGCATGTCGACTTCCCAATCGTGGCATTGCCAGAAACAGGGTGCCCAACAAATGTAAAATAGTTTTCATTATCTCAAACTTATTATCTCATGTTTTAAGTGGATATCTTCTATATTGTATTTTGATATTTAATGGAGATTCACAGTTTTTCCTTGAAATACTTTTTGAGAAAGATCAATATGTCAAGTCTCTAAACTTCTTTGAGCGATTATTCCTTTCATAACATAAAATCTATTCGGAAGCTTCATGGAAAAAATTTTCAGAAAATTCTACTCTTCCACTCATATCTTTTCAGCCAGGTTCATGAGAGTTAACGAATAAATTACTGGTTCCAAAATTTTTCAAATAATAAAATTTTCAGAAATTACGACTTTTGAATACAAAATTCGAATCTAAGTCTTGAAATAAATGTTTGGAAAATTGATTTTCCACCATCGCCGAATGCCAATACACAAAAAATTAATATCTTTTTTGGGGTTTCACTTTTGGTCATAAAGGAGTTGACCGTCAATTTATCATCTAATGCAAATTCATTATGCTATTGAATAGTTTTCTAGAAAATTTTTCCACAATGCTTGCAAATTACACGTGGAACTCGAAAATTTCAATTTTTTGCTCAATTTTAATGAATTTTTTTTGTAGTTATAAATATAATTTGAAAATTACACCGATTTGGTTATTATTCTTTGGCGATAACCTAGAGGAACACAGGTTACTTATTAATACCTATTTTTGCTATGTGCAAGTTGTACAAATGAAATATTGGCTGCTGTTTGTACATGTGCAAATGGGTCATGTACAAAAAAACCTTGCCAGGGAGTACAAACTCTGGCAAGGGGATGAAGTTAGGAGGGTACTGGAACAGTGACATATACCATTGTTCCAGTTCTCTCACCCCAATGAGCTTCTTTGCATTGAACTCTAAAAAGGACTATCTTAATAAACTTACTAATAAGGGGAAGATCACTGAGAGCAGGTAGTCAGGAAAAGGTACTTATACAGACGTAGAGATTTGAAAATGTTATTTTGACCAAAAAACATGAGTGCAATTTAACGAATGAAAATTAGTACATGTGAACTATTTCAATAAACAAACACCTCAATCATCAGTAATTTATTGACACCAATGAATATAAATTCATACAACTCAATTCTATACAAATTTTATATAATAAATATACTTATTGAAGGATCTGGATCCGATCCAGTTGGATCTGTCCCTCAAGATCCAGATCTGCTATTACCAAAAAAGTCGATCCAGCCCTTACAACTGTCTAGGATCTGATGCTTGTAGCCTTCCAGATCCAATTCCGATTTAGTCAAAAAAACAGATCCATCTCATTCTAATTGCGTGCGCAGGTAGTTTATTATTTGCATGAGCACCAGTGTAAATTGGAGAAAATTGAGATCTGATGGAGAAATTTTCAGAAAAAAACGTTTTTCAGGTTTTGGTTGAGATTTTCTAAAACCTAAAAGTGGAAATTTTAATGAAAAAAATGTAAAATTTTATCCGAAATAAAACATTTTTCTGCAACTTTACATTTTCGAAAAGTTCTAATTACCCAAGAATTTCCCATTTGGCTAGTTTCAAAGCTGATTCACCGACATTACAACATCTTGCCATTTCCATAACCTTTGTTTTAAAGGGACGTGAGTTAGTCCCATCGCAAAAATTAGAACCCGGTTTGGGCCTCGACAGGAGTCAAAGGCTGCGCCGGGTCACCCGCAAAGAGTAGGTCTCCACCGTCTTCTCAAAGAGGAGTTTTCACTCTTCCGAAAAGTCAGCTTATACCTCCTTTGCGTATGATGTTTCGTTTATGTATTTGTCCAACAGAATTTGAGCACGGCACGATTTTCAACCTGAAATATCTTTCCTACGGGTTAGAATCCCGTTTTCATGAAATGTGTACTGTAACGTTAAAACTTTTTATTACTTCGGCAGAAAAACCCGCCATGTATAAGGTCCATTCGGAAATCGACTCTTTTCCGCCAACCGCTCGTTTTCGCTGTTTTTCGAAGAATAATGCAAATTTTCGGTAAAAAACTTGCCGTTCAGCTCAAAATATCGACTTTTGCTTTGATTTTTCACTAAAACTTTGCATATTTAGTAAAATCATTTATCCAGTATATAAATTCAAATTTTGACGTCAGCAATAAAGATCAAAAGTTAGCCATTTTTTAACCGAGATTTTGTATTTTCGGTCTGTTTTTTCGCCACGCCAGATTTAAAATTTCAAGCCTCAGTCAAAATTAAAAAAATAATTAGATTGTCATTTCGCTTGAACTGTCCAATTTTGCGTCTCTGTGCAAAAATTAAATACAGAATTTAAATCTAGAGTTCCCAAAAATCGTCTCATTTCGTTTCAGTGGAATTCGAATCCGTGAGCAAAATTCTTTCAATTTTAGAAATTCTTGGTCAACCAGTGTTTGAATGTCGCCTAGTTGAAAGCAGTCTATGATCTGTTTTTTATGAAATGTTTCCAAATAGAAAAGTGACACAAGTCAGTTCTGTCGTCAAAATCGTTTACATAGAGCTCTTACTGTATAATTTTTCACGCGAAAAATTGTTGAAGGCAAGGTCAATATTCCAGTCCTTTTAAATATATTGTTTATCAGCAAATCGTGAAAATCTGAAATAGTACTTGCTTTCCACTTTCATTTTTTAGAAGCATTTCAAGAAAAACAGACTATAGATATTTTTAAATTTAAGAAATACTAAAAACTGCAGAAATTTCAGTTTCACATGCTTCTGTTCTGCTGTTGCGGTAGGTATGCACGAACGGACCATTCCAAAACCACAAAAAATATCTGTCAGAAAAAAACATTCTTGCAAAACGTTCAAAAGAAAACAAAAACAAAAATTATTATTAGGATTCCCGATTAAAATTGTTTTAAATGAAGCTTAGTTGCAAAGAACTGAACTAATAAAATAAATAAAACAAAATTAAACAAGCAAATAAGATGAAATTAATAATATAATTAAGCACTAAAGGCGGAACAAAAAAGTACTCAAACAAAAAGTAAAATATTGTTACGAAATGCAGGTAAACGTAAAAATAGAACAAAAGTACACAACCTGAAAAAATTAAACAGAAAAAACAAAAAGTGGCTCAAAATAAAAAGAGTAGGTAATAAGTCAATGAAGGAAAAAAGAAACAAAAAACATGCATGTAGATGTTCATGATAATAAAGAAAGCGAAATAAAAAGCTGTAATCTTGTAATGAAAACACATGCCATGAAGATATAAAGCCAGAAGCCCAGTGTGCCATTGACAGGAATTTAGATGCAAATTGCAGACAATAGGTTTATGACCGAAAGGCAGATGCGGTTGGCTGATACTGATCTTATATAAAAATCTACGGTCATCAGCTGATTTCAACAAATTTCGACGACTGAAAGACAGTTTTTCGACAAAATGCGGATTTTTTTGGTGCATGCGGATTTTTTGTCTCTGACCAGAACTGAACTGATGGCGGATTTCATGATTTTTAACGAATGAAAGGCGGATTTGCGGATTCATATCTGCTGAACACCTGAAACGCAGTTTTTTTGTTGGATACAGACTTTTTCCGATGACGAAATGCTCTTTTTGAACAAAATCAAACTTTTCTGAACTGAATAAATTTTTTTTCGATTCGAAACGTTTTTTTTATTTGAATAAATTTTTTAATTAGATCAAGCTTATTGAACTGAATCAAAATTTTTTGAACAAAATCAAAATGTTCATGAAAAAGGGTAGCTACGAAATGTAAAAGGATAGATTTTCGGTTAGGTCTTCTCGTAGACGATTTCCAAAATTTGGTCACAAAAAGTTTGATTCACATCAAAAACCAAATTTCAGTTAGAAAATCTATATCAGCAGAATAAATTCATATTTCCTTGATTCAGTTGAAAAAAATCTCATTCAGTTCAAAAAAAAATTATTTTATACCAAAAAGTGCTTCAGGCTCAGCAGTAAAAAATCTGCTTCTCCGTTATTTAAGTAAAAAATTGATTATATTCCAAAAAATTTGTTTGAATTCAAAAAATATGATCTAAAAAATTGATAAAATTCATAAAAACACTTTATTGGGAGAAAATCTGTAGCTGTGAAAAACATCCGCGTTATTTAGTCGAAAAAATTCACCTACCGGATTCGCCTTTCAGTGTAGAAATAAATCAAAATCTGCCAATGACCACAGATTTTTTGGAAAATCTGTCCCCGCCTTTCAGTCATAAATTCACCATCCGCAATCTGCGGCGAAATCGGCGTTTCGGATCATACACCAGATCTGGAATCTTTTTAAACGACAGTTGCAATGAGTGACGCAGGCCTGTGCAGTCGGTCGTAGAGCAACTATCATCACCCAGTGAACAACAATCGTTGCATGGCGACTGAACTTGGGGGTAACCCGATGATTTTATGTTTCATACCCAGCCTATCGGCCTTGATCTGGACTTGTTCTTAGAGGTGGCTGCTGCAGTCACAACATCCGATGCAGAGCTTTGCAGTCTGGGATGGAACAGTCATTGACAAGTATGCAATAATTGTTACATGGTGACTGCACTCTAATATTTTATAAAAGGGGTCGTGCTTGACTCAGCAGGAAGAAATGCTGTGATGAGACTGTCACTGTTCCCTAGTTGAAGAACGCAACGATCCACAACGTATGCAGTCATGATGCATATAATCTGCAACCTATAGACTTGACGTTCAATATCCAAGTCACATAATTAGACCAGTATCTTTGTGACAGGCACTGCTGCAGTCGCAATGGGTGATGCGGAGCTGTGCAGTCTGCGGTAGGGCGGCTACCACCCATTGTGTGAGAACTATTTCATGGTTTCGTTGTGGCTGGTCGGTTTCCGCAGGCCTAACATCACTAATATTTCAAATCACTTATGATGCTATCGTCCCTTATCAAGCCTAATTCCCCCGTCATTTTTCGACAAATCCTCGTGCCTGATCACACACGATTTAGTGACCTCACTACAAAATCGCCTTATTTTTTAATCAGTAGTACTCACAAACGTCATGTCGATGTGTAGTAATGTTTCACAAAAAAGGAAAGCTCTCTCTCTCTCCCTGAAAAAATATTGAATCAGCACTGATATGGGTCATATCGAATCCAAAGATAAGGAATATAACGTAGGCATTGAGTAAATACCACTAAGCCTGCTGACTATAAAAGAGAAAATAAATCAAAACGGCAATATTTCATTTAACCTCCTGTCAGTATTCTTCCGCATGGGCGCCGCTTTGTCTAGCTTGTAAAAGCATTGGATGATTGGTTGTTTTTGCATGGTTACATGACAAAGACACGTATTCTCATTTGAATGTTTCTTACATTCCCATGTAGTTGCGCATGGTTCTAATCACCAGTGGTGTTTCTGCTACAATGGATCATTTTTGACAGTGCTCTGACAGCGCCCAGCCTGGTGGAGAGGTCAGGCGACTTTTTTGCGGTCGGGGTCACTGATTACCCAAAATATCAGGTAGGGGGTCTCAGGGACCGATTTATTTGCACTTGGAAATGCAAGTTCCTAGTTTTCAAGACTTGGAATTTTCAAATCTCCAAGTATCAGTATTTTCCAAGTCATCGACTTGGAAAATGTCTTATTTTTTCCAAGTTTCCAAGTAAATTATCGAAGTCTCCAAGTATAAATCTTTTTGCTTTTCCCAAGTACTTGAAACTTCCAAGTCTCCCAAGTGCCGATTTTTCCAAAGTTAATTTACACAAATAATTGTGGAATACGTTTTTTCCATATCACACGCATTTATATTCCGCTCTATTTGACTTTTCGCACGTTTTTTGAGAGCTTTTGCTTTCTAAATTCCTGAAAATTAAACAAAAATCAGACCCAAAATTTCTACGCCTTTATTTTTATTTATTTGAGTGTTTTTTTATAATTTCTATGAAGAAATTTGGGAAAAAGTGCATAGTAAGTAGAAATTTCAGAAAAATGTTGTTGATTATAATGTTTTTGCAAAGAAGCATATTACCATGAGTGTCACTGACGACATAATAAAATCCGTTCGGTGCTAAACACCGCAGTTCTATAAAAAATTTTTGTTTGATTGTTAAATCACTGTTTAGTTTTCCAACACTTTTAAAATAAGGATGTATCATCAAGTTCTCGCGCAATAAGCGGCATTAAACTAAATTGCTCTCCAATTTTTATTGGTGGCGAGTAAAAATTAATTTTTTCGTGTTTTTTCGTAAAAAACAAAATTATTTTCTTCATCATCCGATGACCCATCCATTTGAAAAGACACCTCAACGAAACCAAATAAATGAAAAGTATGGAGTTGGAAAAATTTACTACCGGGCAAAAAATTGAGCGATTTTCAATTTTAATTTTCCAAGGCTTGGAATCCAAGTTGTGTAAATGAACCGATTCTTGGAAAACTAGTTTTAACTGGAAAAAACATTCCAAGTTTTGGAAGTTGGAAAACTAGGTTGCAAATAAACTCAAACTTGGAAAAATGCTGTTCCTCCAAGTCTTGGGACTTGGAACTTGGAAGACTTTGGAATTTCCAAACCAAATGAATCGAAATTTGGAAAAATTTCTATTTTTCCAAGACTCGGGACTTGGAACTTGGATTTTCGAGTGCAAATTTATCGGTCCCATGGAAGAAAAATTCGATTTTTTCACCAAAAATGTCCTAATAACGCCTCAAAATTGTAATTTTTGTCTGAAAAAAGCTGCGTAAAAAATGTGTTCACTCTGAGGAAATTGACGTTTTTTACCATTTTTTGCTCATTTTCCGACCAAAAGTATGGTTGTCCCTATGACTAGCCATTGGATCAGAAAATCCTTAGCGTGGAGTCGCCCAGGCCGACGATTTCTGAGGGGGTTCCTATAGCACTTCGCCTCACTTACATGTATACTCCCATGTACATCTTTCGATGATTTTGAAATGTTTACTTATCGATTTTCGACCTGTGACCATGTATCTTTATTTTTTGAGAATTTCGCGCAATTTTTTACAATATGAAAATTGCTGTCATTGGAGCAGGATTGAGCGGTTTGGTCTCCATCAAAGAGTGCTTGCAGCATGGATTCGAGGTCACGTGCTTTGAAAAGTCAGATACGATTGGTGGAGCTTGGAATTATAGAAGCGATGGTAAGCTATTACAGTTCTAGGAAAGTTTTCTGTAAAAAGTGAGGAAAAAACAAATTTTCTTGAATACTGATTTTTCGCTACCAAAAGGTAGATTTGCGAGCAAAATCAACATAGTTTAAAACCGAATATTATGATTTGGACATGGAACCACTGAAGAAATTAGGACCTAGGACGAATCTCATCATCAATGAAAAGCCTGAAGATGAGAAAGAAAAAGTTTTATGGTTTAGAACATGTTTCAATGAGTAGAATCACTGTTCTGTAGTAAGACTGATCAGCCTTATTTGATGTAAGAATTAATCGAAAAGCTATCCTGAACTCACATCGCACAGCTTTTCAATTCAGCGAGTTGAAAAATTTTTGATTTCGAAGATCTTGCTCATTTCAGGCGTGTTATACTGTAGCTTTTTCCTCATTAGGTTCAATCACAGTAGCCAAGAGGACGGTTAGTTTGACCAGCAAGCATATGATGGCATTTAGCGATTTTCCCATGCCCGACGATTATCCCACATTTTTACATCACTCGTACTACATACAGTATTTGATGAATTACGTGGACAAATTTCACTTGAAGGAGCACATCAAGTTGGACACCAGAGTGATCTGTGTGACGAAACACGACGACTACGACGCTACTGGTCGATGGGACGTTACTTACCAAGAAAAAAGGTATACTGTAGGTTTACTGTACTCTTTCCCGAAGGTACATCGTAGCCCATTTTTTTAAAGCAAAGAACCTGCGACCGTCACGTATGACGGCGTCTTCGTGGCCAATAGTCGTAACCAACAAATCTACCGACCAAAATTGGAAGGTCTGGAAAATTTTGGCGGTCGCATTTTCGATTCTCAATCTTTCAAACAAGCGGAAGGATTCGAAAATCGCCGGATACTAATCGTCGGTTTCGGTCATACAGCTTGCGATACGGCCACCGCTTTGGCTTCCGTCGCCTCGAGGGTAGGGAGCAAGTACAGTAATCATTTTTCTTCTGTATAAGCAGGTTTTGTCGAAAGTTTTTACTGTAACTATGTTTTTGAAATTTTGTCGCGTAATAGGAGCAAATGCTGTTAGAAAAATGACAATCGCAGTGTACAGTCAGTGGTCAGCAAAAATGACCATGTACTTTTTTGCTGAAAAAATGTCAGTGATTATTTGAACGACCATGTGTGATCTCGAGGATTCTTCCTCGGAGTATAAAATAGTGTTAGTATGATCAAAGTGCCAATGGTCAATCGGTCACTCCATTGACCTCCCGCACTGACCATGATAGAAGGCATAGTTTTGAACGTATTTCATCAGAAAGCCACTAGTACGATCAGTGAACACTGCAAGATGACTAGAATGACCGAAAGATCATAAGAGTAACCAAGTCATTGGGTCGTTAAAGTCATTACTGTCGAGAATATTAATGAATGTAGTTCTTGATATCCTATCGATATGTTGAGTTTTAGAGTAGTCAGCTTGACTCAAAATATGAAAATTAGTTCTGGAATTTCATTCCTTCAAACGGTAATGTTTTGCAGCTCAAAGCTTGGCATATAATCATTGATTTTTTAACATTGTGATCTATATTTAAAAACTTTCTATGAGTATTTCCGGAAAAACTGTGTCAAAAACCTAGAAACTTTCTCCTTTAGCCGATCAGATCAAACAGATTATAATTTTTTGCTTTCATAACATATTACTCAACACTTACTGTAGCTAAATGAGTTAGAAGTAAAACTCTGTATACTGCATGCTTACATGTAAACATTTCAGCAGATTCTAAATCATTATCAAAAATTTTATGAGCGCATTATGATGAGGATGTACATAAAGGACACGCTCGCGACTGTGATATTGATAAATGAAGTCATTACTCTCACCCTAAGCCTCTGTCTAGGCCTTGACCCAGGCAAAGCTTAACCCAATACATTACTGACATAATTCTCTTGATCAGTGTCGATTTGAACCACTGATAAAGGTTTCAAACTTGATATCAATCGATCAGTCTCCAAACAGCCAATTCAGTGCCTCATTTCGAAATGTATGAATTTCTATACCTAACCTTAGACGCAGAGCCTAAACAGATCATATTTATGTGAAAAGGGCAATGTACAAAAAGTCGTAATACCTCTTTCACACAAGGTCTACATGATTTGCCGCGATCGCGAACTGTGGTGTTCGTCGCGGAAAGGATGGTTCGGTTTGCCGCACGATTTCCTAACCGAAACGCGTTTTTGCAATTGGCTCTACGATCTTAGGCCTCGTTTGGCCACCTTACTCTTCGAATTTATGACCAATTTGAAATTCGATTGGGATACGGTTGGAAAATGCGAAAATAAAAAACTGATATCAAGCAAAACGCACGTTTTAACCGACGATCTACCTTTTTATATCGAATCCGGTCAAATTATCATAAAACCGGGTTTGAAAAAATTTGTCGGTCGTGATCAGGTGGAGTTCGAGGTAAATTAGTTCATTAGTCGACTAGGTTAATAGTGTATTTACATGCACCATGTATCAGTCAATACCAGTAATGTAGCCTTAGTCCAGTCAGTTACCTTATGTCGCAGCTACAGTATCAGTCTGCTTCATACTGATGAATAGAGAAGCAGTTAACTCGCAAGTTCCAGAAATCAGTGTTCCGTTTCTGTATGCTTTGGTAGTTCAGTTCACTTGAGACTAGGTCGTGTGCTTCAGTAGACTTCAGTATCTATAACTGCAAGATTTTTCTGCTTGCTCTTGATATGAGTAGGAGTTTCACTTCACCGAGTTCATTTGTAGATTCCAGAAATCAGCTTACATCAATTTACTCACTTGTAGTACTATCCTTTATTAATTTTTTTGTTCCTTGTGATAAGCCGTGATTTTCATCAGTTCAGGACACTTGCAGAGGCCAGATATCAGACTTCTATTACTCTTTTTTACACCCCAGTAAAAGACATTAATTTTTGCAATTCGCTTTCAATCCTCTAGTTTTTATAGTCGGTCTGTATCACAGATGAATTCTTTAATGATCAAAAATGCTATTTTCTAGGTACGAGTACTGAGAGATTCTATTGATCAGTGCACATGTTGATCAGTGTCAAGAAAAACAGACGAGGGCGAGAATAATCAACAATAAAACCTAACTAATTCACTAATACCATCTTCTACAGTAATCGTGGCGCTGGGCCAGGTCGGGCATAGTCGCACATTTGTACCTGCGGGCGTTTTTACAGAATTGACAAATAATTTAGAAAATCGTGAAAATCGGCAGAAACACACTACAACACACACTGTCAAGAAAAACAGACTATAGGAAAGTCTGCTTTCAATCGAGGAGTTATAGTTTTGGCAGTTCAGTTCAGTTGTAGATCCTTCAGTCTGTCTTTCTTGAAATGCTTGCAAATGTTAAGAGTGGGAAGCAAGTACTATTTCATATTTTAATTATTTCCTGCTAAACAACGTGTCACATACAAGTGAAAATTTGTAAGCCTACTCATCAACAAAACCTTGCTACTTTTTTTGTATGTAGAAAATCCTATGGTGAAAGCTTTGTGTAAGCGACTGTGAGGACAGTACTTTTTTAAGTTTTACAAGCATATCATAAAAAACAGACTAGAGAGTACGGGGGCTACGAAATTTGAGGAGGAGGGGGCTCGGACCACTTTTTTGGGGTCGGGGGTCACTAATTCCCCAAAATTTAAGGGGAAGGGTCTCTGAAAGAAAAAAATCGATTTTTTCACCAAAAAATTTAATAATTTTTGTCTAAAAAATTGTAAAAACTTTATTTATGGCACGTTGTGACGAGAAAAATGACGTTTTTGACCATTTTTTGTTCAGAAATTTGCATTTTTCATCAAAAAATGTGTATTTTTCTGTATTTTTCTGACGAAAAGTATGGGGGTACCTATGACTGCCATATGGCCGGCCATAACATTGGAAAATCCTGGGGGGACGTTCAATGGCTAGCCATATGGCCGACGATTTCTGTGGAGGGAGTCCTATAGCACTTCCCCCCTAGTACATGTGTAGAGTCAATGCATCAATATCCTATTTAACTACCGTTATATTCTATTACACAGTCCCCCGATTGTGGTGAGCAGACCAGCCCAATGGCAGATATCACTCTCCCGGTAATCTAGTTCTAAATAGAAAATTCACAGAATGTTACTGTATATACATGGTTCAACAATGATTTCGTGGTTACTACGGTAGGCATGATATTTCAGTAACAAAATATGAAATTGTTGTGTGGGTCAGTAGTTTATCCTCCACTGGCGTCCCACACCGATTAGCATAATTTATTCATAAACAATCTGTGAACCAGGAGGAAAAGGAATAGGTCCGCGGTGGACTAAAAAGTAATACACAAAATGGTGGGCGAAAATCACATGCACAAAAACTACATGCACGTGCACCAGAATGATGTACATATGCCAGAAGATCAGAAAAGTTTGTCGAAATATAAGCTGAGAGTTCCAAAAACATGATACAGATCCCTTTGCTCACTAACTTTTGGAATCCGGGCTATATTGTTAGATGAAACTCGAGATACAGTTAATTATTTTACGACTTGATTAAACTCTTGTTGTTCCTTGGTTAAGATAATCGCACAATTTTCATTGTTATATGATACAAAAAATACAGCATACCACTGAAGTAACATGGTGCTACATTGATACATGCGCAAAAAGTCAAAAACTTGATACGGTTTTTTCCAGGATTCCAGTTTTTTGACCATCGACGACGTCATCTTTTGCACGGGCTACACTTCCGGACTATCGGTGTTGAACGAATCGATCGGTCAAGAATGTCAATCGATCGGCTTATACAAGTTGATGTACCCTGTACACGAAGCCGGGCGCAGCGCCCAGCACAATACCTTGTGCTTCGTGGGTCAAACGGCTCAACGCGGCGCCACTTTGCCCATTGCGGAAATGCAAGCCCGGTACCATTGCGCCGTTTTGGATAAACGTATACGGTTGCCAAGCTACGAAAATATGCAGAAAGAAATGACCCGCTATAGTGGAAGGTAAAACATGTAAATCAGGATCAAGGACGAAGATGGCTAACAGTAGACCAATGTTTCACCATGCACAGAATGTTGAATACTGTAGATGTCATGTTCCCTATGGCAGAAAGTCATGTGGAATTTTTCTAATATACTTTCTTCAGATGAAAGTTCCAAATATTAACATGTTATCTTTCGTTCAAGTGCCACCCTAATCCTTTATGTCCTTGAGCAGTATTCACACTAAAATTTGCATAATTATGGTCGTAAGTTCGTCTATACCAAATTTTTAGCGGCGGGAAGAGTTTAAGAGATGCAGAGAAATGCACTGCTTTTAGGACTACAAGAATGTTCAGCTCCAATATCCTATGAAAAACAGAATGCCTAACCTTGATGGAGTTCAAGAGCTCACTGATTTAAAATTGGGCCAGATCAGATTGCTCTTCTCTGAAAGTTGTCCTATTGTGAAAAAAATTTTGTAAAGCTGTTTTCACACAATAATACGTGAGAAATCATTCAGATTTGTAATTTACACGTAATTTAAAGTCATCGAGTTCATGTTTCAATATGGGCAAAATTTCGTCAAAATAAAGAACTTTTATTTTGAAAGTGGAAAAAAGCAAAATAAAAACAAAATCAATTCTGTTCGAAAAACGATAAAGATTATTGGTGAAACAGCAAGTAAGACACACTAAAACGGCTCTCTTGTAGTTTTCAGCTGTAAAATGGTTCTTATGATTAGATTATGAGATTTTACTTTCTTATGAGATTTTACTTTTTCTGTTGTGAAAGATGTTAATTTTTGTCATTTTTTCTTGTTATTTTTCAAGAAATCGACGTTTGTATTTTTGATTCTAGTCAGTCAATATTTGTGCAATGCGGCTGAAACTTTGCAATATTTATGCCAGATGTTTTATCTATCGACGCATCAAAAAACAGTACCGGTCGCCTTTTTTGGCTCACTCTGTACATCATTGAATATACAAAAGTAATATGGAAAATGTAATTTTTTTTTGTGGCTGAAAAATCACGGTGGCTAAATCGATACTCCACATATAAGCAGGCACCTGAATTGACTTGCTGGCTGAAGTCTTCTACTCACAATTCCTCTTATTGTAAATTTTTTCTACAACAGAGAAGCTGGTCTCAGTCGACTGCAGATCCGTGTCCTGCCCTATCTGGACGAGTTAGCTGGACAATTGGGCGTAAAACCTACCTTTTGGAAATATTTGTTCAGCGACCCGGCTTTTGCCGTGAAATATTTTTTCATGGCTGCAGTGCCGTATCAATTTCGATTACAAGTAAGCAAAAAATTTTTTTTTCTGGGCTGCAGATTTGGCTTTTAACTATTGTTAAAGTGTAGAAAAGAAAAAAGTTTCTGTGAAAAGTCATGAGATTGTTACTTGGAATGAGGTGTTAGAAATGGTTTTTGAACTTTTTTCCACTACAAAAAAAGGAGCCGCAAACCTGATTTACTTTTTCATTCTTGAATGTGGCTTTCATATGAATTGTTCCAAACGTGGTTTCTCTTGTAACATGTCTTTGAGGTATTCCTATAAATATTGCTCTGAATGTGGTTTGTGTAGACTTTTTTGTGGTTGCTGTTTCTTGACTATGTCTTTCTTGTGAAAACTGCATTGACTGTGCCTTTTCTTATGAATTTTACATTTTTAACTCGTTAATTTTTAAAATCTTGCTGACGTCACAATTTTTACAGGGAGACTGTGCGTGGGAAGGCGCCAAGGAAGCCATGTTGAAAAGTTGGAAATTGACGCCCGTTATCGATGAAGGCCACGTTTCGACGGTGGTCAAATGTAACCGCCAGAGGCTACAAGATATAGACACCGTTTGCTGTAAAAGTGAAAAATCGCGGTATGAGGACGTCCTTGACGTTACGAACGCGGTCAATACCGCCGCGATAATGTTAATTTTGGTCACGGTGGCTTTCATTTTTCGGTTATTTTTTTAAAGAGCTTTATCTCATTCCATGTTTGTATATAATTTATGTATGGCACTGGGTTAAAAACCAGAGTCAATAAAAAAGTGATGAATCGAAAAAATTATACAACGATTTTTTAGTGGAATGAAAAATGATCTGAAGTAAATAAAAAATCAATATTTGCGGGGCACGTCTATAAAATTAAATATTTTTGAGCGCATCAAACTCTAGAAACTTCAAGGTGGCATTGCACAGTTTTTGAAGCTTGATAAGTTTCACAGTGAATTCGTGTACTATATCTGAAACTGGAACTGATGTGAATATGCGTATTTAGAGTTTATGATCTGAAATCATATTTTTCTTAGTGCAATAAATTTTGACGAAGTTAAGCACTTCATGAGCAGTTTGTGATTTGCACACTGATGGCACAGAGATTTGAAATGGAATCAAACATTTTATTGCATGCTTTGACAAATAATGAATAGGTTATCGCAAAGATTCTAACAATTTAGCTAGAGCATGCAATTTTACACGCAAGTTATACTACAGTAGATAACTGCCTGATGTAGCAAAACACGAGCAGGAAAAAGTTGGCTTTCAAATGCTTTGGTCGAAATTAGAAGAACTTGACTTCTGTGAAAAAGGAAAATTTATATATGTATCAGACTCAAAGATACAATTTCTGCACGAATATTGTAAGTTCGTCACATCAAAACTGAATTTTTAAACTATTAATCAATTACACAGTTAGATTCCAAGTCTTTTCATGTTGCTTGCAACCAACTGGAATCTGATTTTTCATCAAAAATACATAAGAATTTCATAAACAACAGTAAATAAAAACCTGAAAAATCATCGAATGGACACACTCCTGTTCAGACCTGTAGAAGTCGGTAGTTTGCCAAACAGGGTTTCGAAGAAGTTATGGATGTTGAAATATTAAGGTCTGCAAAATAGTGGATTTCACGTGGTTTTCGCATGTTTTTCTTGAAAGTTGGCATTTAATGGTCATCATTGGTGAAAACAAACAAAAAGCAGTTGAACCTGCTCGACTATTTATCACAAATCGAAAATTCAGGGACTAACGCCGAAAACTTCAAAATTTGCATTTCATGGAATTTTAATGAGGGAGTGGCAAACAAAACTTTCATTTCGATGCTAAATCAAAGTCTGCATGAAACAAGTCAGCTCTCAAAATGCGTAGCAATTAAAAATTTGCCACTGTCGGTGCACTCTGTAACAATACTGTAAGTCGATACTTACAAGTCGATGTACAATGGTCTGGAAAAACAGTCCACTCATATGTGTCACATTACATACAGTAATCAGAGCTGATTCCAAGTTGCGAACTACTCTATCCTGTAGGGTACTCACATAGTCATACGGTTGAGTATCTTGTTACTGTAGTAGGAAATCAAATATGGCAGTACTGTGGATTAATATCATTTATCATTATTTTCTGATACTTTATCAATAATTCGTTGCAAAATTGGAATCAACTGACAATTCAAATGATAAAAATTTTGCAACTGCCAACGATATTCGTGAACTTGCGTACTTGAACATCAAATATTCATAGTGTCAGGATCATTCGTTTCGAAATATTCGTCTAAATTAAAAAATATACATATTCTAATTGAAGAAGTTCAATTTTCAGCTATGAAACCCTCAAAATTGACCATTTCTCATAGGAAATTCGACATTCTTGGAAACTTGTTCATTTAATATTTGACGTCAGCAATTGGAAGCGCAAAATTTGAATTTTTTGATCGGGAGTCTAACATTTTTGAATTTTTTAATGGTAAGCGATCAAGACGTCCGTTTTTTAAAATAATGAAAATTTCATTGAACGACAGACGAGTTTGACTGTATGTCGCAGCCTTGTGCATCACTGATTTAAAAAAAAAATTTTTCACTTACAATCGCCGTCGAAAAGCCTGCGTGTCAAAAATAGTCCTGCTGTCGTTATCAACTAAAAATTTTCGAAAAAAAATAATTCCAGTTTTTTCGTCAGATTTGATTGAGTATAGTGCATTTGGACCATTTTTTAGTCGTAACTGAGACAATGCGCTATAAATTTTTTCAATTTTGGTTTGAAACCATGGTGCTTATGCTATAAACTTGGAGAGATTATTTTCTCAATTAATCAACTTGTGCGTATCATTTTTTTGAATTCCAAAATTTCAGTGATAAATTTCGTTTTTCAAAATATTAAGAATTCATCAACAAACGATAGGCGAATTCGCACTGACTTTATGACCTCGTGCTTTGCAGATCTGCAATTTTTACCAGCGAAAAGTCTGTGCACCAGAGCTAGTGCCATTGTAGCTAATTTATTACCCGAAAAAACTATATAAAAACTCAAAATTTCAGTTTTTCCGCTATTCAATTTTGTGCATTGTGACAATTTTAGAGTAATAATTGGTGCAAAGCAACCGAAAATTTCATCAATTTGGATTGGAAACCAAGCCATGGGATAATTATTTTTATACAATCAACTTGTGCAGATCATATGCCAGTCAAAACATCCGTTTTTGTGTATTTTTCGCTGGTTTTATGAGAAGGCCCTGGCCTGTAGACAGGGGGTTGGGGCGGCTATGGGCCCCCGAAATGTTTCAAGTGTTAAAAAAGCAAAGGGGTTTTTTCTCCAAGAAGTGCCGATTTTGCAGTAAATTGAGTGAAAAAAATGTGCGCCCCCATGAAAAAAATTTACTGCCCGTTACGTGAATGTTAGGATCAATATTGGAACGTTAATCTACCCTTTTCATATGTTATGTTGTGTCTTTTATGATAGTGTATTTCACCATTTTTATGCCGTTGTACAGGCCATAAAGTACATCAAAATGTAAGAACGCTTGAAATTTCTCCAATATATTGTCAACCTTCCGATTCCGATCACTTGTTAACCTTCGACTGCTCAACGTCAAAATGTGTAAATTTCAAAATATTGTCATTTTGTGATAATTCATCAGAAAATTCAGCTCAGAAGTGCATGAATTGCAGTAACACATTATTCTCATAAGTAGGTTTGCTTCGAGTTTCGCTCTGCATAGAATACTTTTTTAGAATTTCAACCTGGGTTTTTGAGCCATAAAAATTTTAATTTCGATCTATATAAAAAATATAATTTTTCAAATGTATGTGCTGAAACGCAGACTTTTTTCAAAATGAATCGTCAATCGTCTGATTTTGACATGGTGATTTCGGCAAACAAAATTTTTATAATTTGATTTTTGGCCGACTGACCCCTACGTCATGACCAAAAGCAGCGTAGGGAATACCGATACACTAATATTGCTAATTTTTGATCTTTTAATCAAGGATCGTGTACATTTTACTATAGTCTAATGGCTCTTGTATGTTATTGATTAATTAATTTATTGAAAATGATGTTTTGTCGCTTCTGTAGTTGCTAATGCGATGAATATAAATATATACTAAATTTTTCCTTTTTTGTATAAATTGGTAACAACACGCTCTATAGCCTGTTTTTCTTGAAATGTTTCTAAATAATAAGAGTGGGAAGTAAGTGCAATTTTATATTTTTAATTTTTTCTGACAAACCGTGTGTCACATAGGACTGGAAATTGATGCGCACATGCAACTGTAGTCTGCTTTTATAAAATGCTTAAAACCCGAAAGGCGTGTCCCCAATACAACTAAACCCACAACAGCGAAACTCAATATAGCATGACTCAAAACAGTGAAGCCTCAAAACAGTGAAATCTCAAAAGATTGATCCTCAACAGAGCGAATCTCAATACAGCGAATAGTAAAAAGTTCTATGCATTTGAGTAAACGCACACATTTCAATTATAAATATGCAAATTAGGTATATTAAAATCGTTTCTCCTAGTTGAGATGTCTATTTGCATTTGGCCATCTAAGTTTCACATGCTTTCGCGCTGCAGTTGCGGTAGATATGCACGAACAGACCATTCCAAAATCGCAAAAAAGTCTGGCAGAGAAACATTTTTGCGAAACGTTTGAAAAAAAATGGAAAAAACAAACTATCATAAAAATTTCCGATTAAGGTTGTGTAACGACCAGATTTGTGTGAGGTACTTTACTTCTAACCAATTGGTCGATACGGCGGGGAAAAGGGCACGGGCGGTACAATACGGGGGCGGTAATATACGGCTTTACAATACTCGACGGCTGCTTTAGACGTCGATACGACAACGATAACGATAAACGCGGCGAGTACACACGGCTTAATTGCTTCCGAATAATAAAATGAGACTCGCTCTCAAACAATGCTTGCAAATACGGGCGCGGGGTCGAAAAATTGAACGATACAAGAATGATCAAATCACGCTTTGCTTCTTCTTTTATACGGCGATTTTGGCCACTCCCTGGGCGCTGCGGGAGGTCGAGCTTCTGTCCATCTTCTTCCGCCAATCGTCGTTTCCTGCCACGCTTCTTATGCTTACTTAGAAACGCCTCTCTAACGCTTTCCTGGTACCGTATGCTTTCTGTGCTTCACTTGCTTTCTACGGTGGACTTGGCCACACCTTTGTGCTTCTGTGCATGCTTCCTGTATCGGTTTCTCTGTATACACATGTTTTGTGGGGCCGCCGCTACCGTTACACTTGAGACTACTGTACGGCGGGGCTTCTACGCATTTTACTGTGTGCAGGTGTTGTTTACGATTTTTACGGGGGATTACGGTAGCTGTGGAATGTGTAGTTTAGTGTGGGTTCTAGGGGAACAGCTGCCGTTTGTGCAAATTAATTAGGGCATCTTAATTGGGCTACCGGGGTGTGAACGGATCAAAATAAAGTACTTCACGTAATTTTGTAGGAATGTTTGGGTGTGAATCCCAGACATCCTTGAGACGATAAAAATAAAATAATATCTAATAAATGTCTATCACATACAGTATGCTACATATTTACAGTACTGCTTTAGCAGGTACGTTACAGTTGTTTTGGATAGAGCTTAATCGCAAAAAAATTAAATTGATAAAATAAATACAAGAAAATGAAACAAGCAAATAAGATAAATTGAATAAAATAATTAAGCAGTAAAGGCAGAACAAAAAACAAAAAATAAGGGAACGAAAAGTTAAATAATGTAGTAAAAAGTAGTTAAAAATAAAACAAAAGTACACACACTGAAAAAATTGAACGAAAAAAACAAAAAGTAGCACGAGATAAGAAGAATATGAAAAGAAATAAGTCAATAAAATAAAAAAGAAACAAAAAACATGCATGTAGACATGTTAACAAACCAGAACAGAAAGCTGTAATATCGTGAAAACACGTGGTAATAAAGCCATAATGTCAGGAATCTGGCGATTGATGCCAAAATTTGCGACAACCAGCTTCCGCTACATCGAAATGGATTACCGGTTAGGCCATGCACTAAACCGACTACCCCGCTCAATCACCATTCTTCCATTCTAAAGATAACTTTTTTGAAAATGACCGCTGTTTCGAGGATCACTGTTTTGAGACATCACTGTTTTGGAAATCACCGTTTTGAGACCTCGCCCTTTCTAGAATCACTGTAAGATTTTGCTGTTTTGAGGGTCGCTGTTTTGATACATCTCTGTTTTGAGAATCGTTGTATTGAGACTTCGCTGTATTGAGAACCGCTGTTTTGAGTCTCGCAATTTTGAGCTTCGCTGTGGTGTGTTTCGTTGAATAGGGGTGAAACCACCCGAAAGCTTGCAGTGTCAGCAAAATCATTCAGGACAAGCTTTAGACCTTCTCCTCACAAAACAATCTTGAAAGCTTGTCGAGCAAGCTTAGAAATTTTCAGTGTCCTTTGTGACATGCATAATAGAAAATTAAAAAATATTAAATAGTACTTGCCTGCCATTATTCACAAGCATTTCAAGAAAAACAGGCTATAATCTTAATTTTTCTCGTAAAAATTGACATTAAAAGCTCGATGTATGAAACGACTCTGACAAGATGATGAATTTTAGTCATTTTTCAATTCATAAGAATTGTATGAAAAACAGAAGGTTTTTAGTTCTGTTATGAAATTGAAAAGTGACAAAAATCAGTACTATACTCGGAATCAGAGTTTCTAGTTTTTTTTTCACTCAAAAATGGCTAGTTTGGTCGATTCGCAGCCCTACATGGTTATAGATAAAGAGTAGTAACCGTGTAACGTGTGTCGCACCGAGTGAGATAGTGCGCTTCCATCAACTGTACAGCCCTGCATCGCCTGAGCGAGTGCAGCAGTGCCCGTCATACGTACCTGAGTGTGGTGGCCTGACTTGTGCGTGAAACATCAAGTCTACGGGTTCAGAGGAAAACGCACGATGGCAGCGTGTGCGCATCGTGACAACCGCTTCCAACTTTTATAATTTAAAAAAATTTCAGCAAGCAGAGCGGTTCGAAAAAACGGATAACGGCAATCCTAAAAGCCGGATAAAAGATGTATTGTAAAAGCAAGTTCGAAAGGCGTGTCCCCCAATACAGCTAAACCGACATCAGCCAAAATCAAAATAGCGAGACTCAAAACAGTGTTTTTCAAAACAGCGAAGTCTCAAAACAGCGATTCTCAATACAACGAACAGTAAAAAGTTCTATGCGTTTACAATAAAGGCGCACATCATTCTTGAAATAAATATGCAAATTAAGTACATTAAAACCGTTTTTACTAGTTGAATCTATTTTTATAATTTTTATTTATATTTACATTTCGCCATCTAAGTTTCACATGCTACTGTTCTGCTGTTGCGGTAGGTATGCACGAATGGACCATTCCAAAATCACAAAAAATATCTGTCAGAAAAAAACATTCTTGCAAACGTTCAAAAGAAAACAAAAATTACCGATTAAAATTGTTTTAAATGAAGCTTAGTTGCAAAAAACTAAACTAATAATATAAATAAAAGAAAATGAAATAAGCAAGTAAGATGAAATGAATAATATAATCAAGCAGTAAAGGCAGAACAAAAAAGTACTGAAGCAATAAGTAAAATATTGAAACAAAAAGTAGGTAAACGTAAAAATAGAACAAAAGTACACAACCTGAAAAAATTGAACAGAAAGAACAAAAAGTGGCTCATAATAAGAAGAGTGGGTAATAAGTCAATAAAGGAAAAAAGAAACAAAAAACATGCATGTAGAGTTGATAATAATAAACAAAGCGGAATAGAAAGCTGTAATTTTGTAATGAAAACACATGAAATTGAGATATAAAGTGAGAAATCTGGCGATTCGTGCCAAAATGTGTGACAACCAGCATTCACCAGATGAAACTGGAGGACCAAATAGGCCATGCGCGCCAAAACGTGTACCCCGCCCAGTCTCCATTTTTCCATTCGAAGGATAACTTTTTTGAAAATTCGCTATTAAAAAAATCTGTTCTTAAAATTGCTGTACTGAGGTTTCGCTGTTTTGGGAATCACTGTTTTGAGACTTCGGTGTTTTGAGAACCGTTGTATCGAGAATCGCTGTTCTGAGACTTCGCTGTGTTGAGAATCACTGTTTTGAGACACCGCTGTTTCGAGACATCGCTGTTTCGAGACATCGCTGTTTTGAGAATCGCTGTATTGAGTCTTGCTATTTTGAGTTGCGCTGTTTTCTGAAACTAGGGAATCAAAGGCGTTACTCTTTGTCCTACATCTAAATATACAGGAACCCTCGAAGGTGAATTTCTGAGGTCACGGCCTGCTGATGACGGAGGGCCCCGTTGGTATTCACGTTTGGTGGTAGGAGGGGAGGGATCTTATTTTGTACAGGGAATCCGTATTGGGTTTTTCATTCAAAAAATTGTTTTCCGAGATTTTTCGGAAAAACGTCAAAACTGTTTGTTTGTAATTTTGGAGAATAATCAAAATTCTTAACTTTGGCGGCTGCAAGAGCCTTCCCTGCATGCTCAGGAACTTGACAAACAAACGAAAATTTGGATCCTTATCCGAAATTACTGCATTTTGGGTGAAAAACAAGCATTTATGACGCTTTCCCAAGAAATCTTGAAATATAAAAAATTTAATATATAAACCGAATGTCCTTCAGATTTCCCGTGCAAAATTTACCAGTTTGCTATTACCGTAGAAAGCGAGGGCGCCCTCTGCCAGCAACCCGTGACCTCAGAAATCCACTTTGGGTTACAGCATATAAAATCATATCAGGTGCAGCAACGCCTTTGGTTGCCTAGTTCAGAAATTTTTATTTTTTGATTTGCCGCCCAGCTTGATTTATTCAAGATTATCTTAAAAAAAATGCGATGCATTATTTGAAAAAAATTTCTATACGCTTGAAAGGAAAGTCGAACAAAGAAAGACTATTACTTCTTTCAATTTTTGCGATGCATCTTGAAAAAACGTTTGAAGTTGACAATTCCTTCAAGTATTATAGTTGATTAAAAGGTCTGTTGCTGTTCTTAGAGGAACTCGGTCAGAGTCCCAACACAAAAATTGGACCCCCGGTTTCCCGGTTTACGGTTTAGACCTCGACCGAAGTCGAAGGCTGCGCCGGGCCTCACGCTAAGATTGGGTTTTCACCCTTTCTTGGCTTTTTATTTTTGTTGATTTATTTGTAATTGGTAATCCGTGCATTGAACCATTTTCAACCTGAAACATATTTTCTACGGGTTATAAAGTTGGTTCATATATGCTGCGAAGCTCTAAATACACGATTTCTGAGAAGTTCTGCCTTCCTAGCTATGATAATTTCAAAATTAACTATTTCTCAAAATAAGATATCTTGGGTAGTTTCGTACGCTGAAATTCATAGTATAATTGGTTTTGTTTGAAAACGAAAATTCACACTGCTACAGTAGGCCAAAGTTTGAAAAATGATATATTTTTTGCATTTTTTAGTGGTCTTGCTAGCCAAGCGATATTTCAGTATCGGATTGACCTCATTCGATAAATGAATATTCATTTTACACAAGAGAGAATAAGCTATCTTGTGATGTAATTTTTACACTGAATAATTGCATACTACACTATTTCAGACAGTTTAAAGTGTGAAAACTGACTCGTCAAACTTGAAAAAATTTTGTTTATGTGCACTCCCCAGCACTTTTCTATCGGATGACGCAGAATTTTAGTTTCATATGAGCAGCACAGATCTTAAACTTATTGAAATTGCTCAGAAGTCACTGCATTTTCCATTTGGCCCTTGTCTACAACTTTTGATACATTTATTATCTGTACTATAGAATTATTGACACGATTTCTGAGAGATTCTACCTTTTTTTACATAGGCCTATGATAAGTTGAAAATTTATCATACCTCAAAATCAGATATTTTGGGTAGTTTTGTGCGCTGAGTTCCATGGTATTATTCGTTTTGCTTGTAAACGAAAATTCGCGCCGCTACAGTATGCCAAAGTTTGAAAATTGATGATTTTTTTGCATTTTTCAGTGGATATTTCCAGGCGATATTTCGAGATCGGTTTGATCTTATTTAATGAAAAGATACTCATTTTAAAGAGGAGAGAATAAGCTCTCTTTTGGTGTATTATTTACAGTCAATAAGTGCATATTAAACTTTCTCATAAAGTTCAAAGTGTCAAAAATGAGCGGTCCAAATTGAAAAAATTTCATTTATGGGCACTCCTGAGCACCTTCCCATCGGAAGCCGCAGAATTTTATTTTCATATGTTGTTTCCCATCCATTTTTACTGCATTGATTAAATTTTCATCAAAATTTTTATACCGTTTTGGGAGCTGCACTAATTTGTAGAAGGCATACTTATGAAAATTTCAAAGAAATCATTGTATTTGCCAGGTGGCCCTTGTCTACCCCTTGTGATATATTTGTTACCTATACTGTAGAATAACCAAATAACTAACAGACTATAGTTTATGTATTAATGTATTTCACGAGCAATCATTTTACACTCTGCAAGAAAGTGTTGTGCAGGTCTTTTCTTAAGAGGCGTAAGAAAAGATGGAGACTTCTGGTCAGAACTGACCTGTTAGAACTACTCCCTTGGCTAAGCCTCGGTTATAGTGCAACAGTCTGGTTCCCCAGACTTACAACAACAAAGATACTTTAACTTAGAAGCGGGGCCTCACCAGAGAGCTCCGCAGTCTCCTAGCTGAGACAAGGAATCCCCTCAGGGATAAACTTACTTGAGTATAACCCTTAGCGGGTTTCCTAAGGCTTGCTGACTGCAAGCTGGCCCCTGGGCCTTTGGCCCTCCGCCTTCGACGATCCATAAATCCTAAATAATAAACGAATATGTTAAACAATATTTCTGACGAAAATAATAAAAAATGTGGATAAACCACTAATATATTTATGCAAATAAATAACAATACAGCTGGGAATTGTTTACTGGACGCCAGCAAAAATATAACAAGAATACTATAAAAATCGTAATAAAGTGAAAGAATGATTCCACTATATCTTTTTGGTCTTTCTTTGGTGCTCCACTTCTATGCAAATGTCTGCGCCGCTGGTCGTCCATTTGTTCGATTTGCATGGTGATTTCCCCACGCGATTTGCCATAAACAGGGTGCCCAACAAAAGTTTGAACAGTCAAAAATCAGAAGCAAAATTGAAGAAAAATCCTGCTTAGAGGCACTCCCGAGCACCTACACTTACCATGCTGCAGAATTTTTTCGTTTTATTCTTTTGTTCATTTATTTCCACAGTAGCTGTGGAAGCCGCATTGCGATTTGAATAACCGTTGAGAAGCTACAGAGATCCAAAGAAAGCAAAACCCTGAAAATTGCTCAAAAATGAATAACTTTATTTGCATTTTTTTGCATTTAGCATTTTTCATTTGCTAACAAATTTGCTTCAGTATCTCGATACTAGAACGAGAAAATAAGGAGCATAGAGAGAAAGTTTGCTGGAAGTGACATCAAGAGTTATGTTCTTGTCATTCACCCAATTGTCTTTCACCCAATTGTCGTAGATCCGTTGAGCTGGCTGCTTTGGGCCCTCTAAGCATGCCCATCCTTTGGCCATTGGTTCAGACATTTCATTTGCATAGAATCATTGCAGTGCTTCTTGCATCTCAGGCATCTCAAGTGTTAATCTAACTGATTCCAGATGGTTGCTGTAGCTTTGTATTGCAGCATCCTTGTGGCTAACATGTTGAGGTCCTAACTGATGTTGGCCTGTTAGAAGATGGCATTACAGGTTTCCATGCCTTGCAAATGACATAATGCAACCTTCTTCTGGACAACTGAACATATGGGCTTAGCATAAATGAGCCTGGGCTGGTTCTGCAGCATCTTCATTCTCTTTCGGATATCAGTGTTGTGTTTCTGTTGTGTATCTTTTGATGGTATCATCAGTTCAATTCAAAAATTGCTTCCTAATATGGCTGATGTAGCTAGCTGATTTTTATGATGCACAAGCAGTGCTTCCAGTCCTGGAACAATGGTTCTCTTGTTCTCTTTATTAACTGATACAATCTTTCCAGCACCAATTTTATAGGCATGCCAAGCACGTAGAGCATTCAACTCAAACAAAAAGTTCGAATACAAATTTACACAAAACAGCTTCTGAAACATAGTATTTAACATTGTCAATTTGCTATAGATCAATGAAGTGCCTTTGGTACCCTGATAAGAGGATGCACACCTTACAAATTCTTCCGCATTTGTGCATTTGTTATTTTTATCAACATACGAGTGTACCAGACATTTTATTAATGCTGCTATTCAATCACAAGCACCCTTGCTATGCTGTGGTTCACTGAAATCCCATCACTGTGTTTTAATACCAGTCAGTTTGGAAATAACTGGCAAGGCAAGTAGGGTTGAATCACTATGAAAACAGGCTGCATTGTTTTATCCATAGAAGGCTGTGTTGATCAATGACCTTTCAGATCGAACTCACTTCAGTATGTCCATAACTATTCCAAGAACTGTGTTGCTGTACTGCTTCATAAGGTATGTAAGTGTGGTACTGGAGCTGTCCACTTACTGACTTAAAAACATAACTTATATGCCTGTTAATTCCTTGTGTTCCAAACCAAGAAACCTGATCTTCTCAACCGCTTGCTGGCAGCCACTTCATGGCATAATCTAATTGGACATGTGTTTAATATTCTTCAGATTTCCAATGATTTCTGTTCAAGCCAGGTCCTGATGCAAATATTGCAATTGATGTTTCTGCCATTCCAGCAAATTATTTGCATCTTCTTGAGTTAATTATTTATTTTCTTCTCTGTCCAAATGATTGCTGAAAGTCATATCATTTAGCTTCAGTTGAATTTCTTCAATGACAGCATTAATTCGCTGACAGTTGTCACCTTGCACATCATAATTGTGATCTTTGCATAAACCCTGTTAGTCTTTATCCATTGGATCACTCAGGGCAAATGAAGAACAATTTTTGGCAATACACGAACTTTGTTTTATGTGTAAACCCTAGTCACCTTTGAGGAAAAACTTTGCATCTTTCAATTTGACTACAATGCTTGAGATCCATTCATTGCCAAGTGGTGCTCCAAAAGTCGTGCTCATCTTGATGAGCCTGTCAATTGATTCAGTTCCCCAAAAAGTGATACAATCTAAGCCATACACAGACTTCCTCGTAGGAGCAGTGCAAAAGCCCAGGATTCACAGTAAGGCACTGCGGCTCATCATTAAATGATCTTCATTACCCTCCTCAAGGAATTTTTTGTACAACATAACAATTCCTTAATTGATCATGCTTTGCATCATTTTCAGAATATTGACTTTTTCACAAGATGAAAGTGTAGCAGTTGAAGTTCCAAATGGCAAATCGGACATGATATGGGGTAATGGCTTTGTTAATGTATTTTCTGGTTCCAGTATTGAGATAATGAACCAACTCCATGAGAACACAAAAAACCTAAAAATTTATTGATTTTTGAGCAATTTTCAGGATTTTGTTCCCTTTGGATCTGTGTGGTAGCTCCTCAAGGAGTATCGGCATTGTGATGCTGCTTTCACAGGTACTGTAGGAATGTATGAATGAAAGAATAAAAGGATAAAATTCTGTGGCATGGTAGGTGAAGGTGCTCGGGAGTGCCTCTAAGCAGGATTTTTCTTCAATTGCTTCTAATTTTTGACTGTTCAAACTTTCTTGCCGAGTGTAGAATGTTTGCTCGTGAAACAATTAATACAGTAAACTATAGCCTGTTAGTTATTTGATAATCCTACAGTATAGGTAACAAATATACCACAAGGGGTAGACAAGGGCCACCTGGCAAATACAATGATTTCTATGATATTTTCATATGTATGCCTTCTACAGATTAGTGCAGCTCTCAAAACGGTACAAAAATTTCGATGAAAATTTAATCAAAGCAGTAAAAATGGATGGGCTACAACATATGAAAATAAAATTCTGCGGCTTCCGATGGGAAGGTGCTCAGGAGTGCCCATAAATGAAATTTTTTCAATTTGGACCGCTCATTTTTGACACTTTAAACTTTATGAGAAAGTTTAATATGCACTTATTGACTGTAAATAATACACCAAAAGAGAGCTTATTCTCTCCTCTTTAAAATGAGTATCTTTTCATTAAATAAGATCAAACCGATCTCGAAATATCGCCTGGAAATATCCACTGAAAAATGCAAAAAAATCATCAATTTTCAAACTTTGGCATACTGTAGCGGCGCGAATTTTCGTTTACAAGCAAAACGAATAATACCATGGAACTCAGCGCACAAAACTACCCAAAATATCTGATTTTGAGGTATGATAAATTTTCAACTTATCATAGGAAAAGTAGAACCTCTCAGAAATCATGTCTTAACGCACTATAGCTTGATGTACTAATCGTTTCATAAATTAACATTTTACACTTTTCAAAAAAGGAAAATTCTGTTCAGGGCACTCCCGAGCACCTTCACCGATGATATACATGAGTTACATATTTTTAGACTTCAGTTCATACATTCCTACTCTAGCTGTGAAAGTAATATTGTCGTTATCGCGCACCTTTTTTAGAGCTGTAAAGATTTGCACAGACTGAACTGTCATTCAAATATTTTTCGAACCCGGATAAATGTCCAACCGATAAAGTTCTGGAAGTATACAGGAGGCTTCTTTGCCTAACACATAAAAAGAAAAAATGTGGCTCGAAGTCCTGATAAATTTTTATTGATCTGGGCTTGATTGTTGCAGCGAACAAAGTTCAAATGAAAAATCGGAAATTTCGAAAATTTTCAATAAATATTTCAGAAATCGAGTAGTTATTTAAAATTTATTAACGGGAAAACGACAAGAGTCATTCGGATGCCCTTTGCTGCATTGGAAAGGCACTGTCTCCTGCATTTAATGAACATTTGGCTACGAGTAACGCCTTTTCTGAACAGTGATATTTCGAAACACGTACACAGACTGTAAAATGTCTAAAAATGTAAAAATTATAAACTTAAGTGTACTGAAGCAATGCGAATTCAGAATATTATACGAAATGAATGTTGCCACGATACTTAGCTCGAGGAACTAATCAGAATGTATCCTTTTCCGATTTTATTAATTCGCAATTTATTATAGATCAATAAAACATAAGGTAAAATCTCTCAGAATCTCGAAAATCCAGCTGAGCTGCAAGCTTAAGCTTACACTCCCCCTAAAAACCAAGGCTCCCTCCTCCCGGTGGCCCTGATCACAGAAATCCACTTCGAAGGGTTCCGGTATATATTAACATAGGAGGCGGAGCAACGTTCGTGGTTAGTTTCAAAAATTTTCATGGGCAAGGATAGGCGGAGCGTAATTAATCGCCAAACGAGATCGATTCTGATTGGTCAGTTGTCTTAATTTTTTCACAAAAGTAATCAAGATGGTACTTTATTTGTAGTCAAGGAGATTATTTTTTTTTCTAATCAAGCTGATTTCTCTTAGCTTAAAATCGCATGTACAATTTGAACTTCAGTTTTTCGTCGCAATTTTGAATATTGCGATGTAAAACTTGATTTATCGTGCGCAATTTTTTAATAAGTCAAGAAGCATGTTTTTCAAGTATAGCATCCATTTTTCAGCAGTTAGTAACTTCTCTTCGTGTCAAAATCATAGGCTGGTATTGCCGAAAGAGGACTAGACTAAACTCGAAGCAGTATTAAACAGCGGAGCAAACTAGGACTATCAAGTCCAGGATTATGTCGACTTTGCTCAACTCCTAGTTTGCTCCTCATTTGCTGCGCGGTTCGTATTGCAGAAGAAAGAGTAATCCTGGACTAGGCACTCCTGGACTAAACTAGACGTACTTATATTTATAGTACCCTTGCCACGACGCAGGTGGTTTGAAATATCGTGGGAACTAGCTAATTATGCATACAAACATCAAAACAAAAGTAGTGCAGTTGTAGTAGTGTTTGTGTCTTATATTTTGAAATTTGAATAATGTCTGCTGATAAACGATCGTCAAATTTTTCTACTGAAGAAACGTTTTTACTCATTGGATGTATTGCCCAAAATATTGAAATTCTGGAAAATAAGAAAACTGATGCAGTCTCAAATGGATCAAAAAAGAGAGCTTGGCAAAAAATTACTGAAGTTTTTGAAAAGGATCCTAATTGTCAAGATAGGAATATTCATCAGTTTGAAGTGAAGTGGGAGGGCCTCAAAGCAGTAAAATAATTATAAAAATCGAATATAAAATTCTCGATCATTATAGCATTCAAGAGGATTTGTTCGATTTGCAAAATAGCGATGAATTCTCAAAAAATCGGCAACATCAATTTCGTGCGCCATATCCTCCAACTCAACAGCCTCCATTACTACACACACTGAATAGGACTTACTACTGATTTAATACTACCCCTATCAGGATTAAAAGAGTGAACTAAATTGGCAAAATTTGCGCCTCATCTGCTCAGCTTTTAGCCCACTCCTCTTTCGGCAATACCGACGAGGAGTTAATTTTAAAACTGCTCCACCCTTGCGCTAGGTTTGCAACAGGTTTAGTCCGACTTTACTCCTGGACTACCTTAATACTGGATTACTCCTCTTTCGGCAATACCAGCCATAGATTAAAATGTTGATGTTTGGTCGAAAATTATGTTTCAAGGTTTTTGATTGTCCAGTGTCTTCTGTTTTTTTGCTACTTTAACTCGCCATTTAACTTTATTTTCTTTGCTAATCGAAAATAAATTATTATTCAAATTAGTCATTACTCAACTTCAACAACGATCGGTTACGATGTTCCTTTCGTTGGGCCATTTCTTCTCTCATTCTAGCAGTCAGCGACGCATAGCCTGCGGTTCAGAAACAAGTGGGCGGTTTCTTGATGAACGTCTACTACCAAGAGGAGCGCCCTGGGACTGTCAGATAGCAGTGCTGCCAGCAAACTTCTAGCATATAGATTTATTTATTAATTTATAGCAATGGATGAAAGTTGGGGCGAATTCCGAGTGGACCATCTGTCGTTCATGATGGGCGGATTTTGGCCGACGTGGTATGTCAAGTTGGGACTCACAGGGTATGACCATACATCACATGTTGTGACACAATTTGGCATTTCCTCGAAATCCCGTATATTTGATGTTTCATATCCAAGCCAGAAGCCCAGTGTGCCATTGACAGGAGGTTAGATGCAGATTGCAGCCCGTAGATTTATGATCGAAAGGCAGATACGGTTGGCGGATCCTGATTTTATTTAAAAATCTACGGTCATCAGCTGATTTCAACAAATTTCGACGACTGAAAGACAGTTTTTCGACTAAAATGCGAATTTTTTTGGTGCATGCGGATTTTTTGTCTCTGACCAGAACTGAACTGATGGCGGATTTCGTGATTTTTAACGAATGAAAGGCGGATTTGCGGATCCATATCTGCTGACCACCTGAAACGCAGTTTTTTTTGTTGGATACAGACTTTTTCCGATGATGAAATGCTCTTTTTGAAGAAAATCAAAATTTTTGAACTACATCAAGTTTTTTTTAACTTTTAGATGTGGATACAAATTTTTTTTAGAAAGATGCTCTTTTTGAACAAAATCACATTTTTTTGAACTGAATAAATTTTTTAATTGGATAAAGCTTATTGAACTGAATCAAAATTTTTTGAACAAAATCAAAATGTTCATGAAACAGGATAGCTACGAAATGTAAAAGGATAGAATTTCGGTTAGGTCTTCTCGTAGATGATTTCCAAAATTTGCTGACAAAAAGTTTGATTCACATCAAAAACCAAATTTCAGTTAGAAAATCCATATCAGCAGAATAAATTGATATTTCCATGATTCAGTTGAAAAAAATCTCATTCAGTTCAAAAAAAAAATTATTTTATTCCAAAAAGTGCTTCAGGCTCAGCAGGAAAAAATCTGCATTTCTTTTATTTAAGTAAAAAATTGATTATATTCCAAAAAATTTGTTTGAATTCAAAAAATACGATCTAAAAAATTGATATAATTAATAAAAACACTTTATTGGGAAAAAATCTGTAGCTGTGAAAAACATCCGCGTTTTTTAGTCGAAAAAATTTACCTTCCGGATTCGCCTTTCAGTATCGAAATAATTCAAAATCTGCCAATGACCACAGATTTTTTGGAAAATCTGTCCCCGCCTTTCAGTCATAAATTCACCATCCGCAATCTGCAGCGAAATCGGCGTTTCGGATCATACACCAGATCTGGGATCTCTTTAAACGACAGTTGCAATGAGTGATGCAGGGCTGTGCAGTCGGTCGTACAGCAGCTATCATCACCCAGTGAACAACAATCATTACATGGTGACTGAACTTAGGGGGTAACCCGATGATTTTATGTTTCATACCCAGCCTGTCGGCCTTGATCTGGACATCTTCTTGGAGGTCGCTGCTGCAGTCACAACATCCAATGCAGAGCTATGCAGTCTGGGATGAAACAGTCATTGACAAGTATGCAATAATTGTTACATTGTGACTGCACTATAATATTTTATAAAAGGGGTCGCTTGACTCAGCAGAGAAGAATGTTGTGATAAGACTGCCACTGTTCCCTAGTTGAAGAACGCGACGATTCACAACGTGTGCAGTCATGATGCATATAATCTGCAACCCATAGACTTGACGTCCCATATCCAAGTCACATGATTAGACCAGTATCTTTGTGACAGGCACTGCTGCAGTCGCAATGGGTGATGCGGAGCTGTGTCTGCGGCAGGGCGGCTAACACCCAGTATGTGCGAACTATTTCATCGTTTCCTTGTGGCTGGTCGGTTTCCGCAAGCCTAACATCACTAATATTTTAAATCACTTACGATGCTATCGTCCCTTATCAGGCCTAATTCCACCGTCATTTTTCGACAAATCCTAGTGCCTGATCACACACGATTTAGTGACCTCACTACAAAATCGCCTTATTTTTAATCAGTAGTACACACTAACTTCATGTCGATGTGTAGTAAAGTTTCACAAAAAAGGAAAGCTCTCTGAAAAAATATTGAATCAGCACTGATAGGGGTCATAGCGAATCCAAAGGTAAGGAATATAACGTAGGCATTGAGCAAATATCACTAAGCCTGCTGACTATAAAAGAGAAAATAAATCAAAACGGCAATATTTCATTTAACCTCCTGTCAGTATTCTTTCGCACGGGCGCCGCTGTGTCTAGCTTGTAAAAGCATTGGATGATTCGTTGTTTTTGCATGGTTACATGACAAAGTCGATTTGGTTCCATTTACGCGTTTTATTCCATGGTGTTAGGAATATTATGTTAATGAATTTCATTTTATACTCCCCTACGTGAGTGAATCTGAGTTTTGGGCTGTCACAAATTGAGTATTGAGTCGATTTTTCGTGGATTTCAGCACAAAAAATTGAAAAATTTATCAAATTAGAATTTAAGAGTCACCATCTTGTAAGAATTCCGTGAGGTCGGATAACTTATCAAAATGGCCATAAATATGACATTTGTGGTTCAATTTTTGATTTTGTTTATCCTGATAACAACCATTTTACACAAAAAACCTTTTTTCAAGCATGTAAAAATTGATTTTCTTTCCTTGATGCTTTTTTCCTTTTTTTCGATTTCCTTTCTCTCAGTACAAAATGGCGATGATTGAACGATTAATTCCGAAATTCGTGCAGCATCCAGGACAAGAGCAATTGACATTTGTGCAGGCCTAAAAAAAGAAAATCATAAATTTGAACGATTTTGATTTTGATGCAATTTTTTTTTATGTTAGATATAAACAGAATAAGTTTACGTCGAGATTTCGTCAATACAAATTTTTTGCAATAAAATCGCATGAATTTCAGTGCGCAGAACACGTGAAAATACGAACCTCGGATTCCTATGGCTCAATCTCTATTTTCCCTAACACCATTTTTTTCGACAGAAACGAAATTTTTTTCTGAAAATAATTGTTTTTTACGTACTTGTGCAGCTATTCAGTGACTGAACTAAGTTTTCATGTGACGCAGAGTCTGCTCCGAAACAGCCAAGAACACGATGTTTTATATTCGGGTTTGTATGCTGACCAAAATTCAAAAATTTTCAGGACTCTTGAGCTGCGACAATTAATCTTTTTGAGCGGGGCGTCTTGAGTTCTTGACCGCAGGTAGACTACCTATTGGTCCCATGCAGAATTTTGAAAGACCAGCATCATATTTTATTCTCAGGTAGATTTTCAAATGGAGCATTAAATTTTCCACGTAATAGGTGGGATGCTAAAATATGGTTCTGAATCCTATTTGACAGCAGGCACAATACGTTATGTTATTTATGCACGTTTCCTACTGCATCTTTTACAGCTCAATAGATTTGTATGAAAATATTCTGAAAAAGAGCAAAGCTGGGAAAAGCAAAACCTTCCACGAATATCTGCCCCGAGCAGATTTTAGCTGTTGCAAATACATGATTGTCAGTATGCACTTAAATTAATCACCTAATAGATTAAACTTGATGAAAAAATATTGCAGCCAAAATTAAAAGAATTTGAATTTTAAAGTCCGAAAAAGCGTTCAGATAAGGATCTCGAATTCTGCATTGTATCAAGTTTTAAACTCTAATTCGAATTGTGTCTAAGTCATTTCGAATGGATGAGATCGATCAGATAAACGATTTTGCCCCAACATTGCCACCGTCTCAAGATTGCCACCATTTCATTATGTGGCAATGCTGACATGATTTTGTGAAGCAAACTGGGTGTCCCCCATTTTCTAATTTATTTCCTCAATTTTACTGAATCAATCAAAAACGTCAACCAATCAGGTACAATAAGTGCTCCAAATATCGACGAACTCTAGCACGAAAACCATCATCTTGTAAACCTACAAAAGCGTTTTGTGTACGCATGAGATTTTCGTTCGCTTGTACATAGCGCGAGGCTAATATCAGGAAAGACGTTACCGTCTACATGAAGAAATTGCATGCAGAATGCTCTGATCGTGCAAACGTGCACCGAAAAGCGCAACTCCAACTAACCATCACAAGTCAATCATTTCCAAAAAATAATGAAAATTAAAGAATGCATGATTACTTCACATGTTCCATGAATTTGTTGGCACCCTGTTTGCTTCACAAGTTTATATCTCATTATGTTACACCATAGTTTTATCCATAATGCCACCTTAAAAAATGGTGGCAATGTTGGGATGGCGGCAATGTTGAGACTACACCAGACAAACATGTATTTCTGAACTGAATCAAGAATGATGATTCTGCTCAATTGGGAAATGTTTGATTGCTAGAATCCGCTTCGATCGATTTTAGAGAAGAATACTCTAAGTATAGACGATTTATTTCGAGTGAAACTCCAAGTCAGTCTTAGCACAGAATCTCTGCCTGAATTCCATATCAAACTATTGTTTTGATATCATCTTGAACGGATTTTCCTATATAGATTTCCATCGATTCTATATCAGTCAAAATTTGATAAAAATCAAAAACTGCAACAACAGATTAAAAACCGGGAAAACCAGACAAATTCATCTTCCAGTATATTCCTCATGAGTCCGCATGGAGAAAAATTTTCGCCAGAAGAATGATCGTGTTGTTTATGTTTATTCGCTCATTAGTAATTCGAGATTGATGATTCAATTTGAATATTTTAATGTTTTTTTCCCACTCTGACATCTCTTAGATTCCAGAAGATTTCAAAATCCTTACCTCGAACATGATATTCTCCACGGATTTTGATGCTTAAACATATGAAAAGACGTTTTCTTTTAAAATTGATAATATATATAAGGCTGACATTTCGATAATACGTTCAAATTTGATCCGACAAGCAATTTTTCGACTGGCACGTTTAATTCCAAATCGCTTCTAGATTCTTAGCAATGAAGATCGCCGTGATTGGTGCAGGATTGAGCGGACTGGTTTCTATGAAAGAATGTCTTGAATGTAATTTAGAAGTTGTGTGCTTCGAAAAATCGAATGTGATTGGCGGTTTATGGCATTACAGGGATGATGGTGAGTCATTCAATAGGGCCAAAACGAAATGTACAAAATTGCTTCCCTATTAGCGTAAGTCAAATGATTTCAGCAATATAACTAAATATGTTATTGGCTTGTACCCAACTGATATCTATAGGTCGCTCAATGGTGTTTTCTATAAGTAAAGATCAGTACAGTGCAACAATTCTTCTGCTGACCAAGAACAACCTTGAGCTTCTGCATGAGCTATGCTGCAGTAGCCCGAAACCAACAGCTTGCAGCCGAAAAATTATCAGAACACTCCCGAGAATCCTACCAATGATCCTCGTAAAAGTCGGGAATGTGAAATGCTGTTGTAGAGAAAGATATGGCCCAATGTGGCTCTATCTCAACAATGAATAGACGATTCGGTCCCTTCACTTTACTTGTGTAGAAGAAAAAAACAAAAAAAACAGTTTTTTTGAAGGCAGTCTTGGACAGGTAATGACGCCTTCTTGCCATTTTCACAATTTATATAGATAGGAAGCCTGCTACCATAAGTGCATCTCCAAATCCTTCAGGTCTTGAAACTGATCAAACGGAGGGCGCAGAAACAAACCACGAGCAGAAGTTTTACTGTAAATGGTGTGACCTACTACTGGAATTCAACTTCGTTTTTGGTCATGATCAGACCCCTAAGGATGTGCGAGTTATAACTGCCTCCAGCCTCAAGTCTTTTACCAAGGTCACTCAAGGCTGTCCACGAAGATTCTGCAGTATGGTTGATCATTGATTCAGCAGTTGACGGATTGACAACCCTTTGTCGGCTTGACTCTTCGCCTAACAATTCTTCATTTTGACCTGTGGCATTTTATTTCTTACTGCGATGCCGTTTATCATTTCTAGCCCTTTTTTCCGCTGTTGTCTTCTCTCGTGGCAATCTCATTTCCAGCAGAATTAACATTCAGATAGGGACCAGTATGACTATTGTGACTTGGGCTGGAGCTTAAAATGCAACTTAAATCTCTACAACGTTGCTGCAGCTGAGCAAGAGATATAAGATTCAAACTGAGGTCTCGGACTTGAATCCATTCGACCGTTAAGCTGGAGCCTAAGTTGGACCAGTATTACGAAAGTTGAGCTAGAGCTTAAGCTGCAACTTAGCATATGGTTTGCTGTCTAAAGTTCGTATTTTATGTTGTTATACGATAATGGCTGTCCGTTTGGTTTTATTGCTTGATGAAGCAGAAGAGCAAGATGGAATTCGCAGGAATCACATTTTTCGTGAGTTTCTTTTTTATTTTTTGTTTCCATCAAGAGGATCAGCAAGACGATCAATGATTTAATAAATTAACAAAGTTTTGATGACAAAAATGACCACTGCCCTTCAAGGTGACAAAAAAGAAGGACAAGGGCAAAAAAAGTTGTAGTAATACAGACTTAAGCTTCAGCTTAACCAAGACGGTTTTAAGATCTGTCCCAATAGGTGTCACTGGCTGACATTATTTGTGAAAAATCGATCCATTAAAAAACCTGTAACGGTCTAGACTTGTAGGTATCTAAAATAAAAATAAAAATCAATCGAAAGATGATTCTTGCGTTTAAGTTTCTGTAGATAGAACCGAACTGACTAAAGAAATTTAAACGCACTGTTCACAATCCAGGTTCACTCTTTTATTATTTTAATTTGGATTTTTTGTGCCCATGCTTGATTATATGATAAACTGAAGTTGCAAAAGTATCATGAATAACTAGAAGTGAAATTCTAGTGTGAATATATACTGAAGCAATCAAGATTTGACACAAAATACACTGAAGAGTGTCCTTTAATTAAGAATGAATATTCTAAATCACTTGATCCAGATAACTATCCGAGAAACTGACAGCCAGATCAATTGTTGAACATGCTCTGATCTTCAACGCTTTATTTAATGCTTAAGATTGAGTTGCAGTAATTTCCAGTCCGCCATATATGGATTTTAGAGATCCGAGTTCGAATCTGATAAAGATTTCGAGCACTCTGATTTTATTTCGAAATTCTGACTTTTTTAAATAGACACACTTGATAGAATTCACAAAGAAAGAAAGCCAGAAAAATTTGAAAAGAAGCTGCTTTCGACAGTGTCATCTCCATACACATGAATTTAAAACTACAGTATTTTCAGATCAAAAATTAGAAACTATAAAATCACTCGACTTTATCAATTCAAAAATTTCAGGATCGGTATCAGTTTCGAAAAAGACGGTCAGTTTGACGAGTAAACACTTGATGGCGTTCAGCGATTTCCCCATGCCCGAAGAATTCCCGGAATTTTTGCATAATAAATATTACTTGAAGTATCTTTTATCCTACGCCGAAAAATATCGACTAAAAGATCACGTGAAGTTTAATACCGTCGTGAAGGGTATCGCCAAAAACGACGACTACGAAAAGACCGGACGATGGAGTGTCACTTTTGTTCAAGAAAAGTAAGTTCTAGTGATATAAGAAATTCTAGCAATGTGCAGAATCCTTATTTTTTGATTACAGTATAATATTCTATGCAACACAAACGTACACAGTAATTTTTTTGTGGTTTAAAAATGAGAATTATTTTTACCCTTGTGGTCATACAAACTATTATCTAGCAAGAGTCAAAAGTTTTCAATTTTTATGAACTGCCCTATTTTATTTTCTGCAGTAATTGTGAAAGGCGTATTATATTTGTACAGTATGCCTTCAGCACTCATGACATGATGATATTAATGTACAATGTGATATTCTCAATTTTCCTCCTGCAAACTCTAGACTGGAGAGTTCTATTTTGTGGAGTTAATCTTTTATGAAAAAAAACCTTGTGAAGAATTCTATCTATCCTCACTACAGTAAGAACCACATTAAACTTCAAAATATGTCAAGTATTCCCAATTTACCGAGCTAAATCATGTTGTACCTTATATACCATGAAGCGCATACGGTGACCTAATTCTTACTTCTTCGACTACAGAATCCTCGTTTTTTATACAGTAAACCTAGCGCCACCGAAATTTTCGACGGCGTTTTCGTGGCCAGCGGCCGTTACAGGGAAATTTTCAGGCCTCATTTCGAAGGCGTCGAAAAATTCACCGGTCGCCTTTTCAATTGTCAAACGTTCAAAAACGCCGCCGGTTTTGAAAATCGTTCGACGTTGGTGGTCGGTTTCGGTCATACGGCTTGCGAAACGGCTTCCGTTTTGGCTTCAGTGTCTTCGCAGGTTGGGTTTGGAAACACGCTTTTCAATACAAAATAGTGAACTGCACCATTGAAATCGGTGCTCCATTTCGATCTGAAAATGACGAAAAAACTATGAGTCAAAAAAGACAAAAATTAACCGGGAGTAAATTTCCTACAGTAAACAGCATACGGAGACGATCCCTTTTAGTATGAACATGTATTTTTCAAACTAAAATTGACAGAAAACATGATATTGAATTTTTGATTCCTGGGAACCACAGTTTTTTTACAATAACAAGATGCAGTTTAGGTCTTCGGAAACCCCGTCAAAGTTTCATTTTTCCAATTTTGATTTCTATTAGGAAAGTAGTTGTTTTTTTAAACGGTTGAACTTCGTCATGTTTTCTTAACTAAAGACACTAACGAAGAAATTTTAGAATAATTAGATGATACTATAGCATTACATGTCGTGAACCAAAAATTCAAATCTTTTCTGATTAATGTGTTCTATGTGGCTCGGATATCATACAGTAAGCCACAATCTTGCAGGGACTTGATTGAAATCAAAATTTAATGTATGACAGATGTTATGCTACTTCTCAACCAGAAACAGTTTCGGATTGAACCAACTTCGACAAAGCTGATCTAGAGAAATTATGCAAATATACCCTAAATTCCAGAAATATGAAAACTGTGTCACTTTAATCTGATAAAAAATCATTCAATGATTTTATGACTTTATCTGTGTCAGTTTTTGTAGTTTTCATACTCAATTCAAGTTATTTGTGTTTTGGGTAACTTCTCAGACACATCTTACTCCATGCTTCCCATATTCTTGGGAGTCTAATACAGTATTTTTTCTTTTTTTCTTTCCACACAGTGATCTTCCTCATGTAGAAATATGCATATTTTGAGAATTTTTTTAATTTTTAAAAGTCATAGCACAATGTTGAGAATTCCAAGTTACGACCAGGCTGATTTTTGGATCTGAAATATTTGATTGACATCAATGCAATTGTATTCAAATTGAAATGTTTCTGAGATAGATGCGACTGAGAAGTTGTTGATTTGAAGAAAACATGAATATTCACCTCAAAATCCACGTTTCGAATTGAATGTGTGAAAATTATGATACATCTTCATGCAACAAAAATTAATCAATAATTTCAAGAATTGACGAATTCTTCCTACGAAATTCAAGTGATTTACTGATTCTGATTTATTTTTCAGCCAATTCCGTACTCTCCCAAAATTCTTGAATAGGCTTTAATACATCAAACATTTTCACTTATTTTCATTGCGTTTGCATATTAAAATGGAAATTTTCGGAAAAATTAGCTCTAAATGTTTGCATTATTGATCTGAACTTTCTACAAAAAACAATTATTTAGACTGCGCTGTGAAAAATCGGTGAAATTTTGAACATTTTGACACTAGACCTTGATTGATTCGTTTACAATGAATTTTTGCAATACATGATTTCATATCCAAATTTTTCAGGTCTGCATAGCCAGTCGCCAAAATGAACAGTGGTGCGCCTCCCGCACGGGCCTACTGGGCTTACCCCACGACTTTTTGACCGAAACTCGTTTTTTTCACTGGCTTTTCACAATTATGCCTCGTTTGTACATTGTTTCGTTGGAATATTTGACCAGTTTGAAATTCGACCGCCGAACTGTAATCCAGTGCGCCAATAAGAAATTAATTTCAAACAAGACTCAAGTGGTCAGTGACGAACTTCCGTTTTACATTTCGAGTGGTCAAGTGGTGGTCAAACCGAATGTGAAAAAATTCACTGGTGGCAATGAAGTTCAATTTGAGGTACCAAAAATGAATCTTTATGGTTCTTAAGGTGCAAGATTTCATAACTAGTGAAGTTGATTAATGTCAAGGCCAACTAACCTAAAACCACGAACTTTGACCTGGATCTTTCGAGTAGTGCCATTTTTCAAGTTTTTTGGTTTACAGCCCGAAGAAGTCATAACCTACGTCAAAAAACTGTAGTTATGATTCTATTTTACCATGTTATAAACTGAAATTTATCGCATGATCATATCCCATCTAATTTCATGAGAACTGACTGGTCGCCTGATCAACAAACCCGTCATAAAATCAAAAGTTAACCGAAGAAAAACAGTGTCAATTGTCACACCACTTGAAGACTAAAACTAAAAAAATCAAGTTCAAAGCCATGTTAACTAGCGAATCAACTAGTACGTCTGCGGAAACTTGCAGTGGTCACTCGATTTTTAATGAGCCATTTTCACTTCGATAATAAAACGATTCAGAAACTGTATACGTTATGCATTTCCTACTTTTATTAGCATAACTTTTTTGAGGAAAATAGCATCTTCATGATTAAGCATGGCACTTGTCACATGAAAAATTTTTCAGGATGGAACTACACTGGACATTGATGACGTTATTTTCTGCACCGGCTACACTAGAGGTCCATGCCTCTTGAAGCAAAATGAAGCGAAATCTGTTCTGTTCAAACTGATGTACCCAATTTGGAACGAAGATGGCACGTCTAAACAGCACAACACCTTGTGTTTCGTGGGCATGGCTGCTCCAAGGGGCGCCTTGGCCCCTATTTCAGAGATGCAGGCTCGACTCCACTGCGCAGTTCTGACCGGACACATAAAGCTGCCGACTTATAGAGACATGGAAAAAGAAGTTTTGAAGTTTTCTGGAAGGTACAAATTTACTGTATATAATTTTACTATTGTGCGCATGAGTTATACCATATTTTTGATGTGAATCGAAAATTGCATACAGTTGACAAATGCAAATGCACTTTTGATGTGCATCAGAATTTCCATATCATTTGGTACCCTGTCATGGTTTTAATGAATTATCAAAGATGGATGCTCTAACATGAAATGTACGTACTAGGAAAAATTTCCGCACTCTAAACTTCTGATTTGATTTAGCATTGTAACAGATCATCTTTCGTTTCTAGAGAATTGGGCTTGAGCCAAGCTGAAATCAGAGAATTACCATATTTGGACGATTTGGCCATAATTTTGTGCACGAAGCCAAAAATCTGGAAATATCTATTCATCGATCCATTATTTGCAATAAAAAGTGTATTTTTAGCAGCTGTACCGTATCAGTTCCGGTTGGAGGTGAGAAAAATTAAAATTTTCTCATAAAACGCTCAAATTTGCTATTTTCCGCAACTTTTTCCGTAAATGATACAGTTTTCAGGGGCATGGTGCATGGTCGGGCGCTAAAGACGCCATGCAAAAAAGTTGGTCCCGAGTCGGAGTTTTGGAAAAAGGTCGTAAAGTTTCGATTGTAGCAGCGAGCTCATTTCGAGCCAACGACGGACGCAAAGCGGATGGGAAAAAGGAAACATTCCAATCTTTGATCGAAAAAGTTTTAACTTTTTCGATTGATGCTCTAATGATGATTACGATTTTATGTTTTTTCTTATTGATGGTTCAATACTTTTTTGAAAAAAGTCTGTAGGAAGCGTCAAGTTTATGTTGAGTTTCGCAAAATGCCAAAATCTTAGGAAAAGTTACATAAGCTGTCACTCATTCAACATTTCTGGAACTTTAGCTGACTTTAGTCTATGGCCCAAAATAAAAAATGAGTTAAACGTAGGTAGGTAAAATGGTGGGTAAAATCGTAGGTAAATAAAACTCGAGTAAAATCTCAATTTAAAGCTGAGTAAAGTTTGGGTAAAATCGTGGGTAAAATCACGGGTCAAAGGCAGGTAAAATCGTGAGTAATTTTTTTACTATCGATTTTATCCAATTCGAGATTACTGAAAGTGAGTAAAGTAAAAGTCGGGTAAAAAGTTGATGAAAAAGACGTAAAAATAACCTGCGATTTTACCCGTCGTTTTACTGGACTTTTATTTATCTACGATTTTACCCGTCGTTTTACTTTTAAGGCCCATCTACACTTTTTTCTCGAAAATCTGTCGCAAATGATTGCAACCATCAAAATCGAACGAATCCCTCATTTTCTCTGCGCAACAGAAAGATATTGATGAGTTCTATCTAGTGAAGTATATTTTGCAAAAAACATTTGCATAGTGTTGCAGAAATCAGCTATTTTGTAAGCATCTTGCGTTTCTTACATCTCTTACGTCAAAGCTAGATTTAAAGGGCACAGTAAATACTCGTTGAACGTGTTGGGTATCTTTCGATCGGAAAATTCAATATCTACCTTGCGATGTATTATATACTGAAATTGCTCCAACGCTTGGAGAGCAAATCGCTTGCGTATGTTTTTAGCGAAAAAAGTATAAATGGGCCTTTACTCTTACCCACGTCTAACCCACTTTCTGTAATTTGGGCCTATATGTACTATTTTCCTTGTTGCATTCTCTTCCTGGTTTCCCGGTTATCTCCTCCTGGAAAAGTAAATTGTAACACATGATTTTTTTCACTTGAAGCAGAGAAAATACCCCAAATTCATGCCTATTGAGATAGATTAGGTGATAAATTGATCACTGGATGGGTGCTGAAAATCGATTCCAACTACTTTCCAGACAAGTGGTGATATATCACAAAATTGAGCAATCAGAAAACGCAAACAAACATTGTTGAAGTGGCGTAAGAGAGTATTCGGAATTCGACAACAAGCAAAATTTAGTTTGTGTCTGCTTATTTCAACTACTCTAACCATACTAAAGAATACTAAATTTGCGTATTTTTGCTTGCATGGTTCAATGGTATTGTGCATTTCTCCTAGGCAGCACTCTGTTCACTATAATATCATGATTAGAAGGATTGATAACTATTTCTACTTGAATCTACTTTGTGTTCAATCTTGCAAAACTGATCTATCATAAAAGCACTAAAACCTGAAAAAAACTGCATAAACAAAAACAAATTCAATATTATCGATAAAATAAAGAAAACAAAATTTTGCATCATGACTCCCCTCTGATGTTGTAGTACATCGAAATAAAAAATTCATGTACAATAGTTTGAAGTAGAATTTAATCTAAATGGTAAGAACTGTCAGAGTCAGCATATTATACTATCTAAACCAGAATTTTATGACAATCAAAAGCCAAAAACTTGATTTAAAAAACTTTTTTGAATGAAATGAAGAAAAAACAAAATTTTCGGCTGACAAAAATCCAAATTGCTCGAAAACGAAAATTCTGTTTATAAAAAGCTTAGTTGACCATATATTCTTCCTAATGATGTTGCCAAACATCAAATATACGTCAAAGTCAAGCTCCGCCTACTTTTCAGCCAATAAGAAATTTGATGTTGCTGAACATTACATGGAAAGAAACGGTTAGACACATCTCTGCTAGTACTAGTTATGTGCAGATCTCTACTCAGATCTGAAAACGTCAACAATATAACTATGGAGGTCTATTGGCTTCTACCCAACTAATTACCATAGGTCACTCAAATGAGCTTTCTTTATGGGTAACAGGCTGAACAGGATGCTACAGTTCTACAGCAGAACTAAACACAATCTTCAGTCACTAATTAGTAACTAGAATGACACAAGCTTTCAATCGAAAAGCAATCAGGACTGCCTCAGATGCTTCCTGAAGGCTAACACAAAAATACTAGAGACTTACTATCACAATATCCAGGGGTCCTGCCATGGTAATGCTGTCAGTAATTCATAGCCTCCCTTCCGCTTACTGCGCAAGTAATAATAATACCCAACAATAAGAATAATAGTAATTACAAATACTCTGTAAGTTGGGTCGGTGTCGACTGCTGTATATTGGGCGATAGACAAACAAACAATGTTCATGAGAGCGACCTGCATAAGATCTAAGAAAGTATAAGGAATGATAAATCACTCTTTCCTTGATCGAATTGTGGCTTTGCCTAATTCATCAATTTTGCATAGATATAGAATGGCTGCTGCCCTAAGTACATCCCTAGCATATTTCTGACTTTAAAGTGTGAAAAACTGCAAGATTTGTGGGATTAAACATTCAATATTTATGGTGGTTTCTGCCTCTAATTATACTATATTTTAATTATTTTTTTGATCTTGTCTATAATTTCTTTATACTAGTTTGGATTGCGCTTTGGGTGCACTGTTTAAACAGTCCAACCCAAAGAGTCCTTGGCTAATCTGCAACATCATGGGGGACATAAAGTTAATGACATTCAGTCCACTATGAATCCGATCAAACCTTCATCCCATAGGTTTTAATTCATGTAAACTGGTGTCAATATTTACTGAATAAATTTATGATGGCACAAAAAATAATTGAAAATTCTCCAAGGAAAAGGTGAATCTGCAGGGTCTATTTAAGGTAGGAATGATGACACTATCTTTCAGCGAAATCCAAATCTATTATCTGTTTTTTAAATACTATTTTGCTGGAATGATTGAAGGCAAGTGATACATGTACTGCATATGTTTGATGTAATTCTTTGAATTAATTTATTTGCAAAATTCTTGAGAATTGAGCCGAGACATTAGAGCATGGGACAATAGCGTGCAGGGATAATAGAACACAAGGACAATAGAGCGCGGACATTGGAGTGTGGACATTAGAGCATGGAAATTAGAGTGCAGGAACAGTAGAGCGCAGGGAGAAAAGAGTGTGGACATCAGAGACAATGCAGTGGCCGACGCAGAGGGCAGGGGCGGCGGCACATCCTTAATTCATGTTCTGAAAATAAAAATTATCAAGATAATGATTAAACGCAAATTGTTAGAAATCTGCTAAACCTAATTAAATACTGTAGCCAACATTAAATTTTTTTGATTTTTTTTTCTTTAATCTATCCACGTTTCGACGGTGGTCAAATGCAACCGCCAGAGGCTACAAGATATAGACGCCGTTTGCTTTAAAGGGGAAAAATCGCCGTACCAGGACATCCTTGACGTTACGAACGCGGTCAATATCGCCGCGATAATATTTATTTTGATCACGGTGGCCTTCATGTTCCAGTTATTTTTTTAAAGAGATTTCCATGCTTGTATGCAATTTATGTACGTCACTATAATATATTATAGGTTAAAAACCAGAATCAAAAAAAAGTGATGAATCGAAAAAATTATACAACGATTTTTTAGTGGAATGAAAAATGGTCTGAAGTTCACAAAAAAGGAATATTTTGCGGGCCACGTCCATAAAATGAAATATTTTTGAGCGCATCAAACTCTAGCAACTGCAAGAGGATTGATCGCAAGTTTGTGATCGTATAAACATTCATAATTCTGTAGCTTGATAAGTTTCACAGTGAATTCGTGTACTGTATCTGAAACTGGAACTGATGTGAATCTGCATATTTCAAGTTTATGATCTGTAATCATATTTTTCTTAGTGCAATAAATTTCGATTCTCATTATAGCGAAGTTTTAAACCGTGATTCTCAATACACCGAGGTCCCAAAACAGCGACTCTCAATACAGTTCTATGCATTAGAATAAACGCGCACATCATTCTTGAAATAAATATGCAAATTAAGTACATTAAAACCGTTTTTGCTAGTTGAATATATTTTTATAGTATTTATTTATAGTTACATTTCGCCATCTAAGTTTCACATGCTTCTGTTCTGCAGCTGCGCGGTAAGTATGCACGAATGGACTATTCCAAATTAATCACAAAAAATATCTGTCAGAAAAAAAATTTTTGGAAAATGTTCAAAGAAAACAAAAGCCAAAAACTATTATAAGGATTCCCAGGAGCTTAATTGCAAAAAATTAAACTAATAAAATAAATAAAACAAAATGAAATAAGCAAATAAGATGAAATGAATAAAATAATTAATCAGTAATAGCAGAACAAAAAAAAATACAGAAACGAAAAGTATACGCAATCAAAATTAATGTAATGAAAAGTAGGTAAACGTAAAAAAATAGAATTAAAGTGCACAACCTGAAAAAATTATACAGAAAGAACAAAAAGTGGCTCAAAATAAGAAGAGTAGGTAATAAGTCAATAAAGGGAAAAAGAAACAAAAAACATATGCATGTAGATATGTTAATAATAAATCAACCAGAATAAAGAGCCATAATGTTGTAATGAAAACATATGCCATAGAGCCATAAAGTGCCGAAATGTGTGACAACCAGCATTCATCAGATCGGACTGGAGGACCAAATAGGTCATGCGCGCGCCGAAATGTCTACCCCGCCCAGCCTCCATTTTTCCATTCGAAAGATAACTTTTTTGAAAATTCGCAATTTAATAAATCTGTTCTGAGAATTGCTGTATTGAGATTTCGATGTTTTGGGAATCACTGTTCTGAGAATCACTGTTCTGAGACATCGCTGTTTTGGGAGCCGATGTATTGACAATTTGCTGTTTTGAGACTTTGCTGTTTTGAGAATGACTGTTTTCAGGCATCGCTGTTTTGAGAATGACTGTTTTCAGGCATCGCCGTTTCGAGACATCACTGTTTTGAGAATCGCTGTATTGAGTCTTGCTATTTTGAGTTGCGCTGTTTTCTGAAACTAGGGAATCAAAGGCGTTACTCTTTGTCCTACATCTAAATATACAGGAACCCTCGAAGGCGAATTTCTGAGGTCACGACCTGCTGACGACGGAGGGCCCCCTTGGTATTTGCGTGGGGTGGTAGAAGAGTGGGAGCTTATTTTGTACAGGGAATCCGTATTGGGTTTTTCATTTTAAAAAATTGTTTTCCGAGATTTTCCGGAAAAACGTCGAAACTGTTTGTTTGTAATTTTGGAGAATAATCAAAATTCTTAAGTTTTGCGGCTGCAAGAGACTTCCCTATATGCTCAGGAACTTGACAAACAAACGAAAATTTGGATCCTTATCCGAAATTACTGCATTTTGGGTGAAAAACAAGCATTTATGACGCTTTCCCGAGAAATCTGGAAAAATAAAAATTTTTATATAAAAACCGAATGTCCATCAGATTTCCCGTGCAAAATTTACCCGTTTGCTATTACTGTAGAAAGCGGGGGCGCCCTCCGCCAGCAACCCGTGACCTCAGAAATCCACTTTGGGTTACAGCGTATATAATCATATCAGGTGCAGCAACGCCTTTGGTTGGCTAGTTCAGAAATTTTTATTTTTCGATTTGCCGCCCGTCTTGATTTATTCAAGATTATCTTGAAAAAAATGCGTTGCATTATTTGAAAAAATTTCTATACGCTTGAAAGGAAAGTCGAACAAAGAAAGACTATTACTTCTTTCAATTTTTGCGATGTATCTTGAAAAAATGTTTGAAGTATACAATTTCTTCAAGTGTGGTGTCCGCACTATAGTTGATTAAAAGGTCTGTTGCTGTTCTCAGAGGGACTCGTTCAGAGTCCCAACACAAAAATTGGACCCCCGGTTTCCCGGTTTACGGTTTAGACCTCGACCAAAGTCGGAGGCTGCGCCGGGTCTCACGCTAAGATTGGGTTTTCACCCTTTCTTGGCTTTTTATTTTTGATTGATTTATTTGTAAGTGGTAATCCGTGCATTGAACCATTTTCAACCCGAAACATATTTTCTACGGGTTAGAAAGTTGGTTCATATATGCTGCGAAGTTCTAAATACACGATTTCTGACAAGTTCTGCTTTCCTAGCTATGACAATTTCAAAATTAACCATTATTTCAAAATGAGATATTTTGGGTAGTTTCGCACACTGAGTTTCATGGTATAATTGGTTTTGTCTGAAAACGAAAATTCACACTGCTACAGTAGGCCAAAGTTTGAAAAATTATATACTTTTTGCATTTTTCAGTGGTCTTGCTAGCCAAACGATATTTCAGCATCGGATTGACCTCATTCGATAAATCAATATTCATTTTACACAAGAGAGAATAACCTATCTTGTGATGTAATATTTACACTGAATAATTGCATACTACACTTTTTCAGAGAGTTCAAGGTATGAAAACTGACCCTTCAAACTTGAAAAAATTTAGTTTATGTGCACTCCCCAGCACCTTTCCACCGGATACCGCAGAATTTTATTTTCATATGAGCTGCACAGCTCTGAAACTTATTGAAATTGCTCAGAAGTCACTTGTCACATTAAACGAAGGTGGAGCCATGTCACATTAAATGAAGTGGGGGATCAGTCACGTTGATGGGAAAACCCATACCATATCCCATAGGAAATACGGCCATGACACTGCAAGTGACATGCTGTGACCCCGTTGGATGGCTCCATTAATATTTCTCCGTTTCGGAAACCTAACCCAGCTTGTACTACCACAGGTAAACCTATGGTGTACCTCGGCCTTGTCCTTGGGTTCTGCTGTAGAATAATGGACAACGCAGCCGGGTCAGGGGTGCCAATCCCTAGTCCTCATTCACTCGGAATGAGGGACAATGCCATTCGCGGAATGGCGTACTGTAGGGGACCCAATTGTTAACCTAAATCACCTTATTGGCCCTGACCTTAAGGGTCTGAGGGCTTTCTCAACTGAGGGTACTTCCAAGGAAAACTAGCTTAAGGAGGATTCCCACAAATATACCCTCAACAATAATAACCCCTGAGAAGACTCACTTAATCCTTTCCTCAAAGTACTCAGCGCTGGGCGACGGGTTCAAGGATCAAAGCGTGGGTCCTACTGATGGCGGTGAGTGGCTACTGGAATCCAGAGTGATTCAGCCTAAAAGGGAATGCAGCTGCGGATCAGCAGGCAGCGGTATCAAGTGTTTCCTCAGGGAGGGCGACGGGGTTCTCGATCAACGGCGACAGGGGCGAACTCCTACAATCGGGTTACTGTCGCGGGCCATGTAAGGAGACCGAAGGCCAGAGTATGCAAATTTATTAATGGGTGGCGAATGCAGTTGAAATATGTAAAATATAATAATCGATGAGCGGCAGACGCGAAACGCAGGCTAAAACGCAACAAGACGATTAGAGTCGAAGACAAGACACAAAAATGACAAAACAAGCCCTTTTAAAGGGCTCCATAAACTACAGTATGTCTTGGGCGGAGTTAACACTCCCCCAAGCTAACTTCTGCAGCGGAAATCGCTGCAGAAGATGCCTATGGTCCCATAGACATTTTCCAGTTCACAATGTTAAGCATTGGGGCAAGTTTTCACTCTCCATGCTTGCCATAGGAATGTCATCTAGTGAGAGTTTCAAACTAGTCGTTTCACGTTGCGAAACGTTGCTAGTTTTTACTGATAAGAGGTGCACGTTGTGCTCCAATTACAGCGATGAGCTCGGAGAGCTTATCTCTAACAGAAATTCTTGACCAGCGGGTACATGCCGCAGTCTACGTGTGCAATAGAAAATAATAAATCGAAACGGAAATAAAATGTGCGCAAATGAAACAGAAATGAAACATAAAAAGTACACACAGAAAAATGCATGTAAAAATTATAAAAACGAAACGTAAAATTAATGCAAATTACTGTAACACAAAACGTAACGAAAACATAACGAAAAGTTGTGATTTGAATCACGTGACGTTCAACAAAATTCGTCGGCACGTGACACGCTGCATTTTCCATTTGGTCCTTGTCTACAACTTGTGATACATTTTTTATCTGTACTATAGAATTATTCAATATGTAGCTTGATGTACTAACTGTTTCATAAATTAACATTTTACACTTTTCAACACAGTTTAAATTGTCGAAAATGAAAAGCAAAAAAGGAAAATTCTGTTCAGGGCACTACCGAGCACCTTCACCAATGATATCGATGAATTATATCACCGTTAGCCGTATCGCCTGTATTGTACGCCCGCGCCCCTTTTGTTCGCCGCAGCGACCGTTGGTTAAAAGTAAAGGGCTTCACACAAATCTGGTCGTTACATTGGAAACTTGTTCATTTAATATTTGACGTCAGCAATTGAAAGCGCAAAATTGGACCTTTTTGATCGGAAGTGTAACATTTTTGAAATTTTTCAATGATAAGCGGTCAAAACATCCGTTTTTTAAAATAATGAAAATTTCATTGAATGACAGACGAGTTTGACTAGATGTCGAAGTCTTGTGCATCACAGATGTAAAAAAATTTCTTCACTTAAAATCGCCGTCGAAAAGCCCGCGTGTCAAAAATAGTTCTGCTGTCGCCATCTACTAAAAATTTTCGAAAAAAAAGATAACTCCAGTTTTTTCGTCAAATTTGATTGTCTTTAGTGCATTCTGTCCATTTTTTAGTCGTAACATAGACAATGCGCTATAAATTTTTTCAATTTTGGTTTGAAACCATGGTGCTTATGCTATAAACCTGGAGAGATTATTTTCTCAATTAATCAACTTGTGCGTATCATTTTTTTGAAGATTCCAAAATTTCAGTGATAAATTTCATTTTTCAAAGTATTAAGAATTCATCAACAAACGACAGGCGAATTTGCACTGACTTTATGAACTCGTGCATTGCAGATTTGCAATTTTTTCAGCACGTGCAATCACCACCGAAAAGTCTGAGCACCAGAGCTAGTACCATTGTAGCTGTTTTATCACCCGAAAAAACTATATATTTTCAAAAAATTCAAAATTTCAATTTTTCCGTCATTCAGTTTTGTGCATTGTGACAATTCTAGAGTAATAATTGGTGCAAAGCAACTGAAAATTTCATCAATGCGCATTGGAAACCATGCCATGGGATAATTATTTTTATATAATCAACTTGTGCAGATCATATGCCAGTCAAAACATCCGTTTTTGTGTATTTTTCGCTGGTTTCATGAGCAGGCCTTGGCCTGTGGGCAGGGGGTTGGGGCGTCCATGGCCCCCCGAAATGTTTCAAGTGTTAAGAAGGCAAAGGGGTTTTTTCTCCAAAAAAAAGTCAAGTCAGAAATGCCAAATTTGCAGTAAATTGAGTGAAAAAAAATGTGCGCCCCCTAAAAAAAAATCATGGCTACAGGCCTGACCAGGCCTATAATTTTTCTCCCACATAAAATCGTCATCCAAAATTCCGCGCATCAAAAGTAATCCTGCTACTATTCCACAAATTAAAAAATGAAAATTTCTATTTTTCGCCAAATTTAAAGCATTGTGATAATTTTCTAGTCGCAGTTGACTCATAGCACCAAAAAACTTATTGATTTTTGACTGGTAATTAACATAAGGATTCAAAAATGGAGCTTTCATCCGTTTTTCAAAGTATCGAAAGTCTTGACTTCGTGCATCGCAGGTTTAATTCTTTATTTTCTTCCATCCAGGGTCGCCAGTGAATTCCTGCACAAAATCCAGCCCCGGCGCCGCTTTATCACACCAATTGGCCGATCTATTGAAAATGGACGATAGCAAAAAAATGGAAGCTCACAAAATCAAAATCGGCCAATTGATAGCCTAACTGATAACGTGCGTGAATAAAAAAAAAACGAATAACGTGCGTGAATAAACGATTGATGGCCAACGAACAAGCTCAAGACGACGAAGCCCAATTGGCCAACGACGTGATGAGGCAAAGTACAATTTTGATGCCTAATTGCGGAATGGTGTCCGGGCAAAATAACGGAGAAAAGGAATCTTGTTGCGTAAAGTAGTCTAAATTTACTGTAATTGATAAGTAAGATTGCTAAATTCTTGGCACGATTGAGATTTAAAAATTGTTCAATAATATGTATTGCAGCTGATTCCAAGAATTCACTTTGATGTAATATATGACTGTTGCAACCGCATAATGGTAATATACATTTTATTATATACGACCCACAACATAGCATAAAAATCTATAATTAATAGGTATGTTATACAACATAATGGCTTAGCCACCAGTTTTTTTATTTGAAAACCACAAGCCAACTCCTATCATACATGCACATAAATGGATAGTTAGAGAATAAATACCATGAACACCCCCATGACGCGAAAAAATGCTCAGGCACCCCTACTGAACTTTTTCGAAGACAGTTTATTTCACCATTTTTATGCGGTTGTACAGGCCATAAAGTACATCAAAATGTAAGAACGCTTGAAATTTCTCCAATATATTGTCAACTTTCCGATTCTGATCACTTGTTAACCTTCGACTGCTCGACCTCAAAATGTGTAAATTTGAAAATATTGTCATTTTGTGATAATTCATCAGAAAATTCAGCTCAGAATCATAAGTAGGTTTGCTTCGAGTTTCGCTCTGCATACAATACTTTTTTAGAATTTCAACCTGGGTTTTTGAGCCATAAAAATTTTAATTTCGATCTATATAAAAAATATAATTTTTCAAATGTATGCGCTGAAACGCAGACTTTTTTCAAAATGAATCGTCAATCGTCTGGTTTTGACATGGTGATTTCGGCAAACAAAGTTTTTATAATTTGATTTTTGGCCGACTGACCCCTACGTCATGACCAAGAGCAGCGTAGGGAATACCGATACCCTAATATTGCTCGTTTTTGATCTTTTAATGAAGGATCGTGTACATTTTGCTATAGTCTAACGGCTTTGCGCAAGTTTTACTTTGTATGTTATTGATTAATTAATTTATTGAAAATGATGTTTTGTCGCTTCTGTAGTTGCTAATGATCTGCGATGAATATGAATATAAACTGAGTTTTGCCTTTGTTGTATAAATTGGTAACAACACGCTTTATATACCCTATTTATCTTGAAATGTTTCTAAATAATAAGAGTGGGAAGTAAGTGCAATTTTATATTTCTAGTATTTTCATCTGATAAACCGTGTTTCACATAGGACTGGAAATAGATGAGCACATGCAACTGTAGTCTGCTTTTATAAAATGCTTAAAACCCGAAAGGCGTGTCCCCAATACAGCGAGACCCACAACAGCGAAACTCAATATTGCGTGACTCAAAACAGTGAAGCCTCAAAACAGCGAAATCTCAAAAGATTGATCCTCAACAGAGCGAATCTCAATACAGCGAATAGTAAAAAGTTCTATGCATTTGAGTAAACGCACACATTTCAATTATAAATATGCAAATTAGATATATTAAAATCGTTTCTCCTAGTTGAGATGTCTATTTGCATTTGGCCATCTAAGTTTTACATGCTTTCGCGCTGCAGTTGCGGTAGATATGCACGAACAGACCATTCCAAAATCGCAAAAAAGTCTGGCAGAGAAACATTTTTGCGAAACGTTTGAAAAAAAAATGGAAACAACAAATTATCATAAAAATTTCCGATTAAGGTTGTTTTGGATGGAGCTTAATCGCAAAAAAATTAAATTGATGAAATAAATACAAGAAAATGAAACAAGCAAATAAGATGAAATGAATAAAAAAATTAAGCAGTAAACGCAGAACAAAAAACAAATAATAAAGAAACAAAAAGTTAAATAATGTAGTAAAAAGTAGTTAAAAATAGAACAAAAGTGGACAACCTGAAAAAATTGAACGAAAAAAAGCTCGAGATAAGAAGAATATGAAGAGGAATAAGTCAATAAAAGAAAAAAGAAACAAAAAACATGCATGTAGACATGTTAACAAACCAGAACAAAAAGCTGTAATATCGTGAAAACACGTGGTATAAAGCCATGATGTCAGAAATCTGGCGATTGATGCCAAAAAGTGTGACAACCAGCTTCCGCTACATCGAAATGGATTACCGGTTAGGCCATGCACCAAACCGACTACCCCGCCCAATCACCATTCTTCCATTCTAAAGATAACTTTTTTGAAAATGACCGCTGTTTCGAGGAACACTGTCTTGAGACATCACTGTTTTGGAAATCACCGTTTTGAGACCTCGCCCTTTCGAGAATCACTGTAAGATTTTGCTGTTTTGAGGGTCGCTGTTTTGATACATCTCTGTTTTGAGAATCGTTGTATTGAGACTTCGCTGTATTGAGAATCGCTGTTCCGAGTCTCGCAATTCTGAGCTTCGATGTGGTGTGTTTCGTTGAATAGGGGTGAAACCACCCGAAAGCTTGCAGTGTCAGCAAAATCATTCAGGACAAGCTTTAGACTTTCTCCTCACAGAACAATCTTGAAAGCTTGTCGAGCAAGCTTAGAAATTTTCAGTGTCCTTTGTGACATGCATAATAGAAAATTAAAAAATATTAAATAGTACTTGCCTGCCATTATTCACAAGCATTTCAAGAAAAACAGGCTATAATCTTAAACAATTTTTCTCGTAAAAATTGACATTAAAAGCTCGATGTATGAAACGACTCTGACAAGATTATTAATTTTAGTCATTCTTCAATTCATAAGAATTGTATGAAAAACAGAAGGTTTTTAGTTCTGTTATGAAATTGAAAAGTGACAAAAATCAGTACTGTACTCGGAATCAGAGTTTCTAGTTTTTTTTTTCACTCGAAAATGGATAGTTTGGTCGATTCGCAGCCCTATATGGCTTACAGATGGAGAATAGTAACCGCTTCCAACTTTTATAATTTAAAAAAATTTCAGCAAGCAGAGCGGTTCTAAAAAACGGATAACGGCAATCCTAAAAAACCGGATAAAGGATGTATTGTAAAAGCAAGTTCGAAAGGCGTGTCCCCAATACAGCCAAACCCACGTCAGCCAAAATCAGAATTGCGAGACTCGAAACAGCGTTTCTCAAAACAGCGATATCTCAAGACAGCGATTCCCAATACAACGAACAGTAAAAAGTTCTATGCGTTTACAATAAACGCGCACATCATTCTTGAAATAAATTTGCAAATTAAGAACATTAAGTTTTTACTAGTTGAATATATTTTTAAAATTATTGTTTATATTTACATTTCGCCATCTAAGTTTCACATGCTACTGTTCTGCTGTTGCGGAAGGTATGCACGAACGGACCATTCCAAAATAACAAAAAAATATCTGTCAGAAAAAAACATTCTTGCAAACGTTTAAAAGAAAACAAAAACAAAAATTATTATTAGGATTCCCGATTAAAATTGTTCTAAATTGTCGGTAAAGGCAGAACAAAAAACAAATAATAAAGAAACGAAAAGTTAAATAATGTACTAAAAAGTAGTTAACCTGCAAAAAATGAACGAGAAAAAACAAAAAGAAGCCCGAGATAAGAAGAATATGAATAGAAATAAGTCAATAAAGAAGAAAAGAAACAAAAAACATGCATGTAGATGTTAATAATAATAAACAAAGCGCAATAAAAAGCTGTAATGTTGTAGTGAAAACAGATGCTATGGAGCCATTAAGTGAGAAATCTGGCGATTAGTGCCAAAATGTGTGGCAGCCAGCATTCACCAGATTGAACTGGATTACCAAATAGGTTATGCGCTCCAAAACGTGCACCCCGCCCAGTCTCCATTTTTTAATTCGAAAGATAACTTTTTTGAAAATTCGCTATTTAAAGAATCTGTTCTTAAAATTGCTGTACTGAGATTTCGCTGTTTTGGGAATCGCTGTTTTGAGAATCAGTGTTTTGAGAATAGCTGTATTGAGTCTTGCTATTTTGAGTTGCGCTGTTTTCTGAAACTAGGGAATCAAAAGCGTTTCTTTTCGTCCTACATCTAAATATACAGGAACCCTTGAAAATGAATTTCTGACGTCACGGCCTGCTGATGACGGAGGGCCCCGTTGGTATTTACGTGGGGTGGTAGAAGAGTGGGAGCTTATTTTGTACAGGGAATCCGTATTGGGTTTTTCATTTTAAAAAATTGTTTTCCGAGATTTTCGGAAAAACGTCAAACTGTTTGTTTGTAATTTTGGAGAATAATCAAAATGCTTAACTTTGGCGGCTGCAAGAGCCTTCCCTGCATGCTCAGGAACTTGACAAACAAACGAAAATTTGGATCCTTATCCGAAATTACTGCATTTTGGGTGAAAAACAAGCATTTATGACGCTTTCCCAAGAAATCTTGAAATATAAAAAATTTTATATATAAACCGATATGTCCTTCAGATTTCCCGTGCAAAATTTACCAGTTTGCTATTACCGTAGAAAGCGAGGGCGCCCTCTGCCAGCAACCCGTGACCTCAGAAATCCATTTTGGGTTACAGCATATATAATCATATCAGATGCAGCAACGCCTTTGGTTGGCTAGTTTAGAAATTTTCATTTTTCGATTTGCCGCTCATCTTAAATTTTTCAAGATTATCTTGAAAAAAATGCGATGCACTATTTGAAAAAATTTCCATACATTTGAAAGGAAAGTCGAACAAAGAAAGACTATTACTTCTTTCAATTTTTGCGATGCATCTTGAAAAAATGTCTGAAGTTGACAATTCCTTCAAGTATTATAGTTGATTAAAAGGTCTGTTGCTGTTCCTAGAGGAACTCGGTCAGAGTCCCAACACAAAAATTGGACCCCCGGTTACCCGGTTTACGGTTTAGACCTCGACCAAAGTCGAAGGCTGCGCCGGGCCTCACGCTAAGATTGGGTTATCACCCTTTCTTGGCTTTTTATTTTTGTTGATTTATTTGTAAGTGGTAATCCGTGCATTGAACCATTTTCAACCTGAAACATATTTTCTACGGGTTATAAAGTTGGTTCATATATGTTCTAAATACACGATTTCTGAGAAGTTCTGTCTTACTAGCTATGACAATTTCAAAATTAACCATGTCTCAAAATAAGATATTTTGGGTAGTTTCGTACGCTGAGTTTCATGGTATAATTGGTTTTGTTTGAAAACGAAAAGTCACACTGCTACAATAGGCCAAAGTTTAAAAAATGGTATATTTTTTGCATTTTTCAGTGGTCTTGCTAGCCGAACGATATTTCAGGATCGGATTGACCTCATTCGATAAATCAATATTCACTTTACACAAGAGAGAATAAGCTATCTTGTGATGTAATATTTACACTGAATAATTGCATACTACACTATTTCAGACAGTTTAAAGCGTCGAAACTGACCCGTCAGACTTAAAAGAATTTTGTTTATGTGCACTGCCATCCTGAGCAGCTTTCCATCGGATGCCGCAGAATTTTATTATTTTCATATGCATTCTTACTTTATTGGTTAAAGTTTCATCAAGCTGCACAGCTCTGAAGAACTCATACTTATGGAAATGGCTCAGAAGTCACTGCCTTTTCAAGGTGGCCCTTGTCTACCCTTTGGCGGGACACATTGGTTGACCATGACTATAGTCTGTTTTTTTTGAAATGCTTCTAAATAATAAAAGTGGAAAGTATTTCAGATTTTCACGATTTTCTGATAAACAATATATCAGAGATGAATGAAAATTTGTGAGCATACTGACCTAACCTTTAACAATTTTTCGAGTGAAAAATTTTACAATAAAATCTCTATATAAGTGATTTTGACGACGGTACTGATCTGCGTCACTTTTCTATTTAGAAGCACTTTATAAAAAACAAACTATAGGTGACTGATTTCGCGAGAAAATGTACATCTCAACACCTGGTCCCTCATCACTGCCGGTAGGAATTCTGTTGACGGTGTGTTGTTGTTCGGGATGTCTTCGCCATAAGGCAACTTAGTGTCAGGATCAATACTGTGACTAATAAAAGCCCTAGCAATGTTGTCGATAACGCAAGGCTCAAACTCATCATGGGGAAAAAGTTGAGCTGCAGAAAAGATCTCATCTAGGAAACCGTAATGTCCCAGAGCGAGGTACAGAAGAGTAGAGTAGGGAGCATCTAATCCGGCATATATAAGCTTCTCTCCGAACAGTTGGTGTGAAGTAGGGTTTTTCGACAAAAACCCTACTGTTACATGGGGTTTTCCAGAAATCGTGAGTGTGATGAACGGTGTCCAAACCCACATGCAAGACATGCATCCTTTTAGGGTGCAATGTTTGGGGAAGAAGCTGATAAGTCGGGCTTTCTCGAAAAGGGCAGGTTCTTTTTTAATGCGAGTCACAAAGTGGAAGATATCGATCATAGGTACCTTAAGGATAACTGTAGGATCTTTCTTTTGCCTCACAATATGATAAGGTCCAATTAGAGGGTACCTTGTAGGCCAGTCATTGTGGGCATCAAACAACGTGACAATGGTGTGGTCATTGTCTAAATGTTTAAAGAAAGCTTTCTGTGGCCCACGAGAGCTTCGAAAATGAGAGCTCAGCCATCAGGATAGCCGAGTTGAATATTGCAAGGTAAAGTTTTTGTGTCAGTGTTGAAAGGTACAAAAGAAGAATGTTGTAGCTTTTAAAGATCGGATGTGGAAATCGAATCTGTGTCAAAGCCAATCAGAGTGTATCCCCCAAAATCAGGCATCTGCACTGTAGCCAAGGCAGGGTGCAGGTTGCCAGGGAGCAGTATTTTTTGCTGGAAGCAAATGCAAATTTTCGGGGGCAAATGAAATTGAGGTAGTCATTTTTACATGTATAAATGGCTCTTTCCCAATTTAGAGAAGAAATACTTGGGGATAAGGTACAGAAAATATGCATTTTGGTACATTTTAGAAGTTCATAATCTCAAAATTTTCCGGGGCTTTGCACCAGTTATAACTTTAATAATCATTAATATGTATTACCTAGCTCAGACGCAGCTTTCAGAATGTAGGTCTTTCCTTAGGTGCTGAAGAAAGATAGTTTGGCTGAACTACTTAGAACAATCCCTCGGCTAAGCCTCAGAGATAGTGCAACAGTTCGCCCCTGGACCTGGCAACAAGAATACCACTTACCTCTATCAAGATGCCTCACAACGGCTCCTCGTAGACTCCCACAAGAAAACCCATCTCCTCAGGAAGGAATAATTTTTGAAGAAAGAATCCCTGGATCAGTCTTCCTTCCACTTGACCTCAGCAAGTGATGTGCGTCTGGCCCTTTGGCCCTTTGCTACTTAACCCAATGCTAATATAGAATACCAAATAAATAAACAATTATTACTGAAAAAGGTGGACGCACTACTATAGAATTATGCAAATTTAAGACATATGCTGGGTTTGTTGTGGATGCTGACATATAAACACCAAAAATAATATAAAAATTATGGTGAATTTATCATGATCATTTCCTTTTTTCTGTGACACTCCGTTGCTATGCAAATTGTCTGTGCCACCATTCATCCACTTTGTCGATTTGCATGTCGACTTCCCAATCATGGCATTGCCAGCAACAGGGTGCCCAACAAATGTAAAATAGTTTTCATCATCTCAAACTTATTATCTCATGTTTTAAGTGGATATCTTCAATATTATATTTTGATTTTTAATGGAGATTCACAGTTTTTCCTTGAAATACTTTCTGAGAAAGATCAATATGTCAAGTCTCTAAACTTCTTTAAGCGATTATTCCTTTCATAACATAAAATCTATTCGGAAATCTTAAGAAAATTCTACTCTTCCACTCATATCTTTTCAGCCAAGTTCATGAGAGTTAATGAATAAATTACTGGTTCCAAAATTTTTCAAACAATAAAATTTTTAAAAATTACGACTTTTGAATACAAAATTCGAATCTAAGTCTTGAAATAAATATTTGGAAAATTGATTTTCCAGCATCACCAAATGTCAATACACAAAAAATTGACATCTTTTTTGGGCTTTCACTTGTCTTCATAGAGGACTTGACCGTCAATTCATCATCTAATGCAAATTCATTATGCTATTGAATAGTTTTCTAGAAATTTTTTCCACAATGCTTGCAAATTACACTTGAAACTCAAAAAATTCAATTTTTTGCTCAATTTTAATGAATTATTTTTAGTTATAAATATAATTTGAAAATTACACCGATTTGCTTATTATGCTTTGGCCCTAACCAAGAGGAACACAGGTTATTTATTTATACCTAGTTTTGCTATGTACAAACTGTACAAATGAAATATTGGCTGCCGTTTATACATGTGCAAATGGGTCATGTACAAAAAAACCTTGCCAGGGAGTACAAACTCTGGCAAGGGGATGAACTTAGGAGGGTACTGGAATGGTGACATATACCATTGTTCCAGTTCTCTTGCCTGAATGAGCTTCTTTGCATTGAACTCTAAAAAGGACTATTTTAAGTAAACTTACTAATAAAGGGAAGATCACTGAGAGCAGGTAGTCAGGAAAAGGTACTTATACAGACGTGGAGATTTGAAAATGCTATTTTGACCAAAAAACATGAATGCAATTTAACGAATGAAAATTAGTACGTGTGAACTATTTCAATAAACCAACACCTCAATCATCAGTAATTTATTGACACCAATGGATATAAATTCATACAACTCAATTCTAGACAAATTTGATATAATACATATACTTATTGAAAGATCTGGATCCGATCCAGTTGGATCTGTCCCTCAAGATCCAGATCTGCTATTTTCAGAAAAGTCGATCCAGCCCCCATCCCTACTGTCTAGGATCTGATGCTTGTAGCCTTCCAGATCCAATTTCGATTTAGTCAAAAAAATGGATCCGTCTCATTCTAATTGTGTGCGCAGGTAGTTTATTATTTGCATGAGCACCAGTGTAAATTGGAGAAAATTGAGATCTGATGGAGAAATTTTCAGAAAAAAACGTTTTTCAGCTTTTGGTTGAAATTTCTTAAAACCCTAAATGTGGAAATTATAATGAAAAATATGTAAAATTTTATCCGAAATAAAACATTTTTCTGCAACTTACATTTTCGAAGAGTTCTAATTACCCGAGAATTTCCCATTTGGCAAGTTTCAAAGCTGATCCACCGACATAACAACGTCTTGCTACTTCCATAACCTTTGTTTTAAAGGGACATGAGTTAGTCCCATCGCAAAGATTAGAACCCGGTTCGGGCCTCGACCGGAGTCGAAGGCTGCGCCGGGTCCTCCGCAAAGAGTAGGTCTCCACCGTCTTCTCAAAGAGGAGCTTTCACTCTTCCGAAAAGTTGGCTCTGACCTTCTTGGCGTTTGATTTTTGGTTTATTTATTTGTCCTACAGAATTTGAGCACGGCACCATTTTCAACCTGAAATATCGGGTTAGAATCCCGTTTTCATGAAATGTATACTGTAACGTTAAAACTTTTTATTACTTCGGCAGAAAAACTCGCCATATTATACATGTATAAGGTCCATTCGGAAATCGACTCTCTTCCGCCACCTGCACGTTTTCACTGTTTTTCGAAGAATAATGCAAATTTTCGGTAAAAAACTCGCCGTTCAGCTCAAAATATCGATTTTTGCCTTGATTTTTGACTAAAACTTTGCATATTTAGTAAAATCATTTATCCAGTATATAAATTCAAATTTTGACGTCAGCAATAAAGATCAAAAATTTGCCATTTTTAACCGGAATTTTGTATTTTTGGTGTGTTTTTTTGCCACGCCAGATTTAAAATTTCAAGCCTCAGTCAAAATTAAAAAAATAATTAGATTGGCATTTCGCTTGAACTGTCCAATTTTGCGTCTCTGTGCAAAAATTGAATACAGAATTTAAATCTAGAATTCCCCAAAATCGTCTTTTTTCGTTTCAGTAGATTTCGAACCCGTGAGCAAAATTCTTTCAATTTTAGAAATTCTTGGTCAATGAGTATTTGAATGTCGCCTAGTTGAAAGAGTTTTTTAGTCTGTTTACTATAGTCTGTTTTTTATAAAATGTTTCCAAATAGAAAAGTGACACAAATCAGTTCTGTCGTCAAAATCGTTTACATAGAGCTCTTACAGTGTAATTTTTCACTCGAAAAATTGTTCAAGGTAAGGTCAATATTCCAGTCCTTTTAAATATATTGTTTATCAGCAAATCGTGAAAATCTGAAATAGTACTTGCTTTCCGCTTTCATTTTTTAGAAGCATTTCAAGAAAAACAGACCATGGATATTTTTCAATTTAAGAAATACTAAAAACTGCAATGCGATTTCAGAATATCGCCGAAAATTTTTGGGTATCGTTTTTGAAAAAAAAGAACGTGCATTGAAAAAGCTGAAAATGCTGATCCAACCAGTGGGTTCGGCATAAGGAATTCTGATCAACCTGGTGTTAAAACTACGAAAACAAGTGCTTTCCGTACAAGTTTGCAGCAAGAATCAGCAGTCATCTTGGTTACTGCAACGTAGAAGAGGTAATAATTTTCGTTCTGACTAAATTAGTAAAAATTGACGATGAGGCAATGACGACGATCGTTTTTTTTTTCTGAAAACTTGTTATTATTCAAAAATTTGTTCAGATACTTTTATATTTTTGTTCCTTGGACAGTCTATTTTGACTGAAAACATCATGCATTTGTGCTCCAAACATGACGTGACTGATCTATATTTCGACTCAAAAATGAATGAAACCTGATTAACAATATGCAAATGATAAATGGAGACAGTAGGTGTTCTCAAGTTCGGAAATTGTAAATTTTTTAGTATTTTGTGATCTGTGCACGGGAATTTATCCGCTTGCGATCTGTCATTGCCTGGTGCCTTCCTCTTAACACCCATCTGGTTTAACCTCTGCGAGCCCATAAAGATGTACTGTTTAAAGGCTGCAATGTAGACCTCGTCTACATGGTTTCCCTGGGCCTCAACAACTAGTTGTCTGTTCGCAAACGAACACGCCTGGACATACCACCTACCAATTGCCATCGGCATGATTGGTGCGAAATCCAACTGTAAAAATATCATTAGGGTCACCTACCTAATGGCCGTAAAGACGTCTGAAGGGTCATAGTCCTGAAGCCATCTGGGAATAAGAATTGAAATGATCCATTCCCAAATTTCCTCGGGGACGCATTCTCCGTCAAACATAAATCCGCCCTGCATTGGAACTGTTGGCGGTAATTTTCATGAATCTCGGCCATGGCATCATTGACCATTCTATAAATAATGGACCATTCTTGGCAGTCAAAGGCGAAATAATTGGCGACCTCTGGATTTTCAAATGAGATCGGCCCAATTAGGCGCCTTTGTTCTCTCTGCCACTGCCAATAATCAATCAGAGTTTCAGCAAATTGACCAGGAGTGACAAACTGCCGTGGCTCCCTTTTGGGTTTTTTAACCACCACATTCAGTTTGACCTTCTTGATCAACTTTTCCTCCGATTCAAGATCGGGCTTTACCACTACGCTTCCCGCAGGTATACTACTTTTTGCGGTATAGCTGGTGGGAACGGATTTGGATTTACTAGATGCCGTACTAACCTCTCCGCCAGTTTTCCATACCGTTTGCATCTGAGTATACGATGCAGTGAACGCTGTTGTCCTATCCGATTTTGTCTGGCCTTTGGAGGTCTCCGTTTGCGTTTGACTCTTGGCAGTCTCCATCCTCGTTTGACTTCGAGTAGTCTCTGTTCTCGACTTTCGGCTTGTCGAATATTCTGGGGTCGTGATTTCCTCGGCCGTGTCATAGGAGTCGTTTTCAGAACCGGTGGCGGCCGCTCCTTGTTGCTGTTGACCTTGAGCTGCAAGTCTGCGTACTCTGGCCTTACCTAGCCTTTTCCTACGCCTTACCTTTTCACTGGCCAAGTGTCGGATAAATTTCTCCGACATACCTTCAGCTAACATCTGCTGAACTTTCTCTGGGGAATATACACCAGGGATTCCTTCCTCAGTTATTTTTCCCCTTTTCATCAGCTCTGTTGCTGCAATGGCTGAATCTGAGCTGTCATCAGCTAAAGCCTGCTCCTTCAGCTTTCTTTGAAGTGCCCTCTGATGCAGGAATTCCTGCTGCATCAGCCTTCTTTGTTCCTGAATTTTGGTCTGTAGGGCCTCGTGCCTCGCTTGTTGATCATGATCCTTAGGATCCTTAACTTTTACCAGTATCTCCTGGGTGCATCATTTCCAATCTGACGTCGATTCCCAACATTTTGGTCACTGTTTCATCTATTTGAGTCTGGATCTTTTCCTCTTCAATAGCCTGTTTCTGAGTTTTGACCTCCATCGCGTCTTTATTCTCCGATGTCTGGCCTTCAGACTCCAGAATCTCACCTTCTTCCTCCTCTTCTTCAACATCCTCCTCTGAACTAGACTCAGAGTCTGAATTTCGTATCTTCGGCAACAGTTGCTTTACTTTAGCTGGCAAAACAGCTGGTGCCGGAGGTACAGTTTGCATGATGGTGACGACTTCTGGCTCAGGCTCGGCTGGCTGCTGTACCTGAGTAACCTGAGTTGGCTGTGCCACCACTGGTTGCGTTGGCAGCGGCACCACGACTATGACTGCATCTGCTTGCGTAGCATCGGTGTCCAATGCTGGTTGTTTTGCTTTGACCACCGGCACTTGCGCTTGCGGCTGGGTTTCAACTTGCCCTGACCCTCCGGCTTGCGCCGTTTGGGAAGTAGAGGGACAGTTTATGGGTACTTTAGATATCAACTCACCGGCTGGGGTATAAGTTAGCTTATACCCAGGCATTTCTGAAGCAATTGTTCTCTCCCAGAAGCTTTCGCTGACGAATTCCGGTCTGAGCTCGAGCGGGTTTCGCGGTGCATAAGTCATTGGGTAATTGGTCGGATGTGCGTCTTCCGTCATCGGATACCGCAATCTGGGTGTCAAAGTCTCGAAACCTACATAGTAAAAAGTTACATAATAGTAAGGATTTACCTTGTACGCTTCGTCCTTTAATAACGATTTGTTGTCGCCGATTTGCAGTATTTCTTCGGCTTCTCTAAATCGTAGCGGGACGAATCCAAACCGATTTTGCCACGCATATAGCCCTTTTTTAGATGGAAAACGGAGTTCCGATGGCGGTAACGTTGCTGCTAATTCTAAATAATAAGCCAGGTGGTCGCCTGACTTCCAGGACATGCGTTTTATCATCTCCTGGCCTTCTTTAGTATAACTATTCAAGAAGTTATAATTTAGCAGTGCGCTAGTTTCATAGTCGCACTCTGCTCTTAAATGAGGCCATGCCAAGTGATAGGCCAATGGCATGAACTTACAGATGACCTCTAACTCCAGAGAGTTCTGCTCATCTAACATACCCGAAATTTTGGCCAAATTTGGCGCATAAAAATTCGTTTCATAGGCCTGCCTATGACTTTCTATACCCACTGGGTAATGGTTATTAGCTGAAAACACTTCCTCTGGGATTTCATCGGGCTTCCCAGCCTGTTGCCAGTATAGCTTAGCCTTTTCATGCAGCATCAATTAGATCTTACCGTCTAAATCCCAATAGGTTCCACCTAATTTGAGATTTTCCAGGATATCCTTTGCAATATTAACCCAGTCTGGTATTTGAACATCCTGTATTTCGTCGGGATCGCTATCTTCAGTGTACCCATCATCCTTCATTGGTTTACTATCTCTCGGGAGCAATGGGTAAAAACCACTCAGTAATTGAACTCCTGAGGACGGATGGGGTTACACTCCATAGGTGCCGTATAATAACCTGTGTTATTTCCCTGCATTTGTACTGCCCAATGGTTGTACATTTCACACTTCATCATATGGTACACCATATTAGGCTGTACCTGATCGGTTTCCAATACTGGGGAGCCTAGCCCCATTTCTCTATTTATGTTGCCCGGTATCATTACATATTGCTGATAAAAATGTAAGGCAACATTATTGATCTGTTTGGGATCAACCTTGTCATGGTCGAAAATCTGCATTTGTATCAGCAGTTGATCAGCCATGCCATAGTGAATCGCAGCAAACATAACCAATAACAAATAATATGCGTCTAGAGCTGCGTACTTAAGCTCTTCTGGCAATATTCCTCTTTTGGCAAACCGATCACGGTTCGCCTTTAGTGAAAAATCATACTGATAGGGGCCCACGTCTATTAGATAAAATTCCGTGAACAGTTCCTCGAACCGAAAGGTTTCGGGACAAATACCTGTTTGAAAACACTTTTTCTCCAGGTTAACCCCTACCATGGTTAAGGCGAAACAGTCTAAATCAAAGTAACGACCTTTGGTCTTCCTAAGATATTCCCTTAAGAATACAGTTTTGTCCCTGTCCTTATTATCTGGCCCTGAACCACATATGTTATAAATACTTACCAAGTCCTCCAGTACTGAATATCCGGCGAATAGCATGTCAGAATTGAGGAAGTCGTGGAGGCTTGTCCATTCCTTGAGCATCAAGGTCGTCGTATCGATAACGTAGGTTTGACTGTTGGTTAGCGCGAAGCTTACGTAATGGGCGAATTGTTTTCCCATCAGATTGTCCACCTCTCTTGTTTTGAACAAGGCGGCGACCTTATCCTGATGGACTTTTTCAACATCGAATCCACAAACTGGTTGTCCTCTGAAGATTGATACATCTCGGATGAAGTGGAGTACTTGGCTGACTTTCTCAATGTCTACCATTCGAGGTTCCTTGGGATTAGCCCGCCAGTATCCAAAAGTGGCTTTGAACCACTGGTCCAGTTCATGAATTCTCACGACCCTTTTGATGTTGTAATCTAGAGATTAAAGATACTATTAAGGCCCTGTCATACTTCACCGTGCGGCGCCGTGCGGTACCGGCCGACGCCGCGCGGCGCCGCTTTTTTACTTTTGGATTTTGCTCTTCTCAAAACATGTGTATTGGTTTAGTTGAAACCTGACGGGGCGCCGCAAAAATTACAAAAACCCATTCATACTTCAAAAGCGGTACCGCGCGGCGCCAGCCGGCGCCGCATTTTAGTATGAATAGGACAACTGGGGCCGCGCAGCGCCGGCCAGTACCGCACGGTGCCGAGCGGTGAAGTATGACAGGGCCTTTAATTTCTGTGATTATTCCCCTTTTTTCAGCGTATTTCTAGGTTCTATACTACACTAGCACCACAACATCAAGCGGGTTAAGTTTCACAGAAAATAAATTTAGTGCAGGGTTGTTAGGTGAGCCACTGATATACAAACATTGAGCTGGTAGGCAACTAACACCTTACCAAATTTTACCCTTGCTACCTCTATATGTTGGGGAGGGTAGACCTGATCCGATTGTCCACCACTTGATCGGACACCAATCTCTGACCAGCTGCTTGAGTGACCACCTATGCTACATTTATGGCGCTGTATTTACAATTTTTATAGCGCTCGAGATTGATAATTTTTAATGATTTTGATATCGAAAAAGTGATATAATTTGAATTGAAAATGAATAATTTTTGATAAATTTTAGTGATAAAACTTTGAAAGGGCTGAACCCAAGGTTCTAGGTTTCCCTTGAATCCTCTAGCCCTCGGTGGTATCAGGTATATTTCCAAGTTTGGAAATTTCTTGATTGGCTTTGAGCTTTCGAATCTTGGTACCCCCATTTTTCGTTCCCTCTAAGTTCTAACCTCATCTGCCCTTTGGGGCGCCAAGCTGGTTTTCCAGTGACTTCTGGGCATTACCTGCGATTTCCAAGAATATTTGATAAAAATAAGTTCGAAACTTACCATCAATGAAGAAAAACCGGTTGTCTTGCTGGTGTTGGGGCCTGCCGAATTCAACGTGGCGCTCTGTGTGCAACCACTCGCGCGTCGCAGCTTGTTGGCGGTTCCGCACGCCCTTTCCCATTTCTTTTCTCTTCGAAATCTTTGTTTTCAAATAGTAAATTTACAAATTTTTTAAAAATTTTGAAAGCTGAAAAAGTTTTATCTAGCCGTTCTGCTAATTTCCTTTCTATCGCCGTTCTGGGAATGTTCTACTTCTTCCTTCTGATGGAAGTTTAGAATTCAGATAAGAGGGACAGCTATAATTTGATTTTAGAAAAAATAAAAACTTTGAAAATTAGATTTTTTTGGAAAAATGCCGAAATTATTTTGGGTTGACACTTTGGTCTAAAATTCAGAAGAATTTTTCCCAAAGTCTGAGATAAATAGAAAAATTTACAAAATTAATACGAATAATACTTAAACGCGATAAATATTACAAAATAATACATATTTAATTTAAAAATAAGTACCTACACGCGCGAGATATATACATAATTAAAAAAAATAAGGCGAGATCGCGCATAGGTTCGCCTTGAGCGAATTTCCAAATGATTTCACTTGGTTTGGCGCTCCAGTCATAACTGTTTGCGCCATATTGGAAAGTGATGTGTTTTCATCACATGGCTGTCCTGATTGGCTCGCACTATTCGTGGTAAGACCCTAGTGGTCTCGTAACGAAAATGTTTCAACCTGCTGATTGAAACAGTTTGGCCATTTAGCGGGTTGTCCCAATGTACAATGGTGACAACATTCTCTGCTTCTCGCGAAATGTCTGTAATTATGAACGGACTGGACCATGGTAGTCCTAATTTTTTCTGCTTGTCTACTTTGAGCAGAACCCAGTCCTTTTCTTTGAACCCATTTTGCTTGGACCTTTTATCAAAGTATTTTTTCGATTTTTCGGCAGCACTCTGGATATTTTTAGCTATATCCTCGTAAAGGTTGACTAAATGATTTGTCAACACAAAATTATATGCCTCTGCATTGCTGTCTGGCATCACAATATCATATGCTTTTGATAAGTTTAGCCCGAAGGTTGCCTCGTGACCTCTAAGCAATGAAAATGGGGATTGCCCCGTTGCTGCATGTGGTGTGGCATTATAAGCAAACACCACAGCTCTCAAGTATCTTGGCCAATTATCTTTTTCCTCAATGGCCACCTTTCTGAGCTGCTTGATGAGTGTCTGATTAAATCTCTCCACCATGCCATTACCTTGTGGATGGTAGGCTGTTGTATAAATTTTCTGATACTCTAGTAACTTGCAGATTTCTTTCATTAGATCTGAGGTAAAACAACCTCCTCTATCACTGAGTAGTCTCCGTGGAGTCCCGTGTCTAAATGCAATTGATTGTAGAAAAGTATCTACAACGGTGCTAGCTGACTGATCTGGGATCAGTTCAGCTTCAACCTACTTTGTAAAATAGTCCTGGAAGACTATGACATACGGTCTCTTCTCACTAAGTGGAGAAATACTCACAATATCCACTGATACTCTATCAAAGGGACCTTTTGGAATAATAAGTATCAGTGGAGGAATTTCCGTGTTTCCCTGATTAGCCATTTGACATACTGGACAAAATTTTATCCAGTGCCTGACATCCTTCTCAATTCCAGGCCACCAGAACCATTTCTTAATCATAGCAAGTGTCCTTTTGAAGCCCTGATGAGTCATCATTACGGCAAAGTGGTACTGGTGCAAAGTATTGTCCCTTAGGCAGGATGGGACGACCACTTGATCATCTGATCCGTGTCCAGCTTCGTGGTATAACACCTCATTCTGGATATAAAATCCACTGTGATACTTGGTTGTCCTATTTGGACTCAATCTATCAAAGTATGGTTGTAATACCTCATCTTTTCTCTGCAAGAGGGCCATGAGATCATCTCTAATGAGCCCTTTTGGCAACTCATTTTCTTTGGGGTCTGCCAAAGTAAATTCCGGTTCCTTTTCCAGGTATAATCAGGTACTCTTTTTTCCTTACCTTTCTCCTGGTTTCCCCTACTTACGTTTTCCTCGCCCTGATTGCCATCAGGCTGGACCTGAGTCTGATTATCTTTTTCCACTTCTTTCGCCATGCTCCTTGTCGTTAGGGCATTTACCAAGTCTGCAGGCGAGGTTGAATCTGGATCACCCTCCGAATCTTCTGGATATATTTGGGTGAATCTTGGACTTATATCAGTCCTCTGATTTTTCTTACCTTTTGGCTCTGAAAATAATGGAGTACTGTCTTCAGGATTCCGATCTGCCAGAATTCTGAATCTGTTTACCAAATTAAGATGCTTTTTCTCAATAAGCTGCGCTTCCAGATCTTTCAGATTTCCAGACTCTCGATTATCCTCTGAGAACATGTGTTCCCATTTTGGCGGTATCTTTTCCGCTTGATCATCTGGTTCATCCATCCTTGGCAAAAAGTCTATGGCATTTTGTTTTCCAGGCACATACTCTAGTTTATGGTTGAACTGCGAGATGAGTGGGTACCATCTCTTCAACTTACCATTGGTCATGGCATTGACCTTCATTGACAACAAAGGTTTGTGATCAGTTCTTATGATCACCTTATGACCTACTAGGTAGTGCTTGTATAACTTTAAGCCATACACTATTGCCAAGAGACCCGTCCAAAACCTTAGAAATGGCACTGACAATAGTGCTTCTTTCAGGCTCCTAAAAGCCTGATGGTGAACCTCCGTGATTTCCCAAACACTGTTCTTCCCAGTTAATTTATACAATGGTTCAGCATGTTTAGCCAACCCTGGTATGAACTTTTTACACCACTGCAACATACCTAAAAACCTTTGCAGTTTACGTTTAGACTCTGGGAATGGGAAATCATTTATTGCTTTGACCTTTTTCGGATCTGGGGAAACTCTATCCGAATTTAAGATATGTCCTAAAAAATGAACTCTCTCAGGCAGGAATTCACACTTCTCCGGCTTCAAGGTCAAATGAGCCTTTCTTAGAGCTTGCAGGACTAGCTCTAAATTAACTAAGTGTTTCTCAAACGTATTTGAGAACACAATAATATCGTCTATATACACTAGATAGATCTTTCATACATATGGATGCAAAACTCTTTCCTTCATACGCTGGAACTCCGCTGGCGCATTTTTTAGGCCAAAGGGCATGACTTTAAATTGATACAGCCCTTCTTGGCATATGAAAGCAGTTTTTTCCTTGCTTTCTTCATCCATTGGCACTTGCCAATACCCTGACTTGAGATCTAGGGTGGAATAAAACTTTTCTTTACCTAAACAGTCTAGATAGTCATCCATTCTAAGAATGGGATACTTATCATCCTTGGTAACATCATTTATACCCCTAAAGTGCACTACAGGTCGCTTGGTACCATCCTTTTTACCTACTAGAAATAACGGAGCTGCCCAAGGCCACTTTGATGGCTCAATTACACCCTTTTTGAGCATATCTTGGACATGCTCACGAACATGTGGCCGTAAATTAATAGCAGTCCTGTGGTACCTTTTTGCCACAGGTGCTGCATCGCCTGTATTTATTTTACAGGTCAAATAGGGTGTAGTAGTTGGAGGATCAATGGGCAAGCTGAACACCTCTCTATATTTTGCGAGACATCATAAAGCTTGTTCCAATTGTTCTGATGGTATGTTGGATTTAGCCAGCATATTGTACAAAGCTTCCTTGAATGCTTTCTCATCCGATTGAGGAGAATCAGGTCTAGCTTGAACTGCACAAGTTTGCAGCTTCTCGAAATCCTCAACTATCTTCCCCTTTAGTTGATCTTGGTTATTGGCGTCACACAACACTGAATTAGTATGGCCAATTATTTGATTACTTTTCAAATGGCATCCTGATCCTGTGTTGTTGGATACCATAACTACAAAATCATCTTTTGTACCATCTACTATGGTACTATCTATGTGGAACTTTTCTTCGTTTTCTTCAGACTCTATTATGATTCTGTTCAGACGGTTTTCGCCTACCTTATCCCAAAGCTTTGCTTTCAGAAGTATATCAGTACCACTTGGTAAGTAAATGGGATTCACACTCACCACTGGCACCGAAACCTTTAGCAGGCAAATCTTTGGCTGATATTGGTCGGCAGCGCTCATTGTGGATTTCGTGGCGCTCGTGGTCATGACCTATCCACAATTTGTTTGGGGCTGGTCCGGCGTCACATATATTCACTGTTGACGGTTGTTGAGTGTCATCGTCCTATTCCTGAAATCTATTATGGCTCCTACCTGAGGATGAGCCAAAAAGTCTGTTCCTACTATTACATTTTCACCTGCTTCAGGAATTACAATTGCTTTAAGGGGAAACTGTCCACACAATGTATCCATCCTAAATTGGATATACCCATGGGCTTGGACTGTCTTACCGTTGGCTACAGTAACATTTAATATCCTCGGATATTCAGTGTAATCTGGGTCCAAAGTTTCCTTCAGAAACTTAGCCGACATGACAGTACACTGAGCTCCTGTGTCAATTAAAGCCAGTGTCTTACGACCTCCTATAACAACCTCAATGTGGAATGGGGCTGTTCGGGGGTACGTATCCAGCAAATGTTGTTCCTGAGGACTAGCTGGTGTGCCCCTCTTTACTAATTGTACTGATGGTACTACACATTGTGGCGCAATTGCCTTCATTTGAACAATGCTACCTAACACAACATTTGGACAACTCACTCTCTGATTTACTTCACCCAAAGGACTTATTTGTGATTGCCTTGCAACCATTACACTCAAATAATCCTTCTGGGGTGGCTGATTTGTGAATTGACCCTGTTGAAGAGTCTGAGTCGGACCCATAATAGCCTGAGGTGGCTGAGGATGCTGTAGTGCAGCTTGCTGTTGGTATTGCTGCATCTGTTGGAACTGCTTTTGCAGTTCTTTCTGTCTTTTGAATTCCAGAAACTCGTTATAGTCGGAATTCTGTTGATAACTCTCATGGCTATCCTGATAACCTGAATAGCCTATGTTATATGCACCTCTACCCCTACTATTGAAATTGGCATTAGGGTAACCTCCTCTACCTCTATAGTTACCTCTAGCAAAAGTGTTAAAGCCTCCCCTGTTGAAGCTAGGGAAGCTGGCTCTGCCTCTGCTCCTGCGCTCGGACAACACTCTCAATGTCCTGCAGTCTGCAGTATTATGTGTTATGTTCTTATGGAACTCACACTATGGCTTTGTCGGATCTCGGGAAACTTGACCTCCCTGGCTGGTGCTGGGTATGGCCACATCAGACTGATTTTCCATTTGCCTATTATCAACCTTTTGCTGAAGCTGGTCGAACCTTTTGATCAGTTGTACCATCTCTTTAGAAATTTTTAATAGAAGGGATTCCTTCTTACCTTTTTCGGTCTGAGCCCTAGGGGCTTCCCGAACTGGAATCTCTTCTATTTTAGGAAAATCACTCCTTGACCTTTGGGTTTGGGCCAGTACCTGATTACCTACAGTTTGATATGGTTGCCAAAACCTTTGTCTCTGGCCCTGTTGATATCCCTCTGACTGATTTCTAGCAACTACAGCAATTTCAGGATCATGCCCACTTGGCATACCTACTTCATTAATAACAATAGGATCCTGTTGTGTACCCTTGGGTCTGTGTCTCTGAAAGGCATTTTTTACCTACGTTCAATGTCAAGAACCTCTACTGCTAGATCATACCAGGCTCTAAAGGTATGTTTTGAATTCTTCAGACTGAAACGTGGGATCACTCTTGTATATAAAGGTGTCAATAATCAGCCTCTGTTTGGACTGATAGTCTAAATCACCTTTGACTAGTTCCACTAATATACTGACCCTTTTTAGAAACTCTAGGACCTGTTCGTTGGGTCTTTGTTGGATCTCAAATAATTCCCTTTTTAACATTTCTAGGTTACACTCAGGTGCAAAGACATTTATAATGGCTCTCCTGGCCTCCCTATAGGTCATGCTGTCTCCTGCAACAGCGTTCGGTCTACCCTTAGAAAGCCTCAGCAGTGCTTCATACTTAGCTGATTCGGGTGTATCCCTACGAAATTCCCCTTCAAGTGCTGTTAAGAAGCTAAGCACCTGTTGTAGTGTGTTTTCCGCCGATTTTTCATTATTTGTCAAATTACGTCATAGGCCCGCAGGTGGCAAGTGGAGAGAGCAACGCGGACCACTGGTGGCCATCTTACTGTAGCGCACGTCGGTACGCGTGCGCTGGTCTCTCTCAAATAATTCGTTACGTATCCTTTACGTGTATTTTATTTTTCTTTTACTAGTTGTGTGCCCCGCCGGCCACCACTAGTACGCATTAGCCGCCTCCCACCACGTCTCTTTCGTTTTCGCTCGCCCGTGCGTGGGAGTAGAAATATTATAGTCATTTTTTATTTTCGTCTCGCCCGTAACGTTTTGGTCACGTAAGTTTTCGTACGTTTTTGTATAGTAATAAATAGGTAGGAGAATCCCTTTTATTTTAGTAAGTGAGAAAAGAAGGGAGACAATTAAAGAAACTAGGTTTTCTTTAATTGTTGGGAATAATTTTCATTGTCGGGGTTTAAGTACTAATAATCAAGTTATCGGGTAAACGTGGGCGTGGGACGCACGTACATTAAGGCCGCAACCTTGGAATCCCAATCCTGCTCACGCCGCATCATCCCCGACCGCAACCAAGATATAACACTGGTGACCGTTTGGATTGTACGTTGCCGCTCCCCGCTGTTGCGTTGCATCCGAAGAAATTAAAGTATTCAAAATTCGACCCCGCCGTAGCTGCGCCAAAGGTTACAAACGAGGTTATTATACCTTGCAAAAAAAGATGCCAACGGTAAGCCACAAACCGCCGGACTTCACTCGATTTCCGTCGCGCTCCAGTTCTCCTAACGCCGCCACAGCCGCACGCTGCGCCTTAAGTTTTGACCAGATGATGTTGCCGCGACCGTCAAATATTACGCAATCGACAGCGGTACCCACGGTAAGCCTCCCGCCCCATAATCCGCCCTTGTCTAATTTCAGCACTCCTGCGCTCGACGGGACGGCACAGCCGCAAGCACCGCTCATCCCCGCAACTGCGACGACGAACATTTCCCAAACTCCGCGGCTTGTAAACCAAAACCTTCATGCCGCCGCCGAAAATCGCCTCAGCGCGCCGCCCGCATCGCAAATGCCGCCACCGCCCGCGCCGGCTCGCAGTAATGATGACCAAATTGTCGCCAGAACCGACTCTTCCAAATCCTTTGTCAATATTGAACCGCCGCAAGCCCCAGCCGCCACCCCTGCTTCAGCAAACGATCACCGCAGCAGTCTCGCTATCGCAAACGCCAACGAAGTCCAAAATTTTCGCATAGAAGCACGCGACGCGCTGGAACAACTAAACACCGCCGCCGCGCGTATAACTAACAATGTCCCCACGGTACAAACCATTGATCAAATTATCGGCGCCGTCTCCGATCAATTCCAAGCCCAACAATTACGCGTTCAACGCGAAATTCAAGAACAAACAAAAGCCACAAATGCGCGTTTCGCCGCGCTCGCCGAGCAAATGCAACAATTGATTTCCACAACCGCCGCCGCGACGCACGCGCGTAATCCGCCTACACCAAGACCGCCGCCGGTGTCCTCACGGTTTCACGGCGAGGAGACAAGAGATGTTTATATCCCTAACGAAACTCTCCGCGAAACTGAACCGGCTCCAGTCTTTGGCAGGCTACCAAACCAGGTCAAACCCAAAGCACCGTCGACGGATACCTTGTATAATAACGAATTCGCCCGCAGTACGCGCGCCGATGAAGATTTACACCGTTCCGCGCTTCAAAGACGCCCACCGCCAGGGGCAAACCAGTTTGGCTTTTCAGATTATCCACCCGAGGATTATTATGAACACCCGCACCCTCGGTACGACATGCCGCGCACATCTCATCGTGAAGAAGATAGCCGCATCAAAACAATCGTCGACAATATGCATCCATTGATAATCGACAGCGCCGCAACAAATAAACGCCTGTTACGCTTCTTCATACGACTGGAAAATGAGTTCGGCTACGACGCCTCCAACCACGTAAAGATGAGTGCCCTCCGCCGACTTACCCGCGATACGCCGAGCGATATGATTCAAGACATGACGCGGTACGAAGACGCCAAACATTTGCTCATGTTCCAGTTGGCGCCCGATTGCAATCCGATGACCCTAAAACGCGAACTCGCGTCAATCACGCCAGAAGCTGGAGAGGAACCCGCCGCATTCTTGAGTAAGGTAATGACTTATGTTCAACTATTGTATCAGCATGAAGATCAAACTTTCCGGCATAAACAAGTAATTGATACCTTTTTGACCAAAATGCCTGTTTTCTATCAACTCACAATTGGCGAACAAGCAAAGGGTTTCACAAATGTTCAACAACTGGCCGACGCCGTAGCCAAAGCCCGTAGTGTCCTCAACGCAACTAAAGCCGAAATCGGAACCGCGGAACGACCCATTCTGGTAAATCAAGCCGATCAAGATGCACCACCTCCGAAGTCGCCGCAACCGTTTGATCGCCGTTTTGAACGCCGCCGCAGCATGGACCGTCCTCAAAATCGCTACCGCGAGCGCTCTCCCTCAATGGACCGCAGGACGCAAAACACGGCGATGCAACCCAATAAATTCGTCTCTTTCCAACCACAAGCAATTGAACCACCGCCGCCGCAACCGCCGCGCACGGAGATGCTTCTGGAACAATTGATTCAACGATACGACCGCGACTATGAAGAAAGAAAATCTCGACAACGCCCTGAAGAAACGGTACCCAACAATAGGCAACAAAGTCCGCGCCATCCATCTCAGAACAGAGAGCCGTACGTAAATCGCTTTGACCGATCCGCCAGCAGAGACCGCGCGCGCCCGACGCAACCTACAGGCCTGTGGTGCGACGCTCACAAATCCCGCACTCACAACACAGAAGATTGCGTCTGGCTCAAACGGCAAAACGCTCAACAATCAGCCCGAGTTGAACCAAATCGCTCAACTTACGCCGCCCAACCACGGCAAGTTGATTTCCGAAATAATTCAAACGACGTCCGTGGACAACGTGATTGGCGACCCCGCCGCGGAGGACCGCCCCAACGAGGAGCGAACTACGCCCGCGGCGCGCGAAACCATTTCTATGAAGGTAATCCTATACAACGCCCAAATGATTTTGTTCAGAATACCTACGCCGTCTACCCGAACCATCAATTTCCGGCGCCATGGGAACAACATATTCATTACAACGTGGTACCGGCTCCATACGTCACAACGCCAACAGATTCATCGCGCGCTAGTTCTCAATCTTCAGAAATGCAAATTACCTTACCCGCCCTTCCGGCACCAAACACCGCGCCCGTACCTGCGCTCGAAACACGCGTTAACAATCATTCAACGTCCGCGGCCAATATGGTCGTTCCATCCAAAGAAATCGCTTCCGCCGCGCCGATTGTCAGCCCCGGCATCGTCCGTTGGAACGCAACAGGCCGCGCTTTTCAAGATCCCTGTCATATTCGTTCGTCCGTGTGTCAAATTGATAATCTCACACCATCTTCCAAATCGTTTGTTCGCAAGTACGCTTCTACGAGAGCTTTCCAAATCCCAATCAAAATTGGAGCCGTCAAAGCACACGCGCTCATCGATACAGGTGCCCAATGCTCCGTCCTCTCATCAGGTTTGGTCAAACGCGCTTTCGACAAACAATCGCTTCAACTCCCGATATGTGGAAAAATTAAAGTAGCCGACGGCGCCGTAGTCAACGCTCACGGCCCGGTAGTTGTCACAATGGAATCCGCCTTCGGAGAGCACATGATCAAATGCGTAATTCTTGACGACGACGGAAACGATCAATTCATCATCGGAACCGATTTCCTCGCGCACCCCGACATCCACGCTATTTTAAATTTCAAAGACAATTATATCGAAATTCAAGACGTTAAACTGCCGCTCAAAGTAATCGCCTCGATCCGCCCGCAAACGGAATTGTTTCTCAACGCCGCTAACGATAACGTTTTAGAAGAAATACCCGAGGACGAACGAGTAAGTTGTTATGATGATAAATCTGATATTTTTAGCCAACCCGAAGAAATCGAAGTCGAACAACCAATTCGGCAGGCTCAACCTGGTCCACACCAACCGCCCCCTAGGCGGTTGGAGGTTACTGAGCTCGCCGAACCAATTTTTCTCGTCGCCCAAGCTTCCGTTTCGATTTCACCGCACTGCCAACAATGGGTCAAAAGTAGCGTTTTTCCCACAACATCGGCGACAGTGCCCGATGTTATTGTACAACCACTCGCCACGGATAACGTTGCCGCAGAGCTCCCGGTCGAAACCGCAGTGGTCAACATCACCAACGACCATTGTCCACTCCTTTTCATCAACAATACGCCGAACAGTATAAAACTACGACCAAACCAACTCATTGCGATGGCAAAGCACACGCTGGAGTATTCCGAAACCCACGCCGATTGTCAGATAGCAACCGCCGCCGCCGACCGCGACTTAACCGACCACGAGCCGGCCGCATTGGATAAATCATTCCCAGGCAACACCGCACAACAAAAGCTGGAGTACGCCCTGAACAAAATGACGGAAAAGACGTATGTTTCTACCACCCAAAAAGAGAGAGCCCTCAGGATGCTCCGACAGCATCGCGACGTTTTCAGCCTCCCCGGCGATAAACCAACCATCACTAGAGAGTTGACCGTCAGCATCGACACCGGCACCGCAAAACCAGTTTCCCGCCATTATTACCGCGCCGCGATGGAACAAAGACCGATTGTCCGTCGCCACATTCAAGAAATGCTTGACAACGATTTTATCGAACCATCTCGCTCGCCCTGGGCAGCACCGCTATTTTTGGTAAAGAAAAAAGACGGCTCGTGGAGACCCGTTGTTGATTACCGCGGCATCAACGATGTCACGCCGAGCGACAAATTCCCAATCCCGCGCATCGACGACTACCTAGACGCAATGGGACACGCAAAGTTCTTCACCACGCTCGACCTCAAAGCTGGGTACTGGCAAGTACCCCTCGACGTCAATTCGCGCAATAAAACAACCTTCATTTGTCAAGAAGGTTTGTTTCGTTTCAAAGTTTTACCGTTCGGCTTGAAGAACGCGCCCGCCGAGTTTCAACGCTTAATGGAACGAATCCTCCGCCCGTATATCTGGAAAATCTGCCTCGTCTACATCGACGATATCATCATTTTCTCGAACTCGTTTGAAGAGCATTTGGAACACCTTCAAATCGTTTTTGACGCCCTCCGCGCTGCCAATCTTACGCTTCGGCCCGACAAATGCGAGTTCCTGCCGCCGCAAGTCAAATTCTTGGGACATCTTCTTAGCGCCCGCGGAATCGCCGCCGATCCCGAGAAAGTCAAAGCGATCGCCGAATACGAATTTCCGAAGACTAAAAAAGGTATGCAAAGTTTTTTAGGTCTAGTTCAATGGTGCAAGCGCTTCATTCCGAATTTGGCGACATTGTCCAGTCCTTTGTACGGACTCTTACGCAAAGACGCCCAATATTTCGCCACGGATGAACATCACGCCGCTTTCAAAGGCATCAAAACAGCCCTTACGTCGTCGCCATTTCTCCGATATCCCGTCTACGATGGCAAAGCTCAATTCGTTATTCAAACCGACGCTAGTACGACCGCCATCGGAGCAATTTTGTATCAAGAAAACGAAAACGATCAATGGGTCATCGCCTACAATAGTCGCGTACTCACCGATGCCGAAACCCGCTACAGTACAACTGAGCGTGAATGCCTCGCCATTGTATACGGCTTCCGAATGTACCGCCACTATGTGTACGGTCAGAAAGTTATTGTCCGCACTGACCACAAGCCCCTTGAATGGCTCAAAGACGAAAAACATCGTAATTCACGACTTCAGCGCTTCGCGATCAGCTTACAAGATTACGATTACAAAGTGGAATATGTTAAAGGTAAGGATAACGCTTGCGCTGATTTTTTGTCTAGGAAAGATGACCGCGACAAATGCCCGACCCAAAACGCTGAAAACTTGACCGCCAAGATCTTCCGTGAAAATTTTCACCCTGCTGGTGCAACTACGGAAACCGACTTAACGGTACCGGAAACACGCCCAGCAGTGGCTCCACTATCCACGGAAGTCGACGCCGAAATCAACGCCATCACCCGTGCGATGACAAGAAAGACCATCAGTTCACCCACACTCTCTAATTCAATGCCTAAGGATGCCGACCACGAACCGCCTCCGGCCGAAGCCATTACGATTGCCGCTCACGAAGATGTTTTAAAAGCTCAAGCCGCAGATCCAGCCATAACAAAAATCATCGCCTCTCTCAAGACGGATAACGCCGCCAAACACCCGCCGATTTTCTTCCTCGAAGATCAACTTTTGTACCGGCATATCAAAGATGTCAAGCAATTAGTCGTACCCGCCTCATTGGTCGACCAAACTCTTCATCAATTCCACGGCGCGAAAATTTTGAATCACCAAGGAACCAATCGTACGCTAGCCGCCATTAAAGCTCACTTTTGGTGGCCCCGCATGGAAGAGGACGTTCGGGATTGGATCAAAACCTGTAAAATTTGTCAACTAACAACACCGCGCACGTCACCGCCTCCGCCGTTGTTGCCAATTCAACCCAAGCATCCATTCGAAATTGTGGCTACCGACATCGTCAACATTTCGCCAGTAGGTGAGAAGCGCCCCTACGTTATTGTTTTTCAGGATTACTTTACGAAATTCGTATCCGCGCATCCGATACCGGATCAGAAAGCCTCAACAATAGTGGAATGTTTTATTAACAACGTCGTCCTTACGCACGGTAGCCCACTTGTACTCCTTTCCGATCAAGGTGGATGCTTTACGTCAAAACTCATGCAAGATATTTGTGAACTTCTCAAAATTCGAAAAGTCAAAACAACGGCGTACCACCCCCAGTGCAACGGAATGGTCGAACGTTTCAACCAAACATTGATCGCTCAACTCAAAAAATATACCGCTGACGATCCAGACAACTGGGAGCGATACCTGCCCTACGCCGTGTTCGCTTACAACGCTACGCCGCATACAGCCACACGACATTCGCCGTTCAGTCTATTACGAGGATATGAACCGCGCATCACCTTCGACTACGACTGCGCCCGCCGCCTCACCTTACCGTTGAATTACGACGCTTATCAACATATTTTAACGCAAGCCCAACTTAAGATGCACGAAAAGATCAAAGCTAACCTCGATGCCGCAGCCGCCGCCAGCAAAGAATATTTTGACCGCAAAGCTCGAAGACGCGACTTCGCCGTCAACGACTTAGTTCTTTTGACCAACACGCGAAAAGCCAACAAGATTCAACCCGACTTCATCGGGCCTTTCCTCATCACGGACGCTTCCCGCGCAGCCGAAAACGTTGTTACCATTGACGCACTCGACGCGCCCGGCCGCCCGCAGACCGTCTCCATAACGCGTCTAAAACCGTTCATCCCACGACCGGCAAAGAATACGTTTGACAACGAAGAAGGTGGACCCCGCACGCCCCACACTTCCCGCCGGCAATAGTTCGCTTTGAAATTTTCCTTTTGTGATACGGCGCTCATCACGCCGCGTTGTACATAATCCTTGTGTTTGTTTAATTTAGATCATGGCGACTTCGATAACGAGCAAGGATGCACGGCAGTTCCAACGTTTCCACCCAATACGTCGTTTTTGCCTTCAACCGACTTTACAATGTCACTTTACATCCTGCCCCGGTTTCCACACCTTCGCAGTAGGAGGGGGTTTCTTCTTTAATGTTAGGTTCTGTTTGGCGCGAGGCCATTCGGTTTACTTCCGCCCGACCCTGGCCGCTATCACTCTCATAAGACTAAATGGGAAAGGTTGATTTTACTCTCCATTAACATAGTGGTGTTTGTGTTGCTTTTCGTAATGATAGTGTTTGCATTTTCCTACTTTACACTTCCTTCACCTTTCAGCGGCTTATTCTTTTTACTATTTCATTTCCATCTTTCGCTTCCATCAGCAATAGTCGCATTTTCCAGCCGCTCTCAAAAATTTCATTTTTTCAAAATGACAACGCCGTCGACCGCATCATCCTCCACGGCCGACGACCCTCCGCCGTATCGCGAATCGATAAACGTAAACGAACGTTACGTCCGCTGGGCCGAACGGCAGCCCCACCAGAACGACTTAAGTTTCGCCTGCGACGGTATTTTCTCATTTTATGCTCTTGCTGCTTATACTTGCATGCTTTTGCTTGGGACCCCATGAGTATCTCCCCCTCTGTAGTCGTGGGTCAGAGTTCCATGGTCAGCCGCCGCGATCCCGCCATCGTCAAGTTGTGGCCCCCTCAGTCCACAACCGGCCGCTGCCTTGATTTCCGCATACCACAACTCTCGTTATCTCGCTATCGTAGCCCGATCCAGTTGTCCAAGTGCGCCCATCAAGGTGACATCGCCGCCCAAGCCAACGCCGCCTCAAAGCATGTGTACTTCTCACGAGTTGACAACACCACCCGCTTTCCTCTTCATTCATGTTTACATCATCCTTTAAACCCCATGTCGTTCATTCGACGTGGCGTCCCATGTGTCATTGATGAGTATCGCATTCGCTCTTGTTTAGAAAACAACGTCAAACGCCTAACTCGCGTCGCCGATTTGGAGTCGTGGTACATTTCAATGTACGCGCGACCCCCGAACGTCTTGCCGCCGCCGATTTTCCTTTCACCCGGAAGTTTGGGACAGGCCTTGGCCGTCCAACCCACACCAAACTTCCGTGGCTACACGCTGGTCGGCTTTGACACCGAATCAATCACAGCCGCCGACTTCAAACAGTTTCAATGCACAGTTCAAATGCCAGCCGACTATAACGCGTCTAGTTATCCCCGCTACGTTCAACTCGCATTTCCGAATGGCACCATGTTCGTCTTCGAAACGTTCACCGCCACCCCAGAAGATTGGACCGCGCTTTTCGCCCTAGTCGACGGCGACCACACCATCGTAGTTTCCTTCGATGGAGCCGACGACTGGGCGGGAATCTACGCGCTTCTGGGCACCCAATTTCGCACCGACCGGCAAAAGAAAAACAAAGATCCCGTCGTGAAAGCCATCCACTTCGACGCGTACCGCGTCATCCGCAATATCGACATATCGCCGTCACTGTACGAGTTGGCCCGCCGAATCGGTTTCTTTCCGGAAAAACGCACGCTCAAAGCCACAGTTTCCGCAATGTGGGCGCTCGACGTGTCAAAGCTCACCTTACGCTTTCCCCACGCTCTACGCTTTTTCAACAATCCATCCACGTCGTTCCTACAATCCGACGTCCTAGCATACGCGGCCCTCGACGCCTATTACCCGCTGCTACTGTTCTTGGCATTTGGTCGTTACGGCTTCATCCCCGAGGTCTACAACGCGCCCGCGTTGTTTCCCCACGACTCGTTGGACGCCGCCGAAATCGACCACCTCGCCGAGTACGTCATCGCCACTTTTCACAACGTCGCGCTGTCGGATGTCTTGCCTCCCGACTACGCCAACCGGATCTACCCGACTACGTCACAAGTGGCCTTGCCCGCGATCATGCGAGATGAAGTTCTTTCGGCATACAAATTTTTTATGTATGATTGCACATCGTCCGACCACGGTCGGTCTTTCTGTTTAGGAACGGTTCCCAACGGCTTCAAAGACGTCAAATCCTTGACGCGGACAACTCACCCGAAGCTTCTCCCCGTTCCGAAAGTGCCGAAAAAGAAGAAAAAGAAACAGAAAGACGAATGGAACAAGTCACCAGACGTCTCCGACGACGAAGACCCGGCTCTAAAACCGCAATCAGTGTTCGATGATCCTAAACGTCTTCAAGCAGCCGTTACGTCGGCCATGAAAAGCAATCTCACCCACCGCATCATCGAGTTGCTCAACTTCCCGCTTTCACCGATATACAAGTTGGCCGTCCGCGATCGTATGCCTTACAACGATCCCAACTTGCCGCCGCTTCCCCACGAAGTCGAAGATCTTTGGACCGAACGCGTAGCCGCCGACCAACCCCTACGCGAGCGCACTTATAACGGTACCCATTATCGTTATCACCCTTCAACCTTCCTTAATTTTTTACAGATTGATGGAGAGTGGTTCCGGAAGCTAACGACTTTTATGCCGTTAGCCGCGCTCCTAGCTTCACCATGCTCCGCCGCGGAATACGCCTGGGTCAACGACGTCCTCCTCCGCCACGCGCAATCGATGACGCCAGATACACGTGCCGTGTTCTACGAATGCATGTGGTACCGCAGCGATGGCAACCCCAATTCGCTTCTCACGACTTGGATGAACCGCATTCCGGAACGCGAGCCCAGTTTTTCGGCCGACCCGAGCACGTACATTTGCAATCGCTTTGCGTTACGCCCGATCGTGTTCGACGAAAACTTCCATATGGAAACATCGGTCGAAGAGGTTGAAATCGATGAAAACGATTATACGGCCAATCCACATAGCCGTTTCCATTTTTATTCAACGTTCATCGCGCTCATCGACCACCAAAACCGTCTTTCGTTCCCCGCGCCGGTGTATGCGTACCCCATGCCGACTACGGCTTCGGTGCACACGCTCACCGCCGAGGAACTTCTCGACCGCCCCACCGACGTTGAAGTTGAACCCGCCGACGATGAACTACTTGAAACGCCAATTTTCGATCTCAACATAGCGAAGCTGCCGCCGTCAACGGACGCGTCGGCCCTTCCTATGGTACCCGCGCCTTCCGATATTACCGCAACTGCCACGCAAATCAACGATTTCCTGAAATTGACGCTAGACGAAATTTCCAACATCGCTCCGGCCCCGATGGACGAGTCCACACCCGTCCAACCCGCCGCGATTGACTCCGAGACAATGACGTCAGAGCAAATGTTGACTGACATACCCGAAGAGAGTACGGTGGACCAATCCACGTCTATGGACGTCGCCTCTATGGAACCAGCCGCTACGACAATCACCACGGCACCCGCCGTGGATCCACGAATATATTTGGCGACGCCGGCGGCTTTGCCGGGACCTCCGCTTATCGCTACTGTTGCCGCAGCCAGGTATAGTGCTCCTGTACGTTTTTCGCAACAGTTTATTTCAGCTCCGCAATGGGACGCTTTGGCCGCAGCACTGACCGCGCATCATTTCCCGCCACCGCCGCCAGGTATGTTATTTCCCGAGCACCAATGGAAAGATTTCCCCGAATCGTTGAAAGAACAAATACAACAAATTTTGTTGCCGCAACCGACGTTGATCGCTTCGGCCCCGCAAGTAGCTCAAATGGCTCCTGCGATGGCCCAACCCGTCACGCAACCACCGGCCCCGTTACCGCCGCCGGTCATTACGCAACCGCAAGCGATCTTGCAACCGCCGCAACCAGCGATTCTACCGCCGCCGACGGCGCCTGTGGATGTCCAAACCCCACAGGCATCCAGCACGTCCGTGCCGGCTTTAGATCGTTATGGTAATCCCATCCGAAGACCCGGGCGGTATGAACATTCGATAAAACGAAAACAACAGCTCCAGGACGAAACAGCGCACCGCAAATCGCACAAGACAAAAACATCGGACGAACCGAGTACACGGCGTACACCGCCACCCAGCACCTCGCGTGCTGAGCGCGGCCGAACGCCCAGTGAGCGCACCACTCGACGCCGTGAACAACGCGATAAGCAAAGAACCCGCGAAGAAGCCGCATGCTCTTCGCACGCTACGTCAACGCCGAAACCCAAACGCGATTCTTCCAAGACAGCAGCGTCGGCAACGTTACCGCTGCCTGATCGCAAACCAGACAGCCACCGTTCACACCACGAGTCCCATTCTCGTGACGACCGCCATCGAAAAGAAACGAAACAAACCCCAGCAACTGGCAGGGATAGCCGCCAACACGAACGCCGCGATGACGCACCGCCGCATCGTACTCAGAGCGAACAAACCCGTAAGGTGCACACAACGGGTTTCTACGAAGAACACTATCGCCACGGTTTCCGCCGTTCACCTACGAAATTAATCGACTATATTAGCCCCTTGCACCGAGACGCCGAAATCCAGCGCCGCCTGGAAGCTCTAAAGCATCCGCCAAAGGATGAATTCAAAGCCCCACTCCCGCCGCCTCCTATGGACGTGGAGCCCGCAACGCCCTCGACTACGCCTACGGTAACGTCGCAGCCGCCCACGGCTCCGACAACCGCCATAACGACCGCAGTAACCCACACCACGTCGCTGCCGCCTACGGCCCCGACGTCGGCTCCGGTTACCGCGGTCACACAGCCGCAAATGATCATCACCACCAAACCGGTCCTTGGAGTTCCGTTGCCACCAAGTTCCGCGCCAGCAATCAAGCCCCGGTTGCCTAGCGAGGCTAAGCGCTTGCCGAACTATACGCGATTCCGTACTACCGATAAGCCGCATGCTGTTACGATTGCCACGCCGGGCTATCCGCCACATATTGACCCGGCCGTTGAATTTTTCTCACCGCGCACGATGCACGAGATGGTGCTGATCAACTTTTTCGGGCGCCTCCGCATTCACATCATTATGCCGGTGCACATACGCGCCACGAACGCCTCGTTGGCGCTGTATCAGTATTTCCGCGACCACTACCGCCCCTCGTACGTAGAACAGCAACCACCGATCTCGCACGCCGTTGCCACGGTAATATTGAAATGGGTCGCCAGTCTTTGGGCCGAGGAGCTCGGCGTCGTTGACGCCGTTCACACCGCCCATTTGACGCTCTTCCTCTACGAAGCTCGCGGCCTGGACAATCCTTCGTGCCTGCTCCAAGCCTACAACACCGCTGTCGGACTCATCGACAGCTGGATGGCTTACCCAGACTACGCACCGTTTCCACAGCCGCCCGAACTCGCCGACGTCCGAAAACTTTATTTACAATACCATAGCGAGACGGATCGCCCCGCGCCCGTGCTGCGTCGGCACGATTTCTCCGCCCGGTGGAACCTTTTGCCACCGCGACCGTTGCCGCCAACAGGGACGCCGTCCGACAAACCGTCGTTAATCGCGACTCAGTTACCAGCGCCAGGCGTTAACCCGCTATCGCCGCTCCCGCCTCAAATGTCAACCTCGTCGTCTCGCCGCCGGGATACCTCTGACTACGGTCGATCCCGCTATTCTCGTAGCTACCGCTTTGACGGCCACGAAGATCCATACGATCCCCACGGCTACCACATCGAACGCCAACGAGAAAGAGAAGGAGAACGAGAACGAGACCGCCGCGATCCGCCACGAAATCACCGTTCAGCGTCCGACACTCGTTATCGCCGCCGCCACTGATCACGAGCTTTTGTACAGTAACTTTTACTTCTTTTTCGTTTTTGTTGTTTTCTTTTAACCTCATTTTTCACACCGGTTGTTTATTTTCTAATCTCGTCCGTGCTTTATTATTTTGTACTAGTGATCCCAGCGCACGTGCAGCCGACGCTGCAAACACACAGTAAGTTGACCGCCGGTGGCCCGCTACACGCCCCCACTTGCCCCGTCTTTGTCCGTACACTTCGCCGCCGGGCTTATGGTCGCAGCCCCAAAAATCGGCTCAAACTACCCCAACAACTCCGCCGGCCCCGCTGTGTGACGCCGAAGACTCTTCGGCAACCCCGGCGACGGCCTGTAATGGCGGAGCCCTTCCCCTTGCACGTTCTTTTCGGTATTTCTTGACGATCGCTTAGGGCGATCTACTGCAAGGGGGGAGGGGTGTTGTAGTGTGTTTTCGGCCGATTTTTCATTATTTGTCAAATTACGTCATAGGCCCGCAGGTGGCAAGTGGAGAGAGCAACGCGGACCACTGGTGGCCATCTTACTGTAGCGCACGTCGGTACGCGTGCGCTGGTCTCTCTCAAATAATTCGTTACGTATCCTTTACGTGTATTTTATTTTTCTTTTACTAGTTGTGTGCCCCGCCGGCCACCACTAGTACGCATTAGCCGCCTCCCACCACGTCTCTTTCGTTTTCGCTCGCCCGTGCGTGGGAGTAGAAATATTATAGTCATTTTTTATTTTCGTCTCGCCCGTAACGTTTTGGTCACGTAAGTTTTCGTACGTTTTTGTATAGTAATAAATAGGTAGGAGAATCCCTTTTATTTTAGTAAGTGAGAAAAGAAGGGAGACAATTAAAGAAACTAGGTTTTCTTTAATTGTTGGGAATAATTTTCATTGTCGGGGTTTAAGTACTAATAATCAAGTTATCGGGTAAACGTGGGCGTGGGACGCACGTACATTAAGGCCGCAACCTTGGAATCCCAATCCTGCTCACGCCGCATCATCCCCGACCGCAACCAAGATATAACACACCTGCTGATTTACCATACCCTCATCTAAAAATTTGGGTAACACACCTTTAATGATATTCCTAACTACAATTTCCTGTGCCAAATTATTTGTTGGTGTTTCCCTCTGATCATAAGCTGCTGTTAATACTGGATCAATATCAGAGTTGAGGGATTGCAGCATAATTTGATTTGGATCTCGTTGAGGTGGTACACCTCCTTGATTTGATGGGATATTGTCTCTGTCAAACCTGTAGTCCCTATATGGGAAACATGCCCATTGATCTTGTCTAAGGGTATTTGGATCAACTATGTTTCCTCTACCATCATAGACCACTCTTGTCAAAGTTGGATGCTGCGAAGCTATCTGATTTTGATTCCTGAAGTCTGCTGATTGCTCAGCTCCTTCGAATCCAAGATCTCTAGCTGGACTTCTCCAACTTTTGGGCTCAAAGTTAAGCCTTTGCCCTTCATCAAATTCAGGCCTATTACTAGGCCCTGCGCCTGCATTCATTTCAGCAGTGAGACGGTTGTCTCTTTCTGCACCCCTAACGCATGGTCTAACCTGTCTATCGGGCTCCTGTGGGCGCCTGTCAGCTTCCCTTTTATTGTCCTCAGTGGCGGCATTCGCGATGATGTCGAATAAGGCTTCGATAGTCCTTTTCAATTTGCGTAGCTGCGTCGCCAACTCTTGATTGGACATTTCGGGAGCTCTTTCCTGCAGTTGGAATCGCTCTTGCTCCTGGGGAATCCTCTCTAATCGTTGATCGATTTTGTGCTCCCTTTCTTCCAAGTTTGGTCGAATTTCGGGCCTAATGACGTCTCTTTTCGGTCCTGCTGATTCGACCTTTGGTGGCGGTGACCTTTTCAAATTTCGCAGCGGCGGTCCATCGGCGTCTGGGTTCGGATTCGCCGGGCCTGCCTCTTGCGGATCGATGGCAATCGCTGGTGGGTGGTCAATTGGTACGCCTGCGTCTTGAGGCATAAAATGCATTGCATTTTGTTGCAATGGTTGAACCCTTGCGGGAGTTTGATCTGGGATCACTGGGTCCGGAGCAGCATGCCGTTGCTGATCTCCGTCTCCCAAATTGACAAGATTCCCAGCACTCGCCACTCTGGGTGGTGATCTGTGCAAAGTATTACCTCTCGGTATCCTTTCATTAGGCATTTTAAAACCTGCTAACTTTTGATAGAAACCTGGAGGATTTTCTTTTCTCCTAGTCTGACTACGAAGTTCCGTGGTAAGGAGTTAAAAGCCACCACTTGTTGTGCAGGTCTTTTCTTAAGAGGCGTAAGAAAAGATGGAGTCTTCTGGTCAGAACTGACCTGTTAGAACTAATCCCTTGGCTAAGCCTCAGTGATAGTGCAACAGTCCGGTTCCCCAGACCTACAACAACAAAGCTAAACTTAACCTCAAAATGTGGGGCTTCACCCAAGAGCTCCGCAGTCTCCTAGCTGAGACAAGGAATCCCCTCAGGGATAGACTTACTTGAGTATAACCCTTAAAGGGTTTCCCAAGGCTTGCTAGCGGCAAGCTGGTGCCTGGGCCTCTGGCCCTCCGCCTTCAATGATCGGAAATATCTAAATGAAAAGCGAATATATTAAACAATATTTCCGGCGAAATACTAAAAAGAATGTGGGAACACCACAGTTTGTAATATGTAAAATAAAGTCGAAATGCTGGGAAAGCTTTTATGGACGCCAGCAGTATAACAAGAATATAATAAAAACGTAAAAATAGTGAAGAATGATTTCACTATCATCTTTTTGGTCTCACTTTGGCGCTCCACTTCTATGCAAATGTCTGCACTGCTGGTCGTCCATTTCGTCGATTTGCATGGCGATTTCCCCATGCGATTTGCCATCACTAGGGTGCCCAACAGTAGCACAAAAATATTTAACTATGAATTCCAGGGTCTTTACATACATATATATACTGATATGTGTTCTTTGTTGCTTTATATGTTTCCTTGTATACTTTCGTCACCCATTGTTATCACCTTCTGTTTCTATCAAACTTACTATTTGTCTGTCCACCTGCATACTACTGTTTTCTGTCCACCTGCATGCTGCTGTTTTTTATTATCTTCACCTAATTGTTGTATTCACCCAATTGTTGTAGTCACCCAATTGTCTTTCACCCAACTGTCCTTCACCAAATTGTCACATTCACCCAATTGTCGCATTCACCTAATTGTCGTTCACCCAATTGTTGCATTCACCCAATTGTCGTTCACCCAATTGTTGTTCACCCATCTGTCCTTCACCCAATTGTCTTTCACCCAATTTTTGGGATCCCCACGTCAACTACGAATTGTTGCAAAAAGAGAGCGCCTGACCTAGCCTAACTTTTACTGCAACCCCGAGTATCAGGAAAAGGTTTCCTCAACAGGCATCAAGGAAGAATCACTCTTGTTATCCATTAAAACCTAATTAAAGACGCTTTCTCCTGTCAGAGTTTGAAGAGGGCATTGCTAGATGACAGAAGTTTGATTCCAACATTATTGCCCAAGAGATGCGATGTGGTAATATTTTCAGCAAGGATGATTTCCTTATGCCGGTGCAGATATAAAGTTTCTGGTCTCGAGAGGCAGCCCACCAATGTAATGACATTGACACTTATTATGTTGAGCAAAATGTGGATGAAGTGTGTGAAATCGGAGATGCATTGGAAGACCCTGCATTCTATGATTCTCATTTGGAGTTTGAAAGTGATTTGCTGCTTAGTGACTGTTTTGATAAGTAATCACACATTGGCAAGAAATATGAACAGGTTTTCTTTAAAACTGTTGGTCTCAAGGGGAACAAGTTGATAATCTCAGAATAATGGATCACCGTTTTCTCTGTCAATAAGTGGCATGGATCATATGTTCTACAGTGCAGGATCACATGGTCTATAGTAATGACATATAAATCTGGAACATTTTTATGATGCCAATGTGTGGCAAAATGCTTATGCATCTGCCATGCTCATAATTAATCAGCCTTTCAAAAAATACTACCAATTCAAGATTTTATTTATTATATATACTATTTACGTGATGCTTTGTCGAGCATACTTTGATTATTCATGAAAGCAGATGATGCATTTTTTTGTAGAAAGATGTGAACATTACCTTTTCCATCCTCCTAGTGCAACCATTGACATCTATTGATTCATCACAGTTACAAAATATTGTTCCTATGGAAGGTGAGTTCCTTAGGAAAAAAGAGTAAAAGCTGGTACAACTTTTGACCAATCCGGCTAAAAAATTTTGAGACGAAATATTTTTCATTGGTCTAATTTTTTGCTTGATATAAGTTGTTTATAGTTAATAAACAAAACAGTGAAAAATTGTTCCAGCAGATGATAACTCTTGATGTCACTTCCAGCAAACTTTCTCCCTATGCTCATTACTTTCTGGTTCTGTATCTAGATACTGAAGCAACTTTGTTAACAAATGAAAAATGCTGAATGCAAAAAAATGCAAATAAAGTTATTCATTTTTGAGCAAATTTCAGGGTTTGCTTTCTTTGGATCTCTGTAGCTTCTCAAGGGTTATTAAAATCGCGATGCTGCTTCCACAGCTACTGTGGGAATGTATGAACAAAAGAATAAAACGAAAAAATTCTGCGGCATGGTAGGTGTAGGTGCTCAGGAGTGCCTCTAAGCAGGATTTTTCTTCAATTTTGATTCTAGTTTTTGACTGTTCAAACTTTTTTCAGAGTGTAAAATGTTTGCTCGTGAAACAATTAATACATCAAACTATAGTCTGTTATTTATTTGATTATTCTACAGTATAGTTAACAAATATATCACAATGGGTAGACAAGGGCCACCTGGCAAATACAATGATTTCTATGAAATTTTCATAAGTATGCCTTCTACAGAGTAGTGCAGCTCCCAGAACAGTAGAAAAATTTTGATGAAAATTTAACCAACGCAGTAAAAATGGATGGGCTACAATATAGGAAAATAAGATTCTGCAGCTTCCGATGAGAAGGTGCTCGGGAGTGCCCATGAATGAAATTTTTCCAATTTGGACGGCTCTTTTTTGACAGTTTAAACTTTATGAAGAAGTTTAGTATGCACTTATTGACTGTAAATATACACCAAAAGAGAGCTCATTCTCTCCTCTATAAAATGAGTATCTTTTTATTAAATAAGATCAAACCGATCTCGAAATATCGCTTGGCTAGCAAGACCACTGAAAAATGCAAAAAAATCATCAATTTTCAAAGTTTGGCATACTGTAGCGGCGCGAATTTTCGTTTACAAGCAAAACGAATGGAACCATGGAACTCAGCGCACAAAACTACTCAAAATATCTGATTTTGAGGTATGATTAATTTTCAACTTATCATAGGGAAAGTAGAACCTCTCAGAAATCAAGTCTTAAATATCTAACGCACTATAGCTTGATGTACTAATCGTTTCATAAATTAACATTTTACACTTTTCAAAAAATTTTAAATTGTCGAAAATGAAAAGCAAAAAAGGAAAATCCTGTTCAGGGCACTACCGAGCACCTTCACCAATGATATCGATGAATTATATATTTTTAAACATCACTTCATACATTCCTACTCTAGCTGTGAAAGTAATATAGTCGTTAGAGCTGTAAAGATTTGCATACACTGAACTGTCATTCAAATATTTTTAGAACCTGGATAAATGCCCAACCAATGAAGTTCTGGAAGTATACAGGATGCTTCTTTGCCTAACACATAAAAAGAAAAAATGTGGCTCGAAGTCCTGATAAATTTTTATTGATCTAGGCTTGATTGTTGCAGCGAACAAAGCTCAAATGAAAAATCGGATATTTCGGAAATTTTCAACAAATATTTCAGAAATCGAGTAGTTATTTAAAATTTATTAACGGGAAAACGACAAGAGTCATTCGGATGCCCTTTGCTGCATTGGAAAGGCACTGTCTCCTGCATTTAATGAACATTTGGCTACGAGTAACGCCTTTTCTGAACAGTGATATTTCGAAACACGTACACAGACTGTAAAATGTCTAAAAATGTAAAAATTATAAACTTAAGAGTACTGAAGCAATGCGAATTCAGAATATTATACGAAATGAATGTTGCCACGATACTTAGCTCGAGGAACTAATCAGAATGTATCCTTTTCCGATTTTATTAATTCGCAATTTATTATAGATCAATAAAACATAAGGTAAAATCTCTCAGAATCTCGAAAATCCAGCTGAGCTGCAAGCTTAAGCTAACACTCCCCCTAAAAACCAAGGCTCCCTCCTCCCGGTGGCCCTGATCACAGAAATCCACTTCGAAGGGTTCCGGTATATATTAACATAGGAGGCGGAGCAACGTTCGTGGTTAGTTTCAAAAATTTTCATGGGCAAGGATAGGCGGAGCGTAATTAATCGCCAAACGTGATCGATTCTGATTGGTCAGTTGTCTTAATTTTTTCAAAAAAGTAATCAAGATGGTACTTTATTTGTAGTCAAGGAGATTATTTTTTTTTCTAATCAAGCTGATTTCTCTTAGCTTAAAATCGCATGTACAATTTGAACTTCAGTTTTTCGTCGCAATTTTGAATATTGCGATGTAAAACTTGATTTATCGTGTGCAATTTTTTAATAAGTCAAGAAGCATGTTTTTCAAGTATAGCATCCATTTTTCAGCAGTTAGTGACTTCTCTTCGTGTCAAAATCATAGATTAAAATGTTGATGCTTGGTTGGAAATTATGTTTCTAGGTTTTTGATTGTCCAGTGTCTTCGGGTTTTTGCTATTTTATCTCGCTATTTAGTTTTATTTTCTTTGCTGATCGAAAATTAATTATTATTCAAATTAGTCATTACTCAACTTAAACAACAATCGGTTGCGATATTCCTTTCGATGGGCCATTTCTTCTCTCATTCTAGCAGTCAGCGACGCATAGCCTGCTGTTCAGAAACAAGTGGGCGGTTTCTTGATGAACGTCTACTACCAAGAGGAGCGCCCTGGGACTGTCAGATAGCAGTGCTGACAGCAAACTTCTAGCATATAGATTTATTTATTAATTTATAGCAATGGATGAAAGTTGAGCCGAATTCCGAGCGGACCATCTGTCCTTAATGATGGATGGATTTTGGCCGACGTGGTATGTCAAGTTGGGACTCACAGGGTATGACCATACATCACATGTTGTGACACAATTTGGCATTTCCTCGAAATCCTGTATATTTGATGTTTCATATCCAAGCCAGAAGCCCAGTGTGCCATGGACAGGAGGTTAGATGCAGATTGCAGACCGTAGATTTATGATCGAAAGGCAGATACGGTTGGCGGATCCTGATTTTATATAAAAATCTACGGTCATCAGCTGATTTCAACAAATTTCGACGACTGAAAGACAGTTTTTCGACTAAAATGCGGATTTTTTTGGTGCATGCGGATTTTTTTGGTGGATGCGGATTTTTTGTCTCCGACCAGAACTGAACTGATGGCGGATTTCATGATTTTCAACGAATGAAAGGTGGATTTGCGGATCCATATCTGCTGACCACCTGAAACGCAGTTTTTTTTTATGGATACAGACTTTTTCCGATGATGAAATGCTCTTTTTGAAGAAAATCAAAATTTTTGAACTATATCAAGTTTTTTTGAACTTTTAGATGTGGATACAAATTTTTTTTTAATGAGGTGCTCTTTTTGAACAAAATCAAAATTTTTTTTAACTGAATAAATTTTTTTTTGATTCGAATCGTTTTTTTCATTTGAATAAATTTTTTAATTGGATCAAGCTTATTGAACTGAATCAAAATTTTTTGAACAAAATCAAAATTTTCATGAAACAGGGTAGCTACGAAATGTAAAAAAATAGAACTTCAGTTGGGTCTTCTCGAAGATGATTTCCAAAATTTGCTCACAAAAAGTTTGATTCACATCAAAACCCAAATTTCAGTTAGAAAATCCATATCAGCAGAATAAATTCATATTTCCATGATTCAGTAAAAATAATCTCATTCAGTTAAAAAAAAATTTATTTTATTCCAAAAAGTGCTTCAGGCTCAGAGGAAAAAATCTGCATCTCCGTTATAAGTAAAAAATTGATTATATTCCTAAAAATTTGTTTGAATTCAAAAAATATGATCTAAAAAATTGATATAATTCATAAAAACACTTTATTGGGAAAAATCTGTAACTGTGAAAAACATCCGCGTTATTTAGTCGAAAAAATTTACCTTCCGAATTCGCCTTTCAGTATCGAAATAATTCAAAATCTGGCGATAACAACAGATTTTTTGGAAAATCTGTCTCCGCCTTTCAGTCATAAATTCACCATCCGCAATCTGCAGCCAAATCGGCGTCTCGGATCATAACCAGATCTTGAATTTTTTAAAACGACAGTTGCAATGAGTGATGCAAGCCTGTGCAGTCGGTTGTAGAGCAGCTATCATCACCCAGGTAACAACGGGGTAACCCGATGATTTTATGTTTCATACCCAGCCTATCGGCCTTAATCTAGACTTCTTCTTGGAGGTCGCTGCTGCAGTCACAACATCCAATGCAGAGCTATGCAGTCAGGGATGAAACAGTCATTGACAAGTATGCAACAATTGTTACATGGTGACTGCACTCTAATATTTTATAAAAGGGGTCGCTTGACTCAGCAGATGTTATATCTTGGTTTTGGTCGGGGCGGAGATGATGCAGCGTGAGCAGGATTGGGATTCCGAGGTTGCGTCCTTAATGTACGTGCGTCCCACGCCCACGTTTACCCGATTATCTAATTACTAGTACTTAAACCCCGACAATAATTATCCCACCAATTAAAGAAAACCTAGTTTCTTTAATTGTCTCCCTTCTTTCTCACTCTAAAAATGAAAGGGGTTTCCTACCTATTTATTACTGTACAATAAACGAACGAAACTTACGTGACAAAACGCGACGGGCGAGGCGAAAAATAAAAGTAACAATAGTAAATCTACTCCCACGCACGGGCGAGCAAAGATGAAAAAGGCGTGGTGGGAGGCGGCTAATACGTACTAGTGGTGGCCGGCGGGGCACACAACTAGTGAAGAAAATAAAGCACACGTAAAATATATGTTAAAGAATACGATGATGAGAGAGACCGTACCGACGTGCGCTACAGTAAGATGGCCACTGGTGGTCCGCGTTGCTCTCTCCACTTGCCACCTGCGGGCCTGTGACGTAATTTGACAAACAATGAAAAATTGGCGGAAAACACACTACAACACCCCTCCCCCCTTGCAGTAGATCGCCCTAAGCGATCGTCAGGAAATACCGAAAAGAACATGCAAGGGGAAGGGCTCCGCCACTACAGGCTGTCGCCGGGGTTGCCGAAGATTCTTCGGCGTCACACAGCGGGGCCGGCGGAGTTGTTGGGGTAGTTTGAGCCGATTTTTTGGGGCAGCGACCATAAGCCCAGCGGCGGAGTGTACGGACAAAACGGGGCAAGTGGGGGCGTGTAGCGGGCCACAGGCGGTCAACTTACTGTGTGCTTGCAGCGTCGGCTGCACGTGCGCTGGAAACTAGTACAAAAGTATAAAGCAAAAACGAGATTAGAAATGAAACAACCGGATCAAAATGAGGTTAAGAAACACAAAAAACGAAGAAAAACAATGTTACTGTACAAAAAGCTCGTGTTCAATGGCGGCGGCGATAACGGGTGTCGGATGCGGAGCGGTGATTTCGTTGCGGATCGCGGCGGTCGTGTTCGTTTCGTCAGTAACTATCGTAGCCGTGGGGATAATACGGGTCGTCGTGACCATCAAAACGGACGTTACGGGAATAACGGGATCGACCGTAGTCGGAGGTATCCCGGCGGCGCGACGATGAGGTTGACGTTTGAGGCGGGAGCGGCAATAGCGGGTTCACACCGGGTGCTGGCAGTTGAGTGGCAATTAACGACGGTTTGTCGGACGGCGTCCCTGTTGGCAGCAACGGTCGCGGTGGCAAAAGATTCCACCGGGCAGAAAAGTCGTGCCGACGCAGCAGGGGTGCAGGGCGATCCGTCTCGCTGTGGTATTGCAAATAAATTCTTCGAATGTCGGCGATTTCGGGCGGCTGTGGAAAGGGTGCGTAGCTCGGATAAGCCATCCAGCTGTCGATAAGTCCGACAGCGGTGTTATAGGCTTGGAGCAGGCACGAAGGATTATCCAGGCCGCGGGCTTCGTATAGGAAAAGAGTCAAGTGGGCGGTGTGAACGGCGTCAACGACGCCGAGCTCCTCAGCCCAGAGACTGGCGACCCATTTCAATATCACGGTGGCAATGGCGTGCGAAATCGGTGGTTGCTGTTCTACGTATGAAGGGCGGTAGTGGTCGCGGAAATATTGGTACAACGCCAGCGAAGCGTTCGTGGCGCGTATGTGCACGGGCATGGTGATGTGAATGCGAAGGCACCCGAAAAAATTGATCAGCACCATCTCGTGCATCGTGCGTGGTGAGAAGAATTCAACGGCCGGGTCAATATGTGGCGGATAGCCCGGTGTGACAATCGTAACGGCGTGCGGTTGATCGGTAGTACGAAATCGCGTGTAATTCGGCAAGTGCGTAGCCTCGCTAGGCAACCGGGGCTTGATGGCGGGTGCGTAACTTGGTGGCAACAGAACTCCAAGAACCGGTTTGGTGGTGATGATCATTTGCCGCTGTTGGACCGCAGTAACCGGAGCCGACGTCGGGGCCGTAGGCGGCAGCGATGTGGTGTGGGTTACTGTGGTCGTTATGGCGGTTGTCGGAGCCGTAGGCGGCTGCGACATTACCGTAGGCGTAGTCGAGGGTGTCGCGGGCTCCACGTCCATAGGAGGCGGCGGAAGTGGAGCTTTAAATTCATCTTTCGGCGGATTCTTTAGAGCTTCCAGGCGGCGCTGGATTTCGGCGTCTCGGTGCAATGGGCTAATATAGTCTGTTAGTTTCGTAGGTGAACGGCGGAAACCATGGCGATAGTGTTCTTCGTAAAAACCCGTCGTGTGCACCTTACGGGTCTGTTCGCTTTGTGTACGATGCGGCGGCGCGTCGTCGCGGCGTTCGTGGTGACGGCTTTCCCTGCCGGTTGCTGGAGTTTGTTTCGTATATTTACGGTGACGGTCATCACGAGAATGAGACGATGGCTGTCTGGTTTGTGAGCAGGCGGCGGTAATGTTGCCGACGCTGCTGTTTTGGAAGAATAGCGCTTGGGTTTCGGCATTGATGTGGCGTGCGAAGAGCGTTCGGCTTCTTTGCGGGTTCTTTGTTTATCGCGTTGTTCACGGCGTCGAGTAGTGCGCTCGCTGGGCGTTCGGCCGCGCTCAGCACGCGAGGTGCTGGGTGGCGGCGTTCGCCGTGTACTCGGTTCGTCCGATGTTTTTGTCTTGTGAGATTTGCGGTACGCCGATTCGTCCTGGAGTTGTTGTTTTCGTTTGATTGAATGTTCATACCGGCCGGGTCTTCGGATGGGATTACCATAGCGATCTAAAGCCGGCACGGACGTGCGGGATGCCTGTGGGGTTTGGACATCCACAGGCGCCGTCGGCGGCGGTAGAATCACTGGTTGCGTCAGTTGCGGGATCATTTGCGTTTGCGATACGACCGGCGGCGGTAACGGGACCGGTGGTTGCGTGACGGGTTGGGCCGTCGCAGGAGCTATTTGAGCTACTTGCGGGGCCGGAGCGATCAACGTCGGTTGCGGCAACAAAATTTGTTGTATTTGTTCTCTCAACGCTTCAGGGAAGTCTTTCCACTGGTGTTCAGGAAATAACATACCGGGCGGCGGTGGCGGGAAATGATGCGCGGCCAGTGCTGCGGCCAAAGCGTCCCATTGCGGAGCTGAAATAATTTGTTGAGAAAAACGTACAGGAGCACTATACCTGGCTGCCGCAACAGTAGCAATAAGCGGAGGTCCCGGCAAAACGGCCGGCGTCGCCGCCAAGTATATTCGTGGATCCACGGCGGGTGCCGTGGTGATTGTCGTGGCGGCTGGTTCCATAGAGGCGACATCCATAGACGTGGATTGATCCACTGTGCTTTCTTCGGGTATGTCAGTCAACATTTGTTCTGACGTCATAGTCTCGGAGTCAATCGCGGCGGGTTGGACGGGTGTGGACTCGTCCATTGGAGCCGGAGCGATGTTGGAAATTTCATCGAGCGTCAATTTCAAAAAATCGTTGATTTGCGTGGCGGTTGCGGTGATATCGGAAGGCGCGGGTACCATAGGAAGGGCGGACACGTCCGTTGACGGCGGCAGCTTCGCTATGTTGAGATCGAAGATTGGCGTCTCAAGTAGTTCATCGTCGGCGGGTTCAACTTCAACGTCGATAGGGCGGTCGAGGAGTTCCTCGGCGGTGAGCGTTTGCACCGAAGCCGTAGTCGGCATGGGGTACGCATACACCGGCGCGGGGAACGAAAGGCGGTTTTGATAGTCGATGAGCGCGATGAACGTTGAATAAAAATGGAAACGGCTATGTGGATTGGCCGTATAGTCGTTTTCGTCAATTTCGATTTCTTCGGTTGACGTTTCCATATGGAAGTTTTCGTCGAACACAATCGGGCGTAACGCAAAGCGGTTGCAAATGTACGTACTTGGGTCTGCCGAAAAACTGGGCTCGCGTTCCGGGATGCGGTTCATCCAATTCGTGAGAAGCGAATTGGGGTTGCCGTCGCTGCGGTACCACATGCATTCGTAGAACGCGGCGCGTGTATCTGGCGTCATCGATTGCGCGTGGCGGAGTAGGACGTCGTTGACCCAGGCGTATTCCGCGGCGGAACATGGTGAAGCTAGGAGCGCCGCTAACGGCATAAAAGACGTTAGCTTCCGGAACCATTCTCCGTCAACCTGTAAAAAGTTAAGGATGGTTGAAGGGTGATAACGATAATGGGTACCGTTATAAGTGCGCTCGCGTAGGGGTTGGTCGGCGGCTACGCGTTCGGTCCAAAGATCTTCAACTTCGTGAGGGAGCGGCGGCAAGTTGGGGTCGTTGTAAGGCATACGATCGCGGACGGCCAACTTGTATATCGGTGAAAGCGGAAAGTTGAGCAGCTCGATGATTCGATGAATGATATTGCTTTTCATGGCGGACGTGACAGCTGCTTGGAGACGTTTGGGATCATCGAACACCGATTGGGGTTTTAGAGCCGGGTCTTCGTCGTCGGAGACGTCTGGTGACTTGTTCCATTCGTCCTTCTGTTTCTTTTTCTTCTTTTTCCGTACTTTCGGAACGGGGAGAAGCTTCGGGTGAGTTGTCCGCGTTAAGGTCTTGACGTCCCGGAAGCCGTTGGGGACCGTTCCTAAACAGAAAGACCGACCGTGGTCGGATGATGTGCAATCATACATAAAAAATTTATAAGCCGAAAGAACTTCATCTCGCATGATTGCAGGCAAGGCCACTTGCGATGTAGTCGGGTAGATCCGGTTGGCGTAGTCGGGGGGCAGGACATCCGACAGCGCGACGTTGTGAAAAGTGGCTATGACGTACTCGGCAAGATGGTCGATTCCGGCGGCGTCCAACGAGTCGTGGGGAAACAACGCGGGCGCGTTGTAGACCTCGGGGATGAAGCCGTAACGACCAAATGCCAAGAACAATAGCAGCGGATAATAGGCGTCGAGGGCCGCGTATGCCAGGACGTCGGATTGTAGGAACAACGTTGTTGGATTGTTGAAAAAGCGGAGAGCATGGGGAAAGCGTAAAGTGAGCTTTGACACGTCTAGCGCCCACATTGCCGAAACTGTGGCTTTGAGCGTGCGTTTTTCCGGAAAGAAACCGATTCGGCGTGCCAACTCGTACAGTGACGGAGATATGTCGATATTGCGAATGACGCGGTACACGTCGAAGTGGATTGCTTTCACGACGGGATCTTTGTTCTTCTTTTGCCGGTCAGTTCGGAATTGAGTGCCCAGAAGCGCGTAGATTCCCGCCCAGTCGTCGGCTCCATCGAAAGAAACTACGATGGTGTGGTCGCCGTCGACTAGGGCGAAAAGCGCGGTCCAGTCTTCTGGGGTGGCGGTGAACGTTTCGAAGACGAACATTGTGCCATTCGGAAACGCGAGTTGAACGTAGCGGGGGTAACTAGACGCCGTGGGGTCGGCTGGCATTTGAACTGTGCATTGAAACTGTTTGAAATCGGCAGCTGAGATTGATTCGGTGTCAAAGCCGACCAGCGTGTAGCCACGGAAGTTTGGTGTGGGTTGGGCGGCCAAGGCCTGCCCCAAACTTCCGGGTGAAAGGAAAATCGGTGGCGGCAAGACGTTCGGGGGTCGCGCGTACATGGAAATGTACCACGACTCCAAATCGGCGACGCGAGTTAGGCGTTTGACGTTGTTTTCTAAACAAGAGCGAATGCGATACTCATCAGTGACACATGGGACGCCACGTCGAATGAACGACATGGGGTTTGAAGGATGATGTAAACATGAACGAAGAGGGAAGCGGTGTGGTGTTGACAAATCGTTAGAGGTACACATGCTTTGAGGCGGCGTTGGCTTGGGCGGCGATGTCACCTTGATGGGCGCACGTGGACAACTGGATCGGGCTACGATAGCGAGATAACGAGAGTTGTGGTATGCGGAAATCAAGGCAGCGGCCGGTTGTGGGCTGGGAAGGCCACAACTTGACGATGACGGGATCGCGGCGGCTGACCATGGAACTCTGACCCAAGACTACAGAGGGGGAGAAACTCATGGGGTCCCAAGCAAAAGCATGCAAGTATAAGCAGCAAAGCATAAAATGAGAAAATACCGTCGCAGGCGAAACTTAAATCGTTCTGGTGGGGCTGCTGTTCGGCCCAGCGGACGTAACGTTCGTTTACGTTTATCGATTCACGATACGGCGGAGGGTCGTCGGCCGTGGAGGATGATGCGGTCGACGGCGTCGTCATTTTGAAAAAATAAAATTTTTAGGAGCGGCTTGAAAATGCGACTATTGCTGACGGAAGCGAAAAATGGAAATGAAATAGTAAAAGAATCAGCCGCTGAAAGGTGAAGAAAGTGTAAAGTTGGAAAATGCAAACACTATCATTACGAAAAGCAACACAAACACCACTATGTTAATGGAGAGTAAAATCAACCTTTCCCAATTAGTCTTATGAGAGTGGTAACGGCCAGGGTCGGGCGGAAATAAACCGAATGGCCTCGCGCCAACAGAACCTAACATTATAGAAGAAACCCCCTCCTAATGCGAAAGTGTGGGAACCGGGGCAGGATGTAAAGTGACATTGTAAAGTCGGCTGAAGGCAAAAACGACGGATTGAGTGGAAGTGTGTTGAAACTGCCGTGCATCCTTGCTCGTTATCGGGATCGCCATGATCTAAAGTAAACAAACGTAAAGATTATTTACAACATGGCGTGATGAGCGCCGTATCACAAAAGAAAAATTTCAAAGCGAGCTATTGCCGGCGAGAAGTGTGGGGCGTGCGGGGTCCACCTTCTTCGTTGTCGAATGCATTCTTTGCTGGTCGTGGAACGAACGGTTTTAGACGTGCGATGGAGACTATCTGCGGGCGGCCGGGCGCGTCAAGAGAGTCGATGGTAACAACGTTTTCGGCTGCGCGGGAGGCGTCCGTAATGAGGAAAGGCCCGATGAAGTCGGGTTGAATCTTGTTGGCTTTTCGCGTGTTGGTCAAAAGAACTAAGTCGTTGACGGCGAAGTCGCGTCTTCGAGCTTTGCGGTCAAAATATTCTTTGCTGGCGGTGGCTGCGGCATCGAGGTTAGCTTTGATCTTTTCGTGCATCTTAAGTTGGGCTTGCGTTAAAATATGTTGATAAGCGTCGTAATTCAATGGTAAGGTGAGGCGGCGGGCGCAGTCGTAGTCGAAGGTGATGCGCGGTTCATATCCTCGTAATAGACTGAACGGCGAATGTCGTGTGGCTGTATGCGGCGTAGCGTTGTAAGCGAACACGGCGTAGGGCAGGTATCGCTCCCAGTTGTCTGGATCGTCAGCGGTATATTTTTTGAGTTGAGCGATCAATGTTTGGTTGAAACGTTCGACCATTCCGTTGCACTGGGGGTGGTACGCCGTTGTTTTGACTTTTCTGATTTTGAGAAGTTCACAGATATCTTGCATGAGTTTTGACGTAAAGCATCCACCTTGATCGGAAAGGAGTACAAGTGGGCTACCGTGCGTGAGGACGACGTTGTTGATAAAACATTCCACTATGGTTGAGGCTTTCTGATCCGGTATCGGGTGCGCGGACACGAATTTCGTAAAGTAGTCCTGAAAAACAATAACGTAGGGGCGCATCTCACCTACTGGCGAAATGTTGACGATGTCGGTTGCCACAATTTCGAATGGGTGTTTGGGTTGAATTGGCAACAATGGCGGAGGCGGTGACGTGCGCGGCGTTGTTAGTTGACAAATTTTACAAGTTTTGATCCAATCCCGAACGTCCTCTTCCATGCGGGGCCACCAAAAGTGAGCTTTAATGGCTGCTAGCGTACGATTAGTTCCTTGGTGATTCAAAATTTTTGCGCCGTGGAATTGGTGAAGAGTTTGGTCGACCATTGAGGCGGGTACGACTAATTGCTTGACATCTTTAATTTGCCGGTATAAAAGTTGATCTTCGAGGAAGAAAATCGGCGGGTGTTTGGCGGCGTTATCTGTTTTGAGAGAAGCGATGATTTTTGTTATGGCCGAGTCCGCGGCTTGCGCTTTCAAAACTTCTTCGTGAGCGGCGATCGTAATGACTTCGGCCGGGGGCGGTTCGTGGTCGGCATCTTTAGACATTGAATTAGAGAGTGTGGGTGAACTGATGGTCTTCCTCGTCATTGCACGAGTGATGGCGTTGATTTCGGCGTCGACCTCCGTGGGTAGTGAAGCCACTGCTGGGCGTATTTCCGGTACCGTTAGGTCGGCTTCCGTAGTTGCACCAGCAGGGTGAAAATTTTCACGGAAGATCTTTGCGGTCAAGTTTTCAGCGTTCTGGATGGGGCATTTGTCGCGGTCATCTTTCCTAGATAGAAAATCAGCGCAAGCGTTATCCTTACCCTTAACATATTCCACTTTGTAATCGTAATCTTGAAGGGTGATCGCGAAACGCTGGAGTCGTGAATTGCGGTGTTTCTCATCTTTGAGCCATTCGAGCCGCTTGTGATCGGTTCGGACAATAACTTTCTGGCCGTACACATAGTGGCGGTACATCCGGAAGCCGTAGACAATGGCGAGGCATTCACGCTCAGTTGTACTGTAGCGGGTTTCGGCATCGGTGAGTACGCGACTATTGTAGGCGATGACCCATTGATTGTTTTCGTTTTCTTGATACAAAATTGCTCCGATGGCGGTCGTACTAGCGTCGGTTTGAATAACGAATTGAGCTTTGCCGTCGTAGACGGGATAGCGGAGAAAGGGCGAAGACGTAAGGGCTGTCTTGATGCCTTTGAATGCGGCGTGGTGTTCATCCGTGGCGAAATATTGGGCGTCTTTGCGTAAGAGTCCGTACAAAGGACTGGACAAGGTCGCCAAATTTGGAATGAATCGCTTGCACCATTGAACTAGACCTAAAAAACTTTGCATACCTTTTTTTGTCTTCGGGAATTCGTATTCGGCGATAGCTTTGACTTTCTCGGGATCGGCGGCGATTCCGCGGGCGCTAAGAAGATGTCCCAAGAATTTGACTTGCCGCGGCAGGAACTCGCATTTGTCTGGTCGGAGCGTAAGGTTGGCGGCGCGGAGGGCGTCAAAAACGATTTGAAGGTGTTCCAAATGCTCTTCAAACGAGTTCGAAAAGATGATGATATCGTCAATATAAACGAGACAAATTTTCCAAATATACGGGCGGAGGATTCGTTCCATTAAGTGTTGAAACTCGGCGGGCGCGTTTTTCAAGCCGAATGGCAAAACTTTGAATCGAAACAAACCTTCTTGGCAGATGAAGGTTGTTTTGTCGCGGGAGTCGGCGGCGAGGGGTACCTGCCAGTACCCAGCTTTGAGATCGAGCGTGGTGAAGAATTTTGCGTGTCCCATTGCGTCCAAGTAGTCCTCAATGCGCGGTATTGGGAACTTGTCGCTCGGCGTAACATCGTTGATTCCGCGGTAGTCAACAACGGGTCTCCAAGAGCCGTCTTTTTTCTTTACCAAAAATAGCGGTGCGGCCCAGGGCGAGCGGGATGGTTCGATAAAATCGTTGTCAAGCATTGCTTGAATATGGCGACGGACAATCGGTCTTTGTTCCATTGCGGCGCGGTAATAATGGCGTGAAACTGGTTTTGCGGTGCCGGTGTCAATGCTGACGGTCAATTCGCTAGAGATGGTTGGTTTATCGCCGGGGAGACTGAAAACATCGCGGTGCTGTCGGAGCATCCTGAGGGCTTTTGCTTTTTGCGCGGTAGAAACGTACGTCTTTTCTGTCATTTTGTTCAGGGCATATTCCAGCTTTTGTTGTGCGGTGTTGCCGGGAAATGACTTGTCCAATGCGGCTGGCTCGTGATCGGTTAAGTCGCGGTCGGCGGCGGCGGTTGCTATCTGACAATCAACGTGGGTTTCGGAATATTCCAGCGTGTGCTTTGCCATCGCGATGAGTTGATTTGGTCGGAGTTTGATACTGTTCGGCCTATTGTTGATGAAAAGAAGCGGACAATGGCCGTTGGTGATGTTGACCACTGCGGTTTCGACCGGAAGCTCTGCGGCAACGTTATCCGTGGCGAGTGGTTGTACAATTACGTCGGGCACTGTTGCTGATGTTGTGGGAAAAACGCTACTTTTGACCCATTGTTGGCAGTGCGGCGAGATCGAAACGGAAACTTGGGCAACGAGAAAAATCAGTTCGGCGAGCTCAGTAACCTCCAGCCGCCGAGAGGGCGGCTGGTGTGGACTAGGTAGAGCCTGCCGTATCGGTTGTTCAACTTCGATTTCTTCGGGTTGACTAAAAATATCAGATTTATCATCATAACAGCTTACCCGTTCGTCCTCTGGTATTTCTTCTAAAACGTTATCGTTAGCGGCGTTGAGAAACAGTTCCGTTTGCGGGCGGATCGAGGCGATTACCTTGAGCGGCAGTTTAACGTCTTGAATTTCTATGTAATTGTCTTTGCAATTTAAAATGGCGTGGATATCGGGATGCGCGAGGAAATCGGTTCCAATGATGAATTGATCGTTTCCATCGTCGTCAAGGATTACGCATTTGATCATGTGCTCTCCGAACGCGGATTCCATCGTGACAACTACCGGGCCGTGAGCGTTGACTACGGCGCCGTCGGCTACTTTGATTTTTCCACAAATCGGGAGTTGAAGCGATTGCTTGTCGAAAGCGCGTTTGACTAATCCTGATGAGAGGACGGAGCATTGGGCACCGGTATCGATGAGCGCGTGTGCTTTGACCGCTCCAATTTTGATTGGAATTTGAAAGGCTCTCGTAGAAGCGTACTTGCGAACAAACGATTTGGAAGATGGCGTGAGATTATCGATTTGACAAACGGACGAACGAATATGACAGGGATCTTGAAAAGCGCGGCCTGTAGCGTTCCAACGGACGATGCCGGGGCTGACAATGGGCGCGGCGGAAGCGATTTCTTTGGATGGAACAACCATATTGGCTGCGGACGTTGAATGATTGTTAACGCGTGTTTCGAGCGCAGGTACGGGCGCGGTGTTTGGTGCCAGAAGGGCGGGTAGGGTAATTTGCAACTCTGAAGATTGAGAACTAGCGCGCGATGAATCCGTCGGCGTTGTGACGTATGGGGCCGGTACTGCGTTGTAATGGATATGTTGTTCCCACGGCGCCGGAAATTGATGGTTCGGGTAGACGGCGTAGGTATTCTGAACAAAATCATTTGGGCGTTGTATAGGGTTACCTTCATAGAAATGGTTTCGCGCGCCGCGGGCGTAGTTCGCTCCACGTTGGGGCGGTCCTCCGCGGCGGGGTCGCCAATCGCGTTGTCCGCGGACGTCGTTTGAATTGTTTCGGAAATCGACTTGCCATGGTTGGGCGGCGTAATTTGGGCGATTTGCTCCAAGTCGGGCTGATTGTTGAGCGTTTTGCCGCTTGAGCCAGACGCAATCTTCTGTGTTGTGTGTGCGGGATTTGTGAGCGTCGCACCACAGACCTGTAGATTGCGTCGTGCGTGCACGGTCTCTGCTGGCGGATCGGTCGAAGCAGTTTGCGTACGGCTCTCTGTTCTGAGATGGAGGGCGCGGGCTTTGTTGCCTATTGTTGGATATCGTTTCTTCAGGGCGTTGTCGAGATTTTCTTTCTTCATAGTCGCAGTCGTATCGTTGAATCAATTGTTCCAAAAGCATCTCCGTGCGCGGCGGTTGCGGCGGCGGTGGCTCAATTGCTTGCGGTTGGAAAGAGACGAATTTAGTGGGTTGCATCGCCGGGTTCTGCGTCCTGCGGTCCATTGAGGGAGAGCGCTCGCGGTAGCGATTTTGAGGATGGTCCATGCTGCGGCGGCGTTCAAAACGGCGGTCAAACGGTTGCGGCGACTTCGGAGGTGGTGCATCTTGATCGGCTTGATTTACCAGAATGGGTCGTTCCGCGGTTCCGATTTCGGCCTTAGTTGCGTTGAGGACACTACGGGCTTTGGCTACGGCGTCGGCTAGTTGTTGAACGTTTGTAAAACCCTTCGCTTGTTCGCCAATTGTGAGTTGATAGAAAACAGGCATTTTGGTCAAAAAGGTATCAATTACTTGTTTGTGCCGGAAAGTTTGATCTTCATGCTGATACAATAGTTGTACATAAGTCATTACCTTACTCAGGAATGCGGCGGGTTCCTCTCCAGCTTCTGGCGTGATTGACGCAAGTTCGCGTTTAAGAGTCATCGGATTGCAATCGGGCGCCAACTGGAACATGAGCAAATGTTTGGCGTCTTCGTACCGCGTCATATCTTGGATCATATCGCTCGGCGTATCGCGGGTAAGTGGGCGGAGGGCACTCATCTTTACGTGGTTGGAGGCGTCGTAGCCGAACTCATTTTCCAGTCGTATGAAGAAACGTAACAGGCGTTTATTTGTTGCGGTGCCGTCGATTATCAGCGGATGCATATTGTCGACGATTGTTTTGATGCGGCTATCTTCCTCACGATGAGACGTGCGCGGCATGTCGTACCGAGGGTGCGGGTGTTCGTAATAATCCTCGGGTGGATAATCTGAAAAGCCAAATTGGTTTGCCGCGGGCGGTGGGCGTCTTTGAAGCGCGGAGCGGTGTAAATCTTCGTCGGCGCGCGTATTGCGGGCGAATTCGTTATTATATAAGGTATCCGTCGACGGTGCTTTGGGTTTGACTTGGTTCGGTAGCCTGCCAAAGACTGGAGCCGGTTCAGTTTCACGGAGAGTTTCGTTAGGGATATAAACATCTCTTGTTTCTTCGCCGTGAAACCGTGAGGACACCGGCGGCGGTCTTGGTGTAGGCGGATTACACGCGTGCGTCGCGGCGGCGGTTGTGGAAATCAAGTGTTGCATTTGTTCGGCGAGCGCGGCGAAACGCGCGTTAGTGGCTTTTGTTTGTTCTTGAATTTCGCGTTGAACGCGTAATTGCTGGGCTTGGAATTGGTCGGAGACGGCGCCGATAATTTGATCGATTGTTTGTACCGTGGGGACATTATTGGTTATACGCGCGGCGGCGGTGTTGAGTTGTTCCAGCGCGTCGCGTGCTTCAATTCGAAAATTTTGGACTTCGTTGGCGTTTGCGATAGCGAGGCTGCTGCGGTGATCGTTTACTGAAGCACGGGTGGCGGCTGGGGCTTGCGGCGGTTCAATATTGACAAAGGATTCGGAAGAGTCGGTTCTGGCGACAATTTGGTCATCATTACTTCGAGCCGGCGCGGGCGGCGGCGGCATTTGCGATGCGGGCGGCGCGTTGAGGCGATTGTCGGCGGCGGCGAGAAGGTTTTGGTTTACAAGCCGCGGAGTTTGGGAAATATTCGTCGCCGCAGTTGCGGGAATGAGCGGTGCTTGCGGCTGTGCCGTCCCGTCCAGCGCGGGAGTGCTGAAATTAGACAAGGGCGGATTATGGGGCGGGAGGCTTACCGTGGGTACCGCTGTCGATTGCGTAATATTTGACGGTCGCGGCAACATCATCTGATCAAAACTTAAGGCGCGGCGTGCGGCTGTGGGGGTGTTCGGAGAACTAGAGCGCGACGGAAATCGAGTGAAGTCCGGCGGTGTGTGGCTTACCGTTGGCATCTTTTTTCGCAAGGTATAATAACCTCGTTTGTACCCTTTGGCGCAGCTACGGCGGGGTCGAATTTTGAATACTTTAAATTCTTCGGATGCAACGCAACAGCGGGGAGCGGCAACGTACAATCCAAACGGTCACCAGTGTTATATCTTGGTTTTGGTCGGGGCGGAGATGATGCGGCGTGAGCAGGATTGGGATTCCGAGGTTGCGTCCTTAATGTACGTGCATCCCACGCCCACGTTTACCCGATTATCTAATTACTAGTACTTAAACCCCGACAATAATTATCCCACCAATTAAAGAAAACCTAGTTTCTTTAATTGTCTCCCTTCTTTCTCACTAACTAAAAATGAAAGGGGTTTCCTACCTATTTATTACTGTACAATAAACGAACGAAACTTACGTGACAAAACGCGACAGGCGAGGCGAAAAATAAAAGTAACAATAGTAAATCTACTCCCACGCACGGGCGAGCAAAGATGAAAAAGGCGTGGTGGGAGGCGGCTAATACGTACTAGTGGTGGCCGGCCGGGCACACAACTAGTGAAGAAAATAAAGCACACGTAAAATATATGTTAAAGAATACGATGATGAGAGAGACCAGCGCACGCGTACCGACGTGCGCTACAGTAAGATGGCCACTGGTGGTCCGCGTTGCTCTCTCCACTTGCCACCTGCGGGCCTGTGACGTAATTTGACAAACAATGAAAAATCGGCGGAAAACACACTACAACACAGAGAGGAATGTTGTGATGAGACTGCCACTGTTCCCTAGTTGAAGAACGCGATGATTCACAACGTGTGCAGTCATGATGCACATAATCTGCAACCCATAGACTTGACTTTCAATATCCAAGTCACATGATTAGACCAGTATCTTTGTGACAGGCACTGCTGCAGTCGCAATGGGCGATGCAGAGCTGTGCAGTCTGCGGTAGGCCGGCTACCACCCAGTGTGTGAGAACTATTTCATGGTTTCGTTGTGGCTGGTCGGTTTCTGCAGGCCTAACATCACTAATATTTCAAATCACTTATGATGCTATCGTCCCTTATCAGGCCTAATTTCCCCGTCATTTTTCGACAAATCCTCGTGCCTGATCACGCATGATTTAGTGACCTCACTACAAAATCGCCTTATTTTTTAATCAGTTGTACTCACAAACGTCATTTCGATGTGTAGTAATGTTTCACAAAAAAGGAAAGCTCTCTGAAAAAATATTGAATCAGCACTGATAGGGGTCATAGCGAATCCAAAGATAAGGAATATAACGTAGGCATTGAGTAAATACCACTTAGCCTGCTGACTATAAAAGAGAAAATAAATCAAAACGGCAATATTTCATTTAACCTCCTGTCAGTATTCTTCCGCATGGGCGCCGCTGTGTCTAGCTTGTAAAAGCATTGGATGATTCGTTGTTTTTGCATGGTTACATGACAAAGTCACGTGTTCTTATTTGCATGTTTTTACATGCCCATGCGCATGGTTCTAATCACCACTGGTGGTTCTACTACAATCGATCATTTTTGACAGTGCTCTGACAGCGCCCAGTCTGGTCAGGCGATTTTTTTGGGGTCGGGGTCACTGATTACCCAAAACTTTAGGTAGGGGGTCGCAGGGACCGATTTATTTGCACTTGGAAATGCAAGTTCCAAGTTTTCAAGGCTTGGAATTTCTAAATCTCCATGTATCAGTATTTTCCAAGTCATCGATTTGGAAAATGTCTTATTTTTTCCAAGTTTCCAAGTATAAATCTTTTTGCTTTTCCCAAGTACTTGAAACTTCCAAGTCTCCCAAGTGCCGATTTTTCCAAAGTTAATTTACACAAATAATTGTGGAATACGTTTTTTCCATATCACACGCATTTATATTCCGCTCTATTTGACTTTTCGCACGTTTTTTGAGAGCTTTTGCTTTCTAAATTCCTGAAAATTAAACAAAAATCAGACCCTAAATTTCTACGCCTTTATTTTTATTTATTTGAGTGTTTTTTTATCATTTCTATGAAGAAATTTGGGAAAAAGTGCATAGTAAGTAGAAATTTCAGAAAAATGTTGTTGATTATAATGTTTTTGCAAAAAAGCATATTACCATGAATGTCACTGACGACATAATAAAATCCGTTCGGTGCTAAACAATGCAGTTCTATTAAAATTTTTTGATTGATTGTTAAATCACTGTTTCGTTTTCCAACACTTTTAAAACAAGGATGTATCATTAAGTTCTCGCGCAATAAGCGGCATTAGTCTAAATCGCTCTTCAAATTTTATTGGTGGCAAATAAAAATTAGTTTTTTCGTTTTTTTCGTAAAAAAACAAAATTATTTTCTCTATCATCCGATGACCCCTCCATTTGAAAAGACACCTCAACGAAACCAAATAAATGAAAAGTATGGAGTTGGAAAAATTTACTACCGGGCAAAAAATTGAGCGATTTTCCAAGTAAATTTTCCAAGGCTTGGAATCCAAGTTGTGTAAATGAACTGATTCTTGGAAAAATAGTTTTAACTGGAAAAAACATTCCAAGTTTTGGAAATTGGAAAACTAGGTTGCAAATAAACTCAAACTTGGAAAAATGCTGTTCCTCCAAGTCTTGGGACTTGGAACTTGGAAGACTTTGGAATTTCCAAACCAAATGAATCGAAATTTGGAAAAATTTCTATTTTTCCAAGACTTGGGACTTGGAACTTGGATTTCCAAGTGCAAATTTATCGGTCCCATGGAAAAACATCAATTTTTTACCAAAAACCTCCCATTAACGCTTAAAAATAGTAATTTTTGTCTAAAAAACTGCGTAAAAAATGTGTTCACACTGAGGAAATTGAAGTTTTACACCATTTTTCGCTCGTTTCCCGACCAAAAAAATGGTTCTCTCTATGACTAGCCATTGGATCAGAAAATCCTCAGGGTGGAGTCGCCCAGGCCGACGATTTCTGAGGTGGTTCCTATAACACTTCGCCTCAAATACATGTATGCCCCCACCTACATCTTTCTATGATTTTGAAATGTTTACTTATCGATTTTCGACCTGTGACCATTATCTTTATTTTTTGAGAATTTCGCGCAATTTTTTACAATATGAAAATTGCTGTCATTGGAGCAGGATTGAGCGGTTTGGTCTCCATCAAAGAGTGCTTGCAGCATGGATTCGAGGTCACGTGCTTTGAAAAGTCAGATACGATTGGTGGAGCTTGGAATTATAGAAGCGATGGTAAGCTATTACAGTTCTAGGAAAGTTTTCTGTAAAAAGTGAGGAAAAAACAAATTTTCTTGAATACTGATTTTTCGCTACCAAAAGGTAGATTTGCGAGCAAAATTAACATAGTTTAAAACCGAATATTATGATTTGGACATAGAACCACTGAAGAAATTAGGACCTAGGACGAATCTCATCATCAATGAAAAGCCTGAAGATGAGAAAGAGAAAGTTTTATGGTTTAGAACATGTTTCAATGAGTAGAATCACTGTTCTGTACTAAGACTGATCAGCCTTATTTGATGTAAGAATTAATCGAAAAGCTATTCTTAACTCACATCGAACAGCTTTTCAATTCAGCGAGTTGAAAAATTTTTGATTTCGAAGATCTTGCTCATTTCAGGCGTGTTATACTGTAGCTTTTTCCTCATTAGGTTCAATCACAGTAGCCAAGAGGACGGTTAGTTTGACCAGCAAGCATATGATGGCATTTAGCGATTTTCCCATGCCCGACGATTACCCCACATTTTTGCATCATTCGTACTACATACAGTATTTGATGGATTACGTGGACAAATTTCACTTGAAAGAGCACATCAAGCTGGACACCAGAGTGATCTGTGTGACGAAACACGACGACTACGACGCTACTGGTCGATGGGACGTTACTTACCAAGAAAAAAGGTATACTGTAGGTTTACTGTACTTTTTCCCGAAGGTACATCGTAGCCCATTTTTTTAAAGCAAAGAACCTGCGACCGTCACGTATGACGGCGTCTTCGTGGCCAATAGTCGTAACCAACAAATCTACCGACCAAAATTGGAAGGCCTCGAAAATTTTGGCGGTCGCATTTTCGATTCTCAATCTTTCAAACGAGCGGAAGGATTCGAAAATCGCCGGATACTAATCGTCGGTTTCGGTCATACAGCTTGCGATACGGCCACCGCTTTGGCGTCCGTCGCCTCGAGGGTAAGGAGCAAGTACAGTAATCATTTTTCTTCTGTATAAGCAGGTTTTGTCGAAAGTTTTTACTGTAACTACGTTTTTGAAATTTTGTCCCGTAATAAGAGCAAATGCTATTAGGAAAATGACCATGTACTTTTTTGCTCAAAAAATGTCAGTGATTATTTGAACGACCATGTGTGATCTCGAGGATTCTTCCTTGGAGTATAAAATAGTGTTAGTATGATCAAAGTGCCAATGGTCAATCGGTCACTCCATTGACCTCCCGCACTGACCATGATAGAACGCATAGTTTTGAACGTATTCCATCAGAAAGCCACTTGTACGATCAGTGAACACTGCAGATGACTAGAATGACCGAAAGATCATAAGAGTAACCAAGTCATTGGGTCGTCAAAGTCAATACTCTGGAGAATATTGTTGAATGTACTTCTTGATATCCTATTGATATGTAAGGCTCTGCAGTACTCAGCTTGACCCAAAATATGAAAATTAGTTCAGTAATTTCGTTCCTTTAAACTTTAAAACATAGCTGCTCAGAACTGGATATAAAATCGATGATTTTTTGTCATTGTGTTTTATACTTGACAATTTCGGTGTTTTACAGATGATGAATATGTGGAAAAATGCCGAAATGTTCGTTAGTCGACTTGACCCGTAAAACCTAAAGCGCAGAAGATAAATTTGAGCTTCTATTTTTCAGGGTGAACTGTGCAAAAAACATTGAAGTTTACTCATTCAGCCCCTCAGATCACACAGATTTTAATTTTCTGCTTTTACAACATATTGCTCAACACTTGCTGTAGATAAATAAGTTATAGGTAAAACTGTTATGATCACCTGGACTCTAACCAAATCTTCATCAAAAATTGTATGAGTACATTATGGTGAGCATGGATTTGCTCGCGACTGTGATATAGATAAATGAAGTCATTACTCTTACCCTAAGCCTCTGTCTAGGCCTTGACCTAAGATTAAGGCTAAGCAAAAGCCTTAGCCTATGCGCATGCGCATGCCTATGTCTAAGCCTGAGCCTAAGCCTAAGATTAAGCCTAAGCCTAAGCCTAAGCCTAAGCCTAAGCCTAAGCCTAAGCCTAAGCCTAAGCCTAAGCCTAAGCCTAAGCCTAAGCCTAAGCCTAAGCCTAAGCCTAAGCCTAAGCCTAAGCGTAAGCCTAAGCCTAAGCCTAAGCCTAAGCCTAAGCCTAAGCCTAAGCCTAAGCCTAAGCGTAAGCCTAAGCCTAAGCCTAAGCCTAAGCCTAAGCCTAAGCCTAAGCCTAAGCCTAAGCCTAAGCCTAAGCCTAAGCCTAAGCCTAAGCCTAAGCCTAAGCCTAAGCCTAAGCCTAAGCCAAAGCCAAAGCCTAAGCCTAAGCCTAAGCCTAAGCCTAAGCCTATGCGTAAGCCTAAGCCTGAGCCTGAGCTTGAGCCTAGGCCTAAGCCTTAGCCTAAGCCTAGCCTGTACATCACTGGCAGAATTCTCCTCATCTCCATCGATTTGATCCACTGATGAAGGCTTCAAACTTGGTATCAATCGATCAGTCTCCAAACAGCCAATTCAGTGCCTCAGTTCAAAATTTATGAATTTCTATACCTAACATTAGACACACAGCCTAAACAGATCATATTTATGTGAAAAGAGCAATGTACAAAAAGTCGTAATACCTCTTTCACACAAGGTCTACATGATTTGCCGCGATCGCGAACTGTGGTGTTCGTCACGGAAAGGATGGTTCGGTTTGCCGCACGATTTCCTAACCGAAACGCGTTTTTGCAATTGGCTCTACGATCTTAGGCCTCGTTTGGCCACCTTACTCTTCGAATTTATGACCAATTTGAAATTCGATTGGGATACGGTTGGAAAATGCGAAAATAAAAAACTGATATCAAGCAAAACGCACGTTTTAACCGACGATCTACCGTTTTATATCGAATCCGGTCAAATTATCATAAAACCGGGTTTGAAAAAATTTGTCGGTCGTGATCAAGTGGAGTTCGAGGTAAATTAGTTCATTAGTCGAATAGGTTAATCGTGTATTTACATGCACCATGTATTAGTCAATACCAGTAATGTAGCCTTAGTCCAGTCAGTTAGTTTATGTCGCAGCTACAGTATCAGTCTGCTTCATACTGATGAATAATGATTTTTAGAGAAGTAGTTAACTCGCAAGTTCCAGAAATCAGTGTTCCGTTTCTGTAAGCTTTGGTAGTTCAGTTCACTTGGAACTAGGTCGTGTGCTTTAGCAGACTTTTCAGTATCTATAACTGCAAGATTTTTCTGCTTGCTCTTGATATGAGTAGGAGTTTCATCTCACCGAGTTCATTTGTAGATTCCTGAAATCAGCTTACATCAGTTTACTCACTTGTAGTACTATCCTTTATTAATTTTTTTGTTCCTTGTGATGAGCTCTGATTTTCATTAGTTCAAGACATTTGCAGTCTAGATATCAGACTTCTATTACTCTATTTTGCACCCCAGTAAAAGACATTAATTTTAGCAATTCGCTTTTAATTCTCTAGTTTTTATAGTCGGTCTGTATCACAGATGAATTCACTAATGATCAAAAATGCTATTTTCTAGGTAGGAGTACTGAGAGATTCTATTGATCAGTGCGCACTGTCAAGAAAAACAGACTATATGAAAGTCTGCTTTCAATCGAGGAGTTATAGTTTTGGCATTTTTTGTTCAGAAATTTGCATTTTTCATCAAAAAATGTGTATTTTTCTGTATTTTTCCGACGAAAAGTACGGGGGTCCCTATGACTGCCATATGGCTGGCCATAAGATTGGAAAATCCTTGGGCGACGTTCAATGGCTAGCCATATGGCCGACGATTTCTGTGGAGGAAGTCCTATAGCACTTTCCCCCTATTACGTGTGTAGAGTCAATGCATCAAAATCCTATTTAACTACCGTTATATTCTATTACACAGTCCCCGGATTGTGGTGACCAGACCAGCCCAATCGCAGATATCACTGTCCCGGTAATCTAGTTCTAAATAGAAAATTCACAGAATGTTACTGTATATACATGGTCCAACAACAATGATTTCGTGGTTACTACATGGTAGGCATGATATTTCAGTAACAAAATATTAAATTGTTGTGTGGGTCAGTATATCCTCCACTGGCGTCCCACACCGATTAGCATAATTTATTCATAAACAATAGCCTGTGAACAAGGAGGAAAATTGTCCGCGGTGGACTAAAAAGTAATACACAAAATGGTGGGCGAAAATGACATGCACAAAAACTACATGCACGTGCACCAGAATCATGTGCACATGCCAAAAGATCAGAAAAGTTTGTCGAAATATAAGCTGAGAGTTCCAAAAACATGATACAGATCCCTTTGCTCACTAACTTTTGGAATCCGGGCTATATTGTTAGATGAAACTCGAGATATAGTTAATTATTTTACGACTTGATTAAACTCTTGTTGTTCCTTGGTTAAGATAATCGCACAATTTTCATTGTTATATGATACAAAAAAATACAGCATACCACTGAAGAGTAACATGGTGCTACATTGATCCATGCGCAAAAAGTCGAAAACTCAATACGGTTTTTTCCAGGATTCCAGTTTTTTGACCATTGACGACGTCATCTTTTGCACGGGCTACACTTCCGGACTATCGGTGTTGAACGAATCGATCGGTCAAGAATGTCAATCGATCGGCCTATACAAACTGATGTACCCTGTACACGAAGCCGGGCGCAGCGCCCAGCACAATACCTTGTGCTTCGTGGGTCAAACGGCTCAACGCGGCGCCACTTTGCCCATTGCGGAAATGCAAGCCCGGTACCATTGCGCCGTTTTGGATAAACGTATACGGTTGCCAAGCTACGAAAATATGCAGAAAGAAATGACTCGCTATAGTGGAAGGTAAAACATGTAAACCAGGATCAAGGACGAAGATGGCTAACAGTAGACAAATGTTTCACCATGCACAGGATTTTGAATACTGTAGATAACATGTTCCCTATGGCAGAAAGTCATGTGGAACTTTTCTAATATACTATCTTCAGATGAAAGTTCCAAATATTTACATGTTATCTTGCGTTCGAGTGCTACCCTAATCCTTTATGCCCTTGAGCCGTATTCACACTAAAATTGCATAATTGTGGTCAAAAGTGGTAAGTTCGTCTATACCAAATTTTTAGCGGCGGGAAGAGTTTAAGAGATGCAGACAAATGCACAGCTTTGAACACTACAAAAATGTCTATTAAGAAGCGTTGAGCTCCAATATCCTATTAAATACAGAATTCCAAACCTTGATGGAGTTCAAGAGCTCACCGATTAAAAATTGGACCAGATCAGATTGCTCTTCTCTGAAAGTTGTCCTATTGTGAAAAAAAATTTTGTAAAGCTATTTACACACAATAATACGTAAGAAATCATTCAGATTTGTAATTTACACGTAATTTAAAGTCATCGAGTTCATGTTTCAATATGGGCAAAATTTCGTCAAAATAAAGAACTTTTGTTTTGAAAGTGGAAAAAAGCAAAATCAAAACAAAATCAATTCTTTTCGAAAAACGATAAAGATTATTGGTGAGACACACTAAAACGGCTCTCTTGTAGTTTTCAGCTGTAAAATGGTTCTTATGATTAGATCTATTTCACTTTTTCTGTTGTAAATCAGGTTAATTTTTGTCATTTTTTCTTGTTATTTTTCAAGAAATCGATGCATGTATTTTTGATTCTAGTCAGTCAATATTTGTGCAATGCGGCTGAAACTTTACAGTATTCATGCCAGATGTTTTATCTATCGATGCATCAAAAAACAGTAACGGTCGTTTTTTTGGCTCACCCTGTACATCATTGAATATACAAAAGTAATATGGAAAATGTAATTTTTTTTGTGGCTTAAAAATCACGGTGGCTAAATCGATACTCCACATAAAAGCAGGCACCTGAATTGACTTGCTGGCTGAAGTCTCCTACTCACAGTTCCTCTTATTGTAAATTTTTTCAACAGGGAAGCTGGTCTCAGTCGACTGCAGATCCGTGTCCTGCCCTATCTGGACGAGTTAGCTGGACAATTGGGCGTAAAACCTAGCTTTTGGAAATATTTGTTCAGCGACCCGGCTTTCGCCGTGAAATATTTTTTCATGGCTGCAGTGCCGTATCAATTTCGATTACAAGTAAGCAAAAAATTTTTTTTTCTGGGCTGCAGATTTGGCTTTTAACTATTGTTAAAGTGTAGAAAAGAAAAAAGTTTCTGCGAAACGTCATGAGATTGTTACTTGGAATCAGGTGTTTGAAATGGTTTTTGAACTTTTTTTCCACTAAAAAAAGGCAGCCCTCAAACCTTATTTACTCTTTCATTCTTGAATGTGGCTTTCATATGAATTGTTCCAAACGTGGTTTCTCTTGTAACATGTGTTTGAGGTATTCCTATAAATATTGCTCTGAATGCGGTTTGTGTAGACTTTTTTTGTGGTTGCTGTTTCTTGACTATGTCTTTCTTGTGAAAATTGCATTGACTCCGCCTTTAACTTATGAATTTTACATTTTTAACTCGTTAATTTTTAAAATCTTGCTGACGTCACAATTTTTACAGGGAGACTGTGCGTGGGAAGGCGCCAAGGAAGCCATGTTGAAAAGTTGGAAATTGACGCCCGTTATCGATGAAGGCCACGTTTCGACGGTGGTCAAATGTAACCGCCAGAGGCTACAAGATATAGACACCGTTTGCTGTAAAAGTGAAAAATCGCGGTATGAGGACGTCCTTGACGTTACGAACGCGGTCAATACCGCCGCGATAATGTTAATTTTGGTCACGGTGGCTTTCATTTTTCGGTTATTTTTTTAAAGAGCTTTATCTATTTCCATGTTTGTATATAATTTATGTATGGCACTGGGTTAAAAACCAGAGTCAATAAAAAAGTGATGAATCAAACAAATTATACAACGATTTTTTAGTGGAATGAAAAATGGTCTGAAGTAAACAAAAAATCAATATTTGCGGGGCACGTCTGTAAAATGAAATATTTTTGAGCGCATCAAACTCTAGAAACTTCAAGGTGGCATTGCACAGTTTTTGAAGCTCGATAAGTTTCACAGTGAACTCGTGTACTGTATCTGAAACTGAAACTATCTGCTTACTTCGAGTTTCTGATCTAAAATCATATTTTGCTTAGTGCAATAAATTTCGACAAACTTCATGAGCAGTCTAAAAAATCCAACAAGTTTGTAATTTATACACTGATGGTACAGGGGTTTGAAATGCAATCAAACATTTTCCTCTGTGATTTGACAAATTTTGAATAGGTTATCGCAAAACTTCTAACAATTACTGTGAATCAAAAAATTACTGTAAATCAAAAAAATTAAATCACATCAACACTGAATTTTTGAACTATTAATGAGGTTACACAGTGAGATTCCAGTTCTTTTCATATTACTTGCAATCAACTGAAATCTGATTCTTAATCAAAAATACATGCAGAATTTTATACAAACAGTGTATGAAAACCTGAAAAATCACCAAATGATGGAAACACTCCTGTAGAAGTCGATAGTTTGCACAGAAGGTCTCGAACGAGTTATGGGTGTTGAAATTTTTAGGAGAAAACAACAAATCGACGATTTTGAATTTGCAAATTAGTGGATTTCACATGGTTCTCGCATGTTTTTTCTAAAGGCTGGCATTTAATGGTCATCATATTTTTAAAAAACCAGAAGCAGATGCTCCCCTTTTCATCACAATTCGAAAATTCAAGGACCGACACTAAGAACTATTTTCAAATTGGATTTCGTGGAATTTTAATGAGGGAATGACAAACAAAACTGTCATCGCGATGCTAAATCAAGGTCTGTATGAAACAAGTCAGCACCCGAAACGCGTAGCTATCAAAATTTTGCTACAATCAGTCTGCACCCTGTGAACTGAATTGTGCATTGTTTTGAAAAAACAGCCCACTCAAAAGTGCCACTACATAGAGCAATCAGAGCAGATTTAAAGTTGCGAACTACTCTAGTCATACTGTTAAAAATCTTGTCACTGTAGTAGGAAAGCAAATATGGCATTAATGTAGATTAATATCATTTTTTGGGCCAATCACTTTGCTTATTACAATTCTAGATGTAAACTTTTTTCTACAATTTCACTATTTTTTCAATCCGATTTGAGCATTATCATCAATATTTTATGATGCTGTAACAATAATTCGTTAAAAAATTGGAACCAACTGATTATTAAAATGACAAAAATTTTCGGATGGCTAAGGGTATTCGTGAACTTGCGTACTGCATAATCAAATATTTATAATTTCGGGATTAATTCATTTCAAAAAATTGGCGTAGATTCAAATTACTCAAAGAGCCGCAAACTTCCTGAACTGATTTAATGTTATCAGCATTCAAGTTATTTAGAGGATTAAGACATAATGATCCACTTAATATAAATTTTGTTATCATTATCAGGACTTCCGCAGTGCGTGACGTCTTCTTTTCTTCTTCTTCTTCTTCATCAGAAGTTATATCGCCCATCATTACAAGATTAATCGTTTCGGAATTAATTAATTACTTATTACAGTGCTACATGTAAATTTCTTATTGGATTACCCTGATAAGCTCATAAAAACGTTTGCCAGACGAATCCCGTAAAAGAAAACTCATCACTCATTCGTCTAGAGACTGATTAAATTCTGGTAACATAAAACTCTTTCAAAATATAAAGTGGGAAGCACGAACTGAGCTATTCACCAGCCAATCTAGTTTGACCCGCTCCTGCACTGAGGACTGCACTGAGGAGGAGATGATGAAAATTCTTGATTTTATTTTTCTGTATTTTTATCCATTCATCTCTGATAGTATTGGATTTTACGTTAACAAACGGGTCGAAGCTTTTAGCCATGTCAAATATTGACAAGCAGTTGATTTGCTTTCGATCAAATCATAATGTTTACTCGAAAAACATATTTTGTTCAGTATTCCATGCAAATCAGTTTTTACTGAAGAAGTTTTTCGTTTCACTGTGATGATGTGAAGTAACAAACCTTTGCTATTTGGCAATTTTTTGCTATATAAAACACTTGTTCGATCGACGAAATTTTAGGAGTGAAGTTAGTGGACATAATGCCTTAAATTACAGTAATTTCTATCGCTGTTGGTCTAGTATATTATGTGTACTGTAAAGCCCTATTCAGAAGGATTTTCGTACGGAACAGTCGGTGATTCTAAGGAATGCATAAAATGAATAGGCAATTTGCAGAAAGCCCTATGCAGAAGTGAAAAAGTCCTAGGATTTTTGTCGCTGCCAGTCACAAAAGATAACCCTGTACGAAACATATATATCAAAGTTCGCCACCTTAACTGTGCGGGGCAGGGCGATATAGGGGGTGTAGAAAGTAGGCCCAAAGCTTTAACATGTAAAATTCGACTTCCATGGAGAAGGTACGCTGGAAGCATTAACACATAAAAATCGACCTCAATGGGTGCACAATTTTTACAAAAAATTTTGTTCGGGGCATATTCGGAACACGTTTTTCAATGATTCCCTAAGCTCAAGAATTATTTCAAGGACACGATTTTCCATGTGTTTGATAAAAAAATGTGTCCCAAATGAACGTGTCTCGAAACACTGCAAAACATGTCCCGAATATGCTAAAATTGTGTCCCGAACAAAAAATGAGCAAAACCATTAGATTCTATGAGTCACATAAATTTTTTGGGAGATATTACGTCGTCGATTTTAACATCCACGTCTACCAAGGCGAACTTTCTACGTTGAGGTCAAATCTCTCATGATATAGCAACGTTGAGAGCCAGCTTTCACAGATAACTTCTTTTCAACCAACAAGTCATTCAATAAGTAATTGTGGGGGATGAACATAGAATTTCATGAAACGAACTCAATCATTAAATTGTAGTACTTTAGAACAGGCTCTTGTGCTGCTTTTTCAAGCTAGGTGTCCGCCAAAACTATGAAGAAATTTACTCTTTTTACCAAATTTACTCTTTTTACCTTTTCAGATGAAAATTACGTAAGAGCAGTTTCGACGTCATCACTGATATTGTGGTGTTTGAAATTTTAGAGGTTCTATTACAAGGAGAAAACACCTGCAAAGCGTGGGATAGTTTTTTGATTTCCTTTCTTAATAAATGTAGGCGGTTTTGCCACCTGCTCAACACTGATGAATCCAAATGCAGATGCAGTATCATATCCAATCTTTTATTCCATGAGGTTTATAAATTCATATAAACTGCATCGGAAATGTGTATTGAATGCAATTAATTAATTAATATAGAAAAGAATAATAATAACAGCTATTGATGTGTAGTAATATTTACATATTAAAAATATATATCAATAATAATAATAATAATAATAATAGCAACAATAATGATAACAATAATAAGAACAACAATACTAATAATAACAATAATAATAGTAATAAAAATAATAATCAGAATAAATATCAATTAATAACTAATGTCATTAAAGATTAGTATTATTTCATTATTCATACAGATAAAAATTAATATTGATAAATTATTAATATATGTAACATATATTAAGCCCGCAGATTAGTATGCATTCAGAATTCATGTCGAACTTGAAGTTTTATGGAGCATTTATAGATTTAGACTATTATATAGTGGTTTTAATCGTCATATCATGAGAAAATTCGCATGAACATCAGTTGTTCAGCGATTCAGCAGTCCCATCAACAGTCATATATTTTCCAGCTGCCCTAATGACGGTTAGAATCAGTATCATTCTAGTAGTCTACTATTGGCTTTTAGAGATTCAATCACCCATGGAATGCCGTGCAGGCCAGTTATTAAAAATTGCTGATCTCTAGAAATAAAATCTACTTTTTCTATCATCATTTTTCTTGGCAAATTTCATGGTAGCACTACTACACTATTGACTGCACAGCCCGTTGCAGCAAAGCATGTCAGTCAGATTCAGGTCTGGGCCCGTGACACGGATCCGCAACATCAAGTCTACGAGTTCAAAGAAAAATGTACACTGCACTTCTTGTGCATCGCCATACTGACGTCGTACTTACTAGGCATGCTCCAAAAAGTTTTTTGGATGAAGTTATAAAATTTTCAAGAAGAAAATTTGATTCATCTTCGCCAAAAGTAATTTATGACTACTTGAAAACCTCACATTGAGGACCGTTAAACAACTGATCTCGTGAATCCTTGGAGTACTTCTGTTCACAATTTGGACCAAGCCTCTCATCGAATTTCATTTAGTCATAACTCCATCGAGAGTAGCAATATCGGATTTTCAGATGAGTATGAAAATTCAATATGGAAAATACTGTATAATGCAAATCGGTATGCAGTTCAATTGTACATCATTTTTAGTGTGTCATCGATAAAAATCGCACACTAGAATGTACTTTAATTGGATGGTGTATTTTCAGATCTAAGTTAATGACAAGTGCGGGAGTTACTGCATGATTAATAATGGAGAAGTTTCGAGTTTTGACCATTTTATAGAAAGTGTATGAAATCCGACTTATTTTTTTGTGGCTGCAGACAAGAACGACATTGACAAAATCTCTTCTTAGGCCCAATTCAGAAGTGTAGTCGCCGACTATCGGCGACAAAAATCCTAGGATTTTTTCGCTTCTGAAGTGGACTTTCTGCACATTGCCTATTCATTCCATAGAGTAACCGATCGTTGCTGACTGTTGCCGACTGTCGCCGATAAAAATCCTAAGATTTTTCACTTTTGAATAGGGCCTTAGTTCTCATATTATTCTTCAAAGTTGCAGCGGTACACTGTTGGAATATACTTCTACATATTCATACAATTGTACAACTTTAGGGTTGAAATTCACATTAGCGCCATGCAAAGTAGTGCTCAATTGATTAAACTTGCTATTTTTCAGTTTTTTCTTTTTTTTTCTTTCTTTCAATTTCAGTTTCTAGGGTCATCAGTAAAAGTATGACCCGGTCCGGTACTTCCACCCGAGACTTTCCGGGTACCGTTCACACACTCTAACCGACTGAGCCAACTGAGCAACGGAAAAAGGTGCTCTCGATTGGCGACAATGCGTAGATGAGGCGGTCACAAGTAAATTGTAAATTGCATCCCATAAAATTGAAGTTCCAAGTTATTCTTACAAGTCCTACGGGTAAAATTTTTACAAATCCTACAATAGTAGCTCACAAGACGGCATTGCATAAAACCGCTGTTTACAAGCTATATGTTACTAGTGGTTGTTACAAGTCCTACTTGTAAATTTTCCTACAATTTTAGCTACAAGTCAACGTTGCATAAGACCGTGGGCTACAAGCTACAAGCTACCAGTGAAGCTCCCCAATCTAACACTGGGACTACAAGCCTTAAATGTCAGCTACAGCTGAAGCGTTTCATAAAATTACTATTCCTACAATAGCCAGCCGCTAGCTACTAGTGTGCCACGTTAAAATTTACTAGTCGATTTTGACTTATATTGCTGCAAACTTTGTCAAAATTATCTATCCTCCCAACTTCAGTTTATCAGGTTTTGATGATTATTTATTTTTCTCCTGAATCATTTTTTTATTCCATTTAATCGAGAAAACTTATCTCACATTTTGGAATAATTTTGAGGTATCTCAAATACGTGCAGTCACACTTGTTACAAGTGCGTTTGCATGATATTTTGATTTTTGTGTGCTGTCCAGAAGGATGCGTTTCACTTTGGTTGAAAATGTGCACATTGGGAAATTTGTGATTCTAGGGCAAAACGGATTTTGCGTTATTTAGTGATCAAAGTACTAGTGATGAGAAGGTATCCAAAAAAAATATCGAAAACATCAAGATCACGGTAAAACAAAACGGTAAATATGATTTCAAAAAAGTTGGTTAAAAATAAAAATGTGAAATCATTATAATGCTATTATGATACAGTACATAATGTACATAGAATCTGCAATCAACATAACTGATCCAGCAAATTTCCTTTGAATGAATAAATGTTTTAGAGTATTCTTTCTGATAGAAGTGTTTTTGCAAACCTAACTTGTTACAGCAGTAGTAACTCGTTGGACCGACCGTCGTAAAATTTTGCTACAAATCGTCTATGCAAGTTCACTTGTTACGGCAGTAGTAACTTGTGATTCTCACTTGTAAAATGGCCAAGTGACTGCTAATTATCTCGATTCATTTGTAGCTTTTAGCCGCGAGTTGACATTCTTTATGCAACGCTCCTTTGTTGAAGGTATTGGTAGCTTATGACTTGTAGCTTGTAAGTTTTATGCAATGGGGCACAGACGACGCCGGCGAAATGAAATGTAGTGCAGGAAAAAGAATGAATTTAATCAAATTTTCGACCAAATGGAGGCAACATCCTCAATTTTGCGTAGTTGGATAACTGCTATTATGAGAACATTTCTAATATCATTCTCCTACGTCATATAACAGAGAAAAAGTGTTGAATGATTTTTTTTCGTTCAATATCAGAATGCGTGGAAATTTTGAAACATATCAATTATTAATCATATCAAAACTTGAGACACGTCATGCTCACAAAAAGTAGTTGGTAAAAGTTCTTGCAGAGCTTTTCGACAATTTTCCAAGTTTTTTTGTCGACCTCACAGAAAGGTCACTATACTGTACTTTGCGTAAAATAAGTAAAACACACATAAGTATTTTTGAAAGATACGATGATAGATGCTGCCCTGCAGCATATTAATTTTCAAATGAGCCTCGAAACGCAAAAAAATTCAAAAAAATTCCAAAGCAGGTGATGACCACGCATCGTAAGTTGTCACATTGTCCATTTTTCAGTCCCGACTGCTTCGGTCAATCCGATAAAAAAAGAGCCGCGTATGCCGGTTGTTTATTTTTTGCATGAGCAATTTTTTGTTCTCGAGGTACATTTGGAAAAAATGTGGAATGTATTGGAAATTAAGATAAAAATGGATATGAGGAAATTTAATTGGAAACGAAAAAAATTAGTACTTTATCTTCAAATTTTTTCTCCAAGAATGATGACTTCCTTGTTTTCATGCTTCCGATAACGGCCAGGATGCCCTATATCCAAATGGCACGCATGAATTCATTATTGTCCTTCTTCAGTCTTGTACTTTCCATGAAACTGCATACTGAGTTTTTTAGACTATAAAAATGGTTAGCATCGTCAAAGCTTTTACTGGAACGGGCTATTTCTAAAGACTGGGTAGCGGATCCCTCACCTAGGGCATATCAGCTACCATAGTCACATCCGCTACTAGACAGCAGAAAATGTGGGAAAGGTTTTGCTATTATTTTTATATGGGTTTTGCGAAGACAAAAGAAAAACAGAAAATAGAATACGGTAGGCGTTCTGCGAGGTAAAAAATATTTGATTTCCCACTTTTATGGAACCGCAAGAATGGTTAAAAAACGTAACACTACAGAGAAGCTACATAAAGATAAGTCACTTATGAATAAAAATAAGTAATAAGATCAGCAAAATACCCATATTCTAATAAGTGAAAATTTTTTATTTACATAACAAAGTGACCACACAAGCACCGAGAATGACAGAAGAATCAGCCTAGACAGACGTTTTTAATTTCTGCCTGCACCAATTCGGGTGATGAAAATATCGTTTTCGTTTTGTTTTTTAATTTTTTTCAAAGATTTTTTAAATTATTTTCAAATATTTCATTATTTTGAGTTCAAAATTTAAAAAAATTCTTGAATATACCTCCCGAGTAAAGCAAGGACTTCAGCAAACGTGGATACATGAAAATCGTACCATTTCTAACTTAAAATTATAGGTATAACCCCGGGGCCAAGAACAACGGTTGCAAGGACATATTTCACAATTTTTAACGAATGAAATTTTTAATTTTCACGATACATGCGCCATCTAATTGGTAAAAAAATTAAATGAGCCTAATAATTTGTAAATGCATGCTGTACATTATTCCATAATGAAATCCTGCCTAAGTTATTCAACGCAAAAAGTAAATGTAACGTGTTACTTAAGGTCGATGTATAGTCGTCCTGATCCTTAAAAAAATGACCTTTCCTGAGTCAGGAAAGCTCGTTCCCTAAATTTTCGATCCTGACGCAATCCGTAATCCTGAAATCAGGATCGGGATAGTGTTCCCGACCTGATAAGGAAAGGTGTTCCCGATATCTTCCTGATCGGGAAAGGATCGGCTTTCCTGACGTCGGGAACAAAGTACAAGCCTTCCGTACTTTTTAAGGATCGGGAAAGCTGCACGCTACAGTAAATACTCATCAAATGCGTAACGGCTTCAGCCTGCGCATAATCCTAGTTACATTTTCCGGTAATTGAAATGTAAAATGAAGTGAAATTAGGAAAAACTAAGAATTTGCTACCAGATAAGATAGAGTAGTAGATTTTTAAATAGATTTTTCATGTTTTTCGGTAAAATATGTGCACTTTATGCAAGTGCAATACTTTGCAACTACAGCGCGTTGTAATACAGTAGCCATGTTTGTTTACAACAAAACGGCAGATTTGCGGTTTTTGTTGATTGATTCCCGCGTTTTTATTTTTTTAAAAATTAACTAATTTTAATGTCAAACTCTATTAATTTAAAAAAATTTAAAATTAAAATATTTGAAATTTAAAATTAAAAAATTTTAAATTTAAAATTAAAAAAATTGAAGTTTAAAATTAGAAAATTTCTACATTTTAAATTAAAAACTTTTTAAATTAGAAAATTTAAAATTAAAAAATTCAAAATTAAAAAATTTAAAATTTAAAAATTTAAAATTAAAAAATTTGAAATTTAAAATTCAAAAATTCAAAAATTCAAAAATTTAAAATTTAAAAATTTAAAATTAAAAAGTTTAGAATTAAAAAGTTTAGAATTAAAAAATTTAAAATTAAAAAATTTAAGATTAAAAAATTTAAATTAAAAAATTTAAAATTTAAAAATATAAAATTTAATTATTTAAAGTTTAAAAATTTAAAACTAAAAAATTTAAAATTTCAAATATACAAATTTTAAAAAAATATAAAATTCGAAACTAGAAGTTTTAAAATTTTAAATTGAAAAAATTTTAAAATTTAAAATTAAAAAAATTAATTAAGGGGGAATTAAAATATGACAAATAAACAAAAAACACGGAAACAAAATGTAATCACATGTATGTAAACATGTGCAACGTGAACGAAAACAAAAAATAATCAGAATAATAAACAAGATCAATAAAATGTATAAAACCTACTGTCTGGTGTCGTCTTTATTTATACAACTTACGCAACTCAATATCTAATCTTACTGTAAAATATTTGTCATGTAGTCGTCCTGATCCTTAAATTTAGGGACGTTAAGGACGACTTTACCTGGTCCTATCCTTTCCTGATCCTTATCGGGTCAGGAACTCAGGATTAAGGATCAGGATTACGGATTACTATACATCGGCCTTTATCATAGGTGGCGAGATAGAGACATGAGGTTTTTTGCATAATATCCGTCATATGAGCAAACATCGGGGTGGCAAAGGTCATTGGGGTCTATAATCAAATGGCACTCGATGGGGCCACAAAACATACAAAAAACGGCCTTTTTTCAGCCTCAAATTGCTGCAAGTTCCCCAATGGGTATAAATCCCTGGACCTTGATACTTTTACCCGCACATGCGTTTTTTATATTTTTTGATAATATTGATTTGGTCAAATTATATGAGTGACCAAAGTTCGAGATAGCCCCCTTCGTTTGGGTTCAAAAAATTCATTTTTTGTAAAACAGATGTAGTGTTATCTGATTATCCTGCGTGTAAAGCAAAAGTATTTCCGTGGTCTTTTTGAGAAAGTGGTTTTCGACTATTGGGAATTCAATGGATGCGGTCAGTTTACACAAAAAAATTATCCCGGCTGTAAACAAGCGTATTTTTGTGAGTTTTTGGTAGAACAGGTTTTCGACCGCGAGTAATTCAACGAATGTGGTCACTCTACACAAAGGTTATCGTGTGTGTAAAACAAAGATATTTTTGGGAAAAGGGTTTTCGACTATTTGGAATTCAATAGAGACGATCACTTCACACAAATAATTTACTGGGTGTGAACAAGCGTATTTTCGTAATTTTTTGGTGAGGAGTTCTCGACGGCGGAGAATTCAATAGCTGCGGTCACTTTACACAACAAATTATCCCGGGTGTAAACAAGCGTATTTCGGCGATTTTTTCGGCTGTTCTTGACCATGAGAAATTCAACAGATATGGTCACTTTATATTCTGTTCACAACGTGTTTTACTATGCAGTTTACACATCTTTTACTTTTACCGAAAGTGAAACTTTGTAGTTTTAAGATTGTTTTTTATTGTTTCTTCGATGTGAAGATGACCAAATTTAAAACTTCAATGTGCTTCTAGAAAGGTTTTTATACATGGTTGAAGCCCACTGAAAGGAGGTAGACAAGTTTGTTAGAAAATGCCCCGATCGGACGGAAAGATAAACAATATACTTGCTTAGATAGTTGCCAAGCTAGAAAAGAAGTGAACTAGATTTTTGAGAACTCGTGTTAGAGTTGGAAAAAATTCACTTCGTTATATTGGATGTTCATTCATTCGCATAACAAATTTTTCATACCTGTGAAAAATTGTATTCTGCAGCTGGGTATATCAGCACACCTACCAATCATTTATGCACATAGGTTGGGGGAGTAAACTCTTCCATTGAGACTGTGAATAGACTCGGCTGACCTCTGGAAAAACTATATTGGCTACATTTGGATTTTTTCGAAACACACGAAAAAACAGGTGTTTTGACAAGTACTAGTGAAAATTGAAAATTTTTGAAAACCCATTTTTTGCTTTTTAACTCTGCCTCTAGAAAATTCTTCTCATGCATCTCTACTTTCAACCATACATGTGCAGCTCTGAAATTTGGGGGAAGGGTGGTTACAGAAGGGGCGGATCTTAGTTTTTTGAGACTAAAAATCCCAAGAAGTTTACTAAAAATTTTTTTCATACTGGAAAAGACTTAAAATTTCAAAACTCTGGATCCCACATATCACTTTCGCTCGTGTATGCTTGCAACTGTACCGAGCTTTAACAGATGAGGAAAAAATCTGATATTCAAAAATAAGATAGACTTGAAACATTGCCTTAAAAATATGGTATTTTCATTCAACAGGCGCTATATGTTTACTTTTTGTTCAATGTGACATGCAATTCAATGCAGAGGTTGATCAAGAAGGAATATAATACATTAAGATTTCATGGCATAGAGCAGAGCAAGTTTGCCCATCACGTTAACAGAGATCATGATGAGTAATTGGTGAATAGTGTTTCATATGTGGTTGCCTGATACAATTCTGTTTCATGTAAAATCAAACATACATCCATTTAGAGATATAAGTTTGGCTATGATAATTGTGTCAAATCAGTATGTGCATGGCTGAATCAAAAAACGTTAATGACATTTTTGAGTGCTTTATCCTATTGTCCTGTTTGCAGGAGTGAGCAATGACTGTAACCAGGCCCCATATCTACTAAAGGTTTAACCTCGAGCTCGTACAGAAAAGCAACCTCCTATGTTTCAGCAGTTGCACCAACATGTCAATGAAATCAAGTGTTTGCTATAATCTCGATGTCCTCAGGTTTATCCCCATTTCGAGCTGTTAGGTTTCATTATTTTCTTAAATTTGTGTATTTCTAGACTGCAATTCCTGAACCTGGGATTACAAGTAATGGCCAATCTTAAGCCTGGTGTGAGGATTGTGATTTCTGCAAGAAAATAATCTTGATATTGTGATTAGCTGAAACTGAGGATTAGTGCTTAACACTCGGAAAATCTCATGACCTGGAACCTAGTTTTCACAGTGCTCATGTTACCCAGGTATTTTGCATACCCAACCTCAGTACTATATCTAATTTCTTAAACAGTGGATATAAGTGTTTTACCCATTCGATATATTGTTAGAAAATCGGGTAAACAGGTATATACCCGGGTACCGAAAATACCTGGATACTCAGTGTGAAACATGGCTGAGGATCAGCAATTTAATCCAGACGCTCAGATTATTCGCAGATTGGGTTAATGCAACTAATCATTGGTTTTTATTATGCGTAATGACGTATTTTCAATCACTGGCATGAGTTGAAAAAACAAAATGACTATAATATGCCAGTCACTTACTAGTTTTTACCTAAAGTTAGAAGCATGTACTCGGATCAATCCGGGCTGACAATCCTGTATTGCTATTGGTTTAGCATTTCTCCGCATTTGAGTGAAGTCAGCCATTAGCTTGTATATAATTTTCATCCAGAAAAATTTATCTGCAGTTGATACAATGTTATGGGGGGACAAAATGCACGATGCTGCAGAATATACTTTTCCACAGACACGAAAATTTTTTAATGAAAAAGAATAAAAATACAATATTACAACAGTGGATTTTTCAAACGTTAACTCAAGTTCTCAAAAATCTAGTTCACTTCTTTTCTAGGTTGGCAACTATTCAAGCAAATATATTCTTCTTTTTTCTTCCTCATCTGGGCATTTTCTAATAAACTAGTAACTTATATACCTCGGCTGAAAGTAGCGGATGTGCACTAGGTAGTGGATCTGGGACCGATCCATTTGTAAATTCTCTTCCCCATCATGGACGATACTTTTTGTTAATAATAGCCGTCGCTATTAGTTTAATAATAGGTTGATAGTTATTAGAGAATTTTATCCTCAATTGTAAGACGGTTGATGCGGATTGTGCGCTTAAAGTTTCATGAAAATTCCATGAGCTTTATGGGACAGAATCTTATTCTGCATAAACTATAGCGTAAAGTCAAGATTTCTTATTTCTGCTGAAGATAGATGAGGTTTTACCACTTGTAGAATGAAGCATACAACTTTAAAGTAAAATATTGGTACCGCAAATAAATCCAACATTGTTTTTAGCGAGGTGCAATTGAAACATCATTGAAAAAACTAACAAACAAAAAAAAATTGGTCAAATTACCGCTAGATTTTCGCTGTATCTATACTTTCTACACTCTCTGGAAGTCCTAAGTTATATAAGCTATATATCCTTATTACAACATAGTTAAAATGTGTGGTATCTTTTTTACACCCCTAAACGGGGATGTTTAACTATTTTTTTGCATAATTTAGCTCAACTCCTTGATTGACCATTGATTGATTTTTTCTTTAATGACCAGATGAGTGCAATGAAATTTTTTTGCTGTTAATTTCTGCTGCCTTTAACAGGTGCACTTTATTATGATTATTGCCATTATTCTGTTACCGAAAATGGGACTGAACAAGGTCATAACTGTTCATTCCGCAAAACTGACTTTTATGGCAACAATATAGATCCAATAATATCATTCAAAGCATTAAATGAGAAACTGTTGGTCAAGTGTTACTGAACTGATACATGAGTGCACGATTTCTGCAATAGCAAAACTATAAAACACATATAAAACACATATAAAACACAAAAAACATTAAACCAAATGATTATTTTTGTGTACTTGTTTTCCACGTTTTTCTACATTTTAAGGAAAATATGGTTCTCACATCTGATATCATCGTCGTTTGCATTTTGATCTCGATCAGCGGCATAGGCTTCATTTTCAACACCTCGTTTTTGATCTTCAGTTTCGTCAATAGGCAAGTGACTAGCAAACTCGATTATCGCTGGTTCCTGTACAATTTGGCCGTGATTAATTTTTTCTACACGTTGAATATGTTCATCTTTCAACCCTATATAACCTTGAAAGACATGGACCCCAAAGGAGACTGGTGTTTCATCACCGGTTTTCTGGTCATGATGTGCGCCGTCGGTGGCGTCATCAGTCAGCCTTTGTTGTCCATAAATCGATATTTCGCTATGTTTTACCCGGAAAAGTCGAAAAAGTTTTTCAAAAAACCGTATTGTATTTGTATGGTTATTGGAATATACGTCCTGTCGTTTTTGTCAGCTTACAGTTTTGTGCCATTCGATGAATACGGCAGATTTGAAGGTAAAAAGTTATGTGCTTTCTTTTAGAGCATAAGGTAGAACTATCCCAATATGATTCTTTTGTTATAGGTACAGTACAATGTAGGGATGCTTTGAGCTCGTTTTAAGAGGTGTCATCGAGTTATTGAAATTTGTAACTGTCTTAAAATTGTGCTACAATAATTGCTTGATGCATGGATAACTTGATTTTATCAAGATTTACGTCAAAGTTCCTGTCTTGGTTTTAAAAGTTATTCATTTTCTGATTTTTCGTGCTATCAAGCTTTTTTGCGGTCTTCATTTTGAACTTGATCTCGTTTGTTGGGATTAGTTTCTTGATTATAAGCTTGAGCTTGATTTCGAATGATTTTTTATTCTGATCGTCCTGTTTCTGATTCTTTTAGTTTGATTTAATTTTAATTTTGTTTGACCTGGCATAATAGCGTATCTGATTTTCACACATCCTGACCTGAACTTAATTTTGAAATTCAATAAGGTCCAATAATGTCAATTTCTACTCACCTGGATTTAGGGTTTTAATATGAACCGATATTTAATTTTGTATACCGATTTTAGTTTATGAACTTAATCTCGATATTTACTAAGATTCAGATTCTAACAGCTTTTGCTTTCGAGCAATTGATTAAGTTTGAATTACTATTCTGAAGATTAATATAGGTTTCAATCAGCGTTGACTTTATTGAGAACAGATCACGTGCATAGCCCACTTGTGCATTCTAAAATCAGTGGAAGAGATCGTAGATTTTTTTTCTTGCATGTGCATAGCCATGCAGGAAATGAAAATTCGATATGTTTTCACTCGATTTTAATGCTTCTTGACTCCGAGCTTTTTGATTAACTTGATTCTGAATCACGTCGAATTTTTACTGACCATGATTTTCGAAGTTGATATTTTATTTATTTCAATTCTGATTTGATGTTGATGTCTGCTAATCATGAATTTAGCTTTCTGATGACTGATATTAATTGTGAGCTGTCTCGATCTTTCAGTGGCTACGTTTTTTAGGTTGAAATGAAGGATTATGATTCTGGAGTTGATGATGATTTTTTCGGCCTTATTTTTGCGAGACGTTATTTTACTCATTTTAGTTCAGAGTCTGATCTAAAATCGATTAACTCAGAAATGATTGATTTAGATTTCACCTCAAATTGATTCTGAGTGACACTAATCTTAATGATCTTGGTACAAACAGTTCCTTATCTCCGCTTTGGATTGAGTTTCATGATATTGATTTGTTTTGTCGTCCTGATCGACATTGACTGTTTCCAACACTCATTCAAGCTAGACGTTTGTTTATTCGAGTAATCTTCTTGTTTTCCTTTTCACAGGCTTTCAATTTAATTAATCCTTTTCACAGGCTTTCAATTTAAGCACATTATTTTCCTTGCAAAAATATGAAATATAACATCCGTAAGACAGACAAAACTTGATTAAAATCATCCCTTTTCGCAGGTATATGCTGCATTGCAGTCTACGATATGAAAATTTGGCACATGTTCGTCTTTTTCACTTCGCCTATGATCATTTCCTACGCTATTTCGCTATACTGCGCTTTCAACATCTCCAAATTGATCTGCAAACAAACCGAAGCTAAAAACGACCGCGAATGGTGCAGTAAAATCCGCGAAGCCAGATTCATTATCCGTTTCATTTATATCGAAGTTTTCATGCCCATTTGCATCGAAACGCCGGTATTCATCTTGATTTTCATTAATCGCTATTTGTCGCCAATTCCGCGGGAAGTTATGGCTTTCATGCTCGGCTGTTTCATCATCCACGGCACCAGCGACCCGATTGTCATGGTCATGGTCATCAAACCATACAGACGTTTGATCAAAGGTTGGTTCAAGAAAGTTTGGTCGTCCATAGATGCCACAACTTACCCAACAACGATTGTCGGCTGGATTAATGGTGCAAATACTACAATCAAGAAGCTGTCAGTCCAGTGAGGCTGCTGCCAGGAAAATGTCGTTGCTATCGACTTTTGTAGCAGATGTCGAATCTGAAATATGTAAAACACATGTCTATGTTACCTACGAGAAATTTTAACTCACCTTATAGTGAAGTGAACTCGTTTAGAAACCGGATTTTCATGTGTCAAATTCCTGCTAAATACGTGCAATTTATTCTCAATTTAAAAGTTTGTTAAACATTAAAGTGCAATAAAATATATAAAGATACATAAAAAAGCCGAAAAAATTAATAAAAAATACGTGCACTGATTATCCATGCGGCCTGAGGAAGGAGGTAAGATCGATAGGAGAGAAGCAGGGGATATAGCCAAACGACGGCTTCAACACATGGCATTTATCCAAAGTTGGCTTTAGATGGGTTTTTTCCTTTGTGTTAAAAGTACAGAATTGAGCAAATAAGTATGTTTATTTTCGGTTCGAAGAAAAGAAAATAATCGGACGGAAATACGTGCGTGTTGTTGTTTCTCGGACGTGCCAGTTACTTCAGTTGAAAAATGCAACAACGCCAAGTTGTACGAAAAATTAGCGAAGCAAAAATTGACACTACAATATCCACGAACTACAATATCTTGTTCCACGAAGTTTTTCCCTGACACATTTTTCTGGCTTCGGATGGAAGTGAAATTCCTTGGATGCTTTTTCCCTTCTCCAAAAGTTAGTCCAAAAATTGTAAAATAAGAATGGTTAAAAATAAAGCTTCCATGATCAATCTGTCAGTTAAAACATTTATGAAACACTGTCACTGTACTTTTGATAGCATATGGAAATCGCAGAAAAAGAATATTTGATCAGAATTGTCTAACACAATGATGTCATCAGCATATGAGAACTTGGCTATTGCCAGATTCTGGTGGACATCGCGAGTAGGATAAAATTATAATGTTGTGCTATACAGTACCTTTAATTTTTGGATGCAGTATAAAGTACAATGTAGTACAGTGCAAAACAGGGAAAAACTTCACTTGACCAGTTTGTTACAAAACACTAGTATTTTGAAAATAGTGTAGAACAGCAATAATTTTTGCGGCTTATATCTCTAAATGAACATTTAATTTCAAGGCAGGAGGCTCAAGCGATCAAATTTTCCAGACTCAAGTTTCCTTTTCATTTGCATATGGAAATGTGCGACGAGTTTTCTGGTCCTGAGTGAGGGCATGAGTTCATATCCACTCCTGTCAACTTTGTTTAGACCGTGAAGGAATTTTCTGAAATCAACTGTAAATAATCATCTACAATGTCATTGTTTTTTACATTCAATCAGAATTTGGACATCACGAACTACAAGAAGAATTAATTACTATATTTAGAAGCAAAGTGATCCTGATCTGGATCACTTTGTTGTCAACTATTTGTTCCTTGATCTTATAATAAGCTCTTGAGATGATCACAATACGGGCATCAGACGGGAGCCATTAATTTTGTTTTCATCACATAGGATAAAAATTTACTGCTTTTTCACTCTAATACTCTTCAAAATGACCTAATACTTTTCACATCAAGGAACACAGCATTGGTGTGGTGGACATCCAATGATCCCAGTCATCTCATTGTATGACTTCTTGTTTTTTTGTAAATCGAGTATTTACAAGAATTAATAACCCGGTAAAAATCGTCTACACAAGGTTTACTGTAGAATTTTTTACGCAAATATTGTTGAAGATTTGAATATGCTCATCAAACGTGAATCAGTGAGAAAAGATCTACGTTGAACAAGTTGAGCACAACTTATACAAGACTGTTATCATTGATCAGCTTCAAGGACAACGTTGACTAGATCTTATCCACAAGCAAAAAACTTTCAATGGTTCATGTAGTCCCATACCCATATATATACACCTGAAATAGTTCAATAATTCTTTGCAGAGACTTTGCAGAGAAACCCCCACAATCCGTCCCCCACATTCCGTCCCCCACAATCAGTCCCTCACAATCCGTCCCCGTCACAATCCGTCCCCCACATTCCGTCCCCCACAATCCGTCCCCCCACAATCCGTCCCCCCACAATCCGTCCCCCACATTCCGTCCCCCACAATCCGTCCCCCACATTCCGTCCCCCCACAATCCGTCCCCCACATTAATGTGAAAGATAAATATTATTAATGTATGTTGTATAAGACTTGAAAAGAATATCAAAATAGCTGTTACATTTGTAAAATAAAATATGTAACTTTACTGTATTAATCGTTTTGGTGTTTTTCGGGAAAGCTAAAACATGGAGGTGGCCGAGTAGATGAAACGTAGTCGTTGCCGTGTGGGTAAAACGTGGCCGTGGCCGAATGAGTGAAAAACTGCAGTATATGCCTATTTTGCAGATTGAATAAGTTGGCCGGCCACGGCCATCTTTTTTAACCACTTTTTTCTTTTTTTATTTTACACTTTCTTTTTTCTTTTTGAATCTTTTTCTTTCTGATTTTTTTTTATTTTTTCTTTTCTCACCTTTTTTAAATGTAACGCCACGGCCACGACATTTTACTCTTTTTATTTTTACTTTTACTTTTTTTACAGTTTACTTTTTTACATTTGCATTTTCTGAGAATTGCAACCTTTATTCTATATAAAAATTCAAAACTGAGTACAACGTTGTATTATTTAACAATGATTGCATGAAAAACATTCGTATACCGACTTTAGCACTAAGCGACATAGAAGTTCGAAACTTTCATTAAAATAATTCACTAAGTATTAAAATGCTGATGTTTAAACCATCTATTCGCAAAACTATGTCTTTATTATGTGCAATCTTTCAAGTTTTATATTTTGAGCTTACGTAGAATAAAAAGTAAATTACAGTACCATTTTGTTGCATGAATACCACAAACTTCATCGCCCGAAATGTGGGGGACGGATTGTGGGGGACGGATTGTGCGGGACGGAATGTGCGGGACGGAATGTGGGGGACGGATTGTGGGGGACGGAATGTGGAGGACGGATTGTGGGGGGACGGATTGTGGGGGACGGAATGTGGGGGACGGATTGTGTAGGGGACGGATTGTGATGGGGACGGAATGTGAGAGACGGAATGTGGGGGACGGAATGTGGAGGACGGATTGTGGGGGACGAATTTTCCACATCCCGCGAAAACCATGTGATCACTATCTTGCAGACCTTAATATTTCAACATCCATAACTTCTTCGAAACCCTGTTTGGCAAACTACCGACTTCTACAGGTCTAAACAGGAGTGTGTTTATTAGATGATTTTTCGGGTTTTTATTTACTGTTGTTCATAAAATTCTTATGTATTTTTGATGAAAAATCAGATTCCAGTTGGTTGCAAGCAACATGAAAAGACTTGGAATCTGACTGTGTAATTGATTAATAGTTTAAAAATTCAGTTTTGATGTGACGAACTTACAATATTCGTGCAGAAATTTTATCTTTTATAAATTTTCCTTTTTCACAGAAGTGAAGTCTTTCTAATTTTGACCAAAGTATTTGAAAGCCAAATTTTTCCTGCTCGTGTTTTGCTACATCAGGCAGTTATCTACTGTAGTATAACTTGCGTGTAAAATTACATACTCCAGCTAAATTGTTAGAATCTTTGCGATAACCTATTCAAAATTTGTCAAAGCATGCAGGAAAATGTTTGATTCCATTTTGCATCTCTGTGCCATCAGTGTGCAAATCACAAACTCATTTAATTTTTTGCAGACTGCTCATGAAGTGCTTAACTTCGTCAAAATTTATTGCACTAAGAAAAATATGATTTCAGATCATAAACTTGAAATAACCAGATTCACACCAGCTCTAGTTTCAGATATAGTACACGAGTTCACTGTGAAACTTATCGAGCTTCAGAATTATGAATGTTTATACGATCACAAACTTGCGATCAACCCCCTTGCAGTTTCTAGAGTTTGATGCGCTCAAAAATATTTCATTTTACAGACGTGTCCCGCAAATATTGATTTTTTGTTTACATCAGACCATTTTTCATTCCACTAAAAAATCGTTGTATAATTTGTTCGATTCATCACTTTTTTATTGACTCTGGTTTTTAACCCAGTGCCATACATAAATTATATACAAACATGGAATGAGATAAAGCTCTTTAAAAAAATAACCGAAAAATGAAAGCCACCGTGACCAAAATTAACATTATCGCGGCGGTATTGACCGCGTTCGTTCGTTCAAGGATGTCCTGATACGGCGATTTTTCTTCTTTACAGTAAACGGCGTCTATATTTTGTAACCTCTGGCGGTTACATTTGACCACCGTCGAAACGTGGCCTTCATCGATAACGGGCGTCAATTTCCAACTTTTCAACATGGCTTCCTTGGCGCCGTCCCACGAGCAGTCTCCTTGTAAAAATTGTGACGTCAGCAAGATTTAAAAAATTAACGAGTTAAAAATGTAAAATTCATAAGAAAAGGCACAGTCAATGCAGTTTTCACAAGAAAGACATAGTCAAGAAACAGCAACCACAAAAAAGTCTACACAAACCGCATTCAGAGCAATATTTATAGGAATACCTCAAAGACATGTTACAAGAGAAACCACATTTGGAACAATTTATATGAAAGCAACATTCAAGAATGAAAGAGTAAATCAGGTTTGAGGGCTCTCTTTTTTTTAGTGGAAAAAGAGTTCAAAAACCATTTCTAACACCTGATTCCAAGTAAAAATCTCATGACGTTTCGCAGAAACTTTTTTCTTTTCTACACTTTAACAATAGTTAAAAGCTAGATCTACAGCCCAGAAAAAAATTTTTTTGCTTACTTGTAATCGAAATTGATACGGCACTGCAGCCATGAAAAAATATTTCACGGCGAAAGCCGGGTCGCTGAACAAATATTTCCAAAAGCTAGGTTTTACGCCCAATTGTCCAGCTAACTCGTCCAGATAGGGCAGGACACGGATCTGTAGTCAACTGAGACCAGCTTCCCTGTTGAAAAAATTTTTAATAAGAGGAATTGTGAGTAGAAGACTTCAGCCAGCAAGTCAATTCAGGTGCCTGTTTTTATGTGGAGTATCGATTCAGCCACCGTGAATTTTCAGCCACAAAAAAAATTACATTTTCCATATTACTTTTATATTCAATGATGTACAGGGTGAGCCAAAAAAAGCGACCGGTACTGTTTTTTGATGCGCCGGTAGATAAAACATCTGGCATAAATACTGTAAAGTTTCAGCCGCATTGCACAAATATTGGCTGACTAGAATCAAAAATACAAACGTCGATTTCTTGCAAAATAACAAGAAAAAATGACAAAAATTAACATGTTTTCCAACAGAAAAAGTGAAATAGAGCTAATCATAAGAACCATTTTACTGCTGAAAACTACAAGAGAGCCGTTTTAGTGTGTCTTACTTGCTGTTTCACCAATAATCTTTATCGTTTTTCGAACAGAATTGATTTTGTTTTGATTTTGCTTTTTTTCACTTTCAAAACAAAAGTTCTTTATTTTGACGAAATTTTGCCTATATTGAAACATGAATTCGATGACTTTAAATTACGTGTAAATTACAAATCTGAATGATTTCTCATATATTATTGTGTGCAAATAGCTTTACAAAATTTTTTTCACAATAGGACAACTTTCAGAGAAAAGCAATCTGATCTGGCCCAATTTTAAATCAGTGAGCTCTTGAACTCCATCAAGGTTAGGCATTCTGTTTTTCATAGGATATTGGAGCTGAACATTCTTGTAGTCCTAAAAGCTGTGCATTTCTCTGCATCTCTTAAACTCTTCCCGCCGCTAAAAATTTGGTATAGACGAACTTACCACTTTTGACCACAATTATGCGAATTTTAGTGTGAATACGGCTGAAGGGCATTAAGGATTAGGTTAGCACTCGAACGCAAGATAACATGTAAATATTTGGAACTTTCATCTGAAGATAGTATATTAGAAAAGTTCCACATGACTTTCTGCCATAGGGAACATGTTATCTACAGTATTCAAAATCCTGTGCATGGTGAAACATTTGTCTACTGTTAGCCATCTTCGTCCTTGATCCTGGTTTACATGTTTTACCTTCCACTATAGCGAGTCATTTCTTTCTGCATATTTTCGTAGCTTGGCAACCGTATACGTTTATCCAAAACGGCGCAATGGTACCGGGCTTGCATTTCCGCAATGGGCAAAGTGGCGCCGCGTTGAGCCGTTTGACCCACGAAGCACAAGGTATTGTGCTGGGCGCTGCGCCCGGCTCCGTGTACAGGGTACATCAACTTGTATAGGCCGATCGATTGACATTCTTGACTGATCGATTCGTTCAACACCGATAGTCCGGAAGTGTAGCCCGTGCAAAAGATGACGTCGTCAATAGTCAAACAACTGGAATCCTGGAACAAACGGTAGTAAATTTTTCAAATGGATAAAGTATCAGTGACCCCCAGCCCCTACCCAGACCACGTCGTCGTATGAGATTGACTCTCTATAGTCTTTTTTTATGATATGCTTGTAAAATTTAAAGAAGTACCGTCCTTACAGTCGTCTACAAAAGCTTTTACTGTGTAATTTTTTATTCAAAAAGTAGTAACGGTTGGTTGATGACTAAGCTTACAAATTTTTACTTGTATGCGTCACATTGTTTAGCGGGAAATAATAAAAATACATAATAGTACTTGCTTTCCACTCTCAACAGTTGTCAGCATTTCAAGAAAAACACACGGTAGGATCTACAACTGAACTGAACTGCAAAAATTATCACTCCTCAACAAGAAGCAGACTTTCCTAGTTGTGCCATATGAAAAAGTGAGTTTGATATTGAAGTTACATTCAAACTGAATAAAAAAACACTGCATATCATTAGGCAGCATCTTTGTCTAATAATGACAAGCGATGAAATAAAAAAATGCTGCAATTGAGAGCACTATAGAAGCACTGATCCTTATCATTTAGACGTGAACATGAGAGTTGAAAATCAGCCGCATTCTAGTAGTGATAAGTGTACATACCCATCACTAAATAGAGAACCGGTTCAAAGCATACAATAGAAATCTATCGCAGTTGACAGTCTGCACTGATCAATAGAATCTCTCAGTACTCCTACCTAGAAAATAGCATTTTTGATCATTATTGAATTCATCTGTGATACAGACCGACTATAAAAACTAGAGAATTGAAAGCGAATTGCTAAAATTAATGTCTTTTACTGGGGTGCAAAATAGAGCAATAGAAGTCTGATATCTGGACTCTGCAAATGTCTTGAACTAATGAAAATCAGAGCTCATCACAAGGAACAAAAAAATTAATAAAGGATAGAACTACAAGTGAGTAAACTGATGCAAGCTGATTTCTGGAATCTACAAATGAACTCGGTGAGGTGAAACTCCTACTCATATCAAGTGCAAACAGAAAAATCCTGCAGTTATAGATACTGAAAAGTCTACTAAAGCACACGACCTAGTTCCAAGTGAAGTGAACTACCGAAGCTTACAGAAATAGAACACTGATTTCTAGAACTTGCCAGTTAACTGCAATCTTTGCAAATCATTATTCATCAATATGAAGCAGACTAATACTGTAGCTGCAACATAAGGTAACTGACTGAACTACTGACGTACATAATTGGCGTATAGAATCTTCCAGTAACAGGGTAACAGGCTACATTACTGGTATTGACTAATACATGGTGCATGTAAATACACTTTTAACCTATTCGACTAATGAACTAATTTACCTCGAATTCCACTCGATCACGACCGAAAAATTTTTTCAAATCCGGTTTTATGATAATTTGACCGGATTCGATATAAAAAGGTAGATCGTCGGTTAAAACGTGCGTTTTGCTTGATATCAGTTTTTTATTTTCGCATTTTCCAATCGTATCCCAATCGAATTTCAAATCGGTCATAAATTCGAAGAGTAAGGTGGCCAAACGAGGCCTAAGATCGTAGAGCCAATTGCAAAAACGCGTTTCGGTTAGGAAATCGTGCGGCAAACCGAACCATCCTTTCCGTGACGAACACCACAGTTCGCGATCGCGGCAAATCATGTAGACCTTGTGCGAAAGAGGTATTACGACTTTTTGTACATTGCCCTTTTCACATAAATATGATCTGTTTAGGCTGTGTGTCTATTGTTAGGTATAGAAATTCATAAATTTTGAACTGAGACACTGAATTGGCTGTTTGGAGACTGATCGATTGATACCAAGTTTGAAGCCTTCATCAGTGGATCAAATCAATAGTGATGAGGAGAGATCTGCCAATGATGTACAGGCTAGGCTTAGGCTAAGGCTTATGCCTAGGCTCAAGCTCAGGCTCAGGCTTAGGCTTACGCATAGGCTTAGGCTTAGGCTCAGGCTTAGGCTTAGGCTTAGGCTTAGGCTTAGGCTTAGGCTTAGGCTTAGGCTTAGGCTTAGGCTTAGGCTTAGGCTTAGGCTTAGGCTTAGGCTTGGGCTTAGACATAGGCATACGCATACGCATAGGCTAAGGCTTTTGCTCAGCCTTAAGCTTAGGTCAAGGCCTAGACAGAGGCTTAGGGTAAGAGTAATGACTTCATTGATCTATATCACAGTCGCAAGCGTGTCCTTATGTACATCCTCACCATAATGTGCTCATACAATTTTTGATGAAGATTTGGTTAGAGTTTGCTGAAATATATACAGAGTGGATCAAGGCAGGTGATCATAACAGTTTTACCTATAACTTATTTATCTACAGCAAGTGTTGAGCAATATGTTGTAAAAGCAGAAAATTAAAATCTGTGTGATCTGAGGGGCTGAATGAGTAAACTTCAATGTTTTTTGCACAGTTCACCCTGAAAAATAAAAGCTCAAATTTATCTTCTGCGCTTTAGGTTTTACGGGTCAAGTCGACTAACGAACATTCGGCATTTTTCCACATATTCATCATCTATAAAACACCGAAATTTTCAAGTATAAAACACAATGACAAAAAAATCATCGATTTTATATCCAGTTCTGAGCAGCTATGTTTTAAAGTTTAAAGGAACGAAATTACTGAACTAATTTTCATATTTTGGGTCAAGCTGAGTACTCCAGAGCCTTACATATCGATAGGATATCAAGAACTACATTCATTAATGTTCTCGACAGTAATGACTTTAATGACCCGATAACTTGGTTACTCTTGTGATCTTTCGGTCATTCTAGTCATCTGCAGTGTTCACTGATCGTACTAGTGGCTTTCTGATGAAATATGTTCAAAACTATGCGTTCTATCATGGTCAGTGCGGGAGGTCAATGGAGTGACCGATTGACCATTGGCACTTTGATATTACTAACACTATTTTATACTCCAAGGATGAATCCTCGAGATCACACATGGTTGTTCAAGTAATCACTGACATTTTTTGAGCAAAAAAGCACATGGTCAATTTTGCTGAACACTGACTGTATACTGCGATTGTCATTTTTCTAATAGCATTTGCTCCTATTACGCGACAAAATTTCGAAAACATAGTTACAGTGAAAACTTTCGACAAAACCTGCATATACAGAAGAAAAATGATTACTGTACTTACTCCTTACCCTCGCGGCGACGGACGCCAAAGCGGTGGCCGTATCGCAGGCCGTATGACCGAAACCGACGATTAGTATCCGGCGATTTTCGAATCCTTCCGCTCGTTTGAAAGATTGAGAATGGAAAATGCGACCGCCAAAATTTTCGAGGCCTTCCAATTTTGGTCGGTAGATTTGTTGGTTACGACTGTTGGCCACGAAAACGCCGTCGTACGTGACGGTCGTAGGTTCTTTGCTTCAAAAAAATCGGCTACGATGTACCTTCGGGAAAAAGTACAGTAAACCTACAGTATACCTTTTTTCTTGGTAAGTAACGTTCCATCGACCAGTAGCGTCGTAGTCGTCGTGTTTCGTCACACAGATCACTCTGGTGTCCAACTTGATGTGCTCTTTCAAGTGAAATTTGTCCACGTAATCCATCAAATACTGTATGTAGTACGAGTGATGTAAAAATGTGGGGTAATCGTCGGGCATGGGAAAATCGCTAAATGCCATCATATGCTTGCTGGTCAAACTAACCGTCCTCTTGGCTACTGTGATTGAACCTAATGAGGAAAAAGCTACAGTTTAACACGCCTGAAATGAGCAAGATCTTCGAAATCAAAAACTTTTCAACTCGCTGAATCGAAAAGCTGTGCGATGTGAGTTCAGAATAGCTTTTTGATCAATTCTTACATTAGATAATACTGATCAATCTTACTACAGAACAGTGATTCTACTCATTGAAACATGTTCTAAACCATAAAACTTTCTCTTTCTCATCTTCAGGCTTTTCATTGATGATGAGATTCTTTCTAGGTCCTAATTTCTTCAGTGGTTCCATGTCCAAATCATAATATTCGGTTTTAAACTATGTTGATTTTGCTCGCAAATCTACCTTTTGGTAGCGAAAATTCAGTATTCAAGAAAATTTGTTTTTTCCTCACTTTTTACAGAAAACTTGTCTAGAACTGTAATAGCTTACCATCGCTTCTATAATTCCAAGCTCCACCAATCGTATCTGACTTTTCAAAGCACGTGACCTCGAATCCATGCTGCAAGCACTCTTTGATGGAGACCAAACCGCTCAATCCTGCTCCAATGACAGCGATTTTCATATTGTAAAAAATGGCGCGAAATTCTCAAAAATGAAGATAATGGTCACAGGTCGAAATTCGATAAGTAAACATCTCAAAATCATAGAAAGATGTAGGTGGGGGCATACATGTAATTGAGGCGAAGTGCTATAGGAACCTCCTCAGAAATCGTCGGCCTGGGCGACTCCACCCTAAGGATTTTCTGATCCAATGGCTAGTCATAGGGACAATCATACTTTTGGTCGGAAAATGAGCAAAAATGGTAAAAAACGTCAATTTCCTCAGAGTTAACACATTTTTTACGCAGCTTTTTTCAGACAAAAATTACTATTTTGAGGCGTTATTAGGACATTTTTGGTGAAAAAATCGAATTTTTCTTCCGTGGGACCGATAAATTTGCACTCGAAAATCCAAGTTCCAAGTCCCAAGTCTTGGAAAAATAGAAATTTTTCCAAATTTCGATTCATTTGGTTTGGAAATTCCAAAGTCTTCCAAGTTCCAAGTCCCAAGACTTGGAGGAACAGCATTTTTCCAAGTTTGAGTTTATTTGCAACCTAGTTTTCCAATTTCCAAAACTTGGAATGTTTTTTCCAGTTAAAACTATTTTTACAGGGTACATCAGTTTGTATAGGCCGATCGATTAACATTCTTGACCGATCGATTCGTTCAACACCGATAGTCCGGAAGTGTAGCCCGTGCAAAAGATGACGTCGTCGATGGTCAAAAAACTGGAATCCTGGAAAAAACCGTATCAAGTTTTTGACTTTTTGCGCATGTATCAATGTAGCACCATGTTACTTCAGTGGTATGCTGTATTTTTTGTATCATATAACAATGAAAATTGTGCGATTATCTTAACCAAGGAACAACAAGAGTTTAATCAAGTCGTAAAATAATTAACTGTATCTCGAGTTTCATCTAACAATATAGCCCGGATTCCAAAAGTTAGTGAGCAAAGGGATCTGTATCATGTTTTTGGAACTCTCAGCTTATATTTCGACAAACTTTTCTGATCTTTTGGCATGTGCACATGATTCTGGTGCACGTGCATGTAGTTTTTGTGCATGTGATTTTCGCCCACCATTTTGTGTATTACTTTTTAGTCCACCGCGGACAATTTTCCTCCTTGTTCACAGGCTATTGTTTATGAATAAATTATGCTAATCGGTGTGGGACGCCAGTGGAGGATAAACTACTGACCCACACAACAATTTCATATTTTGTTACTGAAATATCATGCCTACCGTAGTAACCACGAAATCGTTGTTGAACCATGTATATACAGTAACATTCTGTGAATTTTCTATTTAGAACTAGATTACTGGGACATGGATATCTGCCATTGGGCTGGTCTGCTCACCACAATCGGGGGACTGTGTAATAGAATATAACGGTAGTTAAATAGGATATTGATGCATTGACTCTACACATGTACTAGGGGGGAAGTGCTATAGGACTCCCTCCACAGAAATCGTCGGCCATATGGCTAGCCATTGAACGTCCCCCCAGGATTTTCCAATGTTATGGCCGGCCGTATGGCAGTCATAGGTACCCCCATACTTTTCGTCAGAAAAATACAGAAAAATACACATTTTTTGATGAAAAATGCAAATTTCTCAACAAAAAATGGTCAAAAACGTCATTTTTCTCGTCACAACGTGCCATAAATAAAATTTTTACAATTTTTTAGACAAAAATTACTATTTTTTAAACCGTTTTTCAAAATTTTTTGGTGAAAAAATCGATTTTTTTCTTTCAGAGACCCCTCCCCATAAATTTTGGGGAATTAGTGACCCCCGACCCCAAAAAAGTGGTCCGAGCCCCCTCCTCCTCAAACTTCGTAGCCCCCGTACTCTCTAGTCTGTTTTTTATGATATGCTTGTAAAACTTAAAAAAGTACTGTCCTCACAGTCGCTTACACAAAGCTTTCACCATAGGATTTTCTACATACAAAAAAAGTAGCAAGGTTTTGTTGATGAGTAGGCTTACAAATTTTCACTTGTATGTGACACGTTGTTTAGCAGGAAATAATTAAAATATGAAATAGTACTTGCTTCCCACTCTTAACATTTGCAAGCATTTCAAGAAAGACAGACTGAAGGATCTACAACTGAACTGAACTGCCAAAACTATAACTCCTCGATTGAAAGCAGACTTTCCTATAGTCTGTTTTTCTTGACAGTGTGTGTTGTAGTGTGTTTCTGCCGATTTTCACGATTTTCTAAATTGTTTGTCAATTCTGTAAAAACGCCCGCAGGTACAAATGTGCGACTATGCCCGACCTGGCCCAGCGCCACGATTACAGTAGAAGATGGTATTAGTGAATTAGTTAGGTTTTATTGTTGATTATTCTCGCCCTCGTCTGTTTTTCTTGACACTGATCAACATGTGCACTGATCAATAGAATCTCTCAGTACTCGTACCTAGAAAATAGCATTTTTGATCATTAAAGAATTCATCTGTGATACAGACCGACTATAAAAACTAGAGGATTGAAAGCGAATTGCAAAAATTAATGTCTTTTACTGGGGTGTAAAAAAGAGTAATAGAAGTCTGATATCTGGCCTCTGCAAGTGTCCTGAACTGATGAAAATCACGGCTTATCACAAGGAACAAAAAAATTAATAAAGGATAGTACTACAAGTGAGTAAATTGATGTAAGCTGATTTCTGGAATCTACAAATGAACTCGGTGAGGTGAAACTCCTACTCATATCAAGTGCAAACAGAAAAATCCTGCAGTTATAGATACTGAAAAGTCTACTAAAGCACACGACCTAGTCTCAAGTGAACTGAACTACCAAAGCTTACAGAAACGGAACACTGATTTCTGGAACTTGCGAGTTAACTGCTTCTCTAAAAAACATTATTCATCAGTATGAAGCAGACTGATACTGTAGCTGCGACATAAGGTAACTGACTGGACTAAGGCTACATTACTGGTATTGACTGATACATGGTGCATGTAAATGCACTATTAACCTATTCGACTAATGAACTAATTTACCTCGAACTCCACCTGATCACGACCGACAAATTTTTTCAAACCCGGTTTTATGATAATTTGACCGGATTCGATATAAAAAGGTAGATCGTCGGTTAAAACGTGCGTTTTGCTTGATATCAGTTTTTTATTTTCGCATTTTCCAACCGTATCCCAATCGAATTTCAAATTGGTCATAAATTCGAAGAGTAAGGTGGCCAAACGAGGCCTAAGATCGTAGAGCCAATTGCAAAAACGCGTTTCGGTTAGGAAATCGTGCGGCAAACCGAACCATCCTTTCCGTGACGAACACCACAGTTCGCGATCGCGGCAAATCATGTAGACCTTGTGCGAAAGGGGTATTACGGTAAGATACGACTTTTTGCACATTGCCTTTTTCACATAAATATGATCTGTTTAGGCTGTGTGTCTAAGGTTAGGTATAAAAATTCATAAATATTGAACTGATGCATTGAATTGGCTGTTTGGAGACTGATCGATTGATACTAAGTTTGAAACCTTTATCAGTGGTTCAAATCGACACCGATCAAGAGAATTATGTCAGTAATGTATTGGGTTAAGCTTTGGCTGAGGCTTAGCCTTAAGCTTGGGTTAAGGCCTAGACAGAGGCTTAGGGTGAGAGTAATGACTTCATTTATCAATATCACAGTCGCGAGCGTGTCCCTATGTACTACATCCTCATCATAATGCGCTCATAAAATTTTTGATAATGATTTGGTTAGAATCTGCTGAAATGTTTACAGGTAAGCATGCAGTATACAGAGTTTTACTTCTAACTTATTTAGCTACAGTAAGTGTTGAGTAATATGTTATGAAAGCAAAAAACTATAATCTGTTTGATCTGATGGGCTAAATGAGAAAGTTTCTAGGTTTTTGACACACTTCTTTACTCATAGAAAGTTTTTAAATATAGATCACAATGTTGAAAAATCAATGATTATATGCCAAGCTTTGAGCTGCAAAACATTACCGTTTGAAGGAATGAAATTCCAGAACTAATTTTCATATTTTGAGTCAAGCTGACTACTCTAAAACTCAACATATCGATAGGATATCAAGAACTACATTCATTAATATTCTCGACAGTAATGACTTTAACGACCCAATGACTTGGTTACTCTTATGATCTTTCGGTCATTCTAGTCATCTGCAGTGTTCACTGATCGTACTAGTGGCTTTCCGATGAAATACGTTCAAAACTATGCCTTCTATCATGGTCAGTGCGGGAGGTCAATGGAGTGACCGATTGACTATTGGCACTTTGATCATACTAACACTATTTTATACTCCGAGGAAGAATCCTCGAGATCACACATGGTCGTTCAAATAATCACTGACATTTTTTCAGCAAAAAAGTACATGGTCATTTTTGCTGACCACTGACTGTACACTGCGATTGTCATTTTTCTAACAGCATTTGCTCCTATTACGCGACAAAATTTCAAAAACATAGTTACAGTAAAAACTTTCGACAAAACCTGCTTATACAGAAGAAAAATGATTACTGTACTTGCCCCTTACCCTCGCGGCGACGGACGCCAAAGCGGTGGCCGTATCGCAGGCCGTATGACCGAAACCGACGATTAGTATCCGGCGATTTTCGAATCCTTCCGCTTGTTTGAAAGATTGAGAATCGAAAATGCGACCGCCAAAATTTTCCAGGCCTTCCAATTTTGGTCGGTAGATTTGTTGGTTACGACTATTGGCCACGAAGACGCCGTCATACGTGACGGTCGCAGGTTCTTTGCTTTAAAAAAATGGGCTACGATGTACCTTCGGGAAAAAGTACAGTAAACCTACAGTATACCTTTTTTCTTGGTAAGTAACGTCCCATCGACCAGTAGCGTCGTAGTCGTCGTGTTTCGTCACACAGATCACTCTGGTGTCCAGCTTGATGTGCTCTTTCAAGTGAAATTTGTCCACGTAATCCATCAAATACTGTATGTAGTACGAATGATGCAAAAATGTGGGGTAATCGTCGGGCATGGGAAAATCGCTAAATGCCATCATATGCTTGCTGGTCAAACTAACCGTCCTCTTGGCTACTGTGATTGAACCTAATGAGGAAAAAGCTACAGTATAACACGCCTGAAATGAGCAAGATCTTCGAAATCAAAAATTTTTCAACTCGCTGAATTGAAAAGCTGTTCGATGTGAGTTCAGGATAGCTTTTCGATTAATTCTTACATCAAATAAGGCTGATCAGTCTTACTACAGAACAGTGATTCTACTCATTGAAACATGTTCTAAACCATAAAACTTTCTCTTTCTCATCTTCAGGCTTTTCATTGATGATGAGATTCTTTCTAGGTCCTAATTTCTTCAGTGGTTCCATGTCCAAATCATAATATTCGGTTTTAAACTATGTTGATTTTGCTCGCAAATCTACCTTTTGGTAGCGAAAAATCAGTATTCAAGAAAATTTGTTTTTTCCTCACTTTTTACAGAAAACTTTCATAGAACTGTAATAGCTTACCATCGCTTCTATAATTCCAAGCTCCACCAATCGTATCTGACTTTTCAAAGCACGTGACCTCGAATCCATGCTGCAAGCACTCTTTGATGGAGACCAAACCGCTCAATCCTGCTCCAATGACAGCGATTTTCATATTGTAAAAAATGGCGCGAAATTCTCAAAAATGAAGATAATGGTCACAGGTCGAAATTCGATAAGTAAACATCTCAAAATCATAGAAAGATGTAGGTGGGGGCATACATGTAATTGAGGCGAAGTGTTATAGGAACCACCTCAGAAATCGTCGGCCTGAGCGACTCCACCCTGAGGATTTTCTGATCCAATGGCTAGTCATAGAGAGAACCATTTTTTTGGTCGGAAAATGAGCGAAAAATGGTGTAAAACGTCAATTTCCTCAGTGTGAACACATTTTTTACGCAGTTTTTTAGACAAAAATTACTATTTTTAAGCGTTAATAGGAGGTTTTTGGTAAAAAATTGATGTTTTTCCATGGGACCGATAAATTTGCACTGGAAAATCCAAGTTCCAAGTCCCAAGTCTTGGAAAAATAGAAATTTTTCCAAATTTCGATTCATTTGGTTTGGAAATTCCAAAGTCTTCCAAGTTCCAAGTCCCAAGACTTGGAGGAACAGCATTTTTCCAAGTTTGAGTTTATTTGTAACCTAGTTTTCCAATTTCCAAAACTTGGAATGTTTTTTCCAGTTAAAACTATTTTTTCAAGAATCGGTTCATTTACACAACTTGGATTCCAAGCCTTGGAAAATTTACTTGGAAAATCGCTGGTAGTAAATTTTTCCAACTCCATACTTTTCATTTATTTGGTTTCGTTGAGATCTCTTTTCAAATGGAGGGGTCATCGGATGATAAAGAAAATAATTTTGTTTTTTACGAAAAAATACGAAAAAATTAATTTTTATTCGCCACCAATAAAAATTGAAGAGCAATTTAGTTTAATGCCGCTTATTGCGCGAGAACTTAATGATACATCCTTGTTTTAAAAGTGTTGGAAAACGAAACAGTGATTTAACAATCAATTAAAAAATTTTAATAGAACTGCGGTGTTTAGCACCGAACAGATTTTATTATGTCGTCAGTGACACTCATGATAATATGCTTTTTTGCAAAAACATTATAATCAACAACATTTTTCTGAAATTTCTACTTACTATGCACTTTTTCCCAAATTTCTTCATAGAAATTATAAAAAAGCACTCAAATAGATAAAAATAAAGGCATAGAAATTTTGGGTCTGATTTTTGTATAATTTTCAGGAATTTAGAAAGCAAAAGCTCTCAAAAAACGTGCGAAAAGTCAAATAGAGCGAAATATAAATGCATGTGATATGGAAAAAACGCATTCCACAATTATTTGTGTAAATTGACTTTGGAAAAATCGGCACTTGGGAGACTTGGAAGTTTCAAGTACTTGGAAAAAGCAAAAAGATTTATACTTGGAGACTTCGAAAATTTACTTGTAAACTTGGAAAAAATAAGACATTTTTCAAATCGATGACGAGGAAAATACTGATACATGGAGATTTAGAAATTCCAAGTCTTGAAAACTAGGAACTTGCATTTCCAAGTGCAAAAAAATCGGTCCCTGAGACCCCCTACCTGATATTTTGGGTAATCAGTGACCCCGACCGTAAAAAAGTCGCCTGACCTCTCCACCAGGCTGGGCGCTGTCAGAGCACTGTCAAAAATGATCCATTGTAGTAGAAGCGTCACTGGTGATTAGAACCATGCGCAACTACATGGGCATGTAGTAACATGCAAATAAGAATACGTGATTTTGTCATGTAACCATGCAAAAACAACGAATCATCCAATGCTTTTACAAGCTAGACACAGTAGCGCCCATGCGGAAGAATACTGACAGGAGGTTAAATGAAATATTGCCGTTTTGATTTATTTTCTCTTTTATAGTCAGCAGGCTTAGTGATATTTACTCAATGCCTACGTTATATTCCTTATCTTTGGATTCGCTATGACCCATATCAGTGCTGATTCAATATTTTTTCAGAGAGCTTTCTTTTTTTGTGAAACATTACTACACATCGAAATGACGTTTGTGAGTACAACTGATCAAAAATAAGGCGATTTTGTAGTGAGGTCACTAAATCGTGTGTGATCAGGCACGAGGATTTGTTGAAAAATGACGGGGGAATTAGGCTTGATAAGGGACGATAGCATCGTAAGTGATTTAAAATATTAGTGATGTTAGGCCTGCGGAAACCGACCAATCACAACGAAACCATGAAATAGTTCTCACACACTGGTTGATAGCCGCCCTACCGCAGACTGCACAGCTCCGCATCGCCCATTGCGACTGCAGCAGTGATAGTCACAAAGATACTGGTCTAATCATGTGACTTGGATATGGAACGTCAAGTCTATGGGTTCCAGATTATATGCATCATGACTGCACACGTTGTGAATCGTCGCGTTCTTCAACTAGGGAACAGTGACAGTCTCATCACAGCATTTCTTCCTGCTGAGTCAAGCACGACCCCTTTTATAAAATATTAGAGTGCAGTCACCATGTAACAATTGTTGCATACTTGTCAATGAATGTTCCATCCCAGACTGGATAGCTCTGCATTGGACGTTGTGACTGCAGCAGCAACCTCCAAGAAGAAGTTCAGATCAAGGCCAATAGGCTGGGCATGAAACAAAAAATCATCGGGTTACTCCCAAGTTCAGTCACCATGCACGACTAAAACTCAAATGGGCTATCCACGGATCACTTCATTTTCAAACTCAAAAACATCGAAAAACGTTTGGGAACTTGTTTGCTCTCTTCACTAACATCAGGCAAACACGTTATTTTGAGCTACACTAGTACTCAATAGTGCAACAATTTTGAAACACATCTTCTGCTTTTCAAACTCTGGTGAGATGAATCGACAGGTTTTTTACATCAACATTTTGATATGTGAATCTAGTGAAAATTGTGGCTCCTTAGGCTCAAAAAATCAATGACTCCTACGGTCTTTGAGTTAACAAACAAATACCATCTATGCTATAACAACTGAAATGCACTATAGTCTGCAATGCTTCTAAATCGAAAATGTCTTTAAAATCGTTTGCATCAAGTCTTTGCTGAAGAATTTTTTACTCAAAAATTCTGGTCAAGTTTTACAAATTTTCAGTCTTAAATGACATATTGCTTAGCAGAAAGTTTTAATAATATAAAATATGGCTTGTCTTATGGTATTAGGAGTTGCAACCAAAAATCACGGTGAGTTCATCACTCTGGCGCATGGCGAATTCTAAATAGTGGTTATTAAGCAAACCAATCCCTTTGCGCTCACAATGCTGTCAGAAAATTCTCTTGTGTGAATTTTGTTCCTGCACACAATACAGTAAAGCATAATAATTATTTCAGGATAGCTGCAGTTACAGGAGCATGAGCGGATGGGTCACATAATCATGGAAGTAGCGCATAGTCATGAGAGCTATTGCTTAGAACCGTAAGAAATGTTTCATTGTGATATATCGGGATTTTAGTTTTTGGAATACCCTGTTCATATGACTAAAAACAAGCTCGCCATATATAAAGATGATGGGTTGGGTAACCCGCCACTTACCTACGTTCTGTAATACGAAAACTAAAAAAGTCGGGTAAATTTCCAAGTTAAACAAGGGTAAAATCGTTGGTAAAACACGGGTAAAATCGCAAGTAAAACTTCGGGTTAAAGATGGGTGGAATCACGGGTAAAATAGAAGTTAAAGTGGCGGGTTAAACATGGGTAACATTACCCGAGATTTTACTTTTACCTTACTTTAATTTAACCCACGTTCTGTAATTTGAGCCTAAGTTGTCAACTGGCCGAGAGATCCCGAACAACCACACACCGTCGACAGAATTCTTACCGGCAGTGATGCAGGACGAGGTGTTGAGCACCTACATGTATATTTTCTCGCCAAATCAGTTACCTATAGTCTGTTTTTTCTGAAATGCTTCTAAATAAAAAAAGGTGAAAGCAAGTAGTATTTCAGATTTCCACGATTTTCTGATAAACAATATATCACATTGGAATGGAAATTTGTGAGCATACTGACCTAACCTTTAACAATTTTTTGAGTGAAAAATATTACAGTAAGAGCTCTATGTAAACGATTTTGATTTGTGTCACTTTTCTATTTGGAAGCATTTTATAAAAAACAGACTATAGTCATGGTCAACCAATGTGTCCGGCCAAAGGGTGGACAAGGGCCACCTGGAAAGGGCAGTGACTTCTGAGCCATTTCCATAAGTATGAGTTCTTCAGAGCTGTGCAGCTCCTAAAACGGTACAAAAATTTTGATGAAACTTTAACCAATAAAGTGAGAATGCATATGAAAATAATAAAATTCTGCAGCATCTGATGGAAAGCTGCTCAGGATGGCAGTGCACATAAACAAAATTTTTTTCAAGTTTGACGGGTTCAGTTTTGACGCTTTAAACTGTCTGGAATAGTGTAGTATGCAATTATTCAGTGTAAATATTACACCACAAGATAGGTTATTCTCTCTTGTGTAAAATGAATATTGATCTATCGAATGAGGTCAATCTGATGCTGAAATATCGCTTGGCTAGCAAGACCACTGAAAAATGCAAAAAGTATATAATTTTTCAAACTTTGGCCTACTGTAGCAGTGTGAATTTTCTTTTTCAGACAAAACCAATTATACCATGAAACTCAGCGTACGAAACTACCCAAAATATCTTATTTTGAGACATGGTTAATTTCGAGATTGTCATAGCTTGGAAAGCAGAACTTCTCAGAAATCGTGTATTTAGAGCTTCGCAGCATATATGAACCAACTTTATAACCCGTAGAAAATATGTTTCAGGTTGAAAATGGTTCAATGCACGGATTACCAATTACAAATAAATCAACAAAAATAAAAAGCCAAGAAAGGGTGAAAACCCAATCTTAGCGTGAGGCCCGGCGCAGCCTTCCACTTCGGTCGAGGTCTGAACCGTAAACCGGGAAACCGGGGGTCCAATTTTTGTGTTGGGACTCTGACCGAGTTCCTCTAAGAACAGCAACAGACCTTTTAATCAACTATAATACTTGAAGGAATTGTCAACTTCAAACATTTTTTCAAGATGTATCACAAAAATTGAAAGAAGTAATAGTCTTTCTTTGTTCGACTTTCCTTTCAAGCGTATAGAAATTTTTTTCAAATAATGCATCGCATTTTGTTCAAGATAATCTTGAATAAATCAAGATGGGCGGCAAATCGAAAAAGGAAAATTTCTAAAGTAGCCAACCAAAGGCGTTGCTGCACCTGATATGATTTTATATGCTGTAACCCAAAGTGGATTTCTGAGGCCGCGGGTTGCTGGCGGAGGGCGCCCCCGCTTTCTACAGTAATAGCAAACCGGTAAATTTTGCACGGGAAATCTGATGGACAAATCGGTTTTTATATAAAAATTTTTATTTTTCTAGATTTCTCGGGAAAGCGTCATAAATGCTTGTTTTTCACAAAAAATGCAGTAATTTCGGATAAGGATCCAAATTTTTGTTTGTTTGTCAAGTTCCTGAGCATATAGGGAAGTCTCTTGCAGCCGCCAAAGTCAAGAATTTTGATTATTCTCCAAAATTACAAACAAATAGTTTTGACGTTTTTCCAAAAAATCTCGGAAAACAATTTTTTGAAATGAAAAACCCAATACGGATTCCCTGTACAAAATAAGCTCCCACTCTTCTACCATGTTAATGTTAATCTCATGTTAATACCAAGGGGGCCCTCCGTCGTCAGCAGGCCGTGACCTCAGAAATTTACCTTCAAGGGTTCCTGTATATTTAGATGTAGGACGAAGAGAAACGCCTTTGATTCCCTAGTTTCAGAAAACAGCGCAACTCAAAATAGTAAGACTCAATACAGCGATTCTCAAAACATTTCGATTGAAAGCTGGTGTCATTCTAGTTACTAATTAGTGACTGAAGATTGTCTTTAGTTCTGCTGTAGAACTGTAGCATCCTGTTCAGCCTGTTACCCATAAAGAAAGCTCCTTTGAGTGACCTATGGTAATTAGTTGGGTAGAAGCCAATAGACCTCCATAGTTATATTGTTGACGTTTTCAGATCCGAGTAGAGATCTGCACATAACTAGTACTAGCAGAGATGTGTCTAACCGTTTCTTTCCATGTAATGTTCAGCAACATCAAATTTCTTATTGGCTGAAAAGTAGGCGGAGCTTGACTTTGACGTATATTTGATGTTTGGCAACATCATTAGGAAGAATATATGGTCAACTAAGCTTTTTATAAACAGAATTTTCGTTTTCGAGCACTTTGGATTTTTGTCAGCCGAAAATTTTGTTTTTTCTTCATTTCATTCAAAAAAGTTTTTTAAATCAAGTTTTTGGCTTTTGATTGTCATAAAATTCTGGTTTAGATAGTATAATATGCTGACTCTGACAGTTCTTACCATTTAGATTAAATTCTACTTCAAACTATTGTACATGAATTCTTCATTTCGATATACTACAACATCAGAAGGGAGTCATGATGCAAAATTTTGTTTTATTTATTTTATCGATAAAATTAAATTTGTTTCTGTTTATGCAGTTTTTCTTTCAGATTTTAGTGATTTTATGATAGATCACTTTTGTAAGATTGAACACAAAGTAGATTCAAGTAGAAATAGTTATCAATCCTTCTAATCATGACATTATATAGAACAGATTGCTGGCTAGGAGGAATGCACAATACCATTGAACCATGCAAGCAAAAATACGCAAATTTGGTATTCTTTAGTATGGTTAGAGTTGTTGAAATAAGCAGACAGGAACTAAATTTTGCTTGTTGTCGAATTCCGAATACTCTCTTACGCCACTTCAACAATGTTGGTTTGCGTTTTCTGATTGCTCAATTTTGTGATATTGCACCACTTGTCTGGAAAGTAGTTGGAATCGATTTTCAGCACCCATCCAGTGATCAATTTATCACCTAATCTATCTCAATAGGCATGAATTTGGGGTATTTTCTCTGCTTCAAGTGAAAAAAATCATGTGTTACAATTTACTTTTCCAGGAGGAGATAACCGGGAAACCAAGAAGAGAATGCAACAAGGAAAATAGTACATATAGGCCCAAATTACAGAAAGTGGATTAAAGGTGGATAAGAGTAAAGGCCCATTTATACTTTTTTCGCTAAAAACATACGCAAGCGATTTGCTCTCCAAGCGTTGGAGCAATTTCAGTATATAATACATCGCAAGGTAGATATTGAATTTTCCGATCGAAAGATACCCAACACGTTCAACGAGTATTTACTGTGCCCTTCAAATCTAGCTTTGACGTAAGAAATGTAAGAAACGCAAGATGCTTACAAAATAGCTGATTTCTGCAACACTATGCAAATGTTTTTTGCAAAATATACTTCACTAGATAGAACTCATCAATATCTTTCTGTTGCGCAGAGAAAATGAGGGATTCGTTCGATTTTGATGGTTGCAATCATTTGCGACAGATTTTCGAGAAAAAAGTATAGATGGGCCTTAAAAGTAAAACGACGGGTAAAATCGTAGATAAATAAAAGTCCAGTAAAACGACGGGTAAAATCGCAGGTTATTTTTACGTCTTTTTCATCAACTTTTTACCCGACTTTTACTTTACTCACTTTCAGTAGTCTCGAATTGGATAAAATCGATGGTAAAAAAAATTACTCACGATTTTACCTGCCTTTGACCCGTGATTTTACCCACGATTTTACCCAAACTTTACACGGCTTTAAATCGAGATTTTACTCGAGTTTTATTTACCTACGATTTTACCCACCATTTTACCTACCTACGTTTAACTCATTTTTTATTTTGGGCCATAGACTAAAGTCAGCTGGTGCATTACATTTATGTAGGAAATACATATTGGACACATAACAATGTTGCATTTGAAAATCGGGGTAATTTTCAAGGTTGCTACAAAGGAAATTAGAACATATGGCTGCAAATCGTCATATGATTTTGCTAACCAGACTGTAGGATCATGTCTCTACAACGTTTAATATGCACAGAAGTATATAATTTTGCCTTCAAACATTCTTAACAAATTGTTGATTAACAATATCGCAGTGTTTCATTTCCATTGATGCTCCACAACATCAAATGACCACTGGTCAGCAAAGCTGTTTTTCTTCGAACTTTCGATATTTTAATGTCACTATGAGTTCCTGCTATCAATTTTTTGAGTGGAAAAATTTTTCTTTTCACATTTCATAATTCCGAAAAGAATGGGCTAATTATTCTGCTGCAAACAACATGAGTTAAATTTCATTTACTATCTATTTCTAACAACATTCTTTGCTCACTGCAGAAGAAAGGCAAAGTTCCAGAACTGTTGAATGAGTGACAGCTTATTTGACTTTTCCTAAGATTTTGGCATTTTGCGGAACTCAACATAAATTTGACGCTTCCTACAGACTTTTTTCAAAAAAGTATTGAACCATCAATAAGAAAAAACATAAAATCGTAATCATCATTAGAGCATCAATCGAGAAAGTTAAAACTTTTTCGATCAAAGATTGGAATGTTTCTTTTTTCCCATCTGCTTTGCATCCGTCGTTGGCTCGAAATGAGCTCGCTGCTAAAATCGAAACTTTACGACCTTTTTCCAAAACTCCGACTCGGGACCAACTTTTTTGCATGGCGTCTTTGGCGCCCGACCATGCACCGCGCCCCTGAAAACTGTATCATTTACGAAAAGTTGCAAAAATTGTGAACTTAAAGGTAGATCGAAAATAGCAAATTTGAGCGTTTTATGAGAAAATTTTAATTTTTCTCACCTCCAACCGGAACTGATACGGTACAGCTGCTAAAAATACACTTTTTATTGCAAATAATGGATCGATGAATAGATATTTCCAGATTTTTGGCTTCGTGCACAAAATTATGGCCAAATCGTCCAAATATGGTAATTCTCTGATTTCAGCTTGGCTCAAGCCCAATTCTCTAGAAACGAAAGATGATCTGTTACAATGCTAAATCAAATCAGAAGTTTAGAGTGCGGAAATTTTTCCTAGTACGTACATTTCATGTTAGAGCATCCATCTTTGATAATTCATTAAAACCATGACAGGGTACCAAATGATATGGAAATTCTGATGCACATCAAAAGTGCATTTGCATTTGTCAACTGTATGCAATTTTCGATTCACATCAAAAATATGGTATAACTCATGCGCACAATAGTAAAATTATATACAGTAAAATTTGTACCTTCCAGAAAATTTCAAAACTTCTTTTCCCATGTCTTTATAAGTTGGCAGCTTGATGAGTCCGGTCAGAACTGCGCAGTGGAGTCGAGCCTGCATCTCTGAAATAGGGGCCAAGGCGCCCCTTGGAGCAGCCATGCCCACGAAACACAAGGAGTTGTGCTGTTTAGACGTGCCATCTTCGTTCCAAATTGGGTACATCAGTTTGAACAGAACAGATTTCGCTTCATTTTGCTTCAAGAGGCATGGACCTCTAGTGTAGCCGGTGCAGAAAATAACGTCATCAATGTCCAGTGTAGTTCCATCCTGAAAAATTTTTCATGTGACAAGTGCCATGCTTAATCATGAAGATGCTATTTTCCTCAAAAAAGTTATGCTAATAAAAATAGGAAATGCATAACGTATACAGTTTCTGAATCGTTTTATTATCGAAGTGAAAATGGCTCATTAAAAATCGAGTGACCACTGCAAGTTTCCGCAGACGTACTAGTTGATTCGCTAGTTAACATGGCTTTGAACTTGATTTTTTTAGTTTTAGTCTTCAAGTGGTGTGACAATTGACACTGTTTTTCTTCGGTTAACTTTTGATTTTATGACGGGTTTGTTGATCAGGCGACCAGTCAGTTCTCATGAAATTAGATGGGATATGATCATGCGATAAATTTCAGTTTATAACATGGTAAAATAGAATCATAACTACAGTTTTTTGACGTAGGTTATGACTTCTTCGGGCTGTAAACCAAAAAACTTGAAAAATGGCACAACTCGAAAGATCCAGGTCAAAGTTCGTGGTTTTAGGTTAGTTCGCCTTGACATTAATCAACTTCACTAGTTATGAAATCTTGCACCTTAAGAACCATAAAGATTCATTTTTGGTACCTCAAATTGAACTTCATTGCCACCAGTGAATTTTTTCACATTCGGTTTGACCACCACTTGACCACTCGAAATGTAAAACGGAAGTTCGTCACTGACCACTTGAGTCTTGTTTGAAATTAATTTCTTATTGGCGCACTGGATTACTGTTCGGCGGTCGAATTTCAAACTGGTCAAATATTCCAACGAAACAATGTACAAACGGGGCATAATTGTGAAAAGCCAGTGAAAAAAACGAGTTTCGGTCAAGAAGTCGTGGGGTAAGCCCAGTAGGCCCGTGCGGGAGGCGCACCACTGTTCATTTTGGCGACTGGCTATGCAGACCTGAAAAATTTGGATATGAAATCATGTATTGCAAAAATTCATTGTAAACGAATCAATCAAGGTCTAGTGTCAAAATTTCCAAAATTTCACCGATTTTTCACAGCGCAGTCTAAATAATTGTTTTTTGTAGAAAGTTCAGATCAATAATGCAAACATTTAGAGCTAATTTTTCCGAAAATTTCCATTTTAATATGCAAACGCAATGAAAATAAGTGAAAATGTTTGATGTATTAAAGCCTATTCAAGAATTTTGGGAGAATACAGAATTGGCTGAAAAATAAATCAGAATCAGTAAATCACTTGAATTTCGTAGGAAGAATTCGTCAATTCTTGAAATTATTGATTAATTTTTGTTGCATGAAGATGTATCATAATTTTCACACATTCAATTCGAAACGTGGATTTTGAGGTGAATATTCATGTTTTCTTCAAATCAACAACTTCTCAGTCGCATCTGTCTCAGAAACATTTTAATTTGAATACAATTGCATTGATGTCAATCAAATATTTCAGATCCAAAAATCAGCCTGGTCGTAACTTGGAATTCTCAACATTGTGCTATGATTTTTAAAAATTAAAAAAATTCTCAAAATATGCATATTTCTACATGAGGAAGATCACTGTGTGGAAAGAAAAAAAGAAAAAATACTGTATTAGACTCCCAAGAATATGGGAAGCATGGAGTAAGATGTGTCTGAGAAGTTACCCAAAACACAAATAACTTGAATTGAGTATGAAAACTACAAAAACTGACACAGATAAAGTCATAAAATCATTGAATGATTTTTTATCAGATTAAAGTGACACAGTTTTCATATTTCTGGAATTTAGGGTATATTTGCATAATTTCTCTAGATCAGCTTTGTCGAAGTTGGTTCAATCCGAAACTGTTTCTGGTTGAGAAGTAGCATAACATCTGTTATACATTAAATTTTGATTTAAATCAAGTCCCTGCAAGATTGTGGCTTACTGTATGATATCCGAGCCACATAGAACACATTAATCAGAAAAGATTTGAATTTTTGGTTCACGACATGTAATGCTATAGTATCATCTAATCATTCTAAAATTTCTTCGTTAGTGTCTTTAGTTAAGAAGAGATGACGGAGTTCAACCGTTTAAAAAAACAACTACTTTCCTAATGGAAATCAAAATTGAAAAAATGAAGCTTTAACGGGGTTCCCGAAGACCAAAACTGCATCTTGTTATTGTAAAAAACGGTAGTTCCCAAGAATCAGAAATTCAATATCATGTTCTCTATCAATTTTAGTTTGAAAAATACATGTTCATACTAAATGGGATCGTCTCCGTATGCTGTTTACTGTAGGAAATTTACTCCCGGTTAATTTTTGTCTTTTTTGACTCATAGTTTTTTCGTCATTTTCAGATCGAAATGGAGCACCGATTTCAATGGTGCAGTTCACTATTTTGTATTGAAAAGCGTGTTTCCAAACCCAACCTGCGAAGACACTGAAGCCAAAACGGAAGCCGTTTCGCAAGCCGTATGACCGAAACCGACCACCAACGTCGAACGATTTTCAAAACCGGCGGCGTTTTTGAACGTTTGACAATTGAAAAGGCGACCGGTGAATTTTTCGACGCCTTCGAAATGAGGCCTGAAAATTTCCCTGTAACGGCCGCTGGCCACGAAAACGCCGTCGAAAATTTCGGTGGCGCTAGGTTTACTGTATAAAAAACGAGGGTTCTGTAGTCGAAGAAGTGAGAATTAGGTCACCGCAGGCGCTTAATGGTATTTAAGGTAGAATATGATGTAGCTCGGTAAATTTGGAATACTTGACATATTTTGAAGTCTAATGTGGTTCTTACTGTAGTGAGGATAGTGAGAGTTCTTCACAAGGTTTTTCCTCATAAAAGATTAACTCCACAAAATAGAGCTCTGCAGTCTAGAGTTTGCAGGAGGAAAATTGAGAATATCACATTGTACATTAATATCATCATGTCATGAGTGCTGAAGGCATACTGTACAAATATAATACGCCTTTCACAATTACTGCAGAAAATAAAATAGTGCAGTTCATAAAAATTGAAAACTTTTGACTCTTGCTAGATAATAGTTTGTATGACCACAAGGGTAAAAATAATTCTCATTTTTAAACCACAAAAAAATTACTGTGTACGTTTGTGTTGCATAGAATATTATACTGTAATCAAAAAATAAGGATTCTGCACATTGCTAGAATTTCTTATATCACTAGAACTTACTTTTCTTGAACAAAAGTGACACTCCATCGTCCGGTCTTTTCGTAGTCGTCGTTTTTGGCGATACCCTTCACGACGGTATTAAACTTCACGTGATCTTTTAGTCGATATTTTTCGGCGTAGGATAAAAGATACTTCAAGTAATATTTATTATGCAAAAATTCCGGGAATTCTTCGGGCATGGGAAAATCGCTGAACGCCATCAAGTGTTTACTCGTCAAACTGACCGTCTTTTTCGAAACTGATACCGATCCTGAAATTTTTGAATTGATCAAGTCGAGTGATTTTATAGTTTCTAACTTTTGATCTGAAAATACTGTAGTTTGAAATCCATGTGTATGGAGATGACACTGTCGAAAGCTGCTTCTTTTCAAATTTTTCTGGTTTTCTTTCTCTGTGAATTCTATCAAGTGTGTCTATTTAAAAAAGTCAGAATTTCGAAATCAAATCAGAGTGCTCGAAATCTTTATCAGATTCGAAATCGGATCTCTAAAATCCATATATGGCGGACTGGAAATTACTGCAGCTCAATCTTAAGCATTAAATAAAGCGTTGAAGATCAGACCATGTTCAACAATTGATCTGGATGTCAGTTTCTCGGATAGTTATCTGGATTAAGTGATTTAGAATATTCATTCTTAATTAAAGGACACTCTTCAGTGTCTTTATCTTGATTGCTTCAGTATATATTCACACTAGAATTTCACTTCTAGTTATTCATGATACTTTTGAAACTTTAGTTTATCATATAATCTGGCATGGGCACAAAAAATCCAAATTAAAATAATAAAAGAGTGAACCTGGATTGTGAACAGTGCGTTTAAATTTCTTTAGTCAGTTCGGTTCTGTCCACAGAAACTTAAACGCAAGAATCATTTTTCGATTCCAATTTTGATTTTTATTTTAGATATCTACAAGTCTAGACCGTTACAGGTTTTTTAATGGATCGATTTTTCACAAATAATGTCAGCCAGTCACACCTATTGGGACAGATCTTAAGACCGTCTTGGTTAAGCTGAAGCTCAAGTCTGTATTACTACAACTTTTTTTGCCCTTTTCCTTGCTTTTTGTCACCTCGAAGGGCAGTGGTCATTTTTGTCATCAAAACTTTGTTAATTTATTGTATCATTGATCGTCTTGCTAATCTTCTTGATGGAAACAAAAAATAAAAACGAAACTCACGAAAAATGTGATTCCTGCAAATTCCATCTTGCCGTTCTGCTTCATCAAGCAGTAAAACCAAACGGACAGCCATTATCGTATAACAACATAAAATACGAACTTTAGACAGCAAACCACATGCTAAGTTGCAGCTTAAGCTCTAGCTTAACCTTCGTAATACTGGTCACTTAAGCTCCACCTTAACGGTCGAATGGATTCAAGTCCGAGACCTCAGTTTGAATCTTATATCTCTTGCTCAGCTGCAGCAACGTTGTAGAGACTTAAGTTGCATTTTAAGCTCCAGCCCAAGTCACAATAGTAATACTGGTCCCTATCTGAATGTTAATTCTGCTGGAAATGAGATTGCTACGAAAGAAGACAACAGTGGAAAAAAGGGCCAGAATCGATAAACGGAAAAAGTAAGAAATAAAATGCCACAGGTCAAAATGAAGAATTGTTAGGCGAAGAGTCAAGCCGACAAAGGGTTGTCAATCCGTCAACTGCTGAATCAATAATCAACCATACTGCAGAATCTTCGTGGACAGCCTTGAGTGACCTTGGTAAAAGACTTGAGGCTGGAGGCAGTTTTAACCCGCACATCCTTAAGGGTCTGATCATGACCAAAAACGAAGTTGAATTCCAGTAGTAGGTCACACCATTTACAGTAAAACTTCTGTGGTTTATTTCTGCGCCCTCCGTTTGATCAGTTCCAAGACCTGAAGGGTTTGGAGATGCACTTATGGTAGCAGGCTTCCCATCTATATAAATTGTGAAAATGGCAAGAAGACGTCATTAACTGTGCAAGACTGCCTTCAAAAAGGCTGTTTTTTTGTTTTTTTTTTCTTTTACACAAGTAAAGTGAAGGGACCGAATCGTCTTTTATTCATTGTTGAGATAGAGCCACATTGGGCCATATCTTTCTCTACAACAGCATCTCACATTTCCGACTTTTACGAGGATCATTGGGTAGGATTCTCCGGAGTGTTCTGGTAGTTTTTCGACTGCAACCTGTTGGTTTCGAGCTACTGCAGCATAGCTCATGCAGAAGCTCAAGGTTGTTTTTGGTCAGCAGAGGAATCGTTGCACTGTACTAACCTTTGCTTATAGAAAACACCATTGAGCGACCTATAGATATCAGTTGGGTACAAGCAAATAACATATTCAGTTATATTGCTGAAATCATTTGACTTACGCTAATAGGGAAGCAACTTTGTATATTTCGTTTTGGCCCTATTGAATGACTCACCATCATCCCTGTAATGCCATAAACCGCCAATCACATTCGATTTTTCGAAGCACACAACTTCTAAACCACCTTCAAGACATTCTTTCATAGAAACCAGTCCGCTCAATCCTGCACCAATCACGGCGATCTTCATTGCTAAGAATCTAGAAGCGATTTTGAATCAAACGTGCCAGTCGAAAAATTGCTTATCGGATCAAATTGAACGTATTATCGAAATCTCAGCCATATATATATTATCAAATTAAAAAGAAAACGTCTTTTCATATGTTTAAGCATCAAAATCCGTGGAGAATATCATGTTCGAGGTAAGGATTTTGAAATCTTCTGGAATCTAAGAGATGTCAGAGTGGGAAAAAAACATTAAAATATTCAAATTGAATCATCAATCTCGAATTACTAATGAGCGAATAAACATAAACAACACGATCATTCTTCTGGCGAAAATTTTTCTCGATGCGGGCTCATGAGGAATATACTGGAAGATGAATTTGTCTGCTTTTCCCGGTTTTTAATCTGTTGTTGCAGTTTTTGATTTTTATCCAATTTTGACTGATATAGAATCGATGGAAATCTATATAGGAAAATCCGTTCAAGATGATATCAAAACAATAGTTTGATATGGAATTCAGGCAGAGATTCTGTGCTAAGACTGACGTAGAGTCCAACTCGAAATAAATCGTCTATACTTAGAGTATTCTTCTCTAAAATCGATCGAAGCGGATTCTAGCAATCAAACATTTCCCAATTGAGCAGAATCATCATTCTTGATTCAGTTCAGAAATACATGTTTGTCTGGTGTAGTCCCAACATTGCCGCCATCCCAACATTGCCACCATTTTTTAAAGTGGCATTATGGATAAAACTATGGTGTAACATAATGAGATATAAACTTGTGAAGCAAACAGGGTGCCAACAAATTCATGAAACATGTGAATTAATCATGCATTCTTTAATTTTCATCATTTTTTTTGGAAATGATTGACTTGTGATGGTTAGTTGGGGTTGCGCTTTTCGGTGCACGTTTGCACGACCAGAGCATTCTGCATGCAATTTCTTCAGGTAGACGGTAACGTCTTTCCTGATATTAGCCTCGCGCTATGTACAAGCGAGCGAAAATCTTATGTGTGCACAAAACGCTTTTGTAGGTTTACAAGATGATGGTTTCGTGCTAGAGTTCGTCGATATTTGCAGCACTTATTGTACCTGATTGGTTGACGTTTTTGATTGATTCAGTAAAATTGAGGAAATAAATTAGAAAATGGGGACACCCAGTTTGCTTCACAAAATCATGTCAGCATTGCCACATAATGGAATGGTGGCAATCTTGAGACGGTGACAATGTTGGTATGGTGGCAATGTTGGGGCAAAATCGTTTATCTGATCGATCTCATCCATTCGAAATGACTTAGACACAATTCGGATAAGATTTTAAAACTTGATACAATGCAGAATTCGAGATCCTTATCTGACCGCTTTTTCGGACTTTAAAATTCAAATTCTTTTAATTTTGGCTGCAATATTTTTTTCATCAAGTTTAATCTATTAGGTGATTAATTTAAGTGCATACTGACAATCATGTTTTTGCAACAGCTAAAATCTACTCGGGGCAGATATTCGTGGAAGATTTTGCTTTTCCCAGCTTTGTTCTTTTTCAGAATATTTTCATACAAATCTATTGAGCTGTAAAAGATGCAGTAGGAAACGTGCATAAATAACATAACGTATCGTGCCTGCTGTCAAATAGGATTCACAACCATATTTTAGCATCCCACCTATTACGTGGAAAATTTAATGCTCCATTTGAAAATCTACTTGGGAATAAAATATGATGCTGGTCTTTCAAAATTCTGCATGGGACCAATAGGTAGTCTACCTGCGGTCAAGAACTCGAGACGCCACTCTCAAAAAGATTAATTGTCGCTGCTCAAGAGTCCTGAAAATTTTTGAAATTTGGTCAGCATACAACCCCGAATATAAAACATTGTTTTCTTGGCTGTTTTGGAATAGACTCTGCATCACATGAAAACTTAGTTCAGTCACTGAATAGCTGCACAAGTACGTAAAAAACAATTATTTTCAGAAAAAAATTTCGTTTCTGTCGAAAAAAATGGTGTTAGGGAAAATAGAGATTGAGCCATAGGAATCCGAGGTTCGTATTTTCACGTATTCTGCGCATTGAAATTTATGCGACTTTATTGCAAAAAATTTGTATTGAAGAAATCTCGACATAAACTTATTCTGTTTGCATCTAACATAAATAAAATTGCATCAAAATCAAAATCGTTCAAATTTATGATTTTCTATTTTTAGGCCTGCACAAATGTCACTTAATTGCTCTTGTCCTGGATGCTGCACGAATTTCGGAATTAATCGTTCAATCGTCGCCATTTTGTGCTGAGAGAAAGGAAATCGAAAAAAAGGAAAAAAGCATCAAGGAAAGAAAATCAATTTTTACATGCTTGAAAAAAGGTTTTTTGTGTAAAATGGTTGTTATCAGGATAAACAAAATCAAAAATTGAACCACAAATGTCATATTTATGGCCATTTTGATAAGTTATCCGACCTCACGGAATTCTTACAAGATGGTGACTCTTAAATTCTAGTTTGATAAATTTTTCACTTTTTTGTGCTGAAATCCACGAAAAATCGACTCAATACTCAATCTGTGACAGCCCAAAACTTAGATTCACTCGATTAGGGGAGTATGAAATGAAATTCATTAACATAATATTCCTAACACCATGGAGTAAAACGCGTAAATGGAACCAAATCGACTTTGTCATGTAACCATGCAAAAACAACGAATCATCCAATGCTTTTACAAGCTAGACACAGCGGCGCCCGTGCGAAAGAATACTGACAGGAGGTTAAATGAAATATTGCCGTTTTGATTTATTTTCTCTTTTATAGTCAGCAGGCCTAGTGATATTTACTCAATGCCGACGTTATATTCCTTACCTTTGGATTCGCTATGACCCCTATCAGTGCTGATTCAATATTTTTTCAGAGAGAGAGAGAGAGCTTTCCTTTTTTGTGAAACATTACTACACATCGACATGACGTTTGTGAGTACTACTGATTAAAAATAAGGCGATTTTGTAGTGAGGTCACTAAATCGTGTATGATCAGGCACGAGGATTTGTCGAAAAATGACGGGGGAATTAGGCCTGATAAGGGACGATAGCATCGTAAGTGATTTAAAATATTAGTGATGTTAGGATTGCGGAAACCGACCAGCCACAACGAAACCATGAAATAGTTCTCACACACTGGATGGTAGCCGCCCTACTGCAGACTGCACAGCTCCGCATCACCCGTTGCGACTGCAGCAGTGCCTGTCACAAAGATACTGGTCTAATCATGTGACTTGGATATGGAACGTCATATCTACGGGTTCCAGATTATATGCATCATGACTGCACACGTTGTGAATCGTCGCGTTCTTCAACTAGGGAACAGTGGCAGTCTCATCACAACATTCCTCTCTGCTGAGTCAAGCGACCCATTTTATAAAATATTAGAGTGCAGTCACAATGTAACAATTGTTGCATACTTGTCAATGACTGTTCCATCCCAGACTGCATAGCTCTGCATTGGATGTTGTGACTGCAGCAGCGACCTCCAAGAAGATGTCCAGATCAAGGCCGACAGGCTGGGTATGAAACATAAAATCATCGGGTTACCCCCTAAGTTCAGTCACCATGTAATGATTGTTGTTCACTGAGTGATGATAGCTGATGTACGACCGACTGCACAGTCCTGCATCACTCATTGCAACTGTCGTTTAAAGAGATTCCAGATCTGGTGTATGATCCGAAACGTCGATTTCGCTTCAGATTGCGGAGGGTGACTTTATGACTGAAAAGCGGATACAGATTTTCCAAAAAATCCATAGTCATCGGCAGATTTTGAATTATTTCGATACTGAAAGGCGAATCCGGAAGGTAAATTTTTTCGACTAAAAAACGCGGATGTTTTTCACAGCTACAGGATTTTTACCAATAAAGCGTTTTTATGATATATATCAATTTTTTAGATCATATTTGTTGAATTGAAACAAATTTTTAGGAATATAATCAATTTTTTACTTAAATAACGGAGATGATGAATTTTTCCTGAAGACCTAACCGAAGTTCTATCCTTTTACATTTCGTAGCTACCCTGTTTCATGAACATTTTGATTTTGTTCAAAAAATTTTGATTCAATTCAATAAGCTTGATCCAATTAAAAAATTTATTCAAATAAAAAAAATCGATTTCAAAAAAATTTTATTCAGTTCAAAAAAATTTGATTTTGTTCAAAAAGAGCACCTCATTAAAGAAAACATTTTGTATTCACATCTAAAAGATCAGAAAAAACTAGATATAGTTCGAAAATTTTGATTTTCTTCAAAAAGAGCATTTCATCATCGGAAAAAGTCTGTATCCATAAAAAAAAACTGCGTTTCAGGTGGTCAGCAGATATGGATCCGCAAATCCACCTTTCATTCGTTAAAAATCATGAAATCCGCCATCAGTTCAGTTCTGGTCAGAGACAAAATCCAAAAAAATCCGCATTTAAGTCGAAAAACTGCCTTTCAGTCGTGGAAATTTGTTGAAATCAGCTGATGATCGCAGATTCTTATAAAAAATCCGTATCCGCCAACCGTATCTGCCTTTCGATCATAAATGTACGATCTGCAATCAGCATCTAACCTTCCGTCAATGGCACACTGGGCTTCTGCCTTGGATATGAAACATCAAATATACGGGTTTCAGAGGAAATGCAAAATTGTGTCACAACATGTGATGTATGGTCATACCCTGTGAGTCCCAACTTGGCATACCACGTCGGCCAAAATCCGCCCATCATGAACGACAGATGGTCCACTCGGAATTCGCCCCAACTTTCATCCATTGCTATAAATTAATAAATAAATCTATATGCTAGAAGTTTGCTGGCAACACTGCTATCTGACAGTCCCAGGGCGCTCCTCTTGGTAGTAGACGATCATCAAGAAACCGCCCACTTGTTTTTGAACCGCAGACTTTTCGTCGCTGGCTGCTAGAATGAGAGAAGAAATGGCCCATCGAATGGAACATCGTAACCGATCGTTGTTGAAGTTAAGTAATCACTAATTTGAATAATAATTAATTTTCGATTAGCAAAGAAAATAATACTAAATGGCGAGATAAAATAGCAAAAACCGAAGACACTGGACAATCAAAAACCTACAAACATAATTTTCAACCAAACATCAACATTTTAATCTATGATTTTGACACGAAGAGAAGTCACTAACTGCTGAAAAGTGGATGCTATACTTGAAAAACATGTTTCTTGACTTATTGAAAAATTGCACACGATAAATCAAGTTTTACATCACAATATTCAAAATTGCAACGAAAAACTGAAGTTCAAATTGTACATGCGATTTTAAGGTACGAGAAATCAGCTTGATTAGAAGAAAAAAATAATCTTCTTGATTACAAATAAAGTAACACCTTGATTACTTTTTTGAAAAAAATAAAGACAACTGATCAATCAGAATCGATCACGCTTGGCGATTAATATTACGCTCCGCCTATCCATGCCCATGAAAATTTTTGAAACTAACCACAAACGTTGCTCCGCCTCCTATGTTAATATATACCGGAACCCTTCGAAGTGGATTTCTGTGATCAGGGCCACCGGGAGGAGGGAGCCTTGGTTTTTAGGTGGAGTGTAAGTTTAAGCTTGCAGCTCAGCTGGATTTTCGAGATTCTGAGAGATTTTACCTTATGTTTCATTGACCTATAATAAGTTGAGAATTAATAAAATCGGAAAATAATACATTCTGATTAGTTCCACGCGTAAGTATCGTGGCAACATTCATTTCGTATAAAAGTCTGAATTCGCATTGCTTCAGTACTCTTAAGTTTATAATTTTTACATTTTTAGACATTTTTCAGTCTGTGTACGTGTTTCGAAATATCACTGCTCAGAAAAGGCGTTACTCGTAGCCAAATATTCATTACATGCAGGAGACAGTGCCTTTCCAATGCAGCAAAGGGCATCCGAATGACTCTTGTCGTTTTCCCGTTAATAAATTTTAAATAACTACTCGATTTCTGAAATATTTATTGAAAATTTTCGAAATTTCCGATTTTTCATTTGAGCTTAGTTCACTGCAACAATCAAGCCTAGATCAATAAAAATTTATCAGGACTTCGAGCCACATTTTTTCTTTTTATGTGTTAGGCAAAGAAGCCTCCTGTATACTTCCAGAACTTCATTGGTTGGGCATTTATCCGGGTTCTAAAAATATTTGAATGACAGTTCAGTGTATGCAAATCTTTACAGCTCTAAAAAAGGTGCGCGATAACGACCATATTACTTTCACAGCTAGGGTAGGAATGTATGAAGTGAAGTTTAAAAATATATAATTCATCGATATCATTGGTGAAGGTGCTCGGTAGTGCCCTGAACAGGATTTTCCTTTTTTGCTTTTCATTTTCGACAATTTAAACTGTGTTGAAAAGTGTAAAATGTTAATTTATGAAACAATTAGTACATCAAGCTACATATTGAATAATTCTATAGTACAGATAAAAAATGTATCACAAGTTGTAGACAAGGACCAAATGGAAAATGCAGTGTGTCACGTGCCGACGAATTTTGTTGAACGTCACATGATTCAAATCACAACTTTTCGTTATGTTTTCGTTACGTTTTGTGTTACAGTAATTTGCATTAATTTTACGTTTCATTTTTATAATTTTTACACGCATTTTTCTGTGTGTACTTTTTATGTTTCATTTCTGTTTCATTTGCGCACATTTTATTTCCGTTTCGATTTATTATTTTCTATTGCACACGTAGACTACGGCATGTACCCGCTGGTCAAGAATTTCAGTTAGAGATAAGCTCTCGGAGCTCATCGCTGTAATTGGAGCACAACGTGCACCTCTTATCAGTAAAAACTAGCGACGTTTCGCAACGTGAAACGACTAGTTTGAAACTCTCACTAGATGATGTTCCTATGGCAAGCATGGAGAGTGAAAACTTGCCCCAATGCTTAACATTGTGAACTGAAAAATGTCTATGTGACCATAGGCATCTTCTGCAGCGATTTCCGCTGCAGAAGTTAGCTTGGGGGAGTGTTAACTCCGCCCAAGGCATACTGTAGTTTATGGAGCCCTTTAAAAGGGCTTGTTTTGTCATTTTTGTGTCTTGTCTTTGACTCTAATCGTCTTGTTGCGTTTTAGCCTGCGTTTCGCGTCTGCCGCTCATCGATTATTATATTTTACATATTTCAACTGCATTCGCCACCCGTTAATAAATTTGCATACTCTGGCCTTCGGTCTCCTTACGTGGCCCGCGACAGTAACCCGATTGTAGGAGTTCACCCCCGTCGCCGTTGATCGAGAACCCCATCGCCCTCCCTGAGGAAACACTTGATACCGCTGCCTGCTGATCCGCAGCTGCATTCCCTTTTACGCTGAATCACTCTGGATTCCGGTAGCCGCTCACCGCCGTCAGTAGGACCCACGCTTTGATCCTTGAACCCGTCGCCCAGCCCCGAGTACTTTGAGAAAAGGATTTAGTGAGTCTTCTCAGGGGTTATTATTGTTGAGGGTATATTTGTGGGAATCCTCCTTAAGCTAGTTTTCCTTGGAAGTACCCTCAGTTGAGAAAGCCCTCAGACCCTTAAGGTCAGGGCCAATAAGGTGATTTAGGTTAACAATCGGGTCCCCTACAGTACGCCATTCCGCGAATGGCATTGTCCCTCATTCCCAGTGAATGAGGACTAGGGATCGGCACCCCTGACCCGGCTGCGTTGTCCATTATTCTACAGCAGAACCCAAGGACAAGGCCGAGGTACACCATAGGTTTACCTGTGGTAGTACAAGCTGGGTTAGGTTTCCGAAACGGAGAAATATTAATGGAGTAATCCAACGGGGTCACAGTATGTCACTTGCAGTGTCATGGCCGTATTTCCTATGGGATATGGTATGGGTTTTCCCATCAACGTGACTGATCACCCACTTCATTTAATGTGACATAGCTCCACCTTCGTTTAATGTGACAAGTGACTTCTGAGCAATTTCAATAAGTTTCAGAGCTGTGCAGCTCATATGAAAATAAAATTCTGCGGTATCCGGTGGAAAGGTGCTGGGGAGTGCACATAAACAAAATTTTTTTCAAGTTTGAAGGGTCAGTTTTCACACCTTGAACTCTCTGAAAAAGTGTAGTATGCAATTATTCAGTGTAAATATTACATCACAAGATAGGTTATTCTCTCTTGTGTAAAATGAATATTGATCTATCGAATGAGGTCAATCTGATGCTGAAATATCGCTTGGCTAGCAAGACCACTGAAAAATGCAAAAAGTATATAATTTTTCAAACTTTGGCCTACTGTAGCAGTGTGAATTTTCTTTTTCAGACAAAACCAATTATACCATGAAACTCAGTGTACGAAACTACCCAAAATATCTCATTTTGAGATATGGTTAATTTCGAGATTGTCATAGCTTGGAAAGCAGAACTTCTCAGAAATCGTGTATTTAGAGCTTCGCAGCATATATGAACCAACTTTATAACCCGTAGAAAATATGTTTCAGGTTGAAAATGGTTCAATGCACGGATTACCAATTACAAATAAATCAACAAAAATAAAAAACCCAAAAAAGGGTGAAAACCCAATCTTAGCGTGAGGCCCGGCGCAGCCTTCCACTTCGGTCGAGGTCTAAACCGTAAACCGGGAAACCGGGGGTCCAATTTTTGTGTTGGGACTCTGACCGAGTTCCTCTAAGAACAGCAACAGACCTTTTAATCAACTATAATACTTGAAGGAATTGTCAACTTCAAACATTTTTTCAAGATGTATCACAAAAATTGAAAGAAGTAATAGTCTTTCTTTGTTCGACTTTCCTTTCAAGCGTATAGAAATTTTTTTCAAATAATGCATCGCATTTTTTTAAGATAATCTTGAATAAATCAAGCTGGGCGGCAAATCAAAAAATAAAAATTTCTGAACTAGGCAACCAAAGGCGTTGCTGCACCTGATATGATTTTATATGCTGTAACCCAAAGTGGATTTCTGAGGCCGCGGGTTGCTGGCGGAGGGCGCCCCCGCTTTCTACAGTAATAGCAAACGGGTACATTTTGCACGGGAAATCTGATGGACATTCGATTTTTATATAAAATTTTTTACTTTTCCAGATTTCTCGGGAAAGCGTCATAAATGCTTGTTTTTCACCCAAAATGCAGTAATTTCGGATAAGGATCCAAATTTTCGTTTGTTTGTCAAGTTCCTGAGCATATAGGGAAGTCTCTTGCAGCCGCCAAAGTTAAGAATTTCGATTATTCTCCAAAATTACAAACAAACAGTTTTGACTTTTTTCCGAAAATCTCGGACAACAATTTTTTAAAATGAAAAATCCAATACGGATTCCGTGTACAAAATAAGCTCCCACTCTTCTACCACCCCACGTAAATACCAACGGGGCCCTCCGTCATCAGCAGGCCGTGACGTCAGAAATTCATTTTCAAGGGTTCCTGTATATTTAGATGTAGGACGAAAAGAAACGCTTTTGATTCCCTAGTTTCAGAAAACAGCGCAACTCAAAATAGCAAGACTCAATACAGCTATTCTCAAAACACTGATTCTCAACACAGCGAAGTCTCAGAACAGCGATTCTGAAAACAGCAAAGCCTCAGAACAGTGATTCTCAAAACAGTGATTCCCAAAACAGCGAAATCTCAGTACAGCAATTTTAAGAACAGATTCTTTAAATAGCGAATTTTCAAAAAGGTTATCCTTCGAATGGAAAAATGGAGACTGGGCGGGGTACACGTTTTGGCGCGCATGGCCTATTTGGTCCTCCAGTTCGATCTGGTGAATGCTGGCTGCCACACATTTTGGCACTAATCGCCAGATTTCTCACTTTATGGCTCCATAGCATCTGTTTTCACTACAACATTACAGCTTTTTATTGCGCTTTGTTTATTATTATTAACATCTACATGCATGTTTTTTGTTTCTTTTCTTCTTTATTGACTTATTTCTATTCATATTCTTCTTATCTCGGGCTCCTTTTTGTTTTTTCTCGTTCACTTTTGCAGGTTAACTACTTTTTAGTACATTATTTAACTTTTCGTTTCTTTATTATTTGTTTTTTGTTCTGCCTTTACCGACAATTTAGAACAATTTTAATCGGGAATCCTAATAATAATTTTTGTTTTTGTTTTCTTTTAAACGTTTGCAAGAATGTTTTTTTCTGACAGATATTTTTTTGTTATTTTGGAATGGTCCGTTCGTGCATACCTTCCGCAACAGCAGAACAGAAGCATGTGAAACTTAGATGGCGAAATGTAAATATAAACAATAATTTTAAAAATATATTCAACTAGTAAAAACTTAATGTTCTTAATTTGCAAATTTATTTCAAGAATGATGTGCGCGTTTATTGTAAACGCATAGAACTTTTTACTGTTCGTTGTATTGGGAATCGCTGTCTTGAGATATCGCTGTTTTGAGAAACGCTGTTTCGAGTCTCGCAATTCTGATTTTGGCTGACGTGGGTTATTGGGGACACGCCTTTCGAACTTGCTTTTACAATACATCTTTTATCCGGTTTTTTAGGATTGCCGTTATCCGTTTTTTAGAACCGCTCTGCTTGCTGAAATTTTTTTAAATTATAAAAGTTGGAAGCGGTTACTATTCTCTATCTGTAAGCCATATAGGCCTGCGAATCGACCAAACTAGCCATTTTTGAGTGAAAAAAAACTAGAAACTTCGATTCCGAGTATAGTACTGATTTTTGTCACTTTTCAATTTCATAACAGAACTAAAAACCTTCTGTTTTTCATACAATTCTTATGAATTGAAGAATGACTAAAATTAATAATCTTGTCAGAGTCGTTTCATACATCGAGCTTTTAATGTCAATTTTTACGAGAAAAATTGTTTAAGATTATAGCCTGTTTTTCTTTGGCAGGCAAGTAATATTTAATATTTTTTAATTTTCTATTATGCATGTCACAAAGGACACTGAAAATTTCTAAGCTTGCTCGACAAGCTTTCAAGATTGTTTTGTGAGGAGAAAGTCTAAAGCTTGTCCTGAATGATTTTGCTGACACTGCAAGCTTTCGGGTGGTTTCACCCCTATTCAACGAAACACCCCACAGCGAAGCTCAAAATTGCGAGACTCAAAACAGCGGTTCTCAATACAGCGAAGTCTCAATACAACGATTCTCAAAACAGAGATGTATCAAAACAGCGACCCTCAAAACAGCAAAATCTTAGCGTGATTCTCGAAAGGGCGAGGTCTCAAAACGGTGATTTCCAAAACAGTGATGTCTCAAAACAGTGATCCTCGAAACAGCGGTCATTTTCAAAAAAGTTATCTTTAGAATGGAAGAATGGTGATTGGGCGGGGTAGTCGGTTTGGTGCATGGCCTAACCGGTAATCCATTTCGATGTAGCGGAAGCTGGTTGTCACACATTTTGGCATCAATCGCCAGATTTCTGACATTATGGCTTTATACCACGTGTTTTCAAGCGTTTTGTTCTGGTTTGTTAACATGTCTACATGCATGTTTTTTGCTCCTTTTATTGACTTATTTCTTTTCATATTCTTATCATCTCGAGCTAGTTTTTGTTTTTTTTCGTTCAATTTTTTTCAGGTTGTGTACTTCTGTTCTATTTTTAACTACTTTTCACTACATTATTTAATTTTTCGTTTCTTTATTATTTGTTATATTTCATCTTATTTGCTTGTTTCATTTTCTTGTATTTATTTTATCAATTTAATTTTTTTGCGATTAAGCTCCATCCAAAACAACCTTAATCGAAAATTCTTATGATAATTTGTTGTTTTCATTTTTTTCAAACGTTTCGCAAAAATGTTTCTCTGCCAGACTTTTTTGCGATTTTGGAATGGTCTAATCTAATAATAGCCAAATGCAAATAGACATCTCAACTAGGAGAAACGATTTTAATATACCTAATTTGCATATTTATAATTAAAATGTGTGCATTTACTCAAATGCATAGAACTTTTTTTAATTCGCTGTATTGAGATTCGCTCAGTTGAGGATCAATCTTTCGAGAGTCATGCTATATTGAGTTCCGCTGTTGTGGGTTTTGCTGTATTGGGGACACGCCTTTCGGGGTTTAAACATTTTATAAAAGCAGGCTACAGTTGCATGTGCTCATCAATTTTCAGTCTTATGTGACGTGACACACGGTTAAGGCTATAGAGCGTGTTGTTCTAATTTATACAACAAAGGCAAAATTTAGTTTATATTTATATTCATCGCAGATCATTATCAACTACAAAAGCGACAAAACATCATTTTCAATAAATTAATTAATCAATAACATACAAAGTAAAACTTGCGCAAAGCCATTAGACTATAGAAAAATGTACACGATCCTTGATTAAAAGATCAAAAAAGAGCAATATTAGGGTATCGGTATTCCCTACACTGCTCTTGGTCATGACCTAGAAGTCAGTCGGCCAAAAGGAAATTATGAAAATTTTGTTTGCTGAAATCACGATGTCAAAATCAGACGATTGACGATTCATTTTGAAAAAAGTCCACATTACATTTGAAAAATCATATTTTTTATATTGATCGAAATTAAAAATTTTATGGCTCAAAAACACAGGTTGAAATTCTAAAAAAGTATTGTATGCAGAGCGAAACTCGAAGCAAACCTACTTATGATAATAATGTGTTACTGCAATTCATGCACTTCTGAGCTGAATTTTCTGATGAATTATCACAAAATGACAATATTTTGAATTTTACACATTTTGACGTTGAGCAGTCGAAGGTTAACAAGTGATCGGAATCGGAAGGTTGACAATATATTGGAGAAATTTCAAGCGTTCTTACATTTTGATGTACTTTATGGCCTGTACAACCGCATAAAAATGGTGAAATAAACTGTCTTCGAAAAAGTTTAGTGGGGGTGTCTGAGCATTTTTTGGGTCATGGGGGTGTTCATGGTATCAGCTAGGAGGGTTTATTCTCTAACTATCCACTTATGTGCATATATGCTAGATGTTAGACTTGTGATTTTCAAATAAAAAACTGGTATTATGTTGTATAACATACCAATTAATTTTTGATTTTTATGCTATGTTGTGGGTCGTATATAATAAAATGTATATTACCATTATGCGGTTGCAACACTCATATATTACATCAAAGTGAATTCTTGGAATCAGCTGCAATACATATTATTGAACAATTTTTAAATCTCAATCGTGCCAAGATTTTAGCAATCTTACTTATCAATTACAGTAAATTTAGACTACTGTACGCAACAAGATTCCTTTTCTCCGTTATTTTGCCCGGACGCCATTCCGCGATTAGGCATCAAAATTGTACTTTGGCTCATCACGTCGTTGGCCAATTGGGCTTCGTCGTCTTGAGCTTGTTCGTTGGCCATCAATTGTTGCATCAATTCGTCGCGTTTATTCACGCACGTTATCAATTCGGCCATCAATTGGTCGATTTTGATTTTGTGAGCTTCCGTTTTTTCGCTATCGTCCATTTTCAATAGATCGGTCAATTGGCGTTGAACGTCGTGAAATTTCGTCTCTTGTTCTTCCACGTTTTCCAATAGAGTGAAATGCATTTCGCGACGAGTCAACATGTTACGTTCGTTCAATAATGACAAATATTCATTCATTACGGATTGTTCTTCGTCCGAACCGCAAGCCGTTTGCATAATTTGGCGCCATTGGCGTTCAACTTGCGTAGCTTTTTTGTCCAATTCCTTTTGCTTATTTTGTACGGATTCTAGTTCGAAAGCGATTTTGTCGCGTGATAAAGCGGCGCCGGGGCTGGTTTTCGTGCAGGAATTCATTGGCGACCCTGGATGGAAGAAAATAAAAAATTAAACCTGCGATGCACGAAGTCAAGACGTAGGGACAAATAAACCCATTGTTTCGCTAATTTTCGATACTTTGAAAAATGGATGAAATCTTCATTTTGATATCTACAGAATGAGGCGCACAAGTTGGTCAAAAATCAATAAGTTTTTTGGTGCTATGAGTCCATTGCGACTAGAAAATTATCATGCATTTAAATTGATTAAATTTGGCGAAAAATTGAAATTTTCATTTTTTATTACATGCCGTTACTCGCGTGATTCTATAGTATATATGATTCTTACAATATGCTCCTTTTTGTTATCATACACTCGTGTTTATCTATACCCAGGTATCTATTCTCTGCTTCTTTTATCAACTCTAACAGAGTCCACGTCTCTTTTATGGCCCTGTTCCCTGTGCTCTCCCAGGAATGCACGCGCACTGGCCTCTTCTCTACTATAAAGGTCAGCGCAAACTATTTTTTGACCTTCAACTCGACCAGCGTCTTCCCCTGCAAAAATCGTCGACGATTACTGTAGCCGCCTCCTCCTACAGTATTCAGGAGCAGCCAACACACCCACTCCAGCCAGCTGGTATAAATATCGAGTCTGCTCTTGCGCACTTGTATTTCGATACTTCGGAGTTTCCCCAGCGCCCCCGTTAACTTGTTACGTTTTATCGCTATCATTACGTTTTATTATAATTAGAAGAAATCAATTTGCGTTTGCCGTCTTTTACCAAGATACTTTATACACTAGTGAGTAGAGCGGACCCACAATTCTCCCCTTCTCCGTCATACCCCTTTTATACTTCTTTGGGTCTCTGCCTCCCGTTATTCCCAGACAGGACTAAGGTTCCAGCACTCCTCGGGTCCCGGTACAGAAACAGGAGTGCTGACGTCTCTCCCAAAACTCTCAACATCCACCCTATGTACTAGGCCCTGCGACGTTCAAGGTGGGGGTTTTTTTCCACGTACAGTACTCCTTTGCCTGTGACTAACGCAGCACCCTCTTAGCCCTCTTCCATACAGGACAGTCATCCCCTCGTCACCTCCTTTACACCATCCCCCTAACGTCCCAATTTGTGGAATAGCAGCGGGACTACTTCTGATGCATGGAATCTTGGAGGGCAATTTTACGGGGGGAGAAAAATTATAGATCTACCCAGGCATGTAGTTAGGAATTTTTTTCGGAGGCACACACTTTTTCAGTCAATTTACTGTAAAATTGGCATTTCTGACTTGACTTTTTTGAACAAAAAAACTAAGAAAAAAACCTTTGCCTTTTTAACACTTGAAACATTTCGCCCCAACCCCCCCCCCCCACCCACCTGTCTACTGGGCCTGGTCATAAGACCGGTGAAAAATACACAAAAAGGGATGTTTCGACTGACATATGATGTGCACAAGTTGATTAATTAAAATAATTATCCTAAAGTTATGGCATAGTTTCCAATCAAAATTGATGAAATTTTCTGATGCTTTGCGCCAATTATGATTCTAAAATTGTCACAATGCACTAAAATTGGATGGTGGAAAAACTGAAATTTTGAATTTTTTTCCAAATTTGTACTTTTTCCGAGCTATAAATTAGCGGCAATGGGACTAGTTCTGGTGTACAGGCTTTTCACTGGTGATTTCACGTGAAAAAAAATTGCATAGCTTCGATGCACAAGGTCATAAAATCAGTGCAAATTTGCCTATATTTAGTTGATGAACCGTGATATTTTGAAAAACGAAATTTACCCTCGAATTATCATTATAGAATCTTTCAAATGATATGCACAAGTTAATTAATTGACAAAATAATCTCTCCAAAATTATAGCATAAGCATCATGGTTTCCAGCCAAAATTTAAAAAAATTTATGGCGCTTTGTGATAGTTACATCTATTCAAACTCGTCTGTCGTAAAATGAAATTTTCATTATTTAAAAAACGGATTTATCATATAAAAAATCATATAAAAAAATTTCTTATCATATAAAAAAATTTCAAAAATGTCTGAACTTCCGATCAAAAAATAATTGCTGGCGTCAAATATTACATGAAGAAGTCTCCGAGAATGTAAAATTTCCGATCAAAAAGGATCAATTTTGTGGATTTCACTGCTGAAAATTCATTAAACAGATGTTTCTAGGTGATAATGGAAAATACAGTAAAACGGGAATATGGTGTGATATAAATATATCAAAAAATGCCAAAAAATTTCCAATCGAAAATGATTCATTATGCGGCCTCCATTGCTGACGTCAAGAATTCGTATTCTTACAATAAATATTTGAGTGCAATTAATAATTATGGAAATACTGCAAACCTAAAATCAATAATTACATGAAAAAATCACAAAAATGTAGATGGACGTCCACATTGCTGACGTCAAAAATTCGAAGCGGAAATGTTCAATTTTCAAGCTAACATGTTTGCCAAAATTTAAAAAGTGGACAAATGATATTCGGAATTTCTAAGAACTTCATTTTCTGAGTCGAAAGTTTTGATTTTCTCGACTTCAAACTTCTAGAACAGTTTAGTGAAAATTCACGGAAAATTCTGTGTAGGAGCTTTTAGAAAATTTCATTTTTTTCAATCGATAACAATAAATGTTCAAATTTATACTTCTGAAATATTAAAAAATTAACAAAAAATCTTTCGGATTTTCGCAGTATGCATGACAATATTGACTCTTTCAACTTTATATCAATGGAACATTACAACAAAAATTTACGAACATAATTAAAGAAGCTGTAAAATTAAATTTCTTCAAAACGAATAGGTCTATTTTTAATTTTACACACCTTAAAAATGTTTGAAAAATAAGTAAAAAGCTTTCGAAATTTCAAAATCTTAGGAAAGTTTTCAAGAACATGGAAAATTTTCAAGAGTTATTTTTTTCAATCTTCAAAAAAAACCTTTTCGAATTCTAGATTTCAGACATTTAGATGCGTTGGAGTCACAAATTTTGAATTCCCATAAAACGAGAGCACTTTTCGGCTTTTTGTAATGATTTAAATTTTCAAATTTTTTCCTCAAAGCGATAATCAAAATTTTTTGGCGGTATTCTAAAATTGCATTGCAGTTCTCAGTATTTCTTAAGTTTAAGAATATCTAGACTGCTTCCAACTAGGCAACCTTTACACACTCAATGACCAAGAATTTCTAAAATTGAAAGAATTTTGCTCACGGATTCGAATTCCATTAAACAAAAAAGACCATTTTTTGGAATTCTAGTTACATAAATGATTTGAATTCGGTATTCAATTTTTGCACAGAGACGCAAAATTGGAATCTAAATCTAAAAAAATCTAAAATCAAAAATCAAAATCAAAAGGCCCTGTCATACTTCACCGCGCGGCGCCGGTTGTTCTATCCATACTAAAAAGCGGCGCCGCGCGGTACCACCTTTGAAGTAAGAATAGGTTTTTGTAATTTTTGCGGCGCCGCGCGGCGCAGCCATCAAGTTTCAACTGAAACGAAATTTTCGAACAAGCTATGTGTTGAAAAGTTGCAGCATACTGTTGTTATAACATATTGTTGCATACTGTGACATCTATACATGTAGTGGAATCATATTTTTCACTTGAGTGGTGAATTCTGACACTTGTCAAATTATTTTACCAAATTGATTACTTAATTTTCAATGAAGATTTACTAAGAAGTTGATCACTCAATTTGCAATGAAGACATTAATGTGTAAAAATTATGAATATGCAAAGTAGGTGTAAGCATGTTCCTACAGCAAGTGTACTCGCACATTTTGGTTGTGTCTTTATTCCCCCGACGTCTCTTTTCCGCAAATATCCCGATTGTCCGGAAGTCCATATTCCCAGTAGGTCCCGATTTCCCGAATAATGAATAAATTTCCTATTTCCCCGATGCGCGAAAAATACATTAGTCCCTATTCCCTGAACGTCCCGGTTTCCCGAATACTAGGGAAACGATGGATCCACTTTAAATCTGGGTCCTAAACAGCAGGTCCGACCGGACCCAGATCAGATCTGGATCCGGTATATAGAACATATGTGAATGAATAATCGTGTATTTTTCAAAATAAATTTATATAGATTGATATTTCTCAGCAGTTCAAGAGCTATTAATCGTTGGAATGAGAAGCAAAGTGAAGCAAGAGCCCAAAATCTTTAGACTTGGCTTTTTTGCAGGCTTCTATCTGCACCGTGCAGGAATGATTGATTTTTATTTTTCTTTTGCGCTTTTTATTTTTTGTATTTTCCATCTTTTCCGCATTTTTCGATTTTCGCATTTGTTGACACGAACAATACACTTTTTTGAGAGGAGCAAAATCCAAAAGTAAAGAAGCGGCGCCATAGGGCGCCGCGCGGCGAAGTATGACAAGAAACCGCGCGGCGCAGTTTGTTAGTATGAATAGGACAACCGGCGCCGCGCGGTACTTCGCGGCGAAGTATGACAGGGCCTTAATTCTTTTTCCAAATTTGTGACTGAAGCTCACACATGCAATTGGGGCTGTTATAGGAACCACTCCCCAGAAAACGTCGGCCATATGGCAGTCCATTGGGCGACCTCCTGGATTTTCCAATCTTATGCATGGCCGTATGGTACTCATAGGGACCACCGTACTTTTGTTAGGAAAAATACTAAAAAATGTCAATTTTTTGATGAAAAATGTAAATTTTTGGACAAAAAAAGGTCAAAAATGTCAATTTTCTGAGCGCTCCGCGCCATAAATACATTTGTTACAGTTTTAAAGAGAAAAATTATTATTTTTTGAACCGTTTTCCGGACTTTTTTTGGTAAAAAAAATCAATGTTTTTCTTTCAGAGCTACCAAAAATTTGGGGAATCAGCGGTCCCCGGCCCCGAAGAAGTCGCCCGACCCCCCCCCCAGACCTCAGGGCCCCGTTACATGTCTGTATTCATCACAATGAAAAATTCCATCTTTCGCTATATTTTCATAGAAACTCAATTTGATATGAGGTAGGTAAAAGAAACAATCAGGGACAACTAAGGAATAAAACTACACTTTTTGGCTATGTTTTGTACCGAAAATTTGCTCCCGAGAAATTGACCTTCAAATGCACCTTTTCATCAAGAATTTTTGCACACGGCCGAAAAATGCGCACTGGGTAGAAGAAAGCATGCTCCGGACTGTTATTTTATTCAGGAAGTAAAATGACATTTTTAGAGTCAATAACAGATCAAGATTAATGATGCAAATCGATCTTTTATTGACAAAACTAATCAAAGTTCACATTTACAGTCCTGCCAGAAATCGTCCATATTGTGGTACACTTGAAAAATTACTTTTCATCCGGCTACTGTTGGTTTGGAAATTTGAAAAATCAATGTAAACCCAAGCGACAGCTCCGGATAGAGATCATACATGTAACGGGGCCCTGATGTCTGGCGGGGAGGCCGGGCGACCTTTTTGGGGCCGGGGGTCACTGATTCTCAAAATTTCAGGGGGAGAGGTCTCTGAAGAAAAATTAGATTTTTTTCACAAAAAAGCCCGAAAAACAATTTTAAAAATAGCAATTTTTGTCCAAAAAACTATTTAAAAAAATGTATCCATGGAGCGGAGCGTCAAGAAATTTGAAATTTCGACCATTTTCCGTTCAAAAATTGACGTTTTTGATCAAAAAATTGACACTATTCAGTATTTTTTCAACCAAAAGTATGGGCGTCCCTATGACTACCATATGGATAGCCATAGGATTTGGAAAACCCTGGCGAGTCGCCCAATCGCTAGCCATATGGCTGACGATGCCCTGGCCCCTAAAAATTTGCAAATGGCTCCTAAAATTTTAGGTCTAAGAACCATTTTGCATTTCATTATATCATTCTTTGGATTGGTCTATCAACTGTTTTTTCACAAATAACACATTTTTGTGAAAAATGTCGAAAAAGGAGAAATGTGGGGTGTTCGACATGAAAAAGATGAATTATGGTGCCCTGGAAGTCAAAATCTGAATTTCTCCAACTTTTTGTGACTATAATTTTAAACATAAACCTTAAACATGAACATAATAGAACATATGCATTATGGAAGTGATTTTCAGGAACGTCAAGTTTAACCTGATGTTTTTCATACTTATGAAAGTATGGGTATATTTTTTTAATTTGTAAAATAATAATGACAAGTTTTCAAACAGAAAATTTGAACCTTGAATAATTTATCCTTAAATTGATTTTCCAGCACTTTAGAATGACGATACCTAAAAATTTACGAGCCGGGAAGAGTGGCGGACACAGAGGGCGGGGGGCGGCCGTCCCCTCAAACTCACGTTCTAAAAATGAAAATTATCAAGATCATGGTTCAAAAGGAATTCAAAACCGAAAAGATGCATTTTGGTGAACTTAAGGAACAATTTACATTCTATTAGTTCGATTTTAATTTATTTCTCAACGCTGTGAAGGTTCATTTTCCGGTGTTTTAGATAGAGAAAGTCCACAAACTTTTTGGGCGCTAGGCGCCGGACTAAGAAATAAGTACAATTCTCCAATTGGAAATAAGTGCAATCATCTTATCGACTCGATTTTTGATATTTTCCGCCACTGACCGGGAAAATAATAGGGCTGTTTCGATCAGAGAATTTTAGTAATTTCGAGTTCGAGTTTTCTCCTTTTGCTTTTCCGAGTTCGAGTTCGAGTTTAAAAATTTTTCTGAGTCGAGTTCGAGTTCGAATAATTCACTATTGTATATAGGCGTCCACTTTGTTACATAAATGCCAGTCAATATTATTATGCACCTGGTCTGGTACAACTGAACTACATAGAACTGTTTAGCATATGTCATAGTTACTAGGTATAGAATTTTATGCAGTCACTATTTGTGTCATACTTCCAGGTTGAAGCAGATCCTATTTTTTAATCAAATGCATTATTTTGTATTGCCACACCAATTATACGTTTTATCTATTTAAGCAATATTTGACTTGACATCATTAATAAAATGCCTAAAAAAGTATTATTTGGGATGGCTTTGAAGAAATTGTTTATCAGGCAATCAAGCAGAACATCTATTGTTTTGCAAGTTGAATTTGATTGAAACAAAATTCAAGTATTGATTCATTGATAATGAAAAATGTGGTTTGTTAGATGAATAAAATGTTTGGGAAATTATGTTACTTATGACATATCTTTATCTTAAACACTAAGCAGGATTTCTTATTTCCATTATATTTTAAAGTTTAAACTCGAAAAGAACTCGAAATAATGGTTGAAAAAAATCGAGTTCGAGTTTTAAATTTCGAAGTTTTCGAGTTCGAGTTGCCAAAATTGTCGAGTTTTAATCGAGTTCGAGTTCGAGTACTCGAAACAGCCCTAGAAGATAGTAATCAGAACAGAAGCTGCATTTTTCAATACACGGTACTTTTGTGCCATATATGAAGGAAATGAACTCAAGTGCTATCTGGAAGAAGATTTGTGCAAAAAGACACGATAAATCGTGCGTTTTTTGTGCACACAGAAATTTTCTTCGCACCTACAAAGATGTTCCGGTCGGTCTTTATACAGGTATAAAGGGGCTTTTAAAAAAATACTGGTTGAAAGTAGTGATTTTCCGGTACCACTTTTTCAGTCAGTACCGGTACTTTTACAATGTTGTCACGTATGTACATGAGATATATATGCTGATTTGCAAAGTCATAATTGTCAGTGATTTTAAAAAATTCAATCAGTCAATGCATGGGATGTTGTATAGCCTGCTGTTTATAAAATGCTTATAAAAAGGAAAATGACATGTTAGCTTTCTAGTCGAAATCGCCTACACAAAGCTTTTATGTCATATTTTTCTTTGACGGAAATTGTTAAAATTAATTGAGTATGATAACAAAAGTTCAGTCCTATGTGACACAGAGTTAAGTGCGAAATAGTAAAAATTTAAATTAGCACCTTCTTTTCACTCTAATTATTTTTAAAAAAACATGGAAAATTTCTCATTTCAGTTTTTCTAGACATTCTAAAATTATTTTCCACATTACTGACATGAATTTTAATTCGATACATTCATCTCAATCTGAGAATTTCAGTAGAAATAACGCATCCTCATCAAACAAACTGCATACAGTAAAGACAACAACCTAAAATAAAAATGATAAACAACAATGATAGAGAAGAACAACTACAAAAAATGCTGCTAAAAACTGACCAATTCTACGGCATACTCGTATTTTACTTCCTGACTAAGTCTCAAGAAACTTTTTCAACTCAATCACTTGCGTCAGTAATTTTCGAGGAAAGTACTTTCTGTGCACAATAATCAGAAATACGTTCTAGTCGAATTCAATGCCTGAATTATTTTAGTTTCATATGCCCAACTGAGCATGCTTGATTCTCGAAGAGTGATCGACAAAACAGAGTGAACTTTGTCTCGTTTGTATTTCTTCCGAAAAAATGAAGGAAATTCGTATATGATATTTCATAGTATTAGGAATCCTGGTAAACCATAATGTCGTATAGGACTGAAAATGTGTGAGCCTATTCAACTAAAACTTACCATCTTTTAGATAGAAAATCACACAATAAAAGCTTTTTGAAAGCGAGTTTTTTGACATTCTGATAATCGTGAAAAATTAGTATACCTCTGTAAAACCCTGAAAGCTATTGATTTCATATATATTGATTGATTGCTAGGGATGGGCCGGATCATCTTTTTTGACGACAGCGGATGCGGATCTTGAAAAATTTGGTTCAGCAGATCCGGATCCGAAAAAAATTGGTTCAGCGGATCCAGATCCTGAGGGACAGATCCGGACCGGATTCGGGTCGGATACGGATTTTTCAATAAGTATATGCATTATGTCTAATTTGACTAAAATTGAGTTGTATGAAGTTATATTCATAGGTGTCAATAGATTATTCATGATTGAGGTGTTCGTTTATTTAAATAGTTCACATGTACTAATTTTCATTCATTAAATTGTATTCGTTTTTAGACAAGGGATCTGGATCTCAACAATAGATCCGGATCATAAATAATTTGGTTCAGCGGATCCGGTTCCAAAAAATTTGGTTAAGCGGATCCGGATCCAAAAATTTATGCGGATATCCGCGGGTCCTCAATCCTCATACCCGGCCCATCCCTACTGATTGCTATGCTGGAATAAGTTCTTATGGTGAGCTATGTGTTTTTGAGTCAATATCAACTATTGAATAATGTTTAAATTTATTTAAAACATTATCAGACATGAAGTTAATTTTTTGATTACGAACATAAGTACCGGCACCGGTACCGGTACCATGGTACCCGTGCCGCAACCGGTACCACTGCATACATGTAATTGGGGGGGAAGTGCTATGGGAACCCCCCCCCCCAGAAATCGTCGACCATATCGCTAGCCATTGGGCGACCCCCTCAGGATTTTCCAATCCTATGGCTAGCCATATGGTAGCCCTAGGGACCCCCATAGATTTAGCCGGAAAAATACTGAAAAATGTCATTTTTTCCGTGAAAAATGTCAATTTTTGAACAAAAAATGGTCAAAAACGTCAATTTTCTCGGCGTTTCGCGCCATAAGTACTACTTTTTAAACCGTTTTTCGGACATTTTTCATGGAAAAAATCGAATTTTTTTCCTTCAGGGACTCCTCCCCCAAAACTTTGGGAATTACTGACCCCCGGCCCCAAAAAAGTGCTCCAACCCCCCCCCCCCCCCAGACCTAGGAGCTCCGTTACATGTATGGATAACAGTACCTGTCGCACAACTAGTTGAAAGGTAAGTTATGTACAAAAATTTTTTAAACACGTATCAACTGATTGAAAATTACATTCAACACTGCGTTACAAGCATACATGTAATTGGGGGGAAGTACTATGGGAACCCCCACCAGAAATTGTCGACCATACGGTTAGCCATTGGGCGACCCTCTCCCCAGAATTTTCCAATCCTATGGCTAGCCATATGGTAGTCGTAGGGATCTCCATACTTTTCATCGGGAAAATACTGAAAAATGTCAAAAACGTCAATTTTTTCGGTGCTTCGCGCCATGAATACATTTTTTCGGTTTTTTAGACAAAAATTACTACTTTTTAAAATATTTTTGGGACTTCTTCAGCGAAAAAATCTTCTTTTTATTCCTTCAGAGACCTCTCCCCCCCAAGATTTTGCGGATCACTGACCCCCGGCCAAAAACGTCGCCTGACCCCCCCCCCCAGATCTCAGGGCACCGTTACATGTATGGTTACAAACCTATACTTCGATACTCTTCAATTACAAATTTTTGGCTCTTAAAATGAAAATTTGGCGCCTAAAAACTTATGCCTAGGATCCACTTGGCTCGTCATTTTTAAACCAAAAAAGCCTAGTCTGGATCCAGAAATTAGGGAAGATCTCCGCGGATCCGGGTACCCGTCCCATTTCTAGTACGCCATCACATTTCATATCAGATTAAGTGCGAAGCACTCAGAACTACGACTTCAGGAAAGAAAATATTGGCCGCCTAAGGAGCCAACTATACTTCGCCATACGGCGCCGTACGGTACCATACGGCACCAAATTGAGCTGCTATGCTTCGCCGCACGCGCCGTGCGGTGCTGCACGGCGCCTGATGAGTGGCTGCTAATCTTCACGACGTACGATGGTAAATGATAATGAGTAAATGAAAATGATAAGTACCTGCTATACTTACGTGCATACCTGTAAGACCTCCGACCAGTTGGGGGGGGGGTAAATCCGAAATTTTGGGGGGGGGGGTAGAAAAAAGTCGAAATTTTTTCCAAAAAAGGCCAAAAAACATACACTTTTTTGAAAATTTTTTTAATTTTTACCAAACTGGGGGGGAGGGTTGGGGGGAAATGATTTTTTTTTGGGTACAGGGTTGCCCAAGTTGGGCCCCCCCCCCCAAGTACAGGTATGCTTACGTGCCGTACGGCACTGTACGGCGCCCAACAGCACCGTACGGCAAAGTATAGTCAGCCCCTAACTACGCATGTCCGTGAACATCCTACGGATTCGGTTGCATTTTTGCATTACGAAGCTCATTTGACGATGATGTAGGATAATGAACGCTGAATGACATATTTTGTTTTTTATAATCAGACGTCAATCACCGTCTATTCGGCAGAGGGAAACGTCACAATTTTTTAATCCTCAACTAATAATTTATACAGAATGAAGGTTTTTTGATATAAGATACATTGATTTTACAACTCATCCTTCCTATTTGAGAATGCAAGCGTTGAAGAAGTTTTTTGCACTCAACCTGTTAAGCTATATGCTTAAGTTTTAATCAAGAGAACAACAGCCTGTAACTGGTTAAGATTCTTCCAAATACTGTCATCAAAATCGTTCAACATTTCTACATAGATGTGGACGCATGGCTTGTTTAGTAGGACATACAATGCGCCAAAATAGGACGGGCGCCAAAGTGAGACACAACTTGAGCGCCAAAGTGAGACGAGGCGCCAATGTAAGACGGGCGCCAAAGTGAGACTGTATCATTTTATGCAAATTTGTCGCGGTTTTATCCGTGGGAATAATAAAAAGTTCTATATCATACATTGCGGGAAAACAAGATTGTAACCCGTAGAAAAGATGTTTCAGGTTGAAAATGGGCACGTGCGCGAGTCTAAGGAATCAGACCGCACGCGCGAACCCAGCGCAACCTTCTACTTCGATCGAAGTCGAGGCCTAAATTGTAAGCCGGGCAACCGGAGGTCTAGTATTTGAAGTGGGACCCATCGAGATCCCTCTAAAACTCAAATGAAAGAGTGAACTGACTGGAAAAATTGAGGTAAATAAAAGTCGAGTCGGGTAGAATCGCACGTTGAGGCTGAGTGAATTTTACCAATATCGAGAAATTACAGAGGGTGGGTGAGGTAAAAGTTGGTAAAACAGACGTGAAAATAACCTACCCTGCTATCAGCGGGTTATATTGACAAGAAACTCATATTTTTAATGTAAGGCTCGAACTGATTGATTGGCATCGATGTGTTGCAGGTTAAATTCAATCTGGCGTTAGTGATGGCAATAACGAGAAGCCCGCAAATTCAGATTTTTCGCAAATGCATTGATCATCACTGTACATATTACAGTGCAACAGCATCTGCATAAATTTATAATACAAGTGAGTTATTGTTGAAGAACACCTTCTCCATCTACAAGATTACATTTCGATTTCTTCAATTTGACACCGACGAAAAATTAATTGGAAAAATTTCACGAATCTTTTTTGGGACTTTACATGTTGTTCGATTGGAAATATTCAATTCTACACTTTTGAAACAATGCAAAAATTGACTAGAAAATTTTCAGAATTTCGTCGTCTGAATTTAAAATTTCGATCTTTTCCAATTTACACCCACGGAAAATTTTACTAAAAATTCACGAACACTGCCTCTTTTTTAATGAAAACTTTCCATAAAATTCCATTTTCAGACGCTATAATGTTTACATCTTCAGAACATAAAAAATAGTCAGGAAAAGTCTTGGAGTTTCAAAGAATTTCATCTTCTACGTCAAAAACTTTGTAATTTTTAAAATTTACGCCTATGGAAAATTTTAATAAACATTTACTGTTGAAAAAAATCGATTTTTCAAGCAGAAATATGCAAATTTCGAAAAAATGAAAATTGAAGAATAATTCTCTCTCCAAGTGAATATTTCAACAAAAATCAAATTTTCAATGAAAACTTACATAAGATTTCCTTTTTTGAATACAAATGCTCAATTTTTAAATTTACATTTCCAAAATATAAAAAACGAAAAAGTTTACAGATTTTATTTGCACCGAAATTTCCCAATTTTAGATTTACAGGTTAGTCTTAAATTTAAAAATTCAAAAGTTACAAATTCTAATTTCCGCTGAATAAGGGCAGATTCAGGAATTTCTAAAGTTTCACAGATTTAAAGTTTCATAAAATTTTTCCAATAGGAGAAATACAATGCAACGAGTGAATTTTTTCCAACTTTAAAAATAAAATTTGGTTCCAATTTAGTACTAACTTTAGAAATCAAAAATTTGCGATTTTCCCTAGCCCCGTTCAGTTCCAGAATTTTCCGATTTCATTAAACGTTCGAATTCAAATAATATTGTATGTATTGTAATACTTTTTTGACTATTGAAAAAAAAATCCAAATTTGAAAATAAATTTAACAATTTTCATATTTTCTGAATACATTTTTAATTCTTTTTGAGTTTTTGAATGTATGGCATTCAAAACGTTTCGCGATTTCACATGGCGACAGAGGGAGTTAACATTTTTCCATCTATCGAATTTTCCTTTTTCTTCTTCCAATTCCAAAATCGGGATTTTTTTTCTCGAAATTATATACAATTAAATAAAAATTTTCATTCTTTTAAAAGCGAATGATTTTCAACTTGACTTTTCTCAAGCTTCCATTTCAAAATAGTCAGGTCGTTATTTTGAAACTCAACTGAATTCTCGAGCTTCTCAAAATTAAAAATCTAAATTTGCATTGAACAAGGGCATATTTTCAAAATTATTGACTGGGATGCTTAAAATTTAGAGCTTCTTGAGTTATAAAATCTCAGCTTTCCTTTGAAAATTTGCAAATTTAAAAAAGTTCAAGGATTCGAATTTCAAGAAATGATTTTTCCACATCGGCAACAGAAGTCCCCAAGGTCGGTGATGTAGTACTCTCACCACAAATTACAACTTACAAAAAACAACTTGAATGTACTAATTATTAGGGATGGGCCGGATCGACTCTTTTGGCGACAGCGGATCCGGATGTTGGAAAATTTGGTTCAGCGGATCCAGATCGGATCCGGATCCAAAAGAATTTGGTTCAGCGGATCCGGATCTTGAGGAACAGATCCGAGCGGATCCGGATCTTTCAATAAGTATATGTACTATGTCTAATTTGTCTAAAACTGAGTTAAATGAATTTATATTCATTGGTGTCAATAGATTAATAGATTATTAATGATTGAGGTGTTCGTTTATTGAAATAGTTCACATGTACTAATTGATAATTTTCATTCATTAAATTGTATTCATGTTTAGATTAATATTGGTTTCATCAGAAAAGAAATGAACAGAAATGGAAACTTTTTTCAGAAATTATGGATTTAAGTTTTTCTTTCACTAGCAGAGTGTGGGACTACTTCCCAGTGTCCCCACCCCAGATGATTAAGAAAAGGCAAAGTGCAATAAATGCAGAATCCAGTTATCCAGAAAAGGTTGTGCTACTGGATGTCAGAGAAAACATTTGGAGAGGAAACATATGGCAATATACAAGTATAAGCAGTTTGCGGCTAAATAAAAAGAAGATAATGAAAACAGAAGTAATTGTGGAACAAATTGCTACTAGTAAAGTTAAGTTATATTAAAGAATTAATTTTTGTGTTTTCTTTAAAGATAGCCAGAAAAATGAACCTAGCAACTCAAAAACCAAATTAGAGCATGAACTTAAATCTCAAACGTCTCTGGACAATTGCTTCATCTAGAAAGTAAACTTAAATTAGCACCAGCGAAAAGTGTCACCTATGAACAGCTGAGTGGTGCTGGCTAAATTTATGATCCTACCAAAAATCATTACTGTTGAAAAATAACTGTTTCTCAAGTATAATTTTGCTACCATTGCAGTGTTTTTTTTGTATAAGCCTCTTTGTACTTGTACAAAGATCGGCCAAAAAGTCTTTGTATGAAGAAAATTTTTTTGTACACTGAAAAAATCATGACCTTTTATGTATTTTCACACAAAGTTTCTTCCTAATAGCACTCGAGTTCCCGTCCTTCATAATCATCTCACAAATTAAGAAAATATACTCATAACTTTCATAAATCTGAAAAACTTCAAGTTAAACCTGAAATTTTTGAAAATTAGTTCCATGATGCTTCTCAATTCAAACTCCGCTTCATGTTTAAAATTTAAGTTGCAAAAAAGTTGGAGTAGATTTTGACGTTCTAAAATGGACCAAATTCGCCTTTTCCATACAGGAGGACCACCAACATTTTTCCTTTACTGGAAATTTTTTCTCCAGGAAGCACTATTTGTTGAAAAATAGTATTGCAAAGAATTATTTAATCCAGCGCGGAGCGCCGGAAAATTTTCGGTGTTTTCTAATACCGCAAAATTTTATGTGAATAATAATGAATAAAGATCCGATTATGACCGGATCTTAATCATTGACAACAGCGGATCCGGATCCGGGTCTTAAAAAATTTGGTTCAGCGGATCCGGATCCAAAAAAATCTGGTTTAGCGGATCCGGATCCTAAAATTTAGGCGGATATCCGCGGGTCCGGATCCGGATACCCGGCCCATCCCTACTAATTATACGCAGACAATGGTCACACTTTGAAGATTGTCGTGTCAACTGATTCCTGCACATTTGAAGAATCGGGCACAACATACTTTTGGAAACATTATTTGAACCAGCATCTTCAGGATTATGAGCTTATTCCATCACTGATAAGGGTTGGAACAGTGCTTCCAATTGGAAGTGCTGATGCTGAATGTGGCTTTATCCCATTACATAATGAACCACGAGTTTGAAACCAGGTACCACTCCTGATCCACGTCAACAGACCTCACATGTCTCAACTCATAGTAGGAAAGTATGCCACAGCTTGGGTAACCATATGCGTACAGAAAGGAAAGGAGAACATGAAGATAAAGAATTTTAAGAACATCATGTTTTTCTTCCCAAGGGGCGATTTTTTGATAAATCACATAAGTCATTATTTGATCTCCCAATCATATATATATATAATGATTTCCCACAAGCAGTATATATTAATGTGCTGATATCCTTTCCTAAAAATCGCTGTATGGCACAGAAGTTGCATACTTTCCCATTGTCATTTGCTCAGTAAATGTGTCAAAAAGAACAGAGAGCAATTCCTCTCAAGCACACATTGTTCAATTTTTCTCGAATTACTATAACCTACTGAGGAGAGGATGAGGTCTACCAAAATTTTGTGCTATAGTGAGCTGTTTTTATGAGGGTAGTAAATGAATTTCCGAATCTAAGACCGGGGTAATACCCCTCATACTCCCCATGGGGTGCTCTGATCGGAAAATATTACACTTTTTCACAGAGAAGTATAATTGAACGATTGAAATCGAGCTTTCAATGTTTCGAATTCAATATTACAAACTTAGAACACCAAATCCAATAATAGAATTTTCAATCGATAGAAATATTTCATTTCTTACCAAGATTTTCTTCGGCGCCATTTCGAGGAGGCGGAGCTATAAATTTCGACTCTAAATTCGATTGGCTATTTTTCAACGTCCTTGTTAATTTTTGCGACAATAAATTCACACTATCGACCAATTCTTGACCCCTCATCGATCCGAATCGTTTAAAATTTTCGAACGTCACGCTAGCCGTCAAAGTGGCCGGCATTTCGTCGTCGCCGCCCGCATCGCATTTTTCCAACGATTTGGATTTTTCCAAATTTTGACGACTTTTGTTCATTTGTACAATGTTAGTAGTAAAATTTACATTTTTTTCTTCGCTTACTTCTCCATTATTATTATGATATTGCACCGGTTTAACGACGTCGGTCATTTTTACAGTTTTACAAATGTTCGACGGCGTAGTCGTCGTATTATTGTACAAATTGCCCGATTTGGCATCTTGTATCAATTTTCTGGCTCTCTCTTGTAAGGATCTTCGACGTTTTTCGTCGTCGTCGTTATTCAACGACGGAAGTGGTCGTTTTTCGTATTGTTCTAAAAGTTTCAAAGCTCGACTGGTCGCCGACGTCGCCGTCGTCGGACTCGGAATCTGATCGGCCGACAAACCCGGATCCGGATCTTTGGGAGAAAGTTCAATTTTGGATTTTTGACCATCGTCGGAAAATTCGATTTGATCGGATTTTCTAATATCGAGAATCGGATCACTGGCGATTTGAGCTTCCCCGATCATCGTTCCATTTTTACCTTTTTCGGCGATCAAATCTTCGTCGCTACTATCGAAAGGATTCATCAATTGATTACGGGTCATCAGATTGGGTTTTTGTATATTTTCCGTACTTAACCGAAGCGTCAAATGTTCGGAATTGAATTGATTATTGATAACTTTTTGATCTTTCTGCTTCGTTGAATCGACTGAAAATTATTGGAAAATTATTTAAGAAACTAAAAATCGATTTCTCTACATTTAAATAACAGAAAAATTGTCATTTTTCCAGTACGAATTTGGAAAAATCTTGAAAAATAAATAAAGAATAAAAAACTGAAAATAAAAACAAAAAACAAAATGGTACAAAATCAATGGTATAAAAATGTTGGAAAGTATAAAACCTGGCATTGGTAGCGAAAAAAAGATAAAAAAGCTTAAAATTTAAATCATGGAAAAATGCTTTTGAATGAAATCTGCTCTCAAAATCCTTCAAATGAAGCCTTTACTCTAGAATTTTCTAATATAAAAATTTGTAAGGCTATGAATAAGGTTGAAAAAATTATGATCAAGTGTTGTTATGCTAATTTAGAATTCATAAAACGCTGGCCAGGACCCAGAGCATAGCAGGATTTCTCGAAAAATTTCAAAATTTTCTTTTTCTCTTTTTTGATATTTTGTAAAATTTTACGCGTGGTTTTTAACAAAAAAAACAAGCCCCTGGAGCTAAGCTAATTTTTAATTTTTCAAATTTTCTTACCATCGTTCGTAAAACTATTCCTAAATAATCGAAATTTCGAATTTTCCGAGCATTGTTTGCTTGCTTTGGACGATGGCGACGTAAATAAATCCCTCAACAACGAAACGTAAGTCATCACGGCGATTTTGTCCGGAATGGCCAAAACGACCATATCGGCCGGGCTAATAATTTTCGGCGCACCTAGATTGGCGGCCGTATCGAAAGCCAGACTACAATTTTTGTAGATATTTTTCGCGTCTAAAAGTTCGTAATCGATCAAATCTGGTCGAAAATGATGAATCATAGCGCAAAAGGCCAACCCATTTCGCCACGATGTACTAAAATCGTCGATTTTTACGTTTTTATAATTTCGTGTAACATTTTTACACCAGGTCATTAGGTCGCTGCTCGTATCATTTTCGTTATCTAAAAATGATTGACGTTTGTTCAATTTCGTTTGATTATCGTCCGATTTTGACGTAGATTTATCTAGAAAAAACGTAGATTTTGAGCAACAAAAAGAATAAATTCAAATAAAAATTAAGCTGCGAAAAACCCTCGATCCAAGAAAAATTTACAAAATTTTCGAATCACAGAAAAAAGTAATAAAAGTTTTCGGAAAACAAAATTCCAATTTTGAAGCGAAAAAACTGAATCAAATTTTAAGTTTTATTTTTAAGCCAAAAAATCAGAATTTTTAGGAAATTTTTACCACGATAATGAGCTCTGCATAAGCAGTCAGCTCTTCAAAATTTTGAGCGGTAAAAAAGATAATCAAATTTTAGGAAACTTAAAGCACGAGAGAACATTTTTTACGAAACTGTAAAACTGCAGAAAAAGCCAACTCGAAAAATTGAGCTGCAAAAAATAATTTTACGAAATTCTGAGCTGCAGAAGAAGGAAAAAATTTTAAGAAATATTGAGCTCAAGATAACAGCTTGAATAAATTTTGTTCTGCAGAAAAAGTCAATTCTTCGAAATTCTGAGCTACAAAAGGGTAAATACTGCATAAGTTCAGGCTCCAAAAAGCAATTTACATCATACATGTAATGGAGCCCTGAGGTCCGAGGGGCGTCGGGCGACTTTTTCAGGGCCGGGGTTACTGATTCCCAAAATTGTAGGGGGAAGGGTCTCTGAAAGAAAAAAAATTGATTTTTTAACGAAAAATGTCTGAAAACGGTTCAAAAAATAGTGATTTTTGTTTGAAAAACTGCAAAAATGTATTTACGGCGCAGAGCGCCGAAAAATTGACATTTTTGATCTTTTTTTGTTCGAAAATTGACATTTTTCATCAAAAATTTATTTTCCAGGGTGTTTCCAATCAAAAGTATGGGGGTACCTATGACTACGATAGGGCTAGCCATAAGATTGGAACATCCTGGGGGGGTCGCCCAACGGCTAGCCACACGGCCGACAATTTCTGGAGAGGGGTTCCTATAACACTTCCCCATCCCAATTACATGTATGATCTACACGAAATTTTGAAGTGCAGAAAAAGAGAAAGTTTTACAGAAAGCACCATCAACTTTTTCGAAATTTCAATTCAGATGGAACAAAGCACTTCTGTGCAGAAAAAACCTTTTGTTCAAAAATTTTGACCTGCAGAAAAAGGAATCAAAATTTTGAGCCGGGAAAATTAATCAGAATGAAATCTTGAACGGCGGAAAAAGCTAACTGCGGCTGTAGTAGAATAGAAAATCAAATTTTAGAACATTTAGAGCTTGCAATCAAATTTGACAAAATTTTGAACGGAAAGACGACTAATTTAAAAAAATTTTGACCTGCAGAATCGCAGAAAAAGCCAGCTTATAAAAAATTTGAGCTTCAATAAAGTTAATTAAACTTAAACAAATTCTGAGTTGAAAAAATTAGCTCATACGAAATTTTTAACTTGGAAAAAGTTAGCTATTTGAAATTTTTTCTATTTGAAAACTTACAGAAGGCAACATGTATGAAATTTTTTACCGTAGATAAGGTTAATTCTTCAAAATTTTGAGCTTCGAAAATGTAGATTCTACGAAATTTTCGGTCGGAAAGAACAATTTGTACGAAAGTTCCAACTAGAGCAACGGATACCTCCTCCAAATTTTGAGCTGCAAAAAATGAATCAAGTTTCACAAAATTTCAAGTTGAAAAGACGATTTATACAAAATTTTTAATTGTAGAAAAGTTAACTCATGAAAATTTCGAGTTTCAGAAAGGGGAATCGAATTTTACGAAATTTTAAATTGAGAAAAGAGGCTAATTCCAAAAAAAAATTCCAAAACGCGAAAAAAGCAAATTCTACGGAATTTTGAAAATGACGACCTACGTCAGGAAACGACGTCATGCATGATATTTCAAACTGAAATTAGAGTAGTAAATCTTGTCCCTTACGTAATACGACAAGGAACAAATGGGCAGGAAAACGTGCAAAGCATTAATTTAGAAGAAACTTCAGAGAATTCAATTAGCATCCTTTAGTTCGTGAAAAAAACTCAAACAAAATAATCTTCCTTCGCGCCAGTAATTTGAATTTCTCCATGACTTAAAGATCTTCAACAAAAACAAAAAATTTTTGACATTTTGGGAAATTAATTTTTGAGCACCAAAAAATGATCAAAATGGTGAAAATTGTGGATCAAAATTGATTGTCTTCTCTTGTAAAACTAATATTCCGATAAAACGTAAACTAACATGATCAAATTTTCCAGTCAAAATTGATTAAATCAAGTTTGTTTTCCGAAAAAGCCCAAGATTTTTTCTTAACGAAAATGACTGAAGTGATCCAATTCCCCCATCGAAGCTAATGATTAATATTTTCTTCGAACAATGTCATAAACTATTCCGTTGAAAAAAAAAAATCAGAATGACGGAATTTTGTGACAATTTCTACTTTTCCAATTCAAAGAGTAAATAATAGGTTATGAAAGTTCAAAAATCAAGAAATATACTGTTTCATAATTTAAATCGCAGATATTATGATCATAAGCTTGAGCAATTGATCATTTTCTGGATCAAAATCACAAAATTTCGAACGATATTCTGAGTGCATAACCACCAAAAGCCATGTTCTAGTTTTTTTTATGTGATTTCCACTAAATTTTTGGAAAACCATTACTTTCTGAGGCACATACTTTTCAAGCGCAAAGTTAGTCCGCGCAATTTATTTTCAGAAGTAACGCTCACTAAGAAATTATAAATCCTATCCCAAATTAAATTACCAAATTTTGAAACTTCGATTCTCAAATCCACAAAATCTTACTTTGTAAACTGTCGTCCAAACTTTGTAGAACTTTCTCAATTTCCCGACTAGTACTTTCGGCCAAATTTCCTTCGTTGCTCGAACCGAATAGATCATTTTTCTTACATTCGAGATCGCTATGGTCGCCGCGATTCTGCTGCTCAGCTGACGAAGTTTGCTGTTGTTGTAGAAAATCGTCGATCGTCGACGATTCTTTGGCCGTCGCGACGGCCGAATTTTGTACGGACATTTGACTGGCTACGCTGCGCATATCTTCGTCGAAAGCGTCGCCTTCTGGACCCGAAGGCCAACAACTGAGCGAAAGTTTTAAACGGCAATCGATCAAATTTTCGCGCAACGGTTTTAGTTTCAACTTCAATTCGGTTTGAGCGCCCGGTTCTTGTACGAATAGTCGCATATTTAAATTTATACCGGCGACGGGCTTGCGTTTTCCGCTAGAAAAATGATCAAAAATTGAATTTTTCAACCTGGAAATTTTTCCCGAAAGAATGGAATTTTTCGGAATTCTGAAGATTCAGAATTTCAATCCATCAAAGCACACATGTAAGACTCTCAGGTCAGGGGTGTCAAGCGACTTTTTTAAGGCCGGAGCTTACTGATTCCCCAAAATTTTATGTGGGAGTCCCGGAAAATGAAAAATTTGATTTTTTCAGCAAAAAATTCCGAAAAATAGTTCAAAAAGAGTAATTTTTCTTCTAAAAACGGTAAAAAATGTATTCATTGCGCGAAGTGCCGAGAAAATTGAGATTTTCGACATTTTTTTCAAAAATTTATGATCAAAAGTATGGTGTTCCTATGGCACCATATGGCCAGCCATAATGTTGACAAATCAGCCATATGGACGACGATTTCCGCGGACGTTCTAACGGCACTTCCAACATGTATGCCTCAAAGTGAAATCCGGTTAACATGTCTCGCTTTAATTTTTTTGAAAATGAAATTCCTCGACACATGATGAAAATTTTAACATACAAGTTTTTCGAAGTAAACAACTTTTCCGCATAGTAGAAATTTCGAATTTTTCTCAAGGATATGCGAACAAAATTCTCTAAGAATGAAATGCAGCTAACATTTTTCGCCTTGGTTTTTAAATGTTCAGAGAAATTTTAGAATGCGACCTTTTTTGAAATACAACACTTTTCTGCATTTCGAAAAATTCACATTTTTCTGGCGAATATTCGAATAAAGTTTGGACCTTGAAATAAAACTCATTTGGCATTTTTCGGTTTGGTTTCCTTCAAAATTAAATTTCTCATTATTTCCCGAATTTATAAAATTTTTCTGACAAATACTCAGACAAATTTGGTACCTGAAAATAAAATTCATCTAAAATGTTCCCTTTGAGTTTTTAAAAATAGAATTTCTGAGCCGATGGATGAAAATTAGAATCCTCCAAATTTTGGAAAATTCCAATTCTATGTATTCCGATATATATTGCCTATATTCCGACAAACTTTATACCTGAAAATAAAATCCTATTAAAATTTCTCGCTTTTTCTAATAAAATTTTTCAACTAATGCTGATAGAAATTTTAGGACACGAATTTTTTGGAGAATTTTTTAAAATTCGAATTTTTCTAGGGTATTTATACATTCGAACAAACTTTATATACCTGAAAATAAAATGCATTAACATTTTTCGCTCTGGTTTTTCCAAAAACTGAATTTCCTAACTAATCTGATGATGATAGATATTTTAGAATACGAGCTTTTTATAGCAAACAATTTTAATGAATTTTCGAAAGTTCGAATTTTTTCTGCGAGTTTTTTTCGGACAAGTCTTACATCTAGTGGAGAAACTCGTTAACGGTCTTCGCTTTAGTTCTTTGAAAATTTGAATTTTTTCCGCAAATATTCACTAACACATCTGTAAAATAAAATTCAGTTTAAAATTTCCGACTTGGTTTTCTTGGAGTTACAATGTCACAATTGACGATAGAAATTTTTGAATACGAGTTATTCAAAGCATAGAATTTTTTCGAATTTTTGAAAATTCGAATTTTTCCAAATTCGAACAAGTACCTAGAAATCAAAATTTGTTTAACATTTTTCGCTTAGCTTTTCTAAAAATTTCTTAAGATATAAGAAATTTGAGAATACGAGATTCTTGAAGTGCAAAATTTATCTCAATTTTAGAAAATTCGAATTTTTTCGGCAGATATATAAACCAATCTTGTACCTAAAAATGAAAAGCTACGTATCATTTTTCGGTTTGGCTTTTCAAAAATAGAATTTCCCAAATGATGCTGTTAGAAGTCTCGAAATACGAATTTTTGGAAGCATGGAATTTTTATTAATTTGGTCAATTTCGAACTTTTAAGATGAATATTCGGACAAATATTATATCTAAAAATGAAATTCAGTTAAATTTTTCGCTGTTAGATAAAAATCACAATTTTTTGAAACATATTTGGACTTTTTAAGTGGAAAAATCGAATTTTTTTCTTCAGCCCTCCTAAAAATTTAGACAATAGGTGATCCTTCGACCCAAAAAAATCGCTTTCCCTCCTACCCTGATCTAGGGACTCCGTTACGTGTCTCGTTTCTTATTTTTCAAATACAAAATCCTCATGATTGAGATATGTTATTTGAAAATTTTGTAAGATGTGTTCTAGAAACTCACGAAAAACTTTTGTGCTTTCCGTTCAAAATCGAAACGTTGAAAATAAATTTTTAAAATTAAACAGAATCAAAATTAGATGTTTTCGAACTTGAATTAGAGAAACATTTGCACTGTTTGGACGACCCAAATTTTAAAAATGGGAAATTTGAAGCTTCTTGAACGTGTAATCTGGGTTTATGGCTCACTTCTTTTTTCGACATTTTTTCCAACTGAAGATTAAAATTTCCGAATATAAGAATGTAGGATTAAACGCTATTGTTGTCTTTCAGACGCACTTTTTTCTAATTTTTCTTAAAAACTTGAAAAATTTGCCGTTTAAAAAATAAAAGAGCTGATTTAAAGAAAATTTTTAACAGTTTTCAATACTCTCAAACTTTAGAATTTGCTCGAGTGGCGAATTTCGATTGGATTTTTTAACCTGTTTGTGATTTCTTCTACGATGAACGTCCATTCTTTATCGTCGAACGATTCATTCCTCGAATCTCTGTACATTGTCGTTTCGATATCCAATTTTCCGGACGTCGATTGTTTCAACGTCGTAGTGGCGGCGACGACGGCCGCGTTATTATTTTCCGCCATCGCGCCGCCGCCAAAACCGACGGTCGACGACGATGACGGCCAAACGATTAGACCTTTGTACGGATCGGTGATCGTCGGCTCCCATTTCATGGCCGAAGTGCTGTAACGACGCCTCCTGTGCACCCAGGAAACGCACAGTTTTCCCGGCTGCCATTTATTCGTACAATGGACGGTCAATTCTTGGAATGAAGCCGTGAAACGAAATTTGGCTGCTTTTTTGTTCGATCGTTGTATTTTTCGCCAGACTAGGCTCATAATGTTTAAATTATCGTACTACGAAATACGACGGGAGTTTTATAGCCATTTGACCCTGAAAAGCGAAGCAATATAGTTAATTTTTAGAACTAGGAATCGACCGCCAAAAAATTTAAGCGGGGCCATTGAAAACAAAAAAGGCGGGAAAAATTTGGGATTTCTAAATCGAAAACGGGCATTTTGGTGCATTTTATAAAGTGAAAACATCATTTTCCGACGATACTGTTTTTTCGCACATTTTTTCATTATTTGGCGGAAGAAGTCACAACTGTTTTCGCTATTTCCACCAACATTTTTCCGCTCATAGATGCCAACATATGCTCCATTCATGCGTTCTTGAGCTTGTTTAAACATTGTCATTCTTCTGCAATCAGTAATTTACCAAAAATGCATAGAACCAATATTCTTGACTTTTATGTCAGATTACGATAATAATAATTTCAAATTAAAAATCGCAAATAAACGATCAAAACTTTTTGGATTCCTATACTCTAGAACGATGGAAAATGAATCTTTCCAACTTCTAACTACTCAATGATTGAAGGTTCAAATTTTTATTACAAGTAAAACGATGTTCAGACTTAAGCGAAGAGCTGATGTTTTCAATCAGCTAACTAGCTAAAAAATCCGCTTGAACTCACGATGTTTCATAAATTTGGGCCAAACATCAAAATTCATGAATACACGTTCGAAATTTTTTTCGTATTTTTGAAATTCTAGAACGCTAGAAAATGAATTTTTCCCAACATTCCTTTTCTGGATAAGCGGTCTTATTTTGAACCTCATTGACTAAATTTATATACGCAAATAAAATGCAAAAATTATATTTAAAGCATGCAACTAGAATTCAAAAATCAGACAAGCAGACAAAACTTTACATTTTGCAACCAGCAAGAACTTCTGTGACGGTCTAAAACTGATGGTGTTTTGATCGTTCAACAATTGCAAAAGGATTATGTTTACCATATCTGTAAGAGGTCTGACCATTTGAGAACACAATAAAGCCCAGGAGGTTAGCATGTGCTTAAAAATGCATCCTTTAATCAAAAATGAACACGACCCGAAAATGTAAAAAATGGATAAAAAATGCCCAGTATCAGTTTTAAAGTAAAAATTTATTGATTACGGGCATATTTTGTCCATTTTCGGAGTCGTTACCCCAAAATTTTGAACTGTATAGACTAGATATCGACTTCCTTCCCCAACTTTCAGCTGTGTACAAGAATTATACGGAAGTACAGTTTAACGAAAATTAAACGGAAGTACCGAACTGTACAGGAATTATACGGAAGACTACGGTTACCTATTTAAAATGACAGCTTGCAATGTGTTGAATCATCAGCAAAAAAAAGAAAAAATTAGATGGCAAAAAGGAAGAAAATGAAAGAAGAAGGTACAGACAAAAGATGAAAACGTAGAAACACACATAAACGAAAATATATATGTGGATATCCGGATATTTTTTTACATCCAAATATCCGTTTTTCAAATATCCGTCCGGATATCCGACGCACATCACTAGTTCTTATGTAGTCCGGCACGGAGCGCCGGATAAATTTTAGGGCTTTCACTTTCCAAAATGGGTATTACTGCAGCTGGTGCACACTACCTTATAGCGTTCTAATGCTAAGTATATATAACAGTATATTTGTCAAATTATTGATTAAGCACTGTAATAATCTAAGCCTAAGCCAAAGCATAGGCATTGACTTAACCTTAGGCTTAGGGTTAAGCTTAGCCTAGGACTAAGGCTTAGCCTTAGGTTTAGGCCTGGGCTTAGGCTTAGATTATTGCACTAATCAATAATTTTGACAAATACCACTGTAAGCAGGGCCGTGCGCAAGATTTTTTCATGGGGGCGGACTATACATTTTTTTACTGAATAGCATACATGCACAGCATAGAGATTCTGCTGGGGGTCAGCCAGGACAGGGGGTGGAATACAAAAATGTTTTTTCGTTCTCGATAACGAAAAAAAGGTCTCAGAAAGTCTTCTAACATCTAAGCAGCATATTCTTCAACCTATATTAGTCAGATAGGTGAAATTATTTGCTTAGACGGCACTTTTTAAAGTTTTCATGTTCCCTTTTTGGAATCAAGTATGATTTGTTTAGAAAAATTGTCAAACTACAGCATCATTTCTATTTTTATGACGACTTTCTCTACTCTCTTGCTCATTTTCCTTTGTCATCTACCCAACCATTGTTGGGAAAGTCAAATCTGCTGGGGGTCAAAACCATACCTGTAACACCTCCGACCACTTGGGGGGGTAAACCCGAAATTTTTGGGGCGGGGGTAGAAAAATGTCGAAATTTTTCCCAAAAAAGGCCAAAAGACATACACTTTTTTGCAAATTTTTTTAATTTTTTCCAAACTGAGGGGGGTTGGGGGTAAATGATTTTGGGTACAGGGTTGGCCAAGTTGGGGGGGTCCCCCCCCCGACCCCCTCCCAAGTACAGGTATGGTCAAACCCCCCCCCCCGAAATCCGCCCTCACGTGCATGTATGCTGAATAGCCCCAGAAAATGTTGATTTTACGCGATACACTGTTTGCATGCTGCCTCAATGGGGAGGGGGCGGCCGCTCCCCCCACTCCCCCCCCCCCATACCTGTAGGAGGTCTGTGGGGGTTAACCCGAAATTTGAGGGGGGGTCGGAAAAAGTCGAAATGTTTCCAAAAAAGGCACTTTTTTGCCAATTTTTTCAAGTCTTTTTTGGCCTTTTTCCCAAAAAGGCCAAAAAACATACACTTTTTTGCAAATTTTTTTAATTTTTTCCAAATTGGAGGGGGGTTGGGGGAAATGATTTTGGGTACAGGGTTGGCCGAATTGGGGGGTCCCCCTCCCCCAAGTACAGGTATGTAAGACCTCCGACCAGGGTTTTTTTTCCGCACGGTGCGGACTTTTTTTGGGCTGTGCGGAAAAATTTTTGGGCATTTTCCGCACAGAACGGAAATTTCTTTTGGCGCTTCTGCTGCTGGCATTGATGAAAAGGTGCATTTTGGTGCAATTTAGATGGTCAAAATCTCAAATTTTTCCGGCGCTTCGCGCCGGCCATGAAAATAATTTATAATATTAACTACAATTAAGCTGAAGCACCGCCAAGAAGAAATTTAGTTTGATTTCTCGGTTGTGCCTGATTGTTTCCATCAATCTTTATGTCTCTGCTAGAGTGAGTAAAACTCGTCACTTTGTAGTGTGAATTGGAATTTTCATACGAATTTACTGATTTTTCCTACATTTCTCCACACATTTATTTAATACCATCATTTTTCTAGGAAAAATCTAAACCGAAAGTATTACAAATTATCTCTAGAATACATTTTCCAACATTTCAGTAGCTCCTTTGTTCAAAAATTCTCCGGTGTGACGCATCAGAAGTTTAGTGTGCATGGTTTTCATGATTTGAAGTTTCTCATCCCATTCATCAATTAGTAATCTTCAGTATTATAGTCTTTTTTTCTTGAAATACTTCTAACTAATGAAGGTGGAAAGCAAGTAGTATTTCAGATTTTCTGAAAAACAATATATCATATAGGACTGGAAATTTGTGAGCATACTGACCCAACCTTTAAAATTTTTCGAGTGAGAAATTTTAAAGCAAGAGCTCTATGTTAAAGATTTATAAGACAGTACTGATTCGCGTTACTTTTTCAATTTGGATGCATTTTGTAAAAAAACGGACTATAGCAGAGGTCCTCAAGGTCAGATTTTTCAGGTAGGGGTAAAATTGAAAATTTGCGGGGGTAGTGTAGCTAAATGTCCACTAAACACGTCATTTTGTCTCTAAATTTGGTGAATAGTGATCAATTTTTGGGTAGGGGTAATACCCCCCTCATACCTCTTCCCATGGGGCAGTCTGGACTATAGGTTCGGATTTTGTTGAAAATTGAGATTTAATATTGATCTTCATGAATTCTTTCTCTCAGTTGAAGTTTTCTGAACTTGGTGAACACAAATTTTGTCATTGGGAAACTACACGATTTTCGGCTGGAAATGCAAACCTTTTATTTTAGAGATAAAGGTTGAAAAGGCTTATTTTCCAGCATTCTAGAATATAAAAATGTAGAAATTGAATCAATTGAAATCTATAAATCTTCAGCGCTAATCACAGAAATGACAGCAGCAACTATTAATTTTGCTCAATCAATCTAAAATAATGTTTTTGAGCTAGAAAAACGGATACTTTCCATTCTTTTCTTAGCAATCTATAATTTTCGCTCATTTCACACATTTTTCAAATGATTTAAACTTCGAACCAGGGTTGGCAAGACCTGGGTTTTTGGGTTTTTGGGTTTTTCTGGGTGCATTTTTTGACAAAATTTGGGTTTTTGGGTTTTTCTTAATTCTTTTAAAATGAGGATTTCATCGTTAATTTGAGGATTTCATCGTTAATTTCCCTGTGGCAAATCCAGAACGAGATTGAGGATTTCATCGTTAATTTCCCTGTGGCAAATCCAGAACTAGCTGACCAAATAAGTGCTGTGTATCAAGAATTGACGCAATACATGATTGAGGCAAAATTACAAAAACAAAATAACTCATTTCGCTACCAGACCAGATGCTCGTCAAAAAGAAAAAGTCTGTCCTTGAGTATTGGCTCACAGATGGAGCTGACTGGCCGCTGGTGCAACGAATCGCTCTGAAGGTACACATAGATAACATGTTATTTGTTTCAATGTATTACATGTATAAAAAATTGAGGTTTTGTCGCTCGTTGTCTCTACCGCATCTTCGGAAAGAAACTTCTCTACCGTTGGCTTCATACATTCCAAGCTGCGAAATCAATTGTCGACGGAAACAGTGCGCAAACTGGTATTCGTTAAGACAAACTTTGGGCTGCTAGAAAGTTCCCGTGACTGTGAATCTGATGAAGTGAGCGAAGCCGAAGCGTGAAATTTGATTTCCGTAATTTTCAATTTTTTAAAGTGACATTTCAATTTTTAGTGTTTAGATCATGCAATAAAAAATTCAATAAACAACCAGTCGTTTTAATGAGCCAAATCGATAAAATCGTTGTGCAATGTGCAGTCGCGTGACTCGTGTAAATATGTTACAACCAAATGTATAGTCAGTCTTGAACACTGTTCAGCAATTTAATACACTTTATACGTTAAAAATAACATTCTCATATATATTTTAAGTAAAATGATCATTCATTAGTACAGAACTGGAACAAAAACCCTAGAAAAACCCACCAAAAACCCAGAAAAACCCACCAAAAACCCAGAAAAACCCACCCAAAAACCCAAAAACCCAAAAATGAAGATTTCAAAAACTGGGTTTTTGCCAACCCTGCTTCGAACGGAAAAAATTTTCGTGTGCGGAAAAAATTTTGGGTTATTTCCGCACGGTGTGGATGAAGGCGTGCGGAAAAAAACCCTGCCTCCGACCAGTTGGGGGGGGGGGGGAGTAAATCCGAAATTTTTTGGGGGGGGGGGTAGAAAAAAGTCAAAATTTTTCCCAAAAAAGGCCAAAAAAACATAACACTTTTTTGCACATTTTTTTAATTTTTTCCAAACTGGGGGGGTTGGGGGGGGGGTAAATGATTTTGGGTACTGGGTTGGCCAAGTTGGGGGGGGTCCCCCTCCAACCCCCCCCCCCCCCCCCCCAGTTAAGGCATGTATTATCCAAATTTCTTTAATTTTGGTCCCGGCGCGCAGAGCGCCGGAAAAATTTTTGGATTTTCACTTTCTAAGACGCTGGAAATTGAACCTTCACAACTTTGGGAAATAATTAAAATCCGACTAATCATACCTGTAAGACCTCCAACCAGTTGGGGGGGGGGGGGGTAAATCCGAAATTTTGGGTGGGGGGTAGGAAAAAGTCGAAATTTTTCCCAAAAAAGGCCAAAAAACATACACTTTTTTGAAAATTTTTTTTCCAAACTGGGGGGGGGGGGGTTGGGGGGGGAAATGATTTTGGGTACAGGGTTGGCCAAGTTGGGGGGGTCCCCCCCCCCCAAGTACAGGTATGCGACTAATGATTGATGAATTATAATTTGTTTCCCATTCCGTCGGGGAACGCCGGAAAAATTTTTCAGTTTTATATTCTAAAACGCTGGAAAATAAATCCCTCCAATGGATATTCGTGAATTCGTGAACAGAACTTCTAAAATGATGCCGTCAATTTCCATTTTTAGAATGATGCCGTCAATTTCCATTTTCAACAAACCCAAAAGTTCACGTTAAAAATGTCGGAAAAATTTCAAGCATCGAGAGACAAAAAATTGAGAGAATAATTGATTAAAAATTTTTTTTTTCAGGGAAATACTGATTGTTAACGATTAGAAAATAAGATGAGCTAACTTGATTGATAGAAACTGTTGATAATTAACTATCAAGTGGAAGTAGATATGCTAACGGCCCCGCCTGATAGAAAATAATGATTATTATACGATACCCCGAAAACTTAGAGATTTTGACCTCTTAAAGTCCACCAAAACGCATCTTTCCGATTTTGAATTCCCCAAATTTTTTTTCCAGAATGAGAATCATACCCAAAGTTTTTTTCCTCAATTCCAAATTTTTTTCCTCAAAAGACCCCATATTTGAGTTGAGGAAAAAACGGTGCACCTAAAACGCAGAAAAAAGCAATATGATGCGTGCGGCGCGATGAAGACAGTAATAATGCGGCTTTAGATAAATGTTGCTCCGTTATTCACCTGTTTTTCAATTCAGTTTTTTTGCAGGGTTGGCAAAAACCAAACTTTTTAAATTTCGAATTTTTGGTTTTTTGGTTTTTTAGTGGTTTTTTATGGTTTTTAATGGTTCTTTGGTTTTTTATGGTTTTTTAGTGGTTTTTTTCTGGTTTAATTCTTTAGAATGTTTGGTACATCAAAATAACTATGTAAAAAACTGCTGGAAGCTCTCTATATCATCTAAGACTAGTTAGGGATACCGTAAAATGGCAGCAAGAAGCATTAATCTTATCAGAAGTGTCATTACTTTATGCTATAGGAAATCCCTATGTAGCAATAGAAATACAGTAATAGTGGGCACATAAAAAGGAACCATGAGTGAAGAACACAAGAAAAGTAAAAATGGAACAGAGCATGCGATATGTAAGGGGAAAATTCAGGGAAAAGAAGAAAAATTACAAATGAAGAGAAATATACAACACACAATGTACGTAATAAAAACTCAAAAATCACATACATACATATGCACAGAGAAGTTGAAATGACACAATTTTTAGGCATACCATTTTCGATAAGCGGGTTTTAAATTATTACATATGTTATTAATATTACAAACTGCAGTTGAAGGTCACACATAGACATTTCAGATGTTTCCAAATTTTTGCTTTTCAAACCTGTCTGGCGAGCTATAACTACAGCAAATGGGTCTTGTTATATATATACTATTCTCGCTTGCATGATAGATACATATTTTTGTACGATTTTTTCTACTTAGTAGCGACGTCAAGTCCCATAAAAATGAACCACTCAAAAGCTCCTCTCTTTGTTAACCTACAGTATGCTTAACTGATCTTTATAAAATTTTATTATTGTTGTCTCAATTATATTTTGAAATTTCGAGCTAAGAAAATCAAAAAGCTTACCGTAACAGTAAATTCAGTATATTAAACTCAATCATATTTTATAACATTTTGAAGATGATATGGATCAATGGATGTCATCCCGTATGGTCGGAGTACACTCCACGAAAGATTTAGTGTCTACTTTTTTGTGAGCAAATTATAGAAAAGTTGACTCATGTACTAAATGTGTGGTTGCAAGATGGATACAAAGGATATCGATTGATTTATATTACATCTTTTGAGTACAAAATGTATCATAAAAATACGACTTTTTTCTACTTTGTAGTGAAGTCAATTCAACTAAATTAATTGTTTTGTTGATTAAGATAGACACCAATACATGCCTAGAAGATCGACTAATGTGAAAAAACAGTTTCCCAATGATTTTGGGAAAAAACCAAAAAAACCAAAAAACCATAATCTTGCCAACCCTGGTTTTTTGACACTATTGTCAATGTCATGTTATGTTTCAGGAATATGACTCCACCAGGGCGAAATAAGACGTGCTGAAATGACGTATCAGACATTTTTGTCGAGAATTTTATTACTAAATTTGCTTTCCGCATTGGTCCATCGAACGATGGGAACTATGGGCCATGAAGTGAAAATCATGAGACAAGTACTATTCACTTAAGTGAGTTTTTGAAAACTAAAATCAGCATATTGAGCCCACTGTAATGTTTCCAAAATGACGCTATATTCCGGCGTGAGCCACCCAAGTCGCATCCTTTGAAATATCAGAAAGAAATTTTGCGGAAAATTATAAAGATGCTGATCGGTCATGCTGCACTCTTTCACGAACTTTCAAATGATTCTTTTGACTTTTTGTATTCATCTGTGAAATGTTTTTTTTTGTATTTCATCATCGTGCCTCACAGCTCACATTTTATCGACAAATGGTCACCCATATGATGCAATTTTCCAATCGAATAAAATCCGCTGAACAAACAATGTGTGTGTGGCCCATACGCTCCCGGAATCGCGTTTCCGCACAATATGAAACTTTACTTTTGTTAGCAAATATAAAGAAGAGAAACTTTTCTCAGTAAATAAACGTATACCATGGCATACTGTTAAAATAACGTTAGCTATAGTATCCATATTCTGTATAAATTTCAATGCTAGGCTGGATCCCGACGGTTTATTGTTTGTTTATTGCTAAATATTTGAAGAATTAAAATTTTAAAATAAAGTCTTATTTTTAACAAAGTTGTACAGTTTGAAAAACTGCTCCTTAAAAGGATTATATTCACATGAAGATGTCGAAATTACTGTATTTCAGTTTGCTCATGGGAATTATTTGACAGTCGGATGGATAATCAATTTCCTTATTGTCCCTGACCTTTGCATATTTACTATAGAAAGCGTGGAAAATACAGTACTGCCATTTTTCAATGATCCCAACGAGCCTGTTTTTATGACACTGCGTTTGTCCCTTTTGTAATTTGTCCGGCAAAGACGGACAAGGGTCATTACGCGACATGAGTCTACGTGATTTTCATAATATCAAAGCGGAAAAAGACCTGTAATGATCCATCTACCGTTCGATTCAGATTCAGCCACCAGGTTTTTACATGCAGTGCCCATTTAGCCACTAGTTCATTTCAGCCACTGTATCAATTCTGACACTTTTCTTCTTCTTGGAATGACCTGTTTTTCATTTTTATTTAATTTTCTCAAGATTTGGTATTTCTAATTGGGAATTTTTCGTAATTCTACAGAAAACTGTTAATATGGTCATGTTTATTCGAACGCAGTGTTTCGCTTCCCAGGTCTACCAATTATCCTTGATTTTTTTAACTCTTCCACTATATTACTGTAGATCTATCTCTACCACGTTGACTGCTTATCCAATCCTACTCTAACTTTGAAAATAAACTCGCTACGTTATAGCCAATGCTTTTCGCTTAAATTATATGCAAATGTGTATAAGCCTAATTTGCTTTTGGCCCAAAACCATTTAACTTACCGGCTAAACGCAAATTTTCGCGGACCCGTTAGTCGATGTTTCATTGGTAGTATATAAAGCGCATAGTACACGAAATTCAGTTTTATGTTTTTTCCTAGAAATGCCAGGCTTAAGGCCAGGCTTCTTCGTGTCTCTGGAATGAATAAATAAAACGCCAAGTGTTTTTTCCACACGTATTTTATATCAAATCCCGGCCGTATCTGTGTGTGTGTGCTGAAGAATCTCGGGGTCGAAAAATGGCTAGCCTTCTAGCAAGAAGACCGATTCTCTGCAAAGCATAAACGCTTTTCGAGTGTTTTATCTCGCCATAAAATCATTTTTATTTCGTACTAGTTCGGCGATTATTAGAAAATTATTGAACAAATTTACTACTAAACAATTGATTTTGGGTGATTAATTTTCGACAAGATGGAGTGTTTGCTGATTCGTTATAGAATGTACTACTTGTTCTATTTTTGCAAGCTTCATGGAACGTAGAATCATGACATTTAACCATGCATGCATTCTGCATTTGTTGTATAAATCTTGCATATAGTCGGTTTTTTAAACGAATGTAAGTTGAAAAATAGCAAAATTATTATCGTCTTCAAAATCGTTGACATGGAAATTTTATTATGAAATATTTCACTACAAAATTTTTCAAAGCTTATTCAAGTGTGCTCATAAATTTTTAATCCCATTTGAATTAAAGTTTGATAGAAAATCGTAAAAGTATGAGACACTGCTTGTCTTTTACTTTTTTATTAAGCAAGCAGAAAAAACAGACTACTTTTTTTATAAAATGCTTTTATAGTCTATCTTTCTTGAAATGCTTCTGAATTACAAAATTGGAAAGCAGGTACTATTTTACATTTCCGCGATTTCTGGCTAAACCATGAGTCACATAGAACTTGAAATTTGAAGATTTAGTTAATTAACCTTCAACAATTTTTGAAAGAAAAATCTTTTAGTTCTTAGTCCTCTTCCTTTTCTCTTTTCTTTTCCTGTTCTTTTTCCTTTTCCTTTTCCTTTTCCTTTTCCTTTTCCGTTTCCTTTTCCTTCTCCTTTTCCTTTTCCTTTCCCTTTCCCTTTTCCTTTTCCTTTTCCTTTTCCTTTTCCTTTTCCTTTTCTTTTTCTTTTTCTTTTTCCTTTTTTTACTTTTACTTTTTTTTCTTTTTCTTCTCCGTCTTCCGTTCCTTTTTTTCTGTTTTCTTTCCACTTTTTCTTAAAATATTGTTGAAGGTTATATTACAGATTTTCAGTCCTATCATGAGGCATATAGCCTAAAGAAGGTTGTGAAGATATTTGCTTTCCACTTTTTATTATTTACAAGCAAAGCAGACAATAACTGTGTTATTTTATCATGTGAAGAATGGTATTTTGACGTATTTTCATGTGACTCCAGATTCTGAAGATCAGAGAATGATTGCAGATTCTTAAAATCAGAGAACATTCTACTCCAATCGATGCAATCACTTGATTCAGTTTAAATTTTGAAATTGCACATGAGCCAATTGTATAATGTTGCACTAACAATTTTCTTCCTTTGGCTTTCTTCACACCAGAGTTTGCATAAATAAACAAAACAATAGCAACTGCTTAATCATATCTGAAGGCAAACCATGCACTGGATAAATCATTTTGAAGACTGCAGTAACGCTGAAGAGGTTAATCACTCATCTGTGAAATATGCATTTTTTAATTTTCGTAAAGTTTGAAAGGGTATAAGTACTGTAAAGTCAATCTTCTATCATATATGGTACTTTTTGAGGAAGCTCATGAACCGTGGCTATTTACATATTTAGACCCTAGATCAAGAATGGCCGAACTTTTTTTTGTTTTGCACATTTATGCAAATTTATGTGTAAAGAAGGTTTATTGAGGGAAAACGGAGTGTAACATTACTACAGTTGTTGCCAATACCAGAGTTTACATCCTCCACAACTTGATTAGCAGAATGAAAGTCATGTGAGAATAGGAATCATGCTTGTCTAATTGGAAGTTGAGCCTTATTCAGATCAGACGGAAACAAAATGGTATCAAGAAATAAGTGTTCATTTTTGCAACCTAACGGATTGTTTTTATATAAACATAATTAATCAAATTTCGACTAATGAAAAAAATCAAGCCACCACCACCACAAACGTACACAATTATTCACTTGTGACTATTTTTTCGAACATTTTGCTCTCACACCAAAAAGACTAAATATTTATTTATTGGTGCTCATTTATCATTACTAACAAGATTAGTAAATCGACCATAATGATTTATGATCTTTTTTCCTCTACTGATATGTTCCACAGCCCCGCAACAAAAAAAAAGTTTGACTGATTGTCCGTTTGGTCACTTTTTCTTATTTAGTCCGTACGCTACGCCTCCTGTTCCCCCTCCTCTTTTTCTTCATTTTCGGCCAAACGGGTCATCAGTCATGAATCTTGACAGTTCATTTTTCCCGGAGATAAGAACCACATGGCGGCCCTAGGAATCCGCATTTTGTGCTCCCTTTTTCTCCGTATCTAATTTCCGGATGCATAACGAATCTAGGCGCCGGGCGGCCATACATCATTTTTCGTCCAACTTTCTGTGAAAAATTTGCTTCCATTTTCTCGACATATCCTAGAATGTGTGTAGAGAAACTGAAATATGTCCCACATGCATATTTTTCTCTCCTTCTCTAGGGACCATGCGCAAAAATTGAGGAGAAAATTTTGACCGCTCGTGCGTCCCTCTATATAGCTTGTTGTTATAAGTAGAGCTATAAATTCAGTTTTGAGGATTGGAACGAGCAATATAGCTGAATAATTAGCCATTGGGGTAAGATTAATGCTTTTCTGCTGAGATCATTATAGAGCTTCATTTGCATAATTAATATGCAAATTTGGTATCGGTGATTGTATGTTGCACATGACGCCACGAAATTAATGACCTAGTCATTGTTTCCAAAATGTCTAAAATTCCAGGATAGTAGCTAAATTTCTAGTCTTCTCATCCTACTACTGTAGTTGAACTGTTTCCAGTGATTTTCTTCAAAATTTTTTCGATGCTCTGTAAGTTACTTGATCCACGTATACAATAAACGATGAACATCTGCAAACAGTGGGAGAACAGAATTTTCAAAGAATCTTAATTTTCGAAAATAGAACCATAATATTTGAATTTTTGAATTTCATGAAACATTTGAATAGCAAACTGGCTACAGATTCCCATTCAACATAAATTATTCAAGATTTCCAAATTCATGATCCTAAAAATAGCAGAACATTTGAGAAACTGTTTCTGCTTACTATGATTCCACTGCTCCATTAGTTTTTGTTTGTTGAAAATACTACACATTAAATTCCAATAACACAAGATGCCAAAATTTACGATTTTCAAGATAGCAGATTATTTGAAAAGCTGACACTCCTGCCTGTGAATTCGCTGCTCCATGAATCCTTTGTCTAAAATATTGTATTAACTATTCCGATTGAGCATGGTTTTTTCAAGATGCCAAAATTCTACTCCATGTGAATTCACAGTGTCTCTGCTTGTTGGAAATGTTAATCTTCTGATTTAAACTGAATATCACTTTTTCATGATCAAAAAGTTCATGATCCTCAACATATCAGGACTTCTCTCTAGAATATACTTTTAATGTGGGTTCCATGGAAGTTGTAATAGACTGACTCTTCTACAACCAAATGTGTGAATTTTCCATCAAAAATCTCGATTCGAAAAAGTTCGAACCATTTTCAGTTTATGATTATTTTTCGAAAAGAGTTAAATCATTTTCTAAAATTCTGCTGGATGATTAGGCTAAGGATTTTGACAAAAATTATGCAAGATTTTTTCATCACAAGATTTGAAAAGTAAAGTTCATTTTGTTTAAGATTTCTCCAACTATTGTGATTCTCGGTGTTTCAGAATCGCTCTACAATCTACTGCTCATGTGTCGCGCGATAGGCGGTGCAGAAAATTTCGACTTTGACAAAAAAAAATTGAAACTCTTGACTAGTAATACTGAAATCATGACACAGCATATTGATGACTGGAATGGGATGTCTAGTTTGGCGCGGAATCACTTTAGAAAAGGGTGTAAAATTCTTGTTTTCTGATTCGGCCATGTTATCATTTCAGCCACCGAATGGCTTCAATCGCGGTAATTGTTAACCTGCAGAGTATCAAATCAGCCAGAGTGTCATTTCTGGCGACTGAATCATTTCAGGGAATGGGCCAGTTTCGCCAATCAACTACCTTAAACACATTAGGAGGTTAATGGATGAAATGGCCTTAAAATGTTAATTTTTTGCTCGTAGACTTGACTTTTTGATGTTCAAAAATTTGGGTTTGTTCATTGACAATATTTTATGATTATTTTCGATGTGGAAAAAATACAGATCGTACAATTTTCGAAGATTTTTAATAGTTTAGTGTTTCCTTTAAAATCATGATTCAGTTTTTATTATATGTCCGTCTTTCTAAAAAGCGTATGCAAATTAGGACACAATAAAAAACTTGATGTCGGTGGGCCAGTCAAAAATACATAGGTCTGAAAAATTCTTTCCTTGAATTTTTGAATGAACAGTTAATTTTGCGAGTGTGAGTAATAGAATAAAAATGGAAAATTAATTATCCTAGGGAGGAAAATCATGGCTGAGTTGAGACAATGACTGATGGTGGAGCTACTGGGGCCAGATCATGGCAGTGGCTGATTAAGCCCTCTATAGAAGAACCTGGTGGCTGAAAATCACAGTAAACTCGGTTTGACATGGGCTAGCAGAAGCATTTTGAGTGTTGTGCAGGTCTTTCCTTAGAAGTAAAGAAAGATGACTGGTCGGAACCTAGTTAGAACTTCTCCCTGACTAAGCCTCGGATATAGTGCAACAGTTCTCGCCCAGACCTGGCAACAACAAACAATAAATAATAACTAACGGGCCCTCGAAGAGTGGACCTCGAAGACTCCCAGAGGAAAATGGATTCCCTCTGGATTGAACGATATAGAAGAGTCCCTGTGGAGGTCTGTCTTCTATGTGCGGTCTGCAACGGAGGACGCCTGGGCCTAAAGCCCTTCGTGTTCTTACAGTATGCCGACGCAATATACGAATATATTCAACCCACAAATAATAAAGTTAAAAAATGTGGACGAACCACTAAAATATTTATGCAAATTAAAAGGTAGACACTGGGATGAAGTTTATTTGTGGGCGCCAGCATAAACACCAAAAGTGATGTTCACAATCATTTTCTTCTCTCTCTGGCGCTCCATTGTTATGCAAATTTGACTGTGCCACCAGTCACCTATCGTTGATTTGAATGTCGACTTCCCGAAGTGGGCAGCAGCAGGGTGCCCAGCATGAGAAGTTGTGAGCAAAATATATAGGTTTACTATCTGCCTCAGGATTGGTTATGTAACAGTCCAGCCGCCATGTAGATTCAGCCGAGTGTGTCGATTGGGCCACTGAGAATTTCAGCCACTGTCTCAATTCAGCTACTTTTTTCCTCGGAATGATTGATTTTTCATTCTCATTTACTTATCTAACATGTTTTCTAGAAATTAGCATTTATAATTTGGGGATTCCAATGGATGAAAACATCTTGCAGAGTGGACACTGCTTTCGGAAGAATAATCTAGAAAAAACATCGACTGGCATAACTGTGCCTGTATTGGCTCGTTCAAAAACAGTTTTTCCGATCAATTATTTCATCGTCATGTCTTTCATCTGATGTTGCATATAATTCATGATCCCAAATCATAAATTATATGATAGACAGTGGCTGAATCAACACGCAATTTAAGCATTTTCTTTAGTCTTTTGAATCTGTTGAATAACATTTTGTTTTCTGAACATTCAAAAAATCGAATATTCATCAACTTTGTCCACTGCTTCCACAATTTGCGCCGAATGAAAATTCAATCCTTGAAAGTCACGTACAAATATTCAAATATATTCAGTCCGCTAAAAACAATCTATACATATTCTATTATTCAAAACGACCAAACGTCGAAAAGTGTGTTTTGCTTTAGTGACTAATGGTTAATTGCTTATTTATGAGTTCGAAAGCCATTAAAACCTGCCCTGATTTTTTGCATTCTTTGAACAATTTAACCTTCAAATAGTAGTAGTAAGTTCTCTCCAAACAAATATTGGGTTATAAATAAAATTGACGCTTTCCATATGATATATAGTGCTAGAATATGATTAGCTTTTATGAAAAAGCTCCTCCTAATGGTGGCGTTTATAGCCTCACATTTTTGTTTTAGAGAGATAGAAAGAAAGAAAGATAGAAAACTTTCACTTATCTTTCTTCAAGATGGCCCAAAATCCAAAAGTGTATAATTTCCATAGGGTAACAGAACATACTTTTCTTTCTCTCTTTGTGGCCCAAAGACTGGTTTTTGGGATTCTTTTTCTACGTTATATCGTAGAGAGAAAACTGGAACGAGATTAGAAAGAGAGCGATAGAACAAAAATCGTAAATAATATTTATTGAACAAAACGACACTTTTATAGTCTATTTAGCGTATTTTACGGTCTTTTAATAACACACTGGATTATAGAGTAGCGATTATTTTTCCACTTTTATTTATTTACTGATTAAACCCGATTATCAAGGTCACGTGACATCTTCTTTCTTTTAGGCCTTTGTGATACGATGGAAGCTAATTAACTAATTAATCAATAATGGTAGATTATTGGTCGTTTTATTCGATAATTACGTTTATATTAATCAAGAAGTGGGACGTATTTTGTATTGAACCTTATCAAATGCCTACTAGTAAGTGAAAAGCGAGTACGTGGAGGGTCTCGTTTCAGCCACCAGGGTTGTTGATTCAGCCACTGTGTTATTTATCCGCCGTGCTATTAAAGCCACTTGATCGATTCAGCAACCGGCTTTTTCGCGTGGAGCATCGATTCATCCGAGCGTGTCATTTCAGCAACTGGGTCGATTCAGCCGGTCAAATATTCATGTAATGAATGTGTATATATGCGGGCAATTAGGATTCGGAGGCACAAATGAAAGAATTATGAGAGATTTATCCGGAGAATGGTTGGCTAGGTCAAACATTGGAGGGAGTGTACATGAATTGAATTCACTGATGTTCCTTTTGGACCAAATCACGTGATTTTTTTGATTGCAAAAATCTTTTGGAAAACGTGGATGACTTTTTTGAAATCGAATGTTTGACGAAAAAAATCTTTTTTGAATCAATTTTATAGACTTTCTACGCAAATTACGACACATTGATAAGTCAAATCGTGTAAGTCAGCCAGTTGAAACCCATGATGCACAGTTCTTTCTAGATTTATCATTCTTAATACAAGTGTTTTATATTTTTTGAATTTTCTAATTGAACATACTAAATTTCGAGCAAATGATGTTTCTAGTAAAATAAAAATTATAAAATGACCATTGCAAGAATGAAAAGAAGAGTTGCTGAATTGAATCAGTGGCTGAAAAACCTCATTGCGAATCAACGCTCCATATTTTAGAAAGCTGGTAGCTGAATCGAGGCGGGTGACTGAATCTGCACAGATAGCTGAATCGACACTTGTCGCTCATGATACAAGGTTTACTGTTATTCTAACGATATTTTGCATGAGCAATCTGACATGCTCGCTTGAATCAAAGTTATCATGGAAAGACATTTCGTGAATATAAAATTCACTGCAAAACATGCTTTTTGTTAATCCAACAACCGCAGGTTTTGAAATTGTCAGCCTGTCATTTGCATGTCCAAATTTTAGAAATGGTTATATCTCTCAAGATATGAATTCTCAAAAGATGCTATTGAGCTTGTGAGCATGAAAACAACTAGTTTATCTTTTACAGTATCCTCAGTCACAATGCAGCCAAAATTTAAATTTTTAAATCGAAGTTCATTTACAGTAAAAAGCACATATGCTGCATAATGAGCTCAATTATTGAAACTTGAAATTTGATGAAATTGAAAACTTGCGCGACACGCGGAAAAGACACGAATATGGATAAACATCAGACCTTAGATCTTTGACCGAATTTAGAAAGTTGAACAGGAGATTTCGTGGGGAAAGTAGCTTTTTTCAGCAAACATGTCTTTTGTGATACGCAACATCTTCAAGATTCAAGATACCCTATTTCCTCCCCAAAAAATACTTTTTCCTCCCTTAAATTTCCTCCCCAAAAAATAACAAAAAATACAAAAAGAACCAATAAATTAAAAGGAAAAATCCAAAAAGTAATATTTCGCATATAAGTCGATAAATATTGTCGAAATCTTCCGAAAAATATCTTTTTTATTTTTCCAAGTTCATTTTTGACGGAGTTGTACGTTTTCAAAGCTAGCTCGAAAAGTTCTACGGAAAACGGGGTGTCTCGATCATTCTCACATCTTATATCATTTTCCAGTCTACATCGATCGGTTGGAAGGCTCGGTTTGCAAACCGCACGATTTCACAAAAATTCGAGGTCTCGGCGGATATATCGTTTCGCACGACGTCGGCTCTTTGCCGGCCTACAAAGCCGGTCAACAATGTTTCTTAATCATCGAAGCGCCCGAAAATTACCAAATCGCCGTCGAAGCCGTTCAATTCGATTTAGGCTATTCGCCCGATGATAAAAAATGCGACGGCGACAGTTTATTCTTGTTCGATGTAAGTTTTTTTTGACATTTTATGTTCGAGTTTACTGTAGTTAACTTGATAAATCCCGAAAAACTTTACTGTCTGTAGAATCAAGCTTACTGTAGCTGCATATTGAAAGCAGTGCAGGTTCCAGAAGCAAAAGTTTTACTTTTTAGAATCTGATGCAGTGTAATTATCCATATTCTAAAATTTAGAATAAAAAATTAAAAAATCCAGCAATTTCCAGAACCAAAGATCATTCAAATTAGAGAATCTTTCCAGAAACACAACCACCTGCATGTCGAGTGATCAACAAAAGACGGTTCATCCTACAGTAAACGAAGCTTACTTATTATCGATTCGTGAAGAAATTCGTACATTGCATCATTAGAAGTGTACCTGATTGATTGCCTTTCCAAGACCAAAAATTATTCATATTTCAACGTCAAGACTTCCTCAGACAGCAAAAATCTTCCAAGATCAGATCAACGTTCATAGATTCTAATGTCAATTCAGATCTTATGATCAAAATTTTTGAAACGAGAATGAAATTTCCAGAAATCGACGTTCCCGTTCCAATGATTAATCGGATGGATGAATTTTTCCATAGATCCGAATTTCGGATGCCAGAATCAGAATCACTTGCAGTTTGACTGATTATTGGTTGCTTTCTGTTCGTTACTAAAATCCAAGAATCATACCTGCTTATCAGGGCCCAGAAAATTCACCAAGCTTTCTATAGCTATATATTTGATGAACTTTGCCAGCTTAAATTTCTAAATCCAGGGCCCAACCTAATGAGCCTACGTACATGTTAAACATAGGGGTCCCTTTTATGAGCAGGCGTTTTGGGCGTTTTAGGCGTTTTAGAGGTTCATTATGTATGAAAGGGCGTTTTGGGCATTTTAAGGCGTTACTTTTGGCTTTTGATACTTGCTTTTCTATGGCAAATTTTCTTTCATTCGTTGGCCATTTCTGTATTTTTAATTTTTATATGGAGACAGACGAACAAGAAAATATGCTAATTGGTCAGCTGTTGTTTTCACACTTTTCCACACATACATAGACATACTTGTAAGGCGAAAGAAAAATTTTACTTTTCTGCAAAACGCGTAAAACTCCAAAGAAATAAAAAAATGCTATGAAAGCGATGCAAGAAGCTAAAAAGTTTGTCTTTTGTGTAAAGGCCCAAAATGCCAAACGCCGAAAATCAGCTTTTCTGTTAAAACGTCGGAAAGTATCCTTTTCTGTACAACGTCCAAAATGCCCCAAACGTCGAAAAAGATCTACTCTGTTAAGACACCCAAAACGCCGAAAAAACCTTTTTGTAAAACGCCAAACCGCCCAAAACGCCTTGAAAAACATTTTGTGTTAAAATGCCCAAACCGCCCAAAACGCCTAAGAAATAAAAAGGATGTTGAAAGCACCATTTTTCTGGTGGGCGTTTTGGCAAGTAGGCGTTTTATGTTGGCCCAAATCCAGCATAATGTTGTTCGTAACCTGGATTCCAAAATTTTACTTGCACATCAATGCTACAAAAGTATGTTTACTGTATCTGTGCTTATCTTCGGTAATTCGATCCACTGAACTACAGTAACTACGAAGTTGGATTTTGAGTTATTCCATCAACAAGTGATTGTCGAACTACAATTCATTTTAAAGTATAACTGCTTCAGTTTACTGTACTTCATGATCAGGATGCCTCGCTTATATTTTTATCGGTCAACAGATTTACGTCTGATTTCACTGCAAACATACTGTAGTCATTCAAGCTCAGTTATGAGAATTTTTTACGAAAATTCGATCGCGCATGAAATATCGCTGTTTTAGAATCAGCCGGAAGATGGCAAAATTTTCGAAAGTAATTTGGACATGTTGCGGGAATATTGTAAAACTTTGGCCGACGTCCAGTCGTCGTCCTCTCCAACGACGACGCCGCCCGCCTACACTCTGGCCACGTCCAGCAACAACACCATAACATTGTATTGGCACGCGGCCGATTTGTCGGCCCGACGCGCCGACTCCCGCGGATTCCGTTTGAAATGGTACGCCATGAAAAGGCAACAACGGCGCCCGGATAATGTGCCAGGTTGGTCGAGTTGCGGTAGCGTGAAAAATTACGTCTGCAAGGTTACTGTAATTCCTGTACGAAAATTGATCTTCATAAGTACATGAAATGACGTCTTTAAGGTTACTGTAATTCCTGCACGAAGGTTTGATCCTTATAAGTACGTGAAATGACGTCCGTAATGCTACTGTAGTTTATCCACCGAGGTTTGATCCTTATAAGCACTTGAGATGACGTCTGCAATGTTACTGTAGTTAGTGTACAGAATTTTAATTCTCATAAGCTTGTGAAACGGCGTCTGTAGGGTTACTGTAGGTACTGCACAGAAAGTCTGATACTCATAGTACCTGAAATGACGTCCGCAATATTACTGCAGATGATTTGAAATTTACAACGACGTATAACTGATATTCACAAGATTATTGCAATCGATGTAACAAAATTACCGATCAGTTATCTAGAAGGCTGTATTCTTCATTGCCTGAGTCACAGATGTGTGGAAGTGATGTCCGAATAATTACTGTAGATGACCTAGAAAAATGTGTACAAATTAGCCGAATTGTACCAATGCAGAATCACTAGACGGTTATCGAAATTTCTCTACAAAAATTCTCTTTTCATCGCCCGAGTAACAGCGAAGAAAAATAACATTCTTCAGGTTACTGTACTTGAGCTATTCCTCATAATACGTCTCTCGTCTTGCTGATCTCTGGAAAGTTTCCTACTGTAGATCGCGTAATCAAAAAAATCGACTCAATATTGTTACTATCATTCTAGTTCAATGCGATCCGGAAAGGGATTTTGTGTGCAGCAATGGTCAAACTTGCATTCCATTGGCATTGGCCTGCGACGCCGAACCACACTGCAGCGATGGATCCGACATGGTCAAAAAACGACAGCGGGCTGCAGGCTGCGAAAGTAGGCATGCTCTTAAAATCTGGTGGAAGACCATGTAGAAAAACTTTTCGTGATGAGCTTCATAAAAATGTCATGGATACCCGGAACCAGAACGGAAAAGAAATGATTCCTTTTTCAAAATTTTGATCCGGAACCAAATCTCAAAATGTCACAGGGACGAGAGCTTATACTTTTAAAAAAATCGGATTTGTGACATGGCCAGGGCACATGCAGGCGTGGTGTTAGATTTATGAACTTTTTGTACGAAAAAATGATTGTTTTTGCATGCAGTAACTTCTAAGATATCCTTTGAAAACTGTGAAATTCTTTCAATTGGTGGTTGAATGATACTTTTACAGTGTGTCTTATACCTAGACTACTGTGTCCACTATGTTGTCAAAAATTATCAGACTTGCTGATCATAACTGTCTCCTGTCACAGTAGAAAATTAAACACCTTAGAAAAAGAATTCTGAGGTGAACAGGCTACAAAGGAGGACTATTTCAAGATCACGCTGCCGTAAGAATGCAGATCACGTGACTTGAATCTAACTGCAGATGTAAAAATGTATTTTTTTACATACATGAGTCTATTACTTATACAACTTCTCAGAACCCAGTACAGTAAGAACAAAGAGATGATCGACATTTTTATGGTGTGCTCAGTTTCACGGTACAATAATTTCGCCAGCTGCCATATTCTGTTTTTTCTAAAATCCTTATAAATTTGAAAAAATGAGAAAGCAAGTATTATGTGCAAACTTTTTGAACTGTTTAAAATTTTAACTGTCACTGTAGAATTTTCATAAAAAATGTTAGGCGTTGGTTTTAGCGGAAAATTGCATTTGCACAAAAAGCATTTTAAGAAAAAGAAATGCTGCTTCAAAATCACGGTATCAGCATCGATTGCTGACGTAATAATGCAGATTACGTGACGTGTGTCCAACTGAAGATGGTAAAATTTGTTTTTTGATCGAAACATATAATTTTTTAGCTTTTACTGTAGAATTTTCACAAAAAGTAGCCAGGTTTGGTTTTAGTAGAAAATTGCAATAAACATTTCGAGAAAAAGCAGGCTATGAAGAAATCAAGATCATGTGATCAGAACCCGCATTGCTGACGTAGTTGTGCAGATCACGTGACCTGTGTCCTACTGCAGATGTCTTATCTGATCGAAACATAGCTAAACCCGTGTAACTTCTTAGAACACAGTACAGTGAATTTACAGTAGTCTTACACTAGAATAGTTTTGCCAAAGATGGCTATTATATTCCGTTTTTTCTAAAATATTTTTAAATTTAAAAAGTGAGAAAACAAATACTGTCCCCAAAATTTTTGTGCTGTCGCTTTTACTGTAAAATTTGTCCAACAAAGTTGGGAAGATTTCGTTTTAGCAGAAAATTGCAAAAAAACATTTCGACAAAAAGCAGGCTATAAAGAGTCAGGATCACGTGATCAGAATCCGGACTTCCGACCTAATATTGCAGGTCACGTGACCGTCAAGCTTACGTTCATCATTCCTCTTACAGACGCAGATTCCGGTTTTCTTTTCGTCGAGGACATGAGCAGCGGCGCCATCGCCGCCGTTTCGGCCGTCGTCGTCTTCGGCCTCTTAACGTTCGGCTTATTGGCCCGTTGCTGCTGCCCTTGTTGCCGAACGACTAGGCCATCAGGCGCTGATGGTTCGTCGTTCAGCCGCACGTGCGCGCCACTATGCGGCGCCGCCGACCATTCGCCAGCCGCTTCGTTCAAAGCTCAATCGTCGAGCAGCGCGTCAACGGCCGCCGTCAACAACAAAACGTCGTCGCCGGCTCACCACCAAGCTGTGGCAGGCGCAGCCGCTCGAAATTGCTACCAGCCAGCGCCAACGGCTGCGGCAGCGCCTCGATTTTACCCACCGACGAGTCGACCCGCTCTTGATGGATCGTTGTGCGGCAGCATAGACGCAGACGGTTCGGCTTGCGATTCGACGCCTGCGCCACCCGCGGCGCCACCGCCGTCCGATTTTGCGGTGCAAGAAGCGTCGTTGTCTAGGCAGTGCGGCTTCAACGGGGCGCCTAGCCCGTTGACCATGCAAAATTTGCATAATTTTAATAATTGTAGGCAAGTACATTACGATAGTAGTTATTACGATCCGATATCGATTTATCATCAACATAATCACTTGAACCCAAAAATGCCAATGAATCATCATCGGCGAATTATCGATTTTCCCGATCAACAACAACAACGCTACGATTACAGTACTAATGTGAAAGATTTCGTATAACTTAGCTCCTACTTTTCACTTCCCGAAACGGACAGGGTCGCCATTAAGCTCTACAGTGTACTTGCAACCAGTGAAAATATTATGAATTTCTGTTTGATGGATCGAGTTTTACTGTCTTTTTTGTTGTATGTTGTGCAAAATATTATGAAGTATTTATTTTTTTGTATGCTCAAATTTTGTGTAGCGATATTTCTTTTGTAGAATACTGTAGACGATGCATTTTTTCTGGTCAATGAAAAATAGATACTGGCTCTAAAGTCTGTTTTTTTCAAATGCTTGTAACGCAAAAATGCTGAAAGTAAGTACGCATGCAGAATTTCGTGCTGAGATAATATCGTTGTTGACTGTATTTTAGGAATCGATTAACCGGCGGCTATAAACTGTGACTAAGCTCTCAACTTGACTCGATAACTCTTTTAAAAATAATTTCCGTCCGACGCGAGAAATGTCCAAAAAAAATTTCGTGCGGCTAAAAAAACAGAAAAAAACGGCACAGAAAAAGCTGAGCAAATGACCAGCGCCAAGGCCCGATGCGCCAGATTTTGAGATTTCAACTTTCCAAAGCACACCAGTTGTATCACGATCTTAATTGCCGAACTTTTTTCATTAAATGAGAACCATGTTGCGAAATTTTTTTTCTAATTTCCAACTTTTTTCCTAACAAATAGCCTTCAATTTCGTCAATAACTTCGATTACCGGGTTTCTTCCCGTAATACAGTATAGTATGCTCACTCGCGGTAATTAAAAAAACAATGTATACTTAATTTCATCTTTTTTCGGTTACAAGCATTTCAAAAAAACAGACTATATTAAAAGTGTTTGGTTTTCGGGAAATCCTGTTTCAGCCACTTTTGTTTGTAGCAAGTTGGATATTATTTGCTAGATCTTCTTGAGCTGTAACCAAAAATATTACTTTTAACGTCGTATCTTTATTTCTGATTGAGTTATCTGTGTTGAAAAAATTTTAACTGATCTCAATAAATAAATATAGCATTACTAAATTACGATAAGACAACCGTATAAAGGCTAGTTAGAATAAAAGGAGAAAATTATTATCAAAAAATATGATGAAAATATTCTTTGTTTTCTTCATAATAAGAAGATTGTTCTTGATATTATTTGTCCGTACAATTTTTCAGGTTTTTTTTCGATTTAGCTTTTTTCGGTCCAATTTCGTAATTTTTCTACATCGGCTCTAGTTTCATTTCGTTAAGGTCGTTGTGAGAACCTAACACCATGGTAATTGAAAAATTCTGAAAGTTTCCAAATACTACAGTATAGTCTACTTTTCTTGAAATGCTTCTAAATAATGAAAGTGGAAAGCAAGTAGTATTTCAGATTTTCACGATTTGCTGATAAACAATGTATCGTATAGGACTGAAAACTCGTGAGCACACTGACTTAACATCTAGCAATTTTTCGAATAAAAAATTTTACAGAAAGAGCTCTATGTAAAAGATTCGAATGTCACGATGCGCATATGCTGCCATCGTGCGTTTTCCTGTGAACCCGTAGACTTGATGTTTCACGCACAAGTCAGGGTCCCACACTCAGATATTTGTATCGGGCACTGCTGCACTCGCTCAGGTGATACAGGGCTGTGCAGTTGGTGGCAGCGCACGCTACCACTCCGTGCGACGCACGTTACATGGAGGGCCTGCCAGCCTCGCCATGACACGTAATGGGTAAATGCGTTGCCATCGTAACCATCGCCGAACACTGTTCAAAAAATAATGCTCGACTGGGATTCGAACATGGGTCTCTGTGACTATAGTGCAGCATTCTTCTGATTGAACTACCAAGCCAGTGCTGCGATAGTTACGAAGGGGTGATGTACAGCCGTGTGACACATGACAACTTATTTGTGTCACTTTTCTATTTGAAAACATTTTATAAAAAAACAGACTATATGTATCTGAATCTTTGAAACCGATATTGAAATGCACACCCAAATAAGCTTTTTAATCATTTTCAGGCGAATAGGTGATAGTGCAGTAAACTACTGTATAAAAGTAAAATTACGGTAGCTGCTCGCATAAAGTCTCGACGATGAACTAGACTAATATCAAAAACTTTGATTTTTCATGAAACAATCGAACCATGATATTCTGTTAATTCGGATATTCTCTACATCCGAATGAGCTTGATTGGCTGTTCTGAAGTGATTAGATGATACTGCAGTAGACTACTAGAATTACAGTAGCTATCTGTGAAAAGTTTCAACAATATCAAAAATCTGAGTATTTTCATCTTGACTTCATACTATAACATAATGAACCGTCATCAAACTATAACATACCTGCTAAAGCAGTACTGTAAATATGTAGCATACTGTATGTGATAGACATTTATTAAATATTACTCATTTTCGCCTTTTATCATCTCAAGGGTGTCTGGGATTCACACCCAAACATTCCTACAAAATTACGTGAAGTACTTTATTTTGATCCGTTCACACCCCGGTAGCCCAATTAAGATGCCCCAATTAATTTGCACAAACGGCAGCTGTTCCCCTAGAACCTACACTAAACTACACATTCCACAGCTACCGTAATCCCCCGTAAAAATCGTAAACAACACCTGCACACAATAAAATACGTAGAAGCCCCGCCAGACAGTAGTCTCAAGTGTAACGGTAGTGGCAGCCCCACAAAACATGTGTATACAGAGAAACCCATACAGGGAGCATGCACAGAAGCACTGAGGTGTCGCCAAGCCCACCGTAGAAAGCAAGTGAAGCACAGAAAGCATACAGTACCAGGAAAGCACTAGAAAGGCGTAACTAAGAAAGCATAAAAAGCATAGCAGGAAGCAACGATTGGCTAAAGAAGATGGACAGAAGCTCGACCTCCCGCGACGCCCAGGGAGTGGCCAAAAACGTGGTATAAAAGAGGAAGAAAAGCGTGACTTTGTAAAGTCATTATTTTGTGAATTTTGATCCGCGGCCGTTCATCTCTATTTGCAAGCAACCGTCTTCGAAAGCAATTAAACCGTATCGTCTATTTTATTTGCAAGCAAACACGCCTTCCATTTGTGTTATTCGACGTTCAAGCGACCGTCGATCATTCGTGTATTTTCGTATTATCGTACCGCCCGCGCCCTGTCCCGCTATTCGGTCCCCGCCGTATCGACCATTGGTTGAAAGTAAAGTACCTCACACAAATCTGGTCGTTACATATTTTGGTGACCGTACCATACCGTTAACCAGTGGAACTCCCTGCCCCCAATTAGGTGTACTCTTATCCGGGCATTTAGAAGCATTAGATAATACAGTAGTAATAATTTCCTACAGTAAGACAGTATTTGTAGAAAGCAAACTGGAAATCCCCTCCAACGAAACATTAAGTAATACATTTAAACTAATACAGCGTGAAGCAAAAATTGAAGCATTTAAGCAGAAATCCCAGCGTAAACCTAGAATGACCCACCAAATGCAAGATCATTTAGGAGAAATCGTTAGAGAACAGATAAACGATTTATTTTCAGAACATTTTCGTACCCTACGCACACAATTGAATCAGAATACAGTAAACCCTACCCTAATAGACGATCTAAGAACAGCAAATATTCGTAATAACATGGCAAATAATTTTTATGCGAAACCTACAGAATTCACGGGCGGCGTGACCCAACAATTTGGTGAATGGAACAAAAGATTAGAACAATTCATGGCACTCCAAGGCATGAAAGATACAGACGTACAGTTAAAGTTGGCATGTTTAGAAATTCATTTAGGAGGAGCCGCATTAGCAAAGTTCAAAAGTTTAGCAAATTCCGAAAACCCTCCCCACACATACGAGCAGTATAAAGTCGCATTACAGACATTTTTCCCAAACAATAGAGATAATGAGCTACATCAACAATTCCTATGCGAAAGAAAGCAAAAGCGATCAGAAACAGTAACTGAATTCTTGTTTGATCTAGAACACCTCACAACCCTCGCCTACCCTAACTTTAACACAGACACACGAGAAATGATCATAAAACCCCTCTTTGTAGAAGGTATGCAAAACGAAATCAGAGAAGCAATTAAGTATAGACGGTTCGCAACTTTAAAAGAAATGTCAGATGAAGCAGCTTACATTGAACAGCAAATCCTTAGAAATGAGCTAAAATCTAACGCCCTTCCATTTACACGCCCAAAACCCGAACCCATCTTTTCCCTAACCAAAAATACAGACCAACAGATACTTTTGCATCAGTTGGAACAACAAGTAAAAGATTTACAGTTACAGATCAAACAAAAACCCCAACCACTCCAACAAAGTAGCTACAACAATTTTAGTAACAACACTTACAGTAGGAATAATGCTTACAGGAACAATACCACCCCTAGGCAACCCACATGCTTCCAGTGTGGACAAATTGGGCACGTAGCTCGTAATTGTAAATCAGCAGGCAGCCGAAAATCATGTGAGATTTGTTTTCGTAATAATCACAGTACGCATGATTGTAAAAGTCCATGCATCCACTGCTCCCAAACAGGACATAGATCTGATAACTGCCTTTCAAAACCCTACTCAAATTTTCAATGTTTTATATGCAAGGAGAGAGGTCATACAAGGAGGTACTGTCCAAATCAGCAGAGTCGTAATATTCAAAATTGCATTGAGTACAGGCAACCCCAACCCCTCATGGACATTGACAACCCGGCATTTTACTCAAAATTACCCGCCATAACTAACGGCTTTCAGACTACTTTAGGAACCATTATGCCCAACACCCACCGCCGTAGTGACGAATACGTCCTCGACCTGGACGTACCGGATTGGTGCGCCATGTCACCACCCCCAACGCCTGAAGCCGTAAAAATCGAAAAATCGCCGCCCACCATCCCCATAGGCTACAAGATCCCCCGCAAGAAAAACACCACGCCGCCCACCGCCCCCGAAACCCCATCGAAAACAGGTCGCAACTTGTTATCCCTACTCCACGGCCTAACCCCTGAACCCAACCAATTCCGCCCCCGCCAAACATTGCTACCGACCCCCGCAAGTAAGCAAGTCCAAACCCCATCCCATGACTCAACTTCTAAAGTTTTACAGGATGTTCAGATTGCAAACCGGCCACCCCCCCAGCTCAAAATCGCAAAACGACAACACTCGCCACTTGAAATCAATGAGAGGGAAAAAACACAGTGCCCCACCGCCTCCACTAAAACACTACATTGGCCGATGTTTTGTATTTTTCTTTGTATAATAATCCCCACATCGTGTAGTGCCCAATGTCAGATGTGTGGAACTTCATTGAGCGGTCACTCAGTCAGCATACCCAAACTTGTATCATGCATGCCCCCTTCCACAGTCGACAAACCCATACAGACATTCGGAAAAATCTATATCCCCTCCACTAAGCCCCGCATACAAATGCAGTGTTCGCAAATGCAAAATCTGTACTAATACAGGATTTTATGGCACAAAAGGTATTGTCTTCGACCAAACCAAAATGCAAAATCTAACCCCACATGTTTGTAAGGCAATCGTTATAGACAAAGAACACAACGGTCAAAGATTATACGAAACCCATCCAGGATTTTGGTCAACAAACAACTCCCTAAGCGTAGAATACACATGGTGTTGTACAGACCACTGTACCTCGGTTACTAACGTCATCATAGAAATAGGACAAATAGCATCTTGGAATGGAAAATCTATGACAGGCACATTAGGTGACCTGGGGTCATGCAAACCGACATCAGGCCATTGTGTAACAACTGACGGGTCCATTATCTGGAATGAAACTGCATTCGAAAACTTATGCCCCTTCGAATACAAAAACACACATCCCATAAAACTCACGCAAACCCACATGATAATAGAAGAGCTACAAGGTGCATTCTCGGTTAAAAACACATTCTTTTCGAACCCCAATTGCCCAGAAATCCAAGACAGCATTCTAACCGAACAAGGCATTATTGTACAATTAGACAAAAGCACCACACATCGTAATGCATTTTTAACCCCAAAACCCAACGAAACTCATACTACACTCTACGATTTTGATGATTTTGAACCCATTAAGGCGAAACTAAATTATCTAGCAGACAAAATCCAGGAATTCGGAATTCAAAATTTCAAAAATGTATGGAGTGAATTATGCAGACAGGCACAGCGTCACCTTGATCTCGTATGGCAAATCCTGTGTCTTGATGCAACCCTTGAAGTGCGTGCATTCCTACAGCGAACCGACATCATAGCAGAATTCACAGGAGAAGCCCTCACCCTCTGGCCCTGTAAACAAGTAAACGCATCCAAAGTCTTTTACAACCACAAAATAAACCAAACATGCTACAAACTTTTGCCCATTCTAGTAGGAACCGAACTCATGTTTTCAAATCCAGGAGGCAACGATTTGACCCCTTCTCACAAACCGTCGACTGCCATCAAATGCATGTAGCCCTTTACAAAAAGAATAATACATGGGTCAGTGAAACAGGATCCCCACATGTCACAAATTTACCCTTAGAAATCGTCTGGAACCAAAATTTTTCCCTTTTCCATTTTAACACACCCGCAATTTTTCATGATCAACTCGCAACAATTTCGACAAACTTACTCTTTTTAAAACAATACATTTATAAAACTTACACACTTGAAAATGTTGTTAAAAAACTCGTAAATTACACCGCCCAAATGTCCCTTAACTCAGATACAGTTTACAACATGATCTCAGGCACTGGCCAAGCAATCGGAAATACCCTCTCTGGAGCTGGTCAAGGCATAGAACATGTAATAACCGGAACCACCCAAAGCCTCACAGACGGATTAAACAATTTACTCAAAGGACCCCTGCAAATCATTATCAATCTAGCAGTTATTACTGTAGTTATTGCAGGCGTCTTTTATTCTTTTCTCATCCTTCAAAAATATTTCCCTTTCCCAAAGCATCATATTACCAATGAACATGCATACGAAATACCATCACACAGCAGGCATTTACATGAGACCATTCCCCCATCATTCGGCCATGCACTTTTAGAATTAGCTAATCGTCGTGGGGCCCAAACACAGCAGAAATACGTCCTTGTTGATATTGATACCCCCCGAGTTCCTGCAATCGAACTCATTAATCAAATCCACCAATCTGGATCAAATAAACTACCCCAAACTGCGCCTGAAAAACATACCCCTCACATTCTGATTACACTTAATGGCAAATTATTCACAAAAGGCATGATTGACACTGGTGCAGTCTACTCACTCATTGATTCACGAATCGCTCAAATCCTACAGCTAGACATGAAACCCCCGTTAGTTCAAGCTAAAGCAGCAAATAACCTCCCGATTCACTTTGTAGGGACCGCTTTTGTCACAGTAACCGCCCAAACTATCCAGGAAACAATCATGGTCCATGTCCAAAAAGATTGCACAGCAGATATCCTTTTAGGCAAAAACTTTCTCAGTCGATTTTCGGAATACACTATCAACAATCAAAAATCTCAGGTCAAATTTGGCAATGTCATACTACCCTGTGATGGCCTAGAATACAGCCCACTTTCGACCCGTGGTGGAACTTATTTAGACGAGAAATTAGAATTACCACCCCGTACAGTAACTAAATTCACTGTCCCTTTGCCAAAATCGTACCTACAGGTCAAACAGCTTGAATTCACCCCGAAACCCAAACAGAATCCTAAAGTCTATCTCGCAGCTTGTATATCTGAGAATCAAAACAGTCGCATACACATATCGGTTCTAAACACACAAGAAACAGCTCAAATTCTTTACCCGGGAATATGCATTGGTACAGTCTCCTGTTACATCCCAAAACAAAAAGCTCCCGCTAATGTAACCCCCTTGACACAAAACCAGCCCAACCGTTTTGATACATTCACATGGTTAAAACAAAACGTTAATTTAACCTCCAGTGACCTCACAGAAACCGAGAAAATGCAACTCCTATGTGCCCTATCGAAGTATCCTACATTATATGCTAAATCAAAAATGGACGTAGGTAGAACCACCCTCGTTTCACATACAATCGACACCAATGGCTCCCAACCCGTACGTAGACAACTTTATCGGACTTCCCCAAAAGAAAAGCAAATCATACAAGCAGAAGTTGAGCAACTCGCAGCAGCAGGTGTCATAAGCCAAAGCAATTCTCCTTGGTGTACCAACACAGTTTTAGTCCCCAAAAAAGACGGAGGCCATCGATTATGCATTGATTTTAGAGGCCTCAATAAAGTAACCAAAAAAGATACCTACCCCTTGCCCCGCATAGACGAAATTCTAGACACCCTATGTGGAATGAAATATTTTACATTCCTTGACCAATCCAATGCATATTATTCTATTCCCATAGCCCAAGCAGACAGAGAAAAAACGGCCTTTAATTGCTCAGCCGGCTAGTATCAATTCAATTACCTCCCTTTTGGACTCACCAATGCCCCAGCCACATTCCAAAGGTTAATGGATGTTATTCTTTCGGGTTTGCAATGAAACACATGCCTTGTACATCTCGACGATGTTCTGGTATTCGCAGACTCCCATGCCCAAATGCTGGAACGTTTAGACACTATTCTTGCCCGATTCTCACAAGCAGGCCTTAAACTAAACATACAAAAATGCAAATTCTGCCAACCCCAAGTCCAATACTTAGGCCACGTCATTTCTCAGCAAGGCATTTCACCAGATCCCCATAAGGTACAGGCCATCTATGACATACCCACGCCCAAAAGCTCAAAAGAAGTTAAGTCATTCCTTGGCCTACCCTCGTATTATCGCAGATTCATCCCAAATTGCTCTCAAGTTTCTAACCCACTCACATCGCTACTCAAAAAGAATTCGGAATTTTCCTGGGGCCCTGAACAGCAAAACGCATTCACCAAGCTAAAAGAATTACTCAATCATGCCCCTATACTGCAGCATCCCGATTTCACAAAACTGTTTATTCTGCAAACTGATGCCTCAAAACTCAGAATCGGCACCATTCTCAGTCAGCTAGACAGTAAAGGTCAGGATCGCCCCATTGCTTTTGGAAGCCCCACATTGAAACCTGCAGAACGCAACTACCCGATAACTGAGTTGGAAACCCTAGCAGTAGTTGAGTTCGTCAAGTATTTCCGCCCCTACCTTTTCCAGCAACATGTCATTGTACACACTGACCACACAGCAGTTCAAGCAGTCTTACAGAAGGAAAACCCGTCCCCTCGCATTGCCCGTTGGGGATTAGCCCTCCCCGGAATTCAATTAGACATTCGCCCTAAGAAATACACTGCTAACTGCAACGCAGATGCTGTTTCTCGATTCCCCTCACAGACAGCAAAGCAACCCTTTGATATTGAGCAATTAGAAACCCGCCCCAAAATATCCACTATTAATTCGGTTCTGGAAGCTGAAGCAACTGAACAAGAAGAGCAACAGAAAAATTTCGCCGAACTCCAACGCACTGATCCAACTGTGAAAAGCATTTTAGCAAAAATCGCCCAAAAACACCCCCTTACTCTGATCAAATTCGCAGTTCATCAAAACATCCTCTTCCGTATAGTCGACAAACAAGCAAAACTATACATTCCCAAGTCACAAGTCCAGCATCTCATCGCCTCACATCATGACAGCAAATTCACAGGTCATTTTGCTGCCAGGAAAACTTTACACTTGCTCAGGCAAAAATATTTTTGGCCCCAAATGAGCCGTGATATCAAACGTTACTGCAAAACTTGCCACCCATGCCAGACACAGAAAGCCCTCCGCCACAAAGTACATGCCAATCTGGTACCAATTCAGCCAACTGGCCCATTTGATAGAGTCGGTGTAGATTGCATGGGACCGTTACCCCTCACTGAAGATAGCAACTGATTCATTGTTGTTTTCATCGATTATTTCACAAAGTATGTAGAGGCATTCCCGACCCCTGACATCACTGCAGCCACTGTTGCCAAGTTATTCGTAACCAAAATTGTTTGTCATCATGGGTCCCCGAAAATTATCCATTGTGATCATGGCTCTGATTTTGTATCCGATCACTTCTCACGGATAACTAGTTTATGCAATACTCAGAAAATTCATACCACCCCATACCATCCCATTGCCAATGGGGAAGTTGAGCGTTGCAACCAAACCTTAGCCACCCGTATCCGCATGTATATCAATTCAAATCACACTGATTGGGATACTTATCTACCATATGCCGTTTTTTCGATCAACATTCATAAAAATGATAGCACTTCGTATCCCCCATTTGAATTACTCCACGGTAGGCAAGCTAATCTCCCGTCAGATGCAGCCTTAAATTTTTTCCCCACGTCCTACATGGTTGATTTAGACGATTACGCCCTTCGTGTAAAATCGCATTTTACAGAAGCACTCTCAACCATGCAGAAAAGTTTGCAAAAAGCACAGGACCACTATACCCGTCAGTATAACAAGCATGCTCAGAACATACATTACAAGGCAGGTGACCTTATTCTTTACAAAAATTATTCGTGTAAACAAGGGTTGACTCTCAAATTCTTCCCTCACCAAAACGGGCCCTATACAGTTACAAATTTCATGTACCCCAATGTTACACTCAAACATCCCCATAAGAATATTACATTTACAGTGCATGTCAACAAGACAACCCCTTTCTACCCTCGCAAAACACCTATCGAAACAGTCCCCACCCCTCCTCAACCTCGAAAGCCTTGAACGAGGATGTTCAACTCCGGAAGGAGGGAAATGTAACGTACCTGCTAAAGCAGTACTGTAAATATGTAGCATACTGTATGTGATATACATTTATTAAATATTACTCATTTTCGCATTTTATCGTCTCAAGGGTGTCTGGGATTCACACCCAAACATTCCTACAAAATTATGTGAAGTACTTTATTTTGATCCGTTCACACCCCGGTAGCCCAATTAAGATGCCCCAATTAATTTGCACAAATGGCAGCTGTTCCCCTAGAACCTACACTAAACTACACATTCCACAGCTACCGTAATCCCCCGTAAAAATCGTAAACAACACCTGCACACAGTAAAATACGTAGAAGCCCCGCCAGACAGTAGTCTCAAGTGTAACGGTAGTGGCAGCCCCACAAAACATGTGTATACAGAGAAACCGATACAGGGAGCATGCACAGAAGCACTGAGGTGTGGCCAAGCCCACCGTAGAAAGCAAGCGAAGCACAGAAAGCATACAGTACCAGGAAAGCACTAGAAAGGCGTAACTAAGAAAGCATAAAAAGCGTAGCAGGAAGCGACGATTGGCTAAAGAAGATGGACAGAAGCTCGACCTCCCGCGACGCCCAGGGAGTGGCCAAAAACGTCGTATAAAAGAGGAAGAAAAGCGTGATTTTGTAGAGTTATTATTTTGTGAATTTTGATCCACGGCCGTTCATCTTTATTTGCAAGCAACCGTCTTCGAAAGCAATTAAACCGTATCATCTATTTTATTTGCAAGCAAACGCGCCGTCCATTTGTGTTATTGGATGTTCAAGCGACCGTCGATCATTCGTGTATTTTCGTATTATCGTACCGCCCGCGCCCCGTCCCGCTATTCCGTCCCCACCGTATCGACCGTTGGTTGAAAGTAAAGTACCTCACACAAATCTGGTCGTTACAAAACCATGATACTATAGTCTATTTTAAAATTCCATATACAGCGAAGCGATAGAAATAAGTTCAATTCAGAAAAATAGTGAGCTTATTACTGTAAACAATAGAAAAACTCTTTCGTCCACGAAGGACAAGCATGAAGACTGAAAATTTTCTCCAATAATCTGGTGTTCTATCAGATCAAAAATAGACAGGCATGATGTTGATTCTTTCTGTTGCTGCTTCGTCATGAAGAAACTCATATTTTTTATGCGGTAATATTTTGCTTCTATAATAGACTATAGGGCGTTTGTGAAGTTCAGAATCCTGCAGTTTACTACTTCTGAAATTGGAAAACAAAATGAATATGATTGTTATTCGTATCCGAACGACTTCGATTGGCCCTTTTCAGGTGATAAGTTTCCAGTGAAGTAGTTTATTGTATGTAAGTAGCATTACTGTAGCTACTTGCACAAAATTCAACGAACAATTACAGCACATTTCTACAGTATGAAGTTTTGCATTCAGTCGGGTGTAAAGTCAAACGTATTTTTTTGTTGTCCTACATCTGTCTTTTCGAAATAAATGGAATATAAGTTGGTTCGGATCTTCTACAAAATTTTCAATCCTACAGAATAAATTCGCATGATTCAAATTGAGTTGGCAGTACATTGGTTTACTGCATATAAACATAATTACTGTAGCCAGGCCCTGCTTCCGAAATGTTTCAAATGTTAAAAAAAGCAAATGCAAGCGCAAACAGTGTAAATTGGCCTCGAGCTCGAGTTGGTGTCCGTTTGTGCAAATCATAGTGTAAACAGAAATCCTAGTCAGATTTTTTTGTGAAACTGTGGAAAAGAAATAGTATGTCATATTTTCACAATTTTCTGTTTAAACATATGTCAAATATGACTGCGAATCATTGAAAAAGTCAACTAACCTGATAATTTTTTGAGTAAAAAGTACTATGCAAATTTTTGGGATTTTTTTTTTGGTTTACAGGCATTCACATAGCCTAAAATTACTCAGCTTTATGGATCCTAAATTTTCACAGCAGGATTTACATCTGGTAAATAATGTGTTTGCTGTAAATAAAATTTTTTTCAGAATTTGCATGACGCATGCAATCTTACTCTATTTACAAACATCGTTTCAAAAATATTACAAGCTAAAAAACATAAAACCGAAGACAAAGACGGAATAGCAAAGAGAAAACAAGACACAAATTCAAAAAATGGAAAGGGCAGAGAAAAACATCGAAAAACGATAAGAATCACAGGAAAGACGAGAAAACGACAATAAGATTAAAGGAAAGATAATAATGAAAACGAAGAAAAGGAAGAATAATAAGCATTAAAGTAAAAAACAAAGATAACAAGAAATCAAAACATGAAAAGTGATAAAAACCGAAAAGATACGAAAAAACTGAAACTGACTGATGGTGTTCTAAACTTTTGAAATCTACGGTAACCAGGTAATCAACGTACATTACTTAAAAATATCGAAATTTTCAAGCTGTATAATTTGCACCACACAGCTGCTCCCGACCATCAAATGGTTCATACTACACGATGATGACGGTCGCCGAAAATCCAGTTTGGTCGCCACTGGCGTTTTCCGTCGTCCGCGACATCCGTTGACAGAAAATTGGGGGCCCTAACCCCCGATTACATGTGACATCCCTAATCAAAAATAAAATTTAGAATTGTTTACGTTCATGTTTGAGCGCATTATGTCTGCTTAAAGTTTGATCAGAATTTTATTGACTACTGTCACGAGGAGCGACAAAAATGTAAACTTATGGAAAATTATGTACCGTTTATGTCAGGGTTACTGTAAGGGTTGATATGTACTTAAGCATGTTGGGTTTTTGACTTTACTGATTTACAACTTACAACCTTCATACAAACGTTGATTCGATACGAAATGTAAGACTGGTGTGAAAAACGCAACGTAAAACGGGCGCAAAAATACACAACGTACACCCGGCACGAAAATACACAAAAACGAAATAACAGTCCAGTCATGGGACAATGCTCGTAAGGCAAAATTACTGACAGAATCCGGCGCGGAATTCAACTGCTGAGGTCAACGCAAAAACCAAAGACTGACTATGTTTCAAAAACAGGGTCTTCTTCCTCGTTTCAGACCCACTTGACCCACATTTCAGACATGAAAAACGCCCACAGTGGTCGGCACAGACCATACTTGAGTTACTGTAGGTTCTGAAATCTACAGGGTGCCACAATTAGCCCTGTTATGTAAGTGTCCATAATTAGTGTTTTGAGATGTCGCCACTGTTTCCATTGAAGTGTGCATAATTACGCAAGAGTCCGTAATTAGTGTTTTTTGGGATGTCGCCACTGTTTCCATTGAAGTGTGCATAATTACAATAAAAAGTGCTCGAGTGCATAAAACTCGTAATTCCAACAAACGAAAAATAGCTGTACAAAAACAGGTTTTAACCGGAATTTTTGGAGGAAAACATGGTAGAATTTGCAGAAAATGTACAGTACATAATTTTCCATAAGTTTACATTTTTGTCACTCCTCGTGACACTACCACTGATTTTCTTTAGTGTGAATTTGGGGTTACAAAGTATTTTATAATACAGTAATCAAAACTGACTTTCAATCAAGTTGTGAATAAATTTGTTGTACTCTTTTCTCCTTGCTTTAGTTTTATTCTACGGCTTAGCTTTTAACTAGAATTTGCCTTAGCATTACGCAGGCCCAGAATTAGAATTGGACTAAGGCTTGGGCATGGGCTTTCCCTTTGACTTTTTCCGCGACAAAACTCAGTAAAACACGGTAATTTAGTTAATGATGATTAGTAGAGACACGAAAACGATCAAAAGATCGCCAATGATTTGTTTCGGGAGAGACAAAAAAGAATACACAGTGGACATATTGTGAAAACGCATGACTCAATAAGTTTCTTAATGAAACAACGGCCTGAAGTTTGTTTTTTAGCTCTTTAGGTCCTTGAAACAAAAGTATTTGGGAGAGAATAACTTAGAATGAAAGAAACATAGTCCGTTTCAATCGCGCCGCCATGAAAAAGTAATAGGAAGATGGTATAAAATTGATTATCGGTGCGGAGGGCCGAAAATTTTTCACCATTTTACGTTTTTAGACGTCTAAAAATGCACTAACAGTACTGGATTTTCCAAAAAAAATTTCCCCATTTGGGGAAAGAGCCCAAAATTTTTTTCCCATTTCCAAAATTTTTTTGCCCAAAAACCCCGTTTTGGGGAAAAAAACAGTGACTGGACTTCCCAAAAAATTTTTTTCCTCAGTGAGAACCATGTCCAAAATTTCTTTCCTCATTTCAAAATTTTCTTTCCTCAAAAGGCCATTTTGAGGAAAAAAACGGTGATTGTAAAATATAAATAATGGAAATTTGATTCCTATCAAGCTAGGAATCAAAATTCAAAGATGGAATATTGATTGTTTTCACATTGTACAGTAATAAGGTCTATTGCTTACTCCGTTCAATATTATCTACTTAATGAACAATCTGGTGAACTATTTGCTGCAATAAGTCAATACAGCATTCAAAATCGTTTGAATAGATTTATTGATGTTCCAAACAATGTTATGTTGCGCGAACTGTACAATGATTCCCTTTATGGAAATTTTCATTTTGTAGTTACACCCACTGTTCTCATCAAATTAGTTCCTGTGTATTCATTTAATTCTCGTATTTTAATTTCAGATTGTAATTTGAATTTGTTTGCCTGTGAAGCAGACACTGGATTTGAACATAACTAAAATACAGTAAAAACGTCTTTCAAGTGTTGCCAATTTTCTCTTGTCTTCCTTCATTTTGTATTTTATCACATGCCGAATTCTTGAAAAGAGAAGAAGACAATGTTTTCTAGCACTTTTCATCAATTTTTCAATAAAAAAAAATTGTGACATAAGAGGTTATACCATGGGTTACAAGGTTGAGATCAAGAGGACATAAGAAAAAGAGTACAGAGGGCATACAAGGTAACAAGACAGATCATAACATTTTGGGTCATAAGAGGTTATACGGTGGATTGTAGGACATAAGAGGACATAAGGCATTATGACTCTTATGTTGCATGTTATGTCCTCAAAAGTCCTCAACTCATACTGCAGTCAATTATGCGACTATGTCTCACTCTGAGGACATAAGAGGACATAAATTGGATTATAGGACATACAAGGGTATAAGAAATAACCCGTCTTATGTTACATATTATGTCCTCTTATGTCCTATGCCCCTCGTTATGTTAAAGGTATGTCCTCTTATGAGTTCTCAAAGTCCTGGGTCAGCATTGGCCTTAGACTTAGTATCAGGCTTAGTCTTAGCCTATGGCTCTGTCTCAGACTATGTCTAGAGGGCTTATAATTGAAGTTAATCTCAGGCCTTTGCTTTTGCCTGTGCCTTTGCCTTTGCCTTTGCCTTTGCCTTTGCCTTTGCCTTTGCCTTTGCCTTTGCCTTTGCCTTTGCCTTTGCCTTTGCCTTTGCCTTTGCCTTTGCCTTTGCCTTTGCCTTTGCCTTTGCCTTTGCCTTTGCCTTTGCCTTTGCCTTTGCCTTTGCCTTTGCCTTTGCCTTTGCCTTTGCCTTTGCCTTTGCCTTTGCCTTTGCCTTTGCCTTTGGCTTTACCTTTATCCTTGGCCTTGCGTTAGCTTTAGCCCTTGTCTTACTTTAAGCCTTAGCCATAGACTCAGTCTTAGCTTTACGCTTAGCATTAGACTCCACCTTAGCCTTTGCTTTTGGCTTTGCCTAAGGCCTAGGCTCAAGTTTTGTCTTCCTTTAGTTTTAGCTTTAGCCTTAGGCTTACGCTTAGGCACCGATTTAGAATAAGGCCTGCTCTGCCTCTGCCTTACTCATGCTTAGGTTCTGTCTAAGCGGCTTAGGCTCAGTCTTAGTGACGGGGCTTCGAATATATCTTTAAGCTTTACCCTGGAATTTGCCTAAGGCTTTGTCACACGCTTAGCTTAAAGCTCAGGCTCAGTATTTATCTTTAGGCTTCGCATTAGGCTTTGCGTCAGGATTTCCTCTGCGAAAATCTTCCTTTCACAAGTTGCGGTTCTGTTTGCTACAGTAAATCAGATTGTTCATTATTTTAATGATCATTTTTTTGCTCGCAGACACATTTGAAAAAATGTGAGTATATAGTATGTTTTTCTAAAAATGGTTCTAAATAATGAAAGTGGAAAGCAAGTAGTATTTCAGATCTTTCTGATGAACAATATGTTTTATGGGACTGGAAATTTTTGTGCATACTGTCCTCACTTCTAAAAAATTTTCGAGTGAAAAATTTTTCGGTAAGCGCACTATATGTAAACGATTTTGAGGACAGGACTGATTTGTATCACTTTTCTATTTGGAAGCATTTTATAAAAAACAGACTACAGGTTCGCATTCACCAGTACTTTGGACTTATATCTAAAGGTATAAAACTCAACGTTTGACAGTACAGGGCGTGTCAAAAAGTTTATTGTATCAGAAGCAAGTCATGCCATTTTTATCATGTTTAGAGCAGCGCCAGTCTGTTTCTGATAAAATGCTTGTAAATCGAAAAATGGCAAAAATTAACATTGTCGTCGAAACCGTTTTTGTACAAGCGCAGAAATTTTCAGTCCTACTACAACAGAAAATGTAAAACTATAGGGTAGTACTTGCTTTCCATGTTTTTATTATTTGCAGGCGTTCAAGAAAAACCAGACTAAAACGTGGATGTAGTCACTGATTTATGAGCAAAGCTACTCATGTAAACTGTCTGTTGAATGGCTTTCATGCATAATTCTGCAGAGCTACAGTAAACTATACATGATGTAGTTACAGTCAGCAAGTCTGTTCGCATTACCTGTGACTGAATAAGAGCTTTGAGTCAAGTGAAACGAACTTATCCAAAGGTTGTTATTGCCAAATTATTAAAGATGAATATACTGTAACATTGTTATATGGTGTACGTGAACTTTGTGAAAATTTCTATTTTCCTTGGTCATGATAGATTTTCCTATAATTTTTGCCCCAAAAAACACTGATTTTCACATATGTCACTGCTTGAGTTACTGGCTTTTTTTTTGTTTTTCATTTTCTGGGAAAAGGCAAACAATTTGTCTCAATATGTATTTTCTTGATTTAATCTTGTTTGTATTATGTCAATTGCATGTCTCTCATCTATGCGAAATGCATGATTTCGTGAATGCTGCATCTTTGTGACTGAAAAACAGTTCTACGCTGAGAAAATGCATGCAAAAGTTTCATTGACAGAGTAATTGAATCTCAAACGTATAGAAAACTCCATGAGAATGCCCAAATATCAAAGTTTGATGAAACATGAGTAATATGCATGAGTGAACTTTATTGCCAAAAATATTGTTTCTGTTAGAAAAATGAGGCTTTTAAAGACTAGAAACATTTTCCTCCCAATTTTCTAGTGTTTGGCGGCCGCGGCCTTCAAGGCTTGGGATCGTTTTTGGCACGGGCAGTAAGTGGCGTCTTTGCCCGGGGCACCGGGTTTGCCCGGTTGGCCGTTGGTGCCTTTCGGTCCATTTTCGCCGTCACGACCAGGTAGACCGATAGGGCCAGGAGTACCTAAACGAGGAAAAAATGTTAGATTTCAGGACTCCACCGACCAGTCCTGATTATGTAAGTCTTACCAGCGTTGCCGGGGTTGGCTCGTGGTCCGTCGGGGCCTTTGGGCCCTTGTGGGCCGGCGTCGCCCTTGGGACCGGGAGGTCCGGCTGGTCCCTTCTTGCCGACTTTGCCTTCGGCACCCGGGTCGCCTTTGGGTCCGGGGGCGCCGTTTTTGCCTGGGAGACCGGCGGCGCCAGCGTCGCCGGGCGGGCCATTTTTGCCGTCGTCGCCGTTCGGTCCACATTTGCCTTGGGCGCCTTTGCGTCCGGCGACGCCGGTTGGTCCGACTGAACCTTTGGGACCGACCGGTCCGAACGGGCACGGTACGCATTTGCCGGTGGGGTCCAACGGCACGTGCGGGAAGTTGCCGGGTAGACCGACGGCGCCCGGTTGGCCGGCATCGCCGGGCAATCTGTAAAAATCGGGAGTTGAAGAAGAAGCAAGATGCCACGAGGGTAGGAGGAACCGAGGGCTCTTACCCATCGGCGCCATTTTCACCGGGTGTGCCTTTGGCGCCGGCCGGGCAACTGTTGGCTTCGTTGCACACTGGAAAAAAACGGGAGTTGCGCGGGACTCTAAACATTGGGGTCAAAGAAAATGCATACCGCAAGCCGGGGCGCCGCGAGTTTTTCGGCTGACGGTGGGGATGCTGCTTCTTTTATAGTAGGCGATATCTTTCCAAGCGTCGCTGGCCATGGCCTGTACAATTTTTCAGAAGCATGATTATGAGAAAATCAAATTCTTGCTGATTATATGAATCTGCCCTGCATTTCAAGTTCATGATCATGTGAATCAAGAGTTCCGCTAAAATTAGGGTTGCTGAGTCAATGAATATGGATTTTTGAACAATGCTGGGTTACTGTATTCTAGCTCATTTGAGTGAACAGTTTTTAAGGTTAACTTACAAGGAATTAGATTGCTTCCAAAAGGGATCATGGTCTTTTGGCCTGAATCATACAGTTTTCAATTTCATTTCAGAATCGGTATAACATGGAAGTAGCTCTACTTTATAAAATGTGTATGAATTCGAAAGCATACATGTAGAATGTGCAAGTTGTCACTGTAAAATTTTTCAAACGTACAATGCAATAAACAGTTAATGCTTGCAAGTTCATGTAAACCTGAAAATCTTCATAGGCTTTGAAAGTCGATTTTCTAGAAATCCAACATGTTTTTTGATCACGAATTAATATTATTACTGTATATTATTACGCCAATCAAGAAATTGGCTGGTTCAAAGTGTCATATTACAGTAACCAGGATTGTCAGGAAGTTCAAATCAGTTCAAAAAAGTCGAAATTTGATTGGAGCTCAAAAAGACATGCATGTCCAAAAGATTTTTCGAGCATATTTTAGAGATGTCGGAAATTGAGCAATTTTAGAAATAAAGAATCGTTAGTGGAGAGTCTAATTTGTAGTAAAAATGCTGAATAATATCTATATCTACAAAGATTTGTTTTTCGATTAACTTAAATCAGATTTTTAACTTATCTGTAGCTTTGCGATAATCTTGAAAACTTGCACTTCAAACACTCAAGGTATGAAAAAATAAGAGATTTGATCAATTTTAATTAATTGCACAGTTTCCTACAATAAGATGCATCAACGGCCACTACATGAAATATCAGAAAAAGAAACTCCGAAAATTCCACACTAACAAGGTCATATTTTGCGAATCATACTATAAAATTTAAGTTATAAAAAATACCTTGATGTGACTACATGATCTTATCATCAACCCGAATTTTCGAATTCTGATTTTCCGTTCCTAGGATCTAGTCTGAACCATGTAGCTCTCAGAATTTATTCTTGAAATGCCTGTAAATATCAAGTGTACTAAATTTCAGAGCCTACTCAAGTAACCCTTACGATTTTTTGAGTGAAAAATCTTACAGTGCGAGCTTCGTGTTTTTTGTCATTGTTTAAAATTACAAGCATGTTATAAAAATCAGAGTACAGTTTGCTGTTGTTTTGAATATGATCAGTTTTCACGATCATTGCTAATACAGAAATCTTGACTTTTTGGATCAAAGGATCGAGGCCTGGATAGACTTCCGAAGTGTCATATCTACACTTTGGGCTCAGGCTTAGGGTACCCGGGTCATTGAATCCCAATTTCCTGGAAAAGACTCACGTTGAACTGGCCCATTTCCGCGTCGATTTCCGAACTGACGTTCGAAACTTGATTGAAAACGCTGGTGGCGAAAATGAAACAGCCGATTATGGTGGCGATACTGAACGAAACGGCGGTATAGGCGGCGATGTGAGCGCTCATGTTGTTATTTTTTGATAATCCGTAAATAGAAATTTAAAAAAATGAAACTGACTTTTTGTAATTTCAATTCGAGTATTTATAGCGGCGAGAAATTTCCGGTTTCGCGAGAAACCTACATTAAATTAAATTATCATCAACCGTGGCCGGCATACGATAAAAAATGTGCACATGGATTAATTTATCAGTCCTTTTTTCGCGAAATTTTCTTTTTTTTTGCGGTTGATGGAAAATTTGGAACGCAAGAAAAAAAGAGTGTTGGAAGAAAAACGAAAATAAAATGACCCAGTTTTTCTCTTATCCAGTTTTTTCGTGTGCATTTTTATGGCAGGAAGAAAGAGTTTTTTTATTCTGCCATGAAAGTCAAGTTTAATGTTCTCGGAGAAGACGGTGTTTTATTTTTTGCTCTCTGTGGAACCAGGATTCATGCATGGAATCATTTTTGTAACTGTGTCAGACAGAACAGTCTCCACATTTTATCATGACTTTGATTCTTATGATCTAGAATTCAGAATGATTGATGGGATCTTGAAAAAAAATTTACGATGCGTTTCAGTTTTTTCTACAAAAAGTCGTTTTTAAAGCAGCCTTCGGTTGACAAAAGGTAGCAAATTCTTACTTCAAGACGTGTCGATGAACTGATACTTTTTGGATAAAGCAAACTTCATTTTAGATCAATTTCAGTATCAAGCCGGAATTTCATCTGTGGTCGAAATCCAAGGATAAGTAGAAGAGAGAAAAAAGAACGTACTAGAAACAGTAGAACATAATTATGAAAGATCATTATGGATAAATATATAAGAAGCATTGATTTTAGCTTCTCAAATCGGATCATCACATGCAGCTAGCCCGCTCAACCATGAAATACTGAAAAATTCGAAGAACATCGAATTTTATTTTTTACGCAAATTTTAAAGAAAGTGTCACACAAATACTGAATACAGATTCAAATTCATATTTAAAATCAGATTCAAATTCAGTTTTGAATTCAGATTCAAATTCAGATTCAAATTCAGTTTCAAATAAAGTTTAAAATTCAGTTTCGAATTCGATTTCAAAATTAGTTTCAAATTCAGTTTCAAATAAAGTTGAAAATTCAGTTTAAAATTCAGTTTCAAATTCTGTTTCAAATTCTGTTTCAAATTCAGTTTCAACTTTAGTTTCAACTTTAGTTTCAAATTCAGTTTCAAATTCTGTTCTAACTTAAGTTTCAAATTCTGTTTCAAATTCTGTTTCAAGTTTAGTTTCAAATTCAGTTAAACGTAGGTTCAAATTCAGATTCAAATTCAGATTTAAATTCAGATTTAAATTCAGATTTAAATTCAGATTTAAATTCAGATTCAAATTCAGATTCAAATTTAGTTTCAAATTCAGTTTCGAATTCAGTTTCGAGTTCAGATTCAAATTTAGTTTCAATTTCAGTTTCAAATATAGTATCAAATTCAGTTTCAAATTTAGTTTCAAATTCAGTTTCGAATTCAGTTTCAAATTTAGTTTCAAATTCAGTTTCAATTTCTGTTTCAAATTTAGTATCAAATTCAGTTTCAAATTCAGTTTCGAATTCAGTTTCAAATTTAATTTCAAATTCAGTTTCAATTTCTGTTTCAAATTTAGTTTCAAATTCAGTTTCAAATTCAGTTTCAAATTCAGTTTCAAATTCAGTTTCAAATTCAGTTTCACATTCAGTTTCAAATTCAGTTTCAAATTCAGTTTCAAATTTAGTTTCAAATTCTGTTTCAAATTATGTTTCAAATTTAGTTTCCAATCCAGTTTCAAATTTAGTTTCAAATTCAGTTTCAAATTCAGTTTCAACTTTAGTTTCAAATTCAGTTTCAAATTCTGTTCTAACTTTAGTTTCAAATTCTGTTTCAAATTCTGTTTCAAATTCTGTTTCAAGTTTAGTTTCAAATTCAGTTAAATGCAGGTTCAAATTCAGATTGAAATTCAGATTTAAATTCAGATTTAAATTCAGATTTAAATTCAGATTCAAATTCAGATTCAAATTCAGATTACTCAGATCCAAATTCAGATTCAAATTCGTCTTTAAATTCATCTTCAATTTCAGATTCAAATTCATATTCAATTTCAGATTCAAATTCATATTCAAATTCATATTCAAATTCATATTCAAATTCATATTCAAATTCAAATTCAAATTCATATTCAAATTCATATTCAAATTCATATTCAAATTCATATTCAAATTCATATTCAAATTCATATTCAAATTCATATTCAAATTCATATTCAAATTCATATTCAAATTCATATTCAAATTCATATTAAAATTCATATTAAAATTCATATTCAAATTCATATTCAAATTCATATTCAAATTCATATTCAAATTCATATTCAAATTCATATTCAAATTCATATTCAAATTCATATTCAAATTCATATTCAAATTCATATTCAAATTCATATTCAAATTCATATTCAAATTCATATTCAAATTCATATTCAAATTCATATTCAAATTCATATTCAAATTCATATTCAAATTCATATTCAAATTCATATTCAAATTCATATTCAAATTCATATTCAAATTCATATTCAAATTCATATTCAAATTCATATTCAAATTCATATTCAAATTCATATTCAAATTCATATTCAAATTCATATTCAAATTCATATTCAAATTCATATTTAATTTCAGATCCAAATTCATATTCAAATTCATATCCAATTTCAGATTCAAATTCCTATTCAAATTCATATTCAATTTTAGATTTAAACTCAGATTCAAATTCAGATTTGAATTAAATGCCAAATTTAAATCCGAATAGGAATTAAAATTGGAATTGAAATTCAACTTCAAATTTGAGTTTAAATTTTATTTAGCTTTAAATTTAAATTCGGCTTAAAATTCAAATCCAGATTAAAAATCTGATTTAAATTTCAATCAAAATTCTAACTCCAATTCGAATTAAATTTATATTTAAAATTTTAATTCCCATTCAAATTAAAATTATAATTAAAATTATAATTGAAATTTTAATTAAAATTCTAATTAAAATTCTATTTAAAATCCAAATTCTAGTCCCTAATCTAGATTCAAGTTTGAAGTGTAATTGAAATTCCGATATAAAGTCAATTTTAAATTTGAATCAGAATTGGAACGCTGATTCAAATTTAGATATGAACTTACATCATGAATATAAAATCAAATAAAAATTCAAAATCAGGTGAAAATTCGTATCAGAATCAAAATGGAAACTCAAATTTCTAAATAAACACAAATCCGAATTAAAATTTTGAAATTTTTCTCAGTCAAAAACTATGTTGAACAAATGATGGGCAGAAAACCGAATTTTGCTCATGAATAAAAAGTTCGACTCGAAATCATGTAGATTTTTTTCTGAATATGGAATTTGTGCACAATTTCAGCACGTGTGAATGATGATTTGGATGAATAGAACCGACATGACATCAGTGGAAGTCAAAGAAATGTTGAAAACAGCAGCAGAATGAAACAACAAAAATTTTTTTGAAAAAATTATAATTCAACAAAACGTGCAATTAAATTTTATTTGTACGGTCATCATGATCATCATCGAGTAAAAAACGAATTTACAGTTCAAATTTTTGATTTGTACATTTCGAGAAAAAATCCAATCTCGAAATCAAATCAGAATAAAAAGTTGAATATAGAAAACCGAATAAATCAAAATAAAAAAGGAAAAAATTAACAAAAAAAAAAGAAAAAAAGTCAAAAATCAATCAAAAATAAATAATCAAAAAAATCATGATTTTTTTTTATAGACAAAAACGATTCCGTCTTCATTTTTGAACCATTTTGGTTGATTAATTTTGTCCATCAAATTCCATTCTTTCATGCCGTCCATGAACGGTTCCAAACGGTCGACGTATTCGGCCACCGTTTGTAAAAATGCTTCGCGCATTCCCATGATGCATGTTCCGCCTAAAATCGTGAATTCAGGCGTTCAATATTTTTTGAAGCTACAGTAATCCGATTAATACCCGGTTTCAAGAGTCGTGCAAATTCTTGGCAAACTTGCGCTTTCAAGTGACCATTCACGAAGCCGCCAGCGCATATGACGGCATCGTATGTTTCTGCAAAAAATCGTATCAGATTTCACGTGCGATATGTACTACAGCATCCAAAATTTTTTCCACGACACATGAAATCTTTTGTACAGCAAGTGTATACTGTAGGATAGGTGATGACTGGGAGTGAAATTCCCACACGATAATATAAAGTATGAACGATTTTACGTACAAAAATCGGTGACATTTGATTATTTTTCAAAAATTTAGAATCCATGGAATGTAAAATGAGCCAGATAATCTATTGCTTCAAAATTTTATAGCTTGAAACAATTCTTGGAAAGAATCTGAAATCCATGCATGGAAGTCAGAAAACGAACTGCTCCAGGACATTAAATGATTTTCGAAAAATCCAAAGCTCATGCATATGTACTGTAAGTTAGACAACTACTCCAGAAGTTCATGACTGGAAATGATTCGTCGTAGATTTGAAATCCATGCATGAAAGCATTGAATGCACTACTAAAATGGTAAAGGCTAAAAATGATTGCTTGTTGTGCAAGCCTTTCCTTAGGGATTAAAGAAAGAGGGTCGGTCGAAACTAGTTAGAACTTCCCCTTGAATGCAAATTTGTCTGCCCCACTGGCCGCATATCGCGGATTTGCATGTCGACTTCCCGATCGCGACTTGGGCAGCAAGAGGGTGCCCAACATGCTCGCGAAAACCTTGAATCCATCATAGAATGCATTCTCTAACAGTTTAAGACACTGGATGACTTTTCAGAAAGCTCAAATTTGTGCGTGTAAATCAGAGAATGCAGTGCTCCAGACGTTTACGACTCAGAATGATTATTCACAGGTAATTCAGGCGTCGAAATTCTTCAGAAGTTTCAGAGAGTAAAATGATTTTTCAAGAATCTAAAGTACATCTGTATACTGTAAGTCACTGTTCCAAAATTTTATGGCTGGAAATCATTCTCTACAAAATCTGAAATCACACGTAGAACTGATAGATTGAACTGCTGCAAAATTGTAACACTTTGGATGATAATCCAAATACATGAATTTTATACATGTACTGTAAATAAGAGAATACACTGCTCTGAAAGTTCATGACTGTTAATAAGCTAAATCCAAGCATAGAATACGTGGAAATCTCTGCTCCAACAATGTCATGCATCGAAAGACTTTTAAGAATCAAAAATTCATGCATAGAAGTCATGGAATTCCTTGCTCCAAAAATGTAGAGGGTTCTTAAAAATCCAAAATTCATGCATAAAAGTCATGGATTGCACATCTTATCAAACAAGAAATGCTTCACTCCAAAACTGTTAGATATTAAAGTGTCCTTCAAAAATCAAAAATTCATGCGTAGAAGTCAGGAATTGCTCTGCTCAGAGGTGTCATACATTAAAGAGTTTTTCAAAAATACAAGATTCATCCATAGAAGTCGTAGAAATAATTGTTCAGAAATCTAAAATCCAAGCATAGATTTTATTGAAATTTCTGCTATAACAGTGTGTTATATTAAAGGGTGGATCAAAATCCGAAATTCAGGCTTAAAAGTCATGGAATACTTTTGCCCCAAATTTTCATGCATCAAAGAATTCCTCAAAAATTCAAAATTTGTCTATTGAAGCCATGGATTGAATATTAGCCAACAACAGAACAAATTATTGTTCAGAAATCTGAAATTCATTCTTAAAAGTAAATATGGAGTGCTATGCTCCAAACTGTCATAGATGAAAGAGTTTTCAAAAATATAAAATACCTGAAAAGAGGTCATGGACTGAGCATCTTATCATACAAAAAAAATTTTAAATCCTAGCACAGAAATCACGGGACGTATGAAACTGCCATAAATAAAAGGGTTTTCAAAAAATCCGAAATGCTTGCATAGAAATCATGGAATGCCCTGCTTCAAAGTGTCATACTTCTTAAAAATCTAAAATTGATGCATAAGAGTTATGGAATGCTCTGCTATAAAAGTACAAGACATTGAAGGATTCTTTAAATCAAAAATTCATGCATACAAGTCACGAAATGCAGTGCTTCAAGATTATTAAAAATTCAGAAAGTATGCTGATACATATCATACAGTATGATCACATTACATGATGTGCAGGAACATTTCATGTACTGCATTTTACCGGAAAGTTCTAGAACCTTCAAAAATATTCTATAATGTTGTTTTATATTCTACAAGGGTCTGGAACATTCCATGATTTTCCGTGATACTATATAAGCCATGTTGTTTTGTTTAGTCATTGATTTATTTATTGTATTATCTAGTACTTTGATATTGTATGTTGTGTTAGTTAGCCTTATTAAACTTAGTAATTTACCAGCTAGTATTCCAGTTGGATATTTACCAATTATCCCAAGACTTATCTATTTTCAACTTTGTTCTCTCATTAATCGGAGGCACAACATTGGCAAACTAGAGTCAAAAAATGTCGCTTCACCCAAAATATGAAGAATCGAACCAATTGCTCACCTGAATCAATCGGGCACTCCACTCCAGGTGTCAAAATTTGCAAGTAATACTGCTTGTACAATCTGCGATTTTGAGCCACGGTCAGCATTTTTTTGCACCCATCCAATGCGTCTAAATTTTCGTAGCCGAGTTTTTTGAGCTGGTAGATTGAAAAAAAATTCAAAATTTAGATCACGTGACATACGTCCAGCAATTTACGCTATACTTCCACGGCGCAAGCACCGGTACCAGCACAGATGTCCAAAATTCGAGCATTCTTATCCGGGATGTAGTGCGGAACGTGCCTTACTGTACAAGCCGGGCCGTTGTAGTCGGCGTTCCGGACATCCTGAGCAAAAAGTGAAATTTTTCGGAAAATTATACAACAGTGAGCATGTCCAAAAAAGCAAAAATTTCTTATCATAATGGAAAATTTTATATTGAGGCATGCATAATTATGGAAATTTTCACAAAATAAATATTTTGACTTATGTTCCAAAATTATGGAATTAGCATCATATTAAAACAAACTTTAACAAACAGTTCTACAGCAGAAAAACTAGGTATAAAAGTTGTAGGGCAATACTGACCATAGTTCGCTTTTCTATAAAATTTTTGTAAATTATAAGAAATAACTTGTTTCCCCTTACTCCCAAATGTCTCGTTACTCCAATTGTCCTGTTACTCCAAGTAATGCGATAAATACCTTTATACCAAGTAAAGTAATTCTTTGTAAAAAAGATGTCTCGTTACTCGAACAATGCTATATGAATTTTCTAGAATTTCCCGCAGGTACTTCTAACACTTTAATATAACAACTCAAACAAACACTTAAGCAACACACAGAAAACGGAAGAAAAAGAAATACGAAGAAAAGTATAAGACAAAAAAGGAACAGCATGAACATTAAACCAAAATATAAACAAAGACACAGAAAAAGAAAGAAAAAAGAAATACAAAGAAAAGTATAGGACAAACAGCATGAACAAAAACCAAAATATAAACAATGATACAGAAAAAGAAGGAAAAAGAAATACAAAAAAAGTATAAAACAAAAAAAGAACAGAATGAACGTAAACAAAATACAGACAAAGACACAGAAAACAAAAGAAAGAGAAATACAAAGAAAAGTATAGGACAAAAAAGAACAGTATGAACATAAACCAAAATATAAAGAAAGGCAGAAAAAGAAAGAACAGAAATACGAAGGAAAGTATAAGACAAAGAAAGAACAGCGTGAGCATAAACCAAAATACAAACAAAGACACAGAAAACAAAAGAAAAAAAGTTTAAAAAACAAAACTGTGTTTTTGACTATAGATTCCGAATACTCCATGATCTTTTTTCCATGTTTCTAAATAAAAATTGGAAAGCAAGTATTTTTAAGATTTGCTAATAAACCGATATGATTGAAAATTTGCGAAAGAATACTGTAGCAATTCTTTGGATCAAAAATGTTACAGTAAAACCTTTGTGTAAAGGAATTTTTTGACAATGACATGCTTTTGTGATTTTCAAACTTACGTTGTCATACAAACTTGACCATAAGTTATAATATCGGAGGCAATCGCTGGAATCGAGAAAATTACAAAATTCGAATCTTTCACTGGCATCTCGACTTTTCAAACCGGATTCGTCATTTTTAGCTAGACAATCTTTAATTTGTCGAACTAAAGCCTTAAAAACTGGAGCGATATGAATCAAAATGAAGAAGTGAAAATAAATAGGCGTTGGCTCACTTTCTCATCATCATGAGTGTTCATTTGCATAATTCGGGGTGCACAGGAAACAAAAATTGTAGGCGATGTGCGGAGAGATGCGGATTTTTCAGCATGTGAAAAAATGATCGACTTTTTCCCTTGCTAGGGTAAACAGACCCGAGATACAAAAAACTGGTATGTGCACATTATGGTTAAGTACATAGACTTTATGTCCCACATGGATGGTTTATTATTTGCCAGTGATAAATAAAACAGACTTCATGTTTACCGTAATCTTCATTAATATATATGAGACCCACAAAAAACGATGGGTGGTCTAAAACATAAGTCAATCCGAAAATGCTAAAATTACATGAACCAAAGGGGGGATTTGAGACATCATCAGTCCTGTCCAATTTACAGCAACAATTATGATTCCACCCCGATCCAGCGAAACACACAAGACCGAAACTCAAATTAGCGAAACTCAATACAGCGATTCTCAAAACAGCAATTCTCTAAGCAGCAATTCTCAAAATAGCAAATTTGCAAAAAAGCTATTTTTACAATGGAAAAATGGAGATTGGGTTAGACGTTTTGGCGCATGGCCCATTTGGCCCCATAGTGGATGCTTGTTGTCACACATTTTGATACGAATCGCCAAATTTCTCACATTATAGCTCTATAGCATGTGTTTTCACGACATTACAACTTTTGACTTTAGTTTGTTTATTATTAACATGTCTACGTACATGTTTTTTGTTCCTTTTTTATTGACTTATTCCCTTTAATATTCTCCTTATTTTAAGCTATTTCTTGTTCCTTTTGTTCAATTTTTTCAGGTCGTGCACTTTTCTATTTTTCACCTACCTTTTATGACGTTATTTTACTTTTCGTTTCTTTATCATTTGTTTTTTCTGCCTTTACTGCACGATTATTTTATTCATTTCATTTTATTTGCTCATTTCATTTTGTTTAATTTATTTCATTAATTTAATTATTTTGGCGATTAAGCTCCATACGAACGAATTTTAATCTTGATTCCTAAGTAAAATTTTTTATTTTCGTTTTTTCAAACGTTTTGCAAAAGTGTTTTTCTGACATATAATTTTTGTGATTTTGAAACTGTCCGTTCATGCATACCCACCGCAACTGCAGCACAAAAGCACGTGAAACTTAGATGGCCAAATGCAACTAAAAACACTCTCAACTAGCAAAAACGATTTTAATTTACCTAATTTGGATATTTATTATAAAAATGATGTGTGCATTCACTCTAATGCGTAGAACCTTTTACTATTTGCTAGGGATGTTCTAGTTAACTGAAACCGAAACCGTAAAAACCGTCATTTTTTCTGAAACCAAAACCGAACCCGTGAAACTCAAAATTGGAAAACCGAGACTGGGATTTTGAGGGTGAATTTTACGGTTTTCACAGTTGTCTGCATAGTTTTAAAAATTAAGGTGTAAGAGCAGCATAATTCCCAACTCCATAGGAAGATAAAAATAATGTTGATGAAATGAAAACTCTATTCAATAACAGAATTGATTCCCCCAACACAAAATTCAATTTTTTTCATTATTCAAAAAATTCAATGAAATTATACTTCAGAAATAATAACTTGACCACTGATTCCCCTGAAATATGATTTGTTAGTGGCTGATAGATGATTCCTGCGCGACTTAATGGCTGTTCTGAAGACACACTTGTGGGTTGCAATGAGACTTTGCAACATGGTGTGATGAATCGCTTCTTTCTTGATAGAGTTGTCAATTGATCCATTAAATTCTTGGCAGCAATATCATTTACCATTTTTGAGTTCAACTTTAACAATAATTTTTCAAGTATTTCATCTTTTTGGCTCAATTTCGTTCATGATTATTCATGATCTCTTCTTTTTGGCCGAATTTCATTTATGTATTCCACCGAATGAATTTTCTCCAGGAGGGTCCATAATGCACTGGTAGCTATTTCTTTGTGTTTTCTAGAATCAAAATATTCGTATATCAAACTTTTCATTATGGAAATTATTAGTCCAAAATCATATGGAATTTCGGGAGTGAAAATAAATTTGAAAAAAATCCTGGCTGCATCCTATTTTTCAAATGATTAGTCCAGGTTTAAGCAATTTGCCTGAAGACGTACAAGATAAGATAAGGATATCTAATGCAACCACCCAATGAAACGTTGTAGAATGTGTAAGTGTAATAATATTCGTTGAATGTCATATAGTTGCAAAAAACTTACTAAACAACAGAAAAAAATTATTTCCAGTAGAATAAATATAAAAATTGACTTTCCTAAGCCTGTACTACTTAGCTATAAAATAAAGCGCGGTTTTGAAAATCTGAAAATCGTAACCGTGTAAATTCAAAAAATGCAAAACCGAAAAAGTCAAAAAAGTGAAACCAGTCCATCCCTACTATTTGCTGTTTTGAGACCTCGCTGTATTGAAAATAAATATTTTGAATTTCGCTGTTATGGGAACATGCTAAAATCACAACAGCCTTTACAACTGTTTTTATAAAATATGCTTGTAAACGGAAAAAAACTAGCACTACGCCAAAATCACGGTAGAAAATTTTCAGTTGTGTGAGATGTTCTGCAGAAAACAATAATAGAAAACAGTACTTGCTACAAGGGATTCGAGTGAAACAGACTATAGTGCTACACTGTTCTACCGATTGCATAGCATCATGTATTTTTTCAGATTTTACACTTCCACATTATCCCTGATCAGAGACATTACAATAAGGTACAATAACTTTACGTGCGCGCACAACAATATATTATTTACAATACAACAATGAAAAATCGCGAGTATAATTTGCATAAAATATACGTAAATTGAAATAACCGGAATATAAATTTCACGATTTTTTAGCCTATCAACAGCGTCTATATGTGCCTAAGAAATGGTTGCATTGCGGGCATTTATGTTCAACGTCCGAGAGACTGTCCATACAAAACGGAATGAAGCAACAACCCAACGAGCACCTATAAATTAAATTGTAAATCTATATCTTAATTGCAACGAAAGAAATGAAAAAGTGAAGAAAATTTAAAACCGAAATGGTAATATTTCATCGAAACTTTCAAATTTTAAAAATATTCAATGTCGCAATTTTATGCAAATCACCAAAAAGCGCTCTTTTCACAAATGCAAAAAATTTTTACCCTAGAAAGCATAGAATGCAGCAAGCCAAATATTGCATATTTCCGCTTATAGTAGTCGTCTGGCTGACTATAGAAGCGTTGCAGTGTGGGCATATACAAGGAATGGGGCTCGGCGATAAACTAGGCATACCGTAACTAATAACGACCGTGGGAGGCGCCGCCGGCGGTACGGCGCCGACGTTCACTTAAAAAAAATTGTTACAAAAATTTGAACCCGGCCGTTTCGTGTTTCAAATTAGGAGTTAATTGAAAAAATGAAATAAAACTAATTTTGCTGTTCTTAAAGCAAAGAATAAAAATATGGTAAAGTAAATATACGCTTTTTCTAGAGAAATTAGGATAAAATTAAAGAATTTTTTGTCATTTTCAAGAACTAAATTTTTAAAATAATGATTCTTGAGGTATTTTTAACATTTTGCTAGAAAATTTTACAGAAAATATTTCAAAATTTGAGTTTCATCGACCGAATTCCAGACTTCTTGCACTCTTTCATGAGAAACATTTTAGCAAAAATGTGACAACGACGTCCACTTTCTAACATAGAATTTTTAACAAATATTTGGAAATTGAATTATGACGAAATTTTGGCGTTTTTTGTCATTTCCAGAGGCAGAAATTTAACAAAATTACCAACGCATAAAAAAGTCGATGTAAAATGCAAAAAAATGACAAAAATTGATGAATTTTGATTTTACAAAGGTATTTCAAAATGGATTTTTGATGAATTACTGCGATTTTGGTCATTTTATAGAACTGATTCTCTCGTACATTTTTGATGACATGTAAAAAATATCTTGGACAGAAAATCCTGAGAAAAATACAGGAAAATATTTGAAGATAAGATTTAAAGGTAAAGCCAGTTTTTGGACATTTTCAAAATTTTGCGTTTTGACATATTTTTGGCAGAAATGTAGAGAAACGTTCCATAGGTTAAAAGATGGAACTGAGTTCCGACAAGATTCTTTTTTTTAACATTTTCAGAAGCAAAATTATGACACCATCATTCACTCCAATTAGAAAGAGTAAAAAACAAAAAATTACAAAAAAATAGAAAACTTAATTTATAAAAGTAGTTCAAAACTGAGTTTTCACGAAATTCTGACTTTTTAAAATCATTTTCAAGAACTAAACCTGCATGGTTTTTGATAAAATGTAAGAAAAATAAAAAAAAAACTTTGAAAAAATTTTAAAACCAGCCAAATAGTGTAGTTTCTGGACACTTTTAAGAATTAAACTTGACATATTTTTGGGCAAGAATGTCAGAAAACGTTTTATGGTTCAACAAAACCATTAAATGAGTTCCAATCAAAGTTTGCATTTTTTTGTTCATTTCCTGAATTTTGATACGATGACCTAAGAATTAGAAAACTTTTTCGTAAAATGCAAAAAATAACAACGAACTAAAGAACTTGAGTTTATAAAAGCGGTTTAAAATGGAGTTTTGACGGAATTTTCAAGTTTTTGGTCATTTAAGGACTGCATTTCCATATCCTCAAGTTTTTGATAAAACTTAAGAAAATGAAGAATTAAAAAACTTATTTGAGAAAAAATAAATTTTAACACGATGAATCACGTTGGAAAGTATTATGTGTAAAATTAAAAAATCTAGTCCTTCAAACTCAACGTAATTCTACAGTCTTAGGTATTTTCAAGAGTTGAATTTTGACATCATTCAGGGCAGAAATGTGAAAAAAGTCTCACAGTTTTACAAAAATATGAAACAGTTCCAGATATTTCGGTCATTCATCGAGGCAAAATTTCGACACGATGATCCACGCCTGAAATTTTTTTTGTAAAACGCATGAAAAACTTCCAGTTTAAAAAATAATTTAAACCGAGATTTCGACGAAAGCCAAGACTTTTTGCCCATACTCGAAAGCTGAAAAGAATGTCAAAAAGCTTACCGGACGCGGGAATAGCCTGTTCCTTAGTCATTAAAGGCGACGACGAAACCGTAAAACCGGCGGCCGCGGCTTCTTCGTAGGGCGGCGGTTTTTCGATAACATCGGTCGACGAACCACTTGAACTAGGAGATAATGCCGGCGCCGAAGGCTCCATAAAAAAATTTAAATGTCGAACCGGATATTAAAAGGAATGGATAAAGTATGGTCGATTTTTTCGATCTTAAAACAAAGAAGGAAAAAACTAGCTTTTGAATAAAAAAATTGAAATTTTTTTGAAATTTATAGAAAAAATGACGCAAGGGGTGACAAAATCTAATGAAAAACAACACAAAATAAAAAGCAAATAACGCAATTTATGATTCATCAATTTCAAAAAGCGCAGAAAACCGACGCAATTGTGATTTATATATTTCATATTCAGCCTTTTTCAGAAAATTGAGACCAACGTATTTTCAAGAATACCATATTGCTTCAAAACACCTGAGTTTACGTCATATCATTCTTTCATATGAAATCCATGGTTCCTCACTGCTATCTCAAAGCCAGATCCTGAGATCCTGTTCACATCTAATCTGCATATTCAAATTTTTTCTATAATCGTATCTCCATTTTATTGTAACACAACTAAATTATTCGAATCCTCTTTAGAAGTTCTCTTTTTTGCAAATGTCATAAAAATAACCACGGAAAAAATTACACTTGGAAAGTTTTCGAGTGTATGACCATGACTTGGGTAAAAAAGGCTTTACAAATAAATGTCTTTGATGGGCTATATAAGAGAGTCACTGTTGTTTAACGAATATTTTCGTATTTTTAATAAAAAATTTACGCGAATTTTGGAATTTCAAACCGAACAATAAAATAAACAAACAAGTAATTTAAACAATAACTTACATAATAAATCACATTTTAAACTGAATTTTCCCCAAAAGACCTTTACCATCATACAAAAAAAAATTTTTGAAGTCCAAGTGATAACGGAAATAACCCTTCAATAAATTTTCTTTAATTCTATACCATTAAATATGAATATCGACCTACACCGCAATAAATGAAGAAGAAATATGTTTTTGTGCAAAAATGGCATTTCATTCAATTTACGAGAAGTTGCATGAAACGGACAAGAAAAAAATTTAAAAGAACAAAGTTTCCACGAAAGTTTTTGATTCGAATTTTGCTTCCCGAAAACAAAAATTGATGGCAATATGTTTTTAGGATAAAAATATCACATATCCAACGACTAATTTGCCATTTTAAAGATTTTGGACGATTTAAATTTCAATTTTCAGCTTCAAAGATAAGTGCAAAACACATTTTGTTTATTTCTAACTTTTTATGCGATCATCTTTTTGGAGGAAAGAAATTTGGCGATTCGAAGCCGGAAATTGTATTTCAGTGCATTAAATAATGTCTAAATCTCTTCCGGCATCAAATTGCTTCAATAATCATTCAGTGTCAATAACTCCGTTTAATGACTATAGCTTTCAGAATAATGAGAAAAAACTATAATCAAAATAATAAATCGTAATTTATTTCTCTCTCCGGCGCTTAGCGTCGCAAAATTTCCGGATTTTTGCATTCTAAAACGATGGAAAATGAATCTTCGCAACAATTATTGCCGAAGAGAAACTCTAAATTTACAGTCTAGAATAAGGTTTTCATCTTTTTCAATGCAAAAAATCACGTTCAAAACGTTTGGAAAACTGTAAGCAAACGATAGAAAAAATTGTGAAAATTGATAAAAAAACATACGTGTAATTGGAGGGGGCTGCTATGCCAGGATTTTTCGATCATATGGCCAGCCATAAGGTAGTCGCAGGGACCCATATACTTTTGGTGGGAAAAATATCGAAAAATGTCAATTTTTTAAGAAAAAATGGTCAAAAACGTCAATTTTCTCGGCACTTCGCGCCACGAATACATTTATTACAATCCTTTTAGACAAACCTTACTATTTTTTGAACCATTTTTTCGGGCTTTTTTGTGAAAAAATCGATTTTTTTCCATCAGAGACCCTTCCCACTAAAATTTTGGTAATCATTTAACCCCGGCCCAAAAAAAGTCGCCCGAGCCTCCCGCAGACCTCGGGGCCCCGTTACATGTATGAATTTAAAAAACCGAAATTATTGGCGAATTGGAAATGCTGACTGTTAACGACTAAGAAAAGAGATGAAGTAATTGGGTTAATGGAAACTGTCAAAGGTCAATCAGTATACAAACACGGTGTCTAGCAATTTTCGAAAATGATTTTCTCTGACTTCTCACGTTTTCCGGATCATTTTTCCATAATTTTCCAGTTTTTTCGCATAAAAAGTCATAATTCATATGCATAAAAGGTAAAAATATGTGTATTAGAGGGGGAATCGAACAATATGCTGACGTTTCAATCAGTTAGATAGGCCACCAACGAACTAGAAAACCGAACACTAGAAATCGACTATTTTTCATAAATTTGGCCACAACAGCAGAAATCAAATCAATTTTGAAAAACACTGTATCTGCCCCTCTAAAATGCCCAAAAATCAAAGAAATTTAGCAATTGGCCAGGAAAAAAATTTGTGCCAATAGGCACATATAACCAAAACTTTTTGTATCAAAAGCCAAGTTTTGTTGGGAATGGCACAAAAAACACTGTCTGATCGCCGTTTTCTCGTCAAATGGGGTCTTCTGAGGAAAAAATTCGGGCATGGTTCCCACTGTGGAAAAAAATTTTGGGACTTAAAAATCGAATAGATATATTTTAGCGAACTTCAGAAGGTCAAAATCTCAAAAGTTTTCGGCGCCTGTTGCCGGTCATGGGTATAATATTCATTATTTTTTATCAGGCTCTCACTTGTCATCATATAGCATACCTGTAAGAGGTCCGACCAGTTGGGGGGGGGGGGGGGTAAACCCGAAATTTTGGGGGACGGATCGAAAAAAAGTCAAAATTTTCCCCAAAATCCACTTTTTTGCCAATTTTTTCTAATTTTTCCAAGTCTGGAGGGTTGGGTATATGGTTGGCCAAGTTGGGGGGAAGGTCCCCCCAACCCATACCTGTACTTGGGGGGGGGGGTTTGGGAGGGGGGACTCCCCCCCAACTTGGCCAACCCTGTACCCAAAATTATTCCCCCCCCCCAATCTCCCCCAGTTTGGAAAAAATTAAAAAAATTTTCAAAAAAGCGTATGTTTTTTGGCCTTTTTTGGGAAAAATTTCGACTTTTTTCTACCCCCCCCCCCATCTGGTCGGAGGTCTTACAGGTATGCCCCAACCCCCCCAGTTACATATAGGGCTTAGCCGTTGATATCTCATGTAATTCAAAGTCATTATGCTCTTTGATCATACCTGTAAGACCTCCGATCAGTTAGGGGGGGGGGGTAAATCCGAAATTTGGGGGGGGGGTAGAAAAAAGTCGAAATTTTTTCCAAAAAAGGCCAACGTACAATTTTTTGCAAATTTTTTTAATTTTTTCCAAACTGGGGGGGGAGGGGTTGGACGATTTTGGGTACAGGGTTGGCCAAGTTGGGGGGTCCACCCCCCCAACCCCCCCCCCAAGTACAGGTATGCCTTTGAGAGGGAGGAAAAAACGGTGATTCGAATTTCGAAAAGTTGGTGATGACCAGCGTTTTTTTTTTGTGCACGGACATTTGTGCCAATTGGCACAAGAGGCCAAAAAAATTTGTGCCACTGGCACAAAAATTTTTTTTAACTAGAAATATACTGAAAACTGCGGAAAAAATTATGCCAAAAGCTTGATAAAAGCCCGTTTAAAACTCATTATTTTTTGGAAAAAATCGTGCCCAATCTATTTTTCAGCTAAACCATGTCAGTCAGTTAAAAAAAAAACTGTGTAAGAAAATAGTTCACGATGACTCCAAAACAAATGGAATGCTGACACAATTTAAATAACTCCAGATGTTCAGGGAGTTCAAATCGATTCGATTTTCGACTACGAATATGAATTGTCTGTAAGAGAAAATAAAGTCCAAAATTGTGTAAATTCTGGGTGGAAATATTGTACCATTACCAACGATATCGATTTTTCTATTTGAATCAATCAAACACAAAAAGTAAGAATTTCAGTTTTGAATCCGATCAATTAACAGAGAATATTCAGTACTTCTTCTCATTCATCAGTCATTGACAGCCTATAAAGTTTGCTGCAACGATACTACTACACTGTTCGAAGAGAAATCGTTGGCGTTGGGTTCAAATATATATGAATAGGAAATATTATTCATTGACTCGGCGCGAAGCGCCGAAAATTTTTTGCATTTTCAGCTCCTAAAACGTCCAAAAATTAAGGAAATTTAATGTTTGACCAGCCAAAAATTTTGTGCCAATTGGCACAAACGCTCAAAATTTTTTGTGCCATTCCAAATTTTTTTGTGCCAAAATCCATGTTTTGGCACAAAAAAAACACTGGTGATCACCGTTTTTTTCCTCGAAGATTTTTTCCACATGAGAACCGGACCCAAAATTCTTTTCCTCATTTTCCAAAAATTTTCCACATTTTTAAAAACGCTTATAATGTGGCTACGGATGCTTTTTTATGCATTTTAGGAGCATACCCATGCATTTTGTTGTATTTGGAGTCAGAAATCTGCAAAAATGAGAAAAAAATTGAGAAAATTCTAGTTATATTAGCCAAAATGAGCTCATGAAGAATATATTGGTGTTCTACAGGAGCGGGTGAAGCATGTTAACGAATAACGATAGAGTTCTCAGGAATTTATCCGCTATTAACATTTCTATTGCTCTCATTAGAATCATCTAATTTTATTTAGTTCTTGGTCCGGCGCGGAGCGCCGGAAAAATTTTTGGATTTTCACTTTCTACGACGCTGGAAATTGAACCTTCACTACGTTGGGAAATAAATTAAAATCCGACTCATGAAGTATAATTTGTTTCCCATTCCGGCGCGTAGCGCCGGGAAAAATTTTCAGTTTTTATATTCTAAAACGCTTGAAAATAAATCTCTCCAACAGATATTCATAAACAGAAGTTCTAAAATCGCAGTCTAGAATGATGTCTTCAATTTCTATCTTCAATAAACGCAAAAGTTCAGGTTGCAGACGTTTAAAAAATTCCAAACATCGAGAGAAAAAATTGAGAAAATAATTGATGAAAAATCTCAATATTGGGCGACATAATTGACTGTAACGATTACAAAATGAAACGAGCTAACTTGATTGATAGAAACTGTTGAGCATTAATTAGTAAGTCGAAGTAGATATGCTAATGGCCGCGCCTGATAGAAAATAGTCAAGATTGTACCCGTGACCACTGTTTTTTTTCCACGAACTTTTTTCCACAAATGTGGAAAGGGGTCAAATTTTTTTTCCACATGTAGAAAAAATTTTTTTCGTCTTAAAATCCGTTTTTTGGCTTAAAAATGCTCACAGACGCTTTATCGCACTGTTTTTGAGCTTTTTCAAGCCTTCCGGTGTTTTTAGAGAAGTTAATTCATTAAAATTGGAGAAAAAATTGAAATGTTCGACTTAAAAGCCTAATCTACAAGCGTTGTTGAACAAATTTTCTAGCAAACTATCCAAGAGCATAATTGACTTGAATTACACAAGAAATCAATGGTCAAGTCCTCTATGATGACAGGTGAAAGCCCAAAAAAGATGGTACTTTCCGGCGCGGAGCGCCGGAAAATTTTTTGGGTATATTGACATTCTAGGATGCTGGAAAATCATTTTTCCGAACATTTATTTCAAGAATTCCACCAGACTTATTTTTCACTTTGAGTCCATTCAATTATCGCGCGTCTAACTTATTTAAATTGTATAAATCGAAATATAACTGTAACGCTTTAAAACATGATTTTTGCTCGCGAAATATTGATGTTTGGAATTCCCTACCCAATGATATCATTCATTCAAAGAACATGCCCTGTTTTCGGTCTAAATTGAGTCGTTTTTTAAAGCTCAATTCGCACGTGCTTTTGTCACGTCCATGAGCTTTTCTGTATTAGTTGCATTTACTCGTGTATTTATTCGCATTTAATAAATTTCTTTCTTTCTTTCTTTCTTTCAAGAATTAGATTCCAATTTAGTGTTCAAGAGTCGTAATTTCTAGAATTTTACTTGAAAAATTTTAAAATCTGTAATTTATTTGTAAACTCTCATGAACTTGGTCGAAAATATATGAGTAAGAAGAATATAAATTTCGGAAAGATATTTCCAAGAAGCTTTTGAATTGACTTTACGTTAGCAAAGAAATAATCGCATCATAAATCATAAAGACTTGACGTGTATTAATCTTTCTCAAAAGGAAAAAAAAATGCGAATCTTCATTAAATATTATGATAAAATGTTGAAGATAACCAATTAAAACATGAGATACTGCGTTTAAGATGATGAAAACTATTATAGATTAAGTGATAAATGAAGGTAGACATGATAAAAGCCGCGCCTGAGCTACTTAATGAATAATGATGATTATTAAAGTTATTACCGGCGCGTAGCGCCGGAAAATTTTGAAATTATGACCTTCTAAAATGCACCAAAATGCATCTTTTCAATATGAAAACCCCAAATTTTTCTTCCACATTTGTGGAAAGACCTCAAAAATTTTTTCCACATTCCAGATTTTTTTTCCACATTATAGTGCAAATGTGGGAAAAAACAGTGCCCGTGACCGGCGCGAAGCGCCGGAAAATTTTGAGATTTTGACCCTTTTAAGTCCACTAAGACGCATCTTTTCGGTTTGGAATTCCCCAAAATTTTTTCCTCAATGAGAACCATACCCAAAATTTTTTTCCTCATTTCGAAATTTTTTTCCTCAAAAGACCCCATTTGAGGAAAAAAACGGTGCTGGTGATGACGATGAATCTTACAAAACAGTAATTCTTGCGCGCTTAAAATTTAGTTGACACACGGACGTACATTTAGAATGTATAACAAAAATGACAAAAACATAATCAAGAAAACCAATGGCTATTTATCAAGTCGAGAGAGCACAATCTTCTGCCAAACGTTCAAATAGCCTCAAGCAAGAAAAATGTACATTTACAATTTCATAAAAACTTCCTTGCTGTTGGAAAATTACACATGTTCTATCGCTTGGGACCGAATAACCAAAGGCGGGTTAGGAGCTAAGAGCTGAACTCCGGGCGAAATGTGGGCTAAATCTTGGAGCAAACTCCGGACCAAATCACTGGCTAAATTGCGGCCTAAATAACGAGATAGTTAGCCCAACATTCAGCCCTAGCCTGTCTTTAGTTTCATAGTTCCGGAAAACTTTTAATCATAGGTGGCGCGATACCATCAACCTAAAAAATACTTGGGCCCCAAATTTCATGTCCCCCCTCTAGAGCCAAAACGGTAAGAGCTAAAACCTTTGGGTTTTTTTCATAATTTCAGGCATGGGGGCAAACTATGGGGTGCCTTTTGTTACCTCTATCTGCAAGTGGTGCTCGGTGGGGCTCCAAAAAACATGCAAAAAACGCACTTTTTAAGGCCCCCAGTTCCACCATGCCCAGCAATGGGTGTGCCATATCCAACCTCCATACTCCGGCGTAAGCATCTTGAGGGTGCAATCTCAAATGCGATTTTTTTATTTTTTTGAAATATAGCCTCAATTCAATTATATGGTTGTCCAAAGTCCCGGAAAACGCCAAATTCCCCAATTTCGAAAAAATATTTTGCAGCATAATGCACTACTAATTTTTTAGCAGTTTCAAATAAACCTGTAGCCTTATTGAGATTTTTGGGCTGCAAGGGTTTTCGACCATTGGTAATTTGATGGACACGGTCACTTTACACGAAAAATTATCCCGGGTGTAAACAAGCGTATTTCCCTGATTTTTCAGTGGTGGGAGTTTTCGACTGCGGGGAATTCAATAGACGTCCTCACTTTACACAAAAAAATTATCCACAGTGTAAACAAGCGTACTGCCGTAATTTTCTTGTGGAGGGGATTTTCGACCACGAGGAATTCAATGAATGTGATCACTTTTCACCAAAAATTATCCCGTGTGTAAACAAACGTATTTTCGTGAGTTTTTGCTGGAAGGAGTTTCCGACCACGGGGAATTTGATGAATGCGTCATTTTACACAACAAACTATCTGGGGTGTAAACAAGCATATTTTTGTGATTTTTTATGGAAGAGGTTTTCGACTGCAGGGAATTCAATGGACGGGTCACTTTACACAAAAAATTATTCCGGATTTAACCAAGCCTATTTTCGTGATCTTTTTGTGGAACGGTTTTTCGACCACGGGGAATTTAATGAATGCGATCATTCTACGCAAAAAAAAAATTATCCCGGGTATAAATTTTTCTTCAGAAGAGGTTTTCGATCACTGGCTATTTAATGAATGTGATCACTTTACACACTAATTTATATTGAGTGTAGACAAATGTATTTTTGTGATTTTTGAGGGAAGATGTTTCTGACCATCAGGAATTCAATGGACGTAGTCAGTTTACAAGAAAAATAGTCATTTGTGTAAACAAAGGTATTTCTGCGATTTTTTGGGGTTGAAGGATTCTAGACCATGACGAATTCAATAGATATGGTCACCTTTCAGTCTGTTTACAACGTTTTTTGAGTACTGTGCGGTTTATACATCTTTTACTTTTACTGAAAGTGAGAATTCGTAGCTTGAAGATGGTTTTTTATTGTTTTTTTGACGTGAAGATGACCAAATTGAAAACTTCAATGTGCTTCTATGAAAGTTGTTGTGCATGGTTGAGGCCCACTAAAAAGAGGTGAACTAGTTTATTAGAAAATGCCCAGATGGGGCAGAAAAAAGGAGAATATACTTGCTTCGATAGTTGCCATGCTAGAAAAAGAAGTGGACTAGATTTTTGAGAACTTGGGTTGGAGTTGGAAAAAATTCACTTTCTTTATATTGGATTTTCATTCTTTCTCAAAAAAATTTTCCATGTCTGTGAAAAAGTATATTCTGCAGCCGAGTGCATCAACACACTTTCCAACCAAGCATGTGCATCTCTGAAATTTTAAGGAGGGGACAGGCGTGGACCTTGGTTTTTTGGCTTTTTTGAGACAAAAAAATTTATAAAAGTTGACAAAAAATTTTTTGCATGACAAATTTTCCAGTTTCAAAACCCTTGTGGAAGTTTAAACCCCCATGTCCCCTCTCACACATGTTTGCGTCCAACTGTGTTAAACATTTTTACTGAATTTGGTGTCAACAAAAGGAATCAAGTGTGGGAAAGTGGCGCATAAAACCCCATTCAGCTTTTTTAGAAAAAATAGCTACAGCACAAAGTGTTCTAAGAACTAAATTGGTTGTGCAAGATACGTTTCATTCACTCATTTTATATAACATATCGCATAGAATTCACTCTGTAAGTTCTACTAATTCCAAGCTACAAACAAATTTATTCTCTTCTATTTAACTATTGAACAAAATAGCATCATTCACAGTTTTTGGATTTAAACTGAAGAATTGCAAATGGGAAGCAATTTCATCCATCTTTGTCGCTCCGATCTTGCTTTCAAAAAAGTCGTACTGTTGCCGTGGGAGTGCGAGTAGAGTCGGGGAGAACCGAATACGGGATTTCGCGCACACTCCTAATATAGGCACGGCTGAATCAGGAGCATTTTTGTATGCTTTACCCTGTTCTCCCATTTGCTTATCGGTGCCCAATGACTGTAACAAAGGCCTAGTTGCACTAAAGGGGTCTGAGCTCGAGCTCAAGATAATCTCGAACAAAAAAGTGACTCGGTTTGATCTCAAGTTCAGTATAATTTGAATGTCATCAGGACTATAACAAGCTCAATGTCGAGATTGTCCCTAGCTCGAGCTGTCCGGTTGCACTAACATTTTCACATAATTTTCTCATCTCTAAAGCAAATAAAATAATATAAAAATTTCTGCAATTCCCAAACTCGAACTTAAACCTCAGTATTAGTTAATCCTGATGTGAGTACGGTTTCTGCATTGGAAGAAAATAATTTGGACATTGTGGATAGCTTAAACTCAGGATCATCAATTTAATCCCGATGTTGAGATTATTCTCATGTTGGGTTAGTGCAACGAACCTCAGGTTCCTTTATAGTTCTGAAAATGACTATAATATGTCTACCTCACTATTTTTCAGCTAGTGTGAAAGGCAGGAGTTTTGAATTTGGTCGGGAGTTAGAATGCTATTGATTTACCATTTCTTTACATTTGAAGTCATGTGCATATAATTTTCATATAGTAAAATTTTACTATAGTTGATGCCAGGGGAAGGACAAAATGCACGATGCTGCAGAATATACTTTTTCACAGACATGGGAAATTATTTTGAGAAAGAATGAAAATACAATATGAAGAAAGTGAATGTTTTCCAACCTTGACCCAAGTTCTCAAAAATCTAGTCCACTTCTTTTTCTAAGATGGGAACTATGGAAACAAGTATATTCTTCTTTTTTCTGCCCCATCGGGGCATTTTCTAATAAACTAATTTTATATACACCCATACAGTTAGTCTTTTGATTGGTGAATTCCGGAAAAAAGCATGATTGCAACGATTTATCGGACTATCTTTCTACATTTTTGAAGAGGCTCGCATTTTCCAGTATTTTATCAAATCAATACAGTACTACTTTGTGATTATGAATTTTGACAGAAATTTGTCGATGTCTAATTGTTATGACTTCAGCTGTACAATATTGATTTCCATTGCTGATCTTGCCTATGCATATCATCTTTAAATTCATTTATAAGAAGTATAATCCATTTATCAAGTGACTTGTCATTTTATTGTGAAACTAAATAATCCAGCGTAAGTTTGATGCTCGAATGATCAGAAAACTGATTCTATGAATACTGCGAAACATTTCATTTTTATTGCTCCACGTTCAATAATCACAATGCTATAGAATATGCTAATCAGGATTTTAAAGTTTCGTTTCAAAGCCTTATTCTAAATCTGTAGGGTTGATAATGTTGACCATTGTTCGATCGACCGCCGTTACTCGACGATAATTTCCGCCCTGACGCTAGGAATCCAGGATAGAAAACTTCACGCATAAGGCGCTTTTGCAACGTTACCGGGATGCTACAACAGTAAAACAGTCGATTCAAATGAAGAACAATTTTGATTTGATCGCAGATACCAGATTTTTCTGGTTATGCTTTAGTTTTCGCATATTGAAAATTTAAATCTATATGGTAACCGTGGTTTCGGTGTTTATTTACACACCAGCGGATCTGTTTTTTTGTCTCATTTTGCAATCTTTGAAACTGATTCAGCGAATGTTCTTCAATCATTGTTACATATAGCCATATTTTTATTGTCGTGAATAAACCTTTTTCCATCAATATTTGTAGCAAGCATGTTGATTCATGACACGTGAACAATAGAAAAACATAAATTTCCCTCCATAGATTAGGAATAACTGCCAAACATAAGTGGAAGTCAGATCTAGTTTGTAGAATGCCAGTCAACCAAGAAAATTTTCACACCTCTAGAAGTTTACTGTAATGCTGTCATCAGAAGGATTTGGACCAGTGAAAAAATTCCTATGCATCGATAATCCACGCAAGTTTCGTCTGTATCAACAATCGATTTTTTCTACTTAGCCATCAACCAATACTTATTTGATGTTATTTATATGATCAAGATTCATAAAACTAGATCAAGGCAATATTTGTTTTAGAATAAAAAATTTGAAAATATAGCAAAGCTATAAAATTTTATGAGTTTATAATATATATGTGTCTCTTGGGACTTACTCGTCTAAAATTTCATTAGAATTATACATCGGATCATCTGCAATGTCATTCTGAAATAATATCGCCTCATTTGATAACGTATGCACGACATTCGACGGCAATAGCAGCAGCAAAAGAATAAAACAACTACATAACCAGTTCATGTTCAACAAAATTAAAAATATTTGATATTTGCTTTAATAAATCGATCTGTAAAATGAAAAAATATGTCAGATAATAAGATAGTCAGTAAGATAGCAAGATAGTAAGATAGTAAGGCGTCAGATTTGTTTGAACATAGGCTAAGGTTTAGGCTTAGGCTTGAGCTTGAACATACGCTTAGGCCTAGGCTTAGGCTTAGGCTGAGACTTAGGCTTAGGCTTAGGCTTAGGCTTTAGCTTAGCCTTAGGCTTTGGCTTAGGCTAGGGCTTAGGCTTAGGCTTAGGCTTAGGCTTAGGCTTAGGCTTAGGCTAGGGCTTAGGCTTTGGCTTAGGCTAGGGCTTGGCTTAGGCTTAGGCTTAGACTTAGCCTTAGTCTTAGGCTTAGGCTTAGGCTTAGGCTTAGGCTTAAGCTTAGGCTTAAGGCCCTGTCATACTTCACCGCACGGCGCCGCACGGTACCGGCCGGCGCCGTGCGGTACCGTGCGGTGAAGTATGACAGGGCCTTTAGGCTTAGGCTTAAGCTTAGGCTTAGGCTTAGCCTTACGCTTTGGCTTAGGCTAGGGCTTAGGCTTAGGCTTAGGCTTAGGCTTAGGCTTAGGCTTAAGCTTAGGCTTAGACTTAGGCTTAGGCTTAGGCTTAGGCTTAGGCTTAGGCTTAGGCTTAGGCTTAGGCTTAAGCTTAGGCTTAGACTTCGGCTTAGCCTCAGCCTTAGCCTTAGGCTTAGGCTTTGGCTTTGGCTTAGCCTTAGGCTTAGGCTTTGGCTTTGGCTTAGCCTTAGGCTTAGGCTTAGGCTTAGTCTTAGGCCTAGGCTTAGGCTTAGGCTTAAGCTTAGGCTTAGGCTTAGGCTTAGGTTTAAGCTTTGGCTTAGGCTTCGGCTTAGCCTTAGGCTTTGGCTTAGGCTAGGGCTTGGCTTAGGCTTAGGCTTAGGCTTAGACTTAGCCTTAGTCTTAGGCTTAGGCTTAGGCTTAGGCTTAGGCTTAGGCTTAAGCTTAGGCTTAGGCTTAGGCTTAAGCTTAGGCTTAGGCTTAAGCTTAGGCTTAGGCTTCGGCTTAGCCTTAGGCTTTGGCTTAGGCTAGGGCTTAGGCTTGGACTTAGGCTTAGACTTAGCCTTAGTCTTAGGGTTAGGCTTAGGCTTAGGCTTAAGTTTAGGCTTAGGCTTTGGCTTAGCCTTAGGCTTTGGCTTAGGCTAGGGCTTAGGCTTAGGCTTAGGCTTAGGCTTAGGCTTAGGCTTAGGCTTAGGCTTAGGCTTAGGCTTAGGCTTAGGCTTAGGCTTAGGCTTAGGCTTAGGCTTAGGCTTAGGCTTAGGCTTAGGCTTAGGCTTAGGCTTAGGCTTAGGCTTAGGCTTAGGCTTAGGCTTAGCCTTAGCCTTAGGCTTAAGCTTGGCTTAGGCTTAAGACTAAGTTTATAGTCAGGAGGAGATTTGGATCAGGCATGGGAAGTTAGGCTCAGTCTTAGAGTTAGACTTAGATTTAGACTCATGCTTCGGTTCAAGCTTAGGCTTAGGCTTAGGCTCAGGCTCAGACTTGGGGTTATCCTTGGGCTTAGGGTTAGGGATAGGCTACGTGGTAGTGTGCCATTGGGGAAGCGGAGTGCCACGACGATCTGTCACTTACCATGTTATAGTTGACTGAATAACTTAACAGACCACGTCAACACCCATCTCACCGTAATCAAGCCCCTGACTATAAATAACTTAAACAACTATGATTCATCCAAAGAGCATCAGTTCATAATTTTTAAGTCCACTTCTTTATGTAGGAGCACAACTTAAAAAACGAAAATGCTGTCTTGCGCCATCTCATTCAAGTTACTGTAATGGGATAAGAATGGAAAAGATAAAAAAAATCGAAGTTTACTTCATCAGCTCATAAAGTTCCTCATGTCATAAAAAATTCTTGGTCTCATGGATACGGTTTATTGATAATACTAATATGAGCAAGAAAATATGAAAATTTGTTCGAACAACATATAAATGAGCAAAGAAGCAAGAAACTGTAAAAGCTATACTCTATAATGTATACCATCTTATAAAATGATAGTCGGGTCTCTTTGTGAATTTCCATTGGCAACTAAATTATTTAACTTAGTTTATGCTCAGCAATTGAGTGAATAACATTCAACTCGTAGTTGCTCGTGAGTTCACACTAATACAGCATATCAGGTCGTTTTAACGACCAAAAGATAGGCTTCATTCGGAACACAATTTTTAATGAAAAACTTTAAACTAGCAAAAATATGAAATTTCTTCACGATAGTTTTGACACCAAAATCATAGAAAAAACAATCTTGATCATTCATTTCTGGATGGATGCAATTCTAAAGAAATTTTGACTATCTGAACGAATAATTTTAAAAAATCAATTCTGTTCTATTCTCTTCACACTTTAACAGAAAAGTTTCGAGTCTACACTACAATAATAACGTTTCTGATGTTTCTTCAAGAACTTACCTTCATCTTTTCGCTGCATCCACCATTTCAAAATAAATAGACTATGGAGCAGTCCGAAAAATGACCCGACCTCACCAAAGTGCTAAAATTTTCGAAAATTTTCAGAATAACAGTAGACGTGAAATGACTGATTCTGATACCATACTGTAGAATTTTGGCTGCTGTGATTTACTGGTGAACTTACTACCGATGTTCAAGCAAACAAAAAAATTTGAATGAGCTACCAAGCACCCCGTAGAGTATTGATCCCATATACTACTTGTCTAATGACAGCTCTTGGCATCATGAATTAATGACTAATGATTTCCATCTAACTGAAAAACATTCAGCTACTGAATTAAAAACAATGATTCAAATATACTGTTGAACTACTGAACTGATAAACTACTTATCTAGTCATTTTGGACCGAACGAAAAATATCTGAATATTAAAACCAAACCTATCGAATCTTTGGAGCGGTTGTGCAGAAATGACTTCTTGAGCCCTTGAATTAATGAATTAGTAAAGTGAGTGGAACAAAAAAATTGACTCCTGAAACACTGAGAAACCATAGAGTAGTCTGAAGAATGACTCGTCAGATATTATTAGCTAATGAGGTGTACTTTGCCATAGAACTAATGAATCTCTAAGCGACTGAAACATACTGAAACAGCCAAAAAATTCGGCTATTGTACCATTGAACCCTAAAGTTTGCTATACTTTTTCTAAATGAGTCGAGATGCACATGGATACAAAAATAACTTGAAAACCTCGAACTTCTTAATTCTTGAATGACAGCATTTCTTTGCCAACTGAATTTAACTTCACAGGACTATGTTGATCAACTGAAAGTTATTAACCTTTGAACTATTGAACTATCGAACTATTGAATGTTTATACAGTCAAAAAAGTTCACATTATATATGGTTTGATAGTTTATCGGTTGACATGACCTAAACTTGTAAGTACTGAACAACTGAATCAATAAAATAGCTCATTAGTGGAACCAGCACTTAGGTAAAGCCGTAGGCATACTTGACCGGTTTTTTTGCAGCCGCAAATTTTGCGGCCCGCAATTGCGGGTCGGTTGCGGCTCTCACAATGGCATACTTTTGAGCGGTTCCGCAAAAATGCGGAACCGGAAAACCGCAATTGTAAGCATAGTTAACCGCAATTTCGAACCGGAAATTACTTAAGAGATGCAAGGTTGTAGGTTTCCGAATCCAAAAGCGTCAAAATGCTTGGGTATGCTCCTAATTGCATGGAAAAGCATCCGTAGGTAGGCACATTACAAACGTTTTTAAAAATGGGGAAAATTTTTGGAAAATTAGGAAAAAAATTTTGGGTCCGGTTCTCATGTGGAAAAAATCAACCGCTCTAAAAACATCATGTTTTAAAAGTTTAAAAAGACTAAAATAAACCGTCTATGAGCATTTTTAAGCGAAAAAAGACTTTGAGAAAATTGGGGAAAAAATTTTTACCCCTATCGCCATTTGACGAAAAAGCCGGCGGGAAAAACAGTGTTCACCAAAGTATATCTTTTCAGTTTCCGATTCCCGAAAATTTTTTCGACAATGAGAACCTTACATAAATTTTTTTCTTTATTCCCGAATTTTTCTCCTCAAAAGATTCCTTTGCAGAAAAAAAACATTGGACAAAGCAAATTCTGGAAATAATTGAGTTTTCTAGTTGATAAAGATCAGGTATTCAGTGTTATTCAGCGCGAAACGGCACATACTGTATCAAGTGCGGCTGCCAGAACCGCAAAAAGTACTCCACCCGAGAACTTTTTGCGGGTCCATAAACCGCACTAAACCGCAATGCGGTTGCGGGTTGCCACCCGCAACCGCATTGCGGTTTCGCGGGTGACTTGCGGGTCGCAATTTTTGAAAACCGCAAAAAAGTGTGCGAGCCGCAGACTTTTTCGCCCGTTGCGGCTAAGTATGCCTACGGCTTAAGCATTTGTTAGGATAACCCGAATACAATCGGGATAAAACGCTCAAACTATGTCTTATATTGTAAACGAAAGTATGATAACTAATTAGCTAATCAACCAAAAATCTATTAATCGCATCGGCCCCTCATTCTTCTTCTATAAGAAGCCAACTCAAGCGCGAAACGAAAGAATGGGAAAAAGTGGAAATTAGGCTCGCAAAGACACAAGCGCAGCTGTATATCGGCAATTTGATAAGAGGAAAAGCTAGAAACACCACGTGCTAGCCCGAGGTCATTAGGGTTTTTCGAGCTTCGTTAGTTTCATCAATAGTTAATGCGCAGGAAATTCCCGCCCACTAATCATTATTACTTTGGTTGACTGGAACGTGGTATTTCCTCTTCAGTCTGGACATCTGAGATAAGAGTCCATTCCCGGATCCAGAAATATGAATTAAAAGTAGAGTATACTAATTGAAAATATATGCTGTGAAAGTTCGAACATCAATATGTGATCCTGGAATGTTTTATAAAACACAAGAAATATACGTATATTATCGTCCAAAAAATTACCTGACTAAAAGTGCATCATTACAGTAACCAGAACAGATCGAGGATTGTTCTCTTGATTTTTGAAAAATTAACGCATTTGTTGCACAAATTTTGTTTGATGACATAGATGGAGTTGAACGTACAAAAATGAAAAGTAAACGTGCAATAAAATGTAGGAACAAATATTCTGTTGTTCAAGTACGTAGTCGTGCAAAAATTTACACCAAGAGACGAGGGTTTACTGTAGATAACCTAGGACAGAGGATGAAAAAACAACCTGAACACTCTCCAGCCGATGCGTTTATTAGGCGAACTAAATGTTTTTCTTACAGTATGCACAATTTTTACAGTATCCTGAAGCTTCAACTAAAAAAAGATTGGAAGTGGGTTCGTCATAATTCAAATGATTTTGTTGACTGCCGACAATGAAAATGATAACTATAGTCTGTTTTTCTTGAAATGCTTCCAAATAATGAAAGTGGAAAGCAAGTAGTATTTCAGATTTTTGCGATTTTCTGATGAACAAAATATTATGTAGGGCTGGAATTTTCTGAGCATACTGGCCTGACCTTTAGCGATTTTTCGAGTGAAAAATTTTACAGTAAGGACTTTATGTAAATAATTTCGACGACAGTACTGATTTGTGTCACTTTTGCATGTGGAAGCATTTTATAAAAAACAGATTATAGAATTTTTTCGACTTCTGATAATTACCTACGAATTTGTAATCAAGCTGTTATTATCTACGGTTCCTCATTGTCAAGAAAGCTACGGGAAAATGGTTACTTTCTTACAGTAGCACAAAAAGTGCATACTCAAATTTCCACTGATCTGACATGGACTGAAAATAGAAAAGAATTTCATATATCAGAAGGTAAATGAATAGTAAAAGTTTTGCCAGTTTAGGTTTATCCAAATGCTGTTTTAATGACTCGGGACTTGAAAATGTTGCACAAAAAGTATAAATTGAAAGCCAATTTTTAAAAAAGACTTCTGAAAAATTATGGAATTCAATGCTTTTGTACAAAAGAACATTCTTTATCCATGCTTTGCGAAGTAGTAACGATCCACCCGGGGGAAATTCTGTAATAAATTCCCGATAATTAGACCGACGGGCACTTTTCGCTACACATTTTGTTAATAACCGTTTCATGACTCTTGCAACAGGTTCTCAATCTACATAGTAATCATCAAACAATAATGAACCGAAGATGGCATCCTACGGTGGAAAATGATTATATTCGAAGATAATTATGAATCTCTCCTTAAATGCAATTTTTCTGTACAGTTGAAAGCAAACACGACATGTGCAACATGCGTGTGAACAGAATTCTGTAAACTAGTCTGTTTTCTCAAATACAACCTTTCCGAAAAGACTCCAAAACAAATACTGCATACGCAAAGCTGTTCGATGGAATTTCTTAATTTGAAATTCACTATGGTTTGCCGACTTGCTAGAAATCACAGAATTTGACGAAAAAATTTTCCTGTCCGTTTTGAAATCGGCGTTAAATGGGAAAGTAGAATAGTCTAGGATAACTGCACAACTAAGCTAAGAGCGACTTCCGCAGAAAGTTTTCGGTTGTCCTGTCGATAATGGAAGATAGGGAAAACTAGAGATTGAGCTAGAGAAAACAGAGAATTGCAGGAACTCGAGAAATTAAGGGAATTTAGGGAATTAAGAGGACCAAGGATCCTTGGAAATTTAGAGAACTACAGGAATTTGAGTACATGAAGGAGTTAAGGTGAGAACAGGGTATTCATTGTCCGTACTTATCAACGAATATTCTTATGACATAGTGGGTGAAGATGCATGTAAAAGCCTTTTGATTTTGGGTCAAAAATAGGTGACATTTCGTGCGTTAAATTTTAATGGCCTGAATGATATGTTCATTTGACTTTACGATTTTCCCCCTGTTTGGAAATGGCAAAAAATATTCAGTAAGACAAAAATTTAAACTTTTGATGGAAAATGAATCGAAAAATGGCTACTTTTAAGAGTGGTCATCAATGATGGAAAGCCTAAAGAGGGCTTGGGTCGGATTCAAACGTTTGATTTTACGCACTAAAACTATGATAATCGTAAAATGTGCGGGTTTCAGCATCAGTGCACAATGTTTTTGAAATTTTACCTCATGATAATGTTTTACAAAAAAAATCATTCACAAAAAAACATAATGATATTTTATAGTCTATTTTTTGGTCACTATGCGTTTTCATTTTTTGACACATTTATTCATTTTTTAGCTTTTTTCGCATGAGTAGTATCATCTCACTTCTCAGCTAGATCATTTCTACAAATATACCTGGCCCACTACGGTAGATACGAGAAATGAACTTTTTCTAATTCCAATCCAATTTCCCTTCTTCAAGGTACAGCTGAAGGGTCTTGATCAAGGAAAGCAAAATTTCAACTCAACTTTCTACAATCTCAGTAGTTTTCACGAAGGTCGTACATCCTAAGCTGCATATAAAGAGTATATCTGAACTACGGCCGCTTAATTAATCTTGAATCCTAAACCTTAATTTTTTGATCGTAACTACAATTTAGTCATTTGTATTTACTTGCTTTCGAATATTTCATTTGTCTATACTGTTTCTTTCTCTTCATTTCTCTCACTTTCGAACATTTTCATTTAATTTTGTTTTGAACTGTGTTTCTCTTTCCACTACTAAATTTCTTGCCGACTATAATCTTGATCAATAACGGTGCTTTTAGGGCACTGAGAATAGATAATGCCGCAGATAGATTCGAAAATATGAATTCGATCTTAATGTTCAGTTTTTAGGCTCAATGGTCAAGCAGAATGTAAATTTTGTAAATGAAAGTTTGGACTGCAAATTAACTACAGATGATATAAAATTTGGTGTTATCTCATCCGAATCTAACATATTCGAGAAATCTAAACGTTCATGAAACACCAGCTGCAAAGCAAAATTCCAGCGAACATTTTTGTGACATTATTGATGAGAGCATTGTAGAAAAAAAAGTCGAAAGGTAAAAAGCCATCGCTTTTCTTCTTCTTTCAGTCAAGGGTCATATGCTGTTTTCTGCTCTTTTTACTTTTTTTCAACGAAACATGAAACACATAATTATTCTCACTTGTGAGCTTCGTGAAGCAGAGAAAGTGTTGATGGTCAAAACCATAGCCTTTCGCGAAAAATTTATCATTGCACGCAGGTCATGTAGAGGAATTTCCAATGTTTGTTCCCACAAAAATGATTTTCCTTCTTTACTTCCGTGTATTCTCTTTGTAGAAAATTACCTCAATCTCCACATTTCATTCCTTAAAAGTCCGAATGCAGAAACTGGTTTTTAAATTCGACACCCGCGAAATAAGCAGTAGGAATCGGCCCCAATGATCATCGAATATTGTTTCATGCCTTCGAAGCTGTTCAAATTTTAATTTAAACGATCGTCGATTGTCACTATTGCTCTGGGATGACGTTTTGCAGTATTAAAAACCATTTTTGAAATAAAATTAATTTGAGTAATAACAATCCCACATGAATTCGGGCATATCTATCTTCAGTGAGAAAATTTTATGTTGTGCCTGGAACAGTTTGCTGACAATTTTAGCATATTTTAAATCGGCAATGTGTGATAGGATTGTTTATGTCCAAGTTGTCAGTTTACAAGTTGATCATCAAGTCCCAATCTTCTGCGGTGCAGAATGGAAGATAATAGCAAGAAAAATACTGTAGTCCAAAAAAGACTGATTCGGCATTTTGGGAAATAGGCACATGAATATCGTAATTTGACGCAGGGAAGTACTTTGAACTTGTTGTTACACCCTGCATCAGATAGACAATTCTCTGTATTCATCCATCTATTCATACAAAAAATGAGTAATTCAAAAATTTTCTTCTGGATTTGACATTCATCAGCAAAAGAAAAACTAGAATGAAGTCATACACAGGCTGAGCCAAAAAAGGCCACCGGTGCTGACTTTGATAACTTTCGAACGGATGAAGCTTTTTTAATGCGGATTGCTGCATTAGAATGCCTTATTTGTTTTTGCTATAAAGACGAAATTATATGCTCCTAACGTTTATGGTTATTGTACAAACAGAAATTTAGTAAAAGTGGTCATTTTTCAAAAAGTAAAAGTTGTGAAATCAAAGTAAAAGTTGTCCTATTGTGAAAAAAAAATTTTGCAAACCTATTTACACTCAGTAACACTTTAAAAATTACCCAGATTTCTAAATCACACGTAATTTAAAGTCATCAACTTCTTGTTTCAATATGGGCAAAATTTCGCGAAAATCAAGAGCCTCTGTTTTGAAATTGGAAAAAACAAAATTAAAGCAAAATCAATTCTATCATTGACCAGATCGGAAAAAGATCAAAACTATTGGTGAAACAGAAAGTAGGACACACTAAAACGGCTCTATTGTAGTTGTCAGCTGTTATACGGTTCTTATGATTGGATCTATTGTATTTTTCTGCTGTAAAACATGTTGATTTTGTCAATTTTCGTCAATTTTTCAAAATTTATTTGCAACGTTTAGTATTTTTTATTCTAATCAATCAATATTCGAGCAATCTGGCTAAAACTTTGCAGTTTTTATGCCAGATGTTTTGTCTATCGATGGCAAAAAATTTTACATAGGTGAATTATTTTGAAACCAAATTCAATCACTTAGACTCCTTAAGACCATTAAGCAATACAAGTGCTCAACACAGTTATAATTTTGATTTGTGTAACATGAACTAATTGCTTTCTCAACTAATTTTTCCCATAAAATAACATTTGAAAAACTTCACATGCTTACGTAGCAAATTTATAGCCTAAAAAACAGCGCAATCAACCAAAATAATCAAATTTAACACATCAGTTTGTAAAATATTGCAAAATGTGGAATATATAACCCAGAATCCTGCTCTCGCTTTTTATTGCACCTTAAATTTTCGCCTCCGTCTCGACGTTTTGCCTTTGGCGGCCGATGATCGACTGTTCGGAAATTGTCGAGTCGGACAAGGACAATAACGGGCGTCGATGCCCAATTTGCCCGGCTTGCCCGGTTCACCAATAGGTCCAGGCTGGGCGTCAGCGCCTGCATCGCCCGCCGGTCCAACGGCGCCCTGTTCGCCTTGTCGACCGGGCTGACCGTGCGAGCCCATCGTGCCAGCAGCGCCCAGTTGGCCGGCCGGGCCGTCCGGCCCTTTAACGCCCGCTAGGCCTTTGCCGTATTTGACGCCGTCTTGACCCGTTCGACCTTTGGGTCCTTCGAAGCCTGGGTAGCCGTTGGAACCCGGCTGTCCGGCGTCACCGGCGGGTCCGACGTCACCGTGCCGGGCGTTGATGCCGCAGCGTCCGCGAGGTCCCTTACGTCCCTGTGAAAATAATGAGATTTGGATCATGGCATCATCCATGAGGTCCTTGAGCAGGAACTGAAAGTTTCCATGTAATGAAATCATGCTTTCCATGTGAATCAAGGCTCGACACTTCATCAAAATCTGCAGGAGCAAAGGAGTATGCATGGAAGTTATGTTTTCTCTGTCTTCGCATTCATGAGCCTCTTTGAATTCAGCTTATCAAGGACGATTCGAAATGCCTAACAGAACACATGATGACCGAAAAATCTGTTTCATTAGAAATTTTGAATCTTATAGCTTTTACCATGCGACTCCCGCAAACACTGCAACTCCACGCGACTCATGAATTTGATGTGTATCCTTTCTTCTTCAAGTGAATAAAGCATGACATGACATCAATCAGCAAGTTTTTCAAGTGAACGACACAGGACACATGCTCTGACTGCAGTTCTCAACAGTTTCATGAATTTTTCACATAAACAATAAGACGGCTACAAATTCATGGTAGTGTCCCCACGTTCGGTATTAGTTCCTCAGATTTTCAGATCAAGACCATAGATATCATGGGCTGCACTCATTCATGCACCAGCAGTTTTCGTGATGTGCTTACTTTAAAAATTCATCAAATCAATTCAGAATTCGCCAAGTGGCCTTCTCAGTAGTATTTTCCTCCAATTTCTCCATTTTTCCAGAATCTTTAAAAACTGACAAAAATCTGCGATTTTTTCATCAAGATACGACAAATGGCGATCTGTGAACTTCGAACATGCGTGAAATTTTGACAAGTGACATTAAAGTAGTTTTTCTACTCTGGTTACTTTTGCACAAACAAGCTGTTGACCAGCTTGTTTGTGCAAAGTAATATCCACTACTACTCTTTGTGAAACAAGCCTAAATTTCGTAATTTCGCCACATGGAAGATTATTCAACTATTAAAATATGACTATATAACGAGACATTCGTCGAAAAATTCGTGAGTCAATGATCATAGAAACAACTGCTTCAAAAATTTGATGTCTACGTCTGCACAAAAATTTCATCCCGCGTGAAAAAGCACTGCTTACAATGGGTCCCTGCGGTCCGGGCGGTCCTGCCGGACCGTGTGGCCCGAACGGGCACGGTCTGCAAGATCCGTCCGGGGAAGCCGGCACTGGCGGGAAATTTCCGGGCAATCCGACGCCGCCTTTGGCTCCGTCTATACCGTTTTCACTAAAAATATGTCTATGTCTAAATATGTCAATATGTAATATGTAAATAAATATGTAAAATATGTTTAAATCAAAACTAAATTTTTAAAAAATTTAAATTACCTATAACTCCGTCGAAAACTCAGTTACAGTATTTTAAAATTTATTTTAAAATAGCTCTCAATGAGATCTAACGATTGATACCGAATTTGGTACGTTTTGGAGGGAAAAATTTCTCGCTCGTTCTGAGAAGTTATTAGGGTCAGCATTGAGGTCAAACTTTCTGTGGGTGAAGTAAACCGATAGTCACAACTCACCCGTCTAAACCGGGTTGACCGGGCAAGCCTTTTTCACCAGTTGGGCAATTTCTGCTGGAGTCGCATTCTATAAAAATTTCCGTAGTCTATGGAGAAACTTTTGAAACTTTAAAAACTCTTTTTTTTACCACATGCTTCTGAAATGTGTCTTCTAAATCTGTTCCTAGTACCGGCTTTCAACGACGTTTCTTGCAATTGCGCCCATGCTTTATTGGCTAGATTCTGAATATCAAATAACAGTCATAATCTGGTCATGTGAAACCACGTGTAGAATGATCGAACACACAGAGTGGAAAAATTAATATGTATTTTGGGCATGAAACGTGAAGCTACAGTAATATTCAAAAGTGCATCACGTGACATAAATCCAACAGAATCATATGAATTTATAGGATCTCTGACATGTTGAATTTGAAGACTTTCTTAGAACTCATGTTCATCAACTCTGGATCATTTCTTAAAACATGGAAATTCCTAACAAAACATATAGATTTGCAATTGACAGCAGACATTCTATTCCACTGAGTTCAAGTAATTTCCAAAAATGATGCATACCACTGAAAATTTCATGTTATTTTTGTAGACTCATGCTCATACACTTTATTTTACATCAAATATTCAACTTCACGATGTCTCAAATTATGCTTGCAATACAGAATATTTCAATACTCGATAGAAAATTTTTAAAACATTTTTGAAGCTTTTGATGATCATGGAATGATGATCAAATGCATCAAACAATATTTTTGTTTCACTGCAATCATCATACAGTGCTATTCATTTTTAAGAATTTTAGGTTTTTTTGTACAGTTTAATGATGCTTTAATTTGTCTGAGATATTCGCTACTATAGAAAACTTTAAAGTTGACTGCAATCATTATGCAATATGGCTTTTTGTGATGGATTTTCAGGTCAGGCCACTTTTGCATTGCATGATACTCATGAGTGAAACAGCACAAATCATACAGTGAACAGTACCGAAAATTCTCTGCTACAGTACACTACAGTCATTTTGAAAAATTTAGATTTCTATTTTTTAGAATAAAGGAAAAACTGTGAAACTGCTAACCGTGATATCTCATTGTCAAAAAGTATGCTGTAACAAATTACTTGGAATTGATCGGAATTTTGGCCAATTTCGACCGTCGCTTCGCCGACAAGTTGACCCAAACGGGAGGCGAATGATACGCACACAACAACCGTTAGCACGCTCAAGCATACAGTAGTGGTTACTGTAGCTTTGACGTGTAGGCCGTAGTTCGAAGACGACGTTACCATTTGCTACACGGTGACCGCTTCGAGGTGCCAAAATAATTACCAAAAATGAAATTTATTTCTTTTTACTTTATGGGCAAATAAAACAAGTAAGAAGCGTGAAACGTCTGAAGAGGTGGTTTTCTTACTTCTTTGCAAGAATGAAAAGAACTTGAGCATCCAGTTTTTCTAGATCATACAGTACCTACGATAAAAGACAGAATTTACTTCTGGATTCTATTCCTTTTCTTTTGGATGAGCAATTTTACCCTCTGCACAGAAAAACATTTGTTCGTATGTTTCTCGTATTTTTTACACGTTCCGGGGATAAAGGGCGTAAAAACCCATGTTTCTAATTGGGACAGTCGTTTATTATAGGAAGACGTGTGAGTGTGGTAATTCGAGAGATTTTCACTTTCCGGTACATTTGCCCAAAAAGGAATTCCAAACGAAAAAGATCATTTTTCTTGTAGAACTTGTGATAAAACAACTCTTAGGTTATTAATCACAAGTGATAATCGTTTGGCAAAAAATGTCTCGGGATTGTTAATTGTATGAGTGCATCATTGATTCTTGTTAGGTAGTGATATAGAAAACAAGAGTTGTTCGTATAGAGAAGAAATTAAAGGAAAAGAAGCCAGAAGAAAAGAAAAGAAAAGAAAAGAAAAGAAAAGAAAAGAAAAGAAAAGAAAAGAAAAGAAAAGAAAAGAATGCTCCGGAAGAATTTTAAGATGCATCGCAAAAAAATCAAGATGTAAGGTTTCTCGATGTTTGACCTTCTTTCCAAGTGCATCGCATCTTTTCAAGATAATTTTGAAAACCAATCAAGATGACATCTTGAGAAACTTTGATTGGCTAATTTCAGAAATTTTTATTCTTTGATGTCCCGCTCATCTTGATCCTTCTTCAAGATGAGATCTTTACGAGATGAGATCATGATTTTTTTCCAAGATGCCATCTCGATTTTTCTCAAAGATCTTGATTTCATTCAAGATGCCATCTTCATATTTTTTAAGATGGAATCTATAAGACCTTGATTCTTTTCAAGATAAGGTCTTGATTTTTCCCAGATGCCATCTTGATTTCTTTGAAGATGGGATTTTGATTTTTGTCAAGGTCGTCTTGATTTTTAGATGGAATCCCGATTTTTTTCCAGATGAGATCTTGATTTTTTTTTAAGATTATTTTGAAAAAAATGCGATGCACTACAAAAGAAAGTCGAACACCGAAAAAATCTTTACATCTTGATTTTTGTGCGACGTTGAAATTTTTTCCAATGGTGGTAACGATTTCTTTCGAGTAGCAATAGATTTTTTCAAGTGGCCTTTCTCGCACTCCGTAAATATAAGGATAAGGATAGACGAAATAAACGGATATTTAAGTCATCCTCAACAGTTAATGCTTTCGTTTAGATTAATTTTCATTATAAGATCGATTTTTGTAAAAAAGTGATGAATTCGAAAATCGATTAACGATGACCAGAGAGAACATGGTCAAGATCGTTGCAATAATTTTGGCATGCAGACCTATTAGCCAATTTTGGGAACACTCATCTGAAAAACTGCCATGTCACGCATAACGAAACTAACCAAAAATCCACATCTGTGACGGCCCCCTGGGCCAAAAATGACATGTATAAACAAATACCACAAGCTACATCGATTTCCAACGCTTAGAACGTAAGTAAACAATAGGAACTATTGAGCAAAAAAATAAACAACGCGTCACGTGATGACAAAAGCGGTAAGTAATCAACACCAAGTAAAAAAGTGAATAATGGCCATAAATTTCAATGTTCACAGACGGATGAAGAATCGATAAATTTCGCCAACGTGACGTCCCGATTAGACAAACCGTTCACATCGTGGGAAGACAATGTAACGTCGACCTTGAAAATTGATGGTAGATATTTTCAGAATACCACTTTACACAGTATACTCATACTTTATTGTAAACGTTAAACCATTCGGGGTGGTGGTTCATTTTTTCGGCTTTAATGGCTACCTTGGTCATGAAGCCGAAAGCCTTAAACATAAAAAAGCTTCAAGCATTTCCATGCAAATTTCATGTTTTTAAAGCTCAACAAATGAAAATGTTTGTGTAAGGTGTTCGACTTTGAATTTTCAAATATTTTTCGATCAAAAGAAAAAGTCTCCAAAGTTTTTGCAAAATTTGCTTCATCTTCGACTCACATCGATAAAATTTTTGAACGAAAATTGTTTGCGGATGGCGTCTCTGTCGACGACCATCGACCAGCCGTTGTCCAATAATGGCTTCAACTTTTCTTTACGTTCTTCTTCGCTCAATTTCGCTTGGTTCGCCGTGGGGTTCACCTAATTTGCATATATATACGAATAATAATTAGAGCTGGGCAGAATCCACTTTTTTTGGCTACATTAGATCTCGATCCGGAACCGAATCCCCACAAATTTCTCTATCGGATCCGCATATAGAAATTGGAGCGGATATCCGCAGATCCGAATACACGGTCTATTCCTGATAATAATTGCACGTGAAAATGTTAATCAAGTTCAGCGACACGCAATTTTCACTATCTGTATTTTACAAAATGTTTGTAAAGTCAAAAATGATTGAAATTGGCATTCTCGCAGGAATTGTTTACATTTAATCGTAAACAGAATTCCGGCGCGAAGCGCCGAAAATTTTTTTGGAGTTTTGGCACAACAAGGCTGGAAAATAAATCTTTTCGACATTTATTTCCTTGATAAGTGGTTTAATTTTTCATTCAATTCAATCATTTTTCATAGTCGGACGAAATGCAGAAAATCTTATTGAAAGCATGCCATTTAATTTGCAAAGAAAAGCAACCAAAAACTTGGATTATTCAACCGGTTATATATCTGCCACTGCCCCAAACTGATAGTGCTTCAACCATACAGTAATTGGGAGGAAAGTGCTATGGGAACCCCCACCGGAAATCGTCGACCATATGGCTAGCCATTGGGCGACCGCACCCCCCAGGATTTTCGAATTCTATGGCTAGCCATATGGTAGCCCTAGGGACCCCCATACTTATGGTCGAAAGAATACTGAAAAATGTCAATTTTTGAATAAAAAATGGTCAAAAACGTCAGTTTTCTCGGCGCTTCGCGCCACTAACCTATTTTTTATTATTTTTTAGACAAAAATTACCACTTTTTGAACCGTTTTTCATACTTTTTTCGTGAAAAAATCAAATTTTTTTGCCTTCAGAGACCCCTTCCCCCAAAAATTTGGGAATTACTGACCCCCGGCCTAAAAAAGTGGCCCCTCCCTCCCTGACCTCGGGGCTCCGTTAAATGTATGGTTTCAACCATTTGCCGAAGGCAAAAAAATATGTTCACAAAGTCCAAAAATATTGTAAAGACCACAGAAAAATTTTGCGGGAAAAATCGAAAAAATCTTTATCTTCGTCAAATACTAAGATGCAAAAATCAAAGATAAACTGATTAAACCACGAGATGAGACATTTTAGGTGGTAACAGTCATTGAATGCTAACTATAAGTAAACTGGACTGCTTACGGTTGCCCTCGACATACCTGTAATTGGGGGGGGGCATACCTGTACCTGGCGGGGGTTGGGGGGGACCCCCACCCCCAACTTGGTCAACCATATACCCAACCCCCCCGCCTCAGTTTGGAAAAAATTAAAAAAATTTGCAGAAAAGTGAATGCTTTTTGGCCTTTTTGGGAAAAATTTCGGCTTTTTTCGACCCCCCCCCCCAACTGGTCGGACCTTTTACAGGTATGGAGGAGATTGGGGGGGGAACCCCCCCCCCCCACAACTTGGCCAGCCATATACCCAAGCCCCCCCCCAAGTTTAGAAAAAATTGGCAAAAAGTGCCTTTTTTGGCGAAAATTTCGACTTTTTTTCGACCCCCCCCCCCCAACTGGTCGGACCGGACCTCTTACAGGTATGAGTTTGATCACTGTTTTTTTCCACATTTGCACTATAATGTGGAAAAAAATCTAGAATGTGCAAAAAATTTTTGAGGTCTTTCCACAAATGTGGAAGAAAAATTTGGGGTTTTCATATTGAAAAGATGCATTTTGGTGCATTTTCGGAGGTATAATTATAACTTTAATAATCATCATTATTCGTTAAGTAGCTCAGGTGCAGCTTTTATCATGTCTACCTTCATTTATCACTCAATCTATAATAGTTTTCATCATCTTAAACGTAGTATCTCATGTTTTAATTGGCAATCTTCAATGTTTTATCATAATATTTAATGAAGATTCGTATTTTTCTTTTTGAGAAAGATGAATACGTCAAGTCTCTATGCTTTGTGATGCGATTATTTCTTTGCTAACGTAGAATCAATTCAAAAGCTTCATGGAAGTATCTTTCGGAAATTTATACTCTTCTTGCTCATATATTTTCGACCAAGTTCATGAGAGTTTACAAATAAATTACAGATTTTAAAATTTTTCAAGTAAAACTCTAGAAATTACGACTATCGGAAAATTGATTTTCCAGCGTCCCAGAATGTCAATATACCCAAAAAATTTTCCGGAGCTACGCGCCGGAAAGATTACCATCTTTTTTGGGCTTTCACTTGCCATCATAGAGGACTTGTACTTGACCATCGATTTCTCATGTAATTCAAAGTCAATTATGTTCTTGGATAGTTTGCTAGAAAATTTGTTCCACAATGCTAGTAGATTAGGCTTTAAAGTCGAGCATTCCAATTTTTTTCAAGTTTGATGAATTAACCTATAAAAACACCGAAAGGCTTGAAAAAGCTAAAAAGCAGTGCGATAAAGCGTCTGCGAGCATTTTTAAGCGAAAAAACGAGGATTTAAGACGAAAAAAATTTTTTCCACACGTGGAAAAAAAATTTGACCCATTTCCACATTTAAAACAGTGAGTTGGATTATAGCAAGCAATGACCAAAACAATCCTTACCAGCGCGAAGCACCAGAAAAGTTTGGAGTTTCGACTGTCTAAAATGCACCGAAACGCACCTTTCCGACTTAAAAATCCAATTTTTTTCGCCATTTGTTGATGAAAGAGATCAAATTTTTTTCGCATTTCCAGATTTTTTGCTAAAAACATCGACTTTGCGAAAAAACAGGGCTTTAAATCTTTATTTTGATGTACCAAACGTTTCAGAGAATTAAACCAGAAAAAACTATATAAAAAGAACCATTAAAAAAGCAACAAGTGGAAATTTTGAAAGTTTAGTTTTTGCCAAATGCCAATCCACTGTTTTTTCCCCCAAATCGTGCTTTTTTTAGGCTCTTTTCCCATTTGGGGAAGAAAATTTTGGGGATCGGATACAGAAAAGATGCGTTTTGGTGCATTTTAGAAGTTCATTATCTCAAAATTTTCCGGCGCTTCGCGCCGATTATAACTTTAATGATCATTATTATGCATTACTTAGCTCAGGCACGGCTTTTAGCATCTCTACCTTCATTTATCATATAATCTATAATAGTTTTCATCATCTTGAACGTATTATCTCATGTTTTCATTGGTAATCTTCAATATTTTATCATGATATTTAATGAAGATTCGCATTTTTTCCTTCGGAGAAAGATCAATACGTCAAGTCGAGTCCCTAAGCTTTTTGATGCAATTATTTTTTTTCTAACGTAAAATCAATTCAAACGCTTCATAGAAATATCTTTCGGAAATTTATACTCTGCTTACTCATATATTTTCGACCAAGTATGAGAGTTTACAAACAAATTATACCGGTTTTAAAATTTTTCAAGTAAAATTCTAGAAATTACGACTTTTGAACACAAAATTCAAATCTAATTCTTGAAATAAATGTTTGGAAAATTGATTTTCCAGCGTCGCAGAATATCAATACCCAAAAAATTTTCAAAAAATTAACATTCCTTTTGGGTTCTCACTTGTCATCATAGAGGAGTTAACCATCGATTTCTCATGTAATTCAAAATCATTATGCTTTTGGATAGTTTGCTTGAAAGTTTGTTCCAATGCTTGTAGATTAAACTTTGAACTCGAAAATTTCAATTTTTTCCTCAATTTTAATGAATTAACGAGTCTGAAAACACCAGAAGGCTTGAAAAGACTCAAAAACACCTAAATAAAGCGTCTGCGAGCATTTTTAAGCGAAAAAACGACTTCGGGAAAATGGGGAAAAAATTTTTGACCCCTTTCCCCATTTGGGGAAAAGGCCCGGGGGGAAAAAACAGTGTGCCAAGCACCGTTATTTTTCCTCGAAGATTTTTTCCACATGAGGACCGGACCAAAAATTTTTTTCCTCATTTTCCAAAAATTTTCATCATTTTTAAAAACGTTTATAATGTGGCTACGAATGCTTATTTATGCATTTTTGGAGCATACCCAAGCATTTTGTTGTATTTGGAGACAGAAACCTGCAAAAATGAGGAAAAAATTGAGAAAATTCTAGTTATATCAGCCAAAATGAGCTCATGACGAATATATTGGTGTTCTACAGGAGCGGGTGAAGCGTGTTAACGATAGAGTTCTCAGGAATTTATCCGTTATTAACATTTCTATTGCTCTGATTAGAATCATCTAATTTTATTTAGTTCTTGGTCCGGCGCGGAGCGCCGGAAAAATGTTTGGACTTTCACTTCCTAAAACGCTGGAAATTGAACCTTCACAACGTTGGGAAATAAATTAAAATCCGACTGAAGAAGTATAATTTGCTTCCCATTCCGGCGCCAAGCGCCGGAAAAATTTTTCAGTTTTTGTATTCTAAAACGCTGGAAAATAAATCTCTTCAATAGATATTCATAAACAGAAGTTCTAGAATCGCAGTCTAGAATGATGTCTTCAATTTCCATCTTCAATAAACATACCTGTAAGACCTCCGACCAGTTGGGGGGGGGAAATCCGAAATTTTGGAGGGGGGGTAGAAAAAATTCGAAATTTTTCCCAAAACATACACTTTTTGGCAAATTTTTTCCAAACTGGGGGGGGGGGGGTAAATGATTTTGGGTACTGGGTCGGCCAAGTTGAGGGGGGGTCCCCCCCAACCCCCCCAAGTACAGGTATGTCAATAAACGCAAAAGTTCAGGTAGTAGAGGTTTACAAAATTCCCAACATCGAGAGAAAAAATTGAGGGAATTGATGAAAAATCTCAATTTTGGGCGACATAATTGACTGTTAACGATTAGAAAATGAAACGAGCCAACTTGATTGACAGAAACTGTTGAGCATTAATTAGTAAGTCGAAGTAGATATGCTAATGGCCGCGCCTGATAGAAGATAGTCAAGATTGTACCCGTGACCGGCGTGAAGCGCCGGAAAATTTTGAGATTTTGACCCTTTTAAGTCCACCAAAACGCATCTTTTCGGTTTTGAATTCCCCAAAATTTTTTCCACAATGAGAACTATACCCAAATTTTTTTTCCTCATTTCGAAATTTTTTTCCTCAAAAGACCCCATTTGAGGAAAAAAAACGGTGGGTGCGCCAAGCAGTGTTTTTTTTGTGCCAAAACATGGTTTTTGGCACAAAAAAATTTGGAATGGCACAAAAAATTTTGAGCGTTTGTGCCAATTGGCACAAAATTTTTGGCTGGTCAAACATTAAATTTCCTTGATTTTTAAACAATTTAGGGGCCGAGCCGAAAATGCAAAAAATTTTCGGCGCTTCGCGCCGAGAGTCTATGAATATAATTTTATCTACTCGTAATTGACCCGAACGCGAACGAGTTCTCTTTGAACAGTGTATCAGCATTGTTGCAGCAAAGTTTACAGGCTGTCAATGAATGATGAGATGAGTGGAAATAAATGGAAGTAAAATAAAAATTGTTTACTCTAGCGCATACTCTCGATCGACCTTATAGGTATTAGTGTGCCTGGTGGCCACCCATCTTGTAACGTGTGTAATGCGAAAGATGCAAGAGGTACCTACAATAACTGGTTTTGACGCGTAACTTAAGGCGACAGTACGAAGCCTGGCTCAGGCTTAGGCTTAGACTGGCTTAAGCAATCGACTCAGGCAGACAATCGACCCAACGTTACCGAACGAAAGGGAAATTTTTGTTCCGTTAGGTTCGGTTGGAGGTTACTGTCGTCATTTTCTACAAAATAGTTATTCTTTCCGATCGAAAATGGATTTTCAAGCTGAACGTTTCAAGCTGTTGGCGATCAGTTCCATCGAAAAATCAAATATAAATGATCTTTTAGACTTGGGCCCCATTCAGAAGTGAAAAAATCGTATGATTTTTGACGTCGACAGTCGGCTATTGCACCGCTAAATTGGACTTTAGGCTTAAGCTACCATCTAGCAGGCACGTTATACCGTTTATGCCTCCTCTCCTCACACATTTTACCCAATTACTGCAGGTACGTTTTTGCATTACACATGTTATAAGATGGGTGGCCACCAGACGCACTAATACCGACCTTATATCCCTACTTTTGATCTTTAATTTAGTCGTTCGAATCTTCTAAAATTTATCTTTTACGTTTATTCATTATTTCCTCGTTCTCGACTAATTATATTTTGTATTGTAATTTTGCGTTCACTTCGACAGGTAAAATCTTTCATTCATTCATATATACATAGATTCGTAGTCGAAAATTTAATCAATTTGAACATCCTGAACAATCATAGAGTTATTTAAATCTTCTCAGCATTCGATTTCTTTTCGAGTCGTCGCGAACTACTTGCACAGTTTTTCCTTATCTCACTGACATGTTTAGCTGAAAAATAGGTTGGACACGATTTCTACAAAAAAATTAATGCGTTAAACGTTAACTTTTTATCAAAATTTTGGCCTAAAAATTTTCCGCAGTTTTCAATATGTTTCTAGTAGAAAAAAATTTTTTGTGCCATTGGCACAAATTTTTTTGGTCTCTTGTGCCAATTGGCACAAATGTCCGTGCACAAAAAAAAACGCTGGCGCCAAGCCTGCTGTTAACTCACCAAAGGCTTACAACAAGAAACGTCTGTCATTTTGAAACTCGATAACGAGCGAAATGAGAAAATGGAGTATGAATTAAGAAGACGAATCTTGAAAGACTTTGTCAAGGAGAATATAAGTAAAAGACTGAAGAAATTCGTCCGCCGAAAATGACGAGCTTATCTTATTCTAATTAGAGTAACTCTCGAGCGACTCTAGATAACTACACTAACACGATGTTCCTGCTGACTAACATAGTATTGACCAAAATGAACGCGATGCGTATTAGATTTCTGCCATCTTATTCACTTTGTTCTCCACAAAAACTGGCATTTTCACAAATCAAATAACAGGTAAACTTACGTCATTTCTACATACAAAATATATCCATTGACGAATCGCGGTTCAATGCTTATTTACAATATAAAATCGAATTATGTGTAAAACGAAGATAATATATACATAAAACGGAAACAAACAAGGAAGAAAAACGACCTTCTCGCCGATATTGCATCGTTTTTTAAATAAACGGTGAGGTAAAAACAATGCTAAACATAACTTGGTCACTATATCTCCCTACACTATATCATGCATGGATCTTGATTTTCGAATTTTTGATTTTGGAAAATCTCATCGAGGCGAATTGAACAGTATGTTTCTCACTTCTCTAGTTTTAGTATTCACTGAGGATTTCAATTTTGGAAAGTCAGCTCCAAGCATGCTTTACACATTTTAAAAACGCAGTGTAAAACGTCAAAATTTTAAAAAATTTCAGCAAATAATTTTTAAGATTAATTTTTTTGACCAGCAGCGAGCGTGGTATTTTTCATACTATACTATTCGTTGGACTTTTGATACTGGCCGGATTGATGACCGGCTGGCCGGACGGCATTCGGGAGTATTCGACGCGGCCGACGCCGTTGTTGTTGCCGCCGCCGGGCATCAGGCGGTTGGAATCTTTGACCAAGTCGAATTCCGAATAGGTCATACCTTCGTGAGGCGATTTGGACGGTCGCTGAAGAAGTTTTTTCTTTCGTTGTAAAAAAAGAAATCGATAGGAAATTTTGTGGAAGTTTACACTAATGGCTACAGTACGTTTTTTGTAAAGTGCTCGTGAATGGAAAGTCTTTTACACAAGGTTCTACTGAGCTTACTCACAAAAATTGACACAAGTAGCCTGTTTTTCTTGCAATGTTTTTGCGGATGAAAAAGTTGGGAAGCGAGTACTATTTCATATTTCTACAATTTTCTGGAGTGCTATAGGACTATAAATTTGTAAGCCTACTCAACTAACCGACTTACACCAATTTTTTTAAGCAAAAAAATCCCACAGTAAAAGCCTTGGTGTAAAGGATTTTCAGGGCGGTCCATTTTTTGTCGTTTTTCAATTTACAGGCGTTTTATGGAGAACAGACTATAATTTAGCATAAAATCTTAAAAATATAAAACAGTATCTGCTTTCCACTTAATAAAATTTCGTGACATTTTAGGAAAAAAGAATATAGGTTACCGTAGAATTCATCTCAATCTGTATACACATGCTTCATCTCATGAAAATTTGAGCACGTGAGCACTGCACAAAAAATGGTGGACATCACATGCAAATTATTATTTTGATTTCAGATCTTACTTCAAATCCGTTAGATGATCTCGTCAATGGTAAGACTTTTTCTTGACCTTCGGGCCTCAAATGGGAGCTCGGTATACTTAAAAAGGTATATAAGAATTGATCTTAAATTTCATCAGTGTAGAAATAACGTTTGACATGGACTCGATTAAAGAAATAGTTCATTTGTTTATCAGTTTAGTAGTTCATTAGTTCATTAATCAAGTAATTTCCGGTTGTATAAATTGCAGCCAGTCGTTCACTTGTTTCTACTATAGTTTAATATTCTACTAACCACGTCCACACTCTGTCCATGGTTAATCTTAAGCTCGTTGTTAAAAAACTATAGAAAAATTGTCAGTCATTTAACATTTCAGTAGTAATTTCTATAGTAGTCCATGAGTCAATTGATTTATTCTATAGTTCATTGGTGTTTGTTTATTTTAATGGAACCAGAAAAACGGAATCAGGAGCAGCACAAAGACTTGGAAGACAATTTCTTGAGACTCTTATCGGAACTGAAGTCTTCAGCTATTGAACCAATGCAATAGGCAGCATCCAACAGTTTTGTGGGAATAGTAAGCATTTTCACAACTTTACTATTACCTACCCCGGTTGATACTTGGTCGGTTTGACGCCCATTCCTACATTGAGACCGCCCATTTTGGCCGTTTTCATTGGTCTTCCATTGCCTTAAAAAGCATAAACGATTACTATGACGTCAGCAAGATCAAGATTTCCAAGGAAAATAAAATAAACGACTCTCATAGCTTAGTCATAATTCCAATGACAAAAGTACACTTACCAGAAAAGCACAAACATTTCTTGTACCAGCAGTAAGCAGTAAGGATCAATGCGATTAAAAGGGCCAAACCCACGGATAGGCCGGCGGCTAAAGCCGTGGAATCGAACGGCGGGCTAGCGAAGGCGTTTTGACCCGCGGCAGTCACTAAAATGTGATTGAATGATTTAAAATTACTAGGTTCCAAATGAGCCTAGATGAGCCGCAACAGGATCCGACGGATAGAACAGTTTTTCAACCAAATTCTCGGCCTATTCTTAGAAATAGACTTCGGATCCGTATCCGGTTTTTACCAAAAAATTGCAAAACTCACATGCATCTCGGATATAGAAGCTTTGCATCACTGGCTGATAGGACTTGTCGACCGGCTCGATATGCATGCTGACCTGTCGAACTGGATAAGCTGCTTTGGTCGAATCGAAAGTTAATGGTACGTCTTGACAACGGATGAAAGTCTGATTCTGAGAAGAAAAATACCAGATCAAATTTCATCGTCGAACTTCTAAAACTCAAAAATTCGAATAGCAGATCAAATGTGACTGAAAAGAAATTTTGAGAATATAAAATCTCCAAAAATTATGCGATCAAGAAAAGCTAGGCGTTTCAGAAATGGAAGCTGTAAAAATATTGTAGCCTTTATCATGAACTAATTTTGAAACGTTATTAGAATTCGAATTGTTTCGAGGATCAAGGCTGGTGTATTTTCTTCTTCAACCGAAGTGATATTTTCCAAAATTTCAGCAGTTAGGTGCAACCAGAACTGCATCTAGAACCGATATTAACGGGTTAAAGTTTTGGAACTGCAACTGTAACCCGAAACGAATAACTTGAAATTTTTGAACCGAGGAAAATATCAAGGACTAGACGGATATTCTGATCCAGATTCGATTATGCTGATATCCATTTTATTTTTTGCATTTCAATTCGGATCCGATGACCGAAATTTTTTGAATCTGGACTTCACTGATGTAATTTTGAAACAATCGTCCAAATATGTTTGCGTTTTGAGATCCTGCTTTAATAAGGTTATGAATTCCTTTTACTTGATTTCGAATAATTAAACATATATAAAGGATCCGCATCTGATCGAATCTATTGTTTTGAATCCGGATAAGATAATTGCAGTTTTTAGGATCCGAATCCGACGAAATTCGACAAAATTTTTGGATCTTGAACCACACGGTCAATAAAATGAATCATTCCTATATCTATAAGATATCATTTCTAAACGTTTACGCCATTTGTTCCTTTTAGCCTTAGTAATATTGATAGAAACGTTGATTCTCCAAAGTTACGGAAAGTTCAGAATTCAAAAATTTTGTCGTCTCTGGTTAAATTAATGGCAATTAATTAATTTATAAGCTTTTTCGATCGCATTCTTAGCTGTTAAGTGCAAATTCTAGATATTTACTTTTGGTTAATTTTCTTCATTAACTCTGGATTTTGAGCACATATAAAAAGTGGATTTTAGTCTATTTTGAAACGGCAGATACAGCGAAACGTTGAAAGTTAAGTTCAATAGTAACCTTATTTCTGCAATCAATTTAAAAAACTTTCACGCTTATAAGGGACAAACAGATGCATACTGATCATTTCATCCAATAACCTGGTCAAATGCACTTAGGTGCCGGCACCAGTTCTATCTAAATCAAAAATGAACAAACAAGATACCATTTCTGTAATGTTGCCTTTCCCCTTGTAAAAATTGAATTCATGTTTTTTCTACAGTACGGAGTTGTTTACTTCATAAAAACTGTGTATCAAATTGAACCTACTTTTCTTCTTGTCGCTACATCTGCCATTTCAAGACAAATGGATTATAGTGAGAACATAGCGAAGAGATTAAATCGTTTGGCGGAAAAGATTCATTTTTGATAGAATACTTTCCCATGTCTTTTTGGGGAAAATCTGTACTGGTCGATCCCTGTTTGATATACAGTTAAAACGAGACCCAAAAATAAGTGTGATGGTCGATAAGCACTAGAATCATATTTATACAGTATTCTCAAACTTTGAATTCATATGGTTTGTGCATGAAGTGGAACCGCAGTTATTTGATTTTAAGATATGGAATCGTAACCAAAAAACTGGAACAATTGAACCTCTGACTATTTACGATAATATCGTGAACTGATGTCTTCAAAATCTTAATTATTCAACGATTATTCGTCTGAACTTTAAGGATTGATGGTGAAACGCACTAGAACAAGAAAATAAAAGAAAAACGTGATAAATTTGCATACAAAGTTTCACGATTTAGTCTTTTACTGCAATGATCAGCTACAGCAAAAGAATTATTCGTTGTTTTGTCATTAGGTCGACTTAAGGCAGACATATTCTAGTCCTAAAACAAGGTTCAGACATTCAAAATTCTAATTTTTGTGTGACAATCACCACTTTTGTAGTCTGTTCATGAGAACACCATTAAAGTTTTCCTAGTGAATAATAAAGCAATGGTTATGTGATTTTAAACATTTTATAGATCAGTATATTGTATTTTATTGTGCAGTGTATGTTTGGATGAATTAGCACTAGTTTGAATCAGAGTTTCATGTTTTTTTTCAGGAGCATAACTCATCTTTGCAACGATTTTTGTGAATTAATTTAGATTTGAAAACTTTATCTCAACTATGAAATGAAAATTTCCGCTAGAGAATTCAGAGTCTACAAGTATCAGTTTAGGAGGAAAGAAAATATAATGCTGAGGGCGACGAAAATTGATTTTTCGAAAACGACCTTCCCGATCCTCAAAAATACACTATTCGACAGAGAATATTTTAAAATTCTTCAAATGTTATAGTAATCGACTTATTGAAACGAGGAAACTCGAGTTTTACTTGAGTGGGACTACCGGCGAAAATTCCATTGCTCTTGAAACGTTCGTTGAAATGTAACCTTTCGTCGTCCAACAAGAAATACATTTCGTTCGGTTTCGGGAGTGGGTCTCCGCAATATGTAAATGTGAACGTTATTTGTTTACTGTTGGCGAATCGTTCAACCGTGAACCCGGGGGCGATGTAAGGCGTGCCTGTAAAAAAATTTTTCACATGCAACGTTTTAAACTTTAGCTCATGATTGCAAAAATGGAAATTTCACTTGTATGAGCCAAAATACTATGAGTTGTATGTATTTTGGCTCATACAAGTGAAATTTCAAAAAATACTACGAGTTTCACTTGTATGAGCCAACTTCTTAAACGGAAATTTCACTTTTATGAGCCAACTTCTTATCATGAGCCAACTTCTTATTCAACTATCTTATTCAAGCGCCAAATAGAAAGCACTGCATGACAGTCATGTCTGAAAATGCATGCAAAAATGCACATAGCTGCATGAAATTCGATTGTTTTAAGATCATCTGCTGAATGTAGCTTGAAAAAAACCAAAAAAACATGTATCTGAAAAACTGCCGATTTGTCAGAACCCTTGATCGTTACCTTGTAGCTCAAATACGGCCGTCGTTCCCGAGCCGGTAGGCGGCACGTTCGTGTTTTGCATGTCGCAAGTCGTGGCGTTTTCCGCGATGTAACTACAAGCCAGGCACCAATAAACTCCGGCTTTGGTGAATGCGTCGAAAGTCAAAGGACACGTGCTGGTCACTGACACCTGACGATGGAAATTGAATGAATTTTTTACAGTAAGAAACTTACTATAGTAACAGCTTTCATGATTTAGCATTCGACACGCAATCACTTTTCACTACATAACTGTACAATGCATAGAAAAAAAGCTTGTTTCAGTAGACAATCAAGCAAACCCGAAATGATAGTATTTGCTTACTGGTCCCATGTTTTAGAAGCAGAAGAGACGAACATACTTTTTGTGTTACAGGAAACATGGTTTTCGGCCAGAATTAAATCGAGGAAAAATACAATCAATAGTTTCAATTTCGTGTTAAATTTTCAAAAGTTTAGCCGAACAGTCAATCAGAATCAGAAATCCGTATGAATCAAAATATTTAAAAATACATTCTCTGTTTGGTTCGTTCAGGTTCTATGAGTATAAGTGGGCGTCCTTACAGTAAATTCCACAAAGGAACACCCAGAAACTTTTGACGACTTAATTTCCAAGTTTTGATTTGGGATTAGCACAATGACTGGGTTGTTATAGATGATTACTTCTGAAAGTATACTGTAATACAAGAAATACTATTTGCAAGTTGGATGTAGAATAAATTCGACTGAAAACTATAATTTCGCCCTGATGATCGAAAAATGACCGTAGTTTATGAAACCTGAATTTTACTGTTTGAACCCTTCACTGTTCTTCAGTGTTGGTAGGCATCCTTACGGCAAATTTCATAGAAGAACAATTGATAATGTTTGATTATTGTATTTTTAAGTAATGATGATGAATTGGCACAAAAGAGTGTTTTACTTTTCCTCAGCATATACTGTAATACAAGAAACCACGGCAGGAAAGCTAGATGAGGAACAAATTTGACTGAAAACTGTAACATGATCCTGATGATAAGAAATGACTGTAAGCCATGAAACCGAAACTGATGAAGAACTTGCACAACGAGTGGTTGACTATGAATGAATAGTGCTCAGAGTAAACTGTAATACAAAAAATTGCTGCCGAAAAAAATTTGAGAGTAAACTGTAATTTTCAACTTTGATGCAGCGATGTGGTTTACTGTAGATGAATTCTGCATATACTGTAATACAAGAAACTACAATAGGAGTGCTACCTGCTGCAGTACAAAATCATAACGCTCTGCTGCTTGAGGAACAGCAAGACTCACGGAACAGCCCCAGATAACAGTAATCCAAGACTAAAAATTCTTTCAAACGCGGAATATACGAGCTTAATGACCACAAGTACAACTCACCAGATTCTTCTGGGGTTGGCCGGGCTGCTGCGATCCTTGGGCGCCCGGCAGTTGGTACGGCTGCTCGGGCGAATCGCGCGAGCCGCCGTCGCACGAAGCGTTCAAAACGCGTCCGGGCGCCGGTTGATGGAACCAAAAAACGTACGGTTTGGACGACGAGGTGGCCTGGCACGTCAAAGTGACCGTGGCCGACGGGCCGATATTGACCTTATCCGTTCGCGGATCTTTGACGCCGCTACGGACGGCCGATTCGAAATTGCGTTCGCTGACGATGGGACCGACTTAAAAGAAAAAAATAAGCTAGTTTCGGCAAGGAGAGCTGGTCTCGTGAGGTCACATTACAGAAGGATTAGTAGGACGAAATTGATGAGGAAATTCATGCTTCGGATCGGGACTTTTGAAAAAATAAGTTTAGAGACATTTCTAGGAACCGCATACATCTGAACGATCTCTAGAAAAGTTCTTCTAGAAGAACGAAAAAAAGCGGAAAAAAACAAAATTGAAGAGAAAAGAAAGAAAAAGAAAAGAAAAGAGAGATAGAAAACAGAGATGCAAATGGGAATGAGAATGAGAAGGTGAAGGAGAAAGAGAAGAAAGAAAAGCAGAAGCAGAAGGAGAAGGGGGAGAAGGAGGAGGAGAAGCTGGAGAACGAAAAGAAGGAAAAGGAAAAGGAGGAGAAGGAGAATGGGAATGGGAAGAAGAGGAGAAGAAGGAGGAATAGGAGGAGACGGAGGACAAGGAGAAGGAAAAGGAGGAGATGAGAAGAAGGAGTAGAAGGAGGAGAATAAAGAGCAGGAGAAGGAGAAAAAGGCGGAGGAGAATGAGGAGAAGAAGTAGAAGGAGGAGAAGGAGGAAGATAAGAAGGAGGAGAAGGAGGAGGAGGGGAAGCAGGAGAAGAAGGAAAAAGAGGAGATGGAGGAGGAGGAGAAGGAGAAAAAGGAAAAGGATTAGACGGAGGAGAAGGAAGAGAAGAAAGAAAAGGATTAGACGGAGGAGAAGCAAGAGAAGAAAGAAAAGGAAAAGGAGGAGAACAAGGAGGAGGAGAACGAGGAGAAGAAGTAGAAGGAGGAGGAGGAGGAGAAGAAGGAGGAAGAAGAGAAGGAGAAGAACGAAAAGGATTAGACGGAGAAGCAAGAGAAGAAAGAAAAGGAAAAGGAGGAGAACAAGGAGGAGGAGAACGAGGAGAAGAATTAGAAGGAGGAGGAGGAGGAGAAGGAGGAGGAGAAGCAGAAGAAAGAGAAGGAGTAAAAGGAGGAAATGAAGGAGAAGGAGGCGGAGAAGCAGGAGAAAAAGGAAAAGGAAGAGAAGGAAAAGGAAGAGGAGGAGAAGGAGAAGGAGGAGCACGAGCAGGAGAGGGAAACGGTGAAGGAGAAGATGAAGAATGAGAAAAAAATATTCGAAATGTACGCATTTTTTTCTTTGTTTTATATTTGACTTTTTGCTCTAGATTCAATATGTTTTTCTGTTATTATTCATGTTTTTATTAAGTTTTAAAACAATAAATATTTTTGTTTCTGTTTATTTGATGTTATATATTAGTTTCGATAATATCATTCCACGAAAATCAGCAAGCTCGTAAGGAAATATCATTAAACGCTGTTCACAGAAGTCATCAATGTATAAAAACTTGATTTCATTTTTTAAAGCAATCAATCAAAGACGTATTGAAAGTTTTGAAAAATTCGAGTTTGGATCTCATCGGCGCTGAAGCATTTTTACAGTAACTTTAAATTGTAATAGTCAAATATTGTTAATCATCTAATTTAAAAAAAAACACTGGTCTACTGTGAATATGAGCAATTTTTAGTATACTGTTAGGTAAGACATGAAAATTTTAAAATCACCCTCTTTATACTTACTAAGTTGTTCGATTAAAATTTCTTCGGACGATTTCCATTCAGCTTGAAATCCATTGACCATATTGGTGGCTCGACAAGTGGCGGGCGACGGTTGGGCGACGCTTTGCGACGGAACTTGCAGCACTTGTTGTTTGCTGATACGGGTCGAACCGGAATACCATTCGAAAAATGAGGCGGCCGGGCTGGCTTGGGCCACGCATTTAAAACTGACGACGGTGTTTTGGGGTATGTAAAATTTGGCAGGTTGACCTGAAATATAGAGAAGTGAAGAAATTATGGTAAAGAATCATTTTCCTGATAAATTTTGCATTAATCGATAGATCTCGTCGAAATCTACTGGGAGCAATGATTTAAAATAGCGTATCTTTATTTTTGACGGAGAGGGCTAGTTAAATCTTTTTGCAAAAAATTAGTTCAAAGTCTTGATAATGATCCTTTTGTGCATTTCAGTTTTGAAACATGCATTTTGATTTTTTATTGAATTGAGGCATAACTTATTTTATCTGCAGTATGTGACAAGTGAGACACTTATTCAGTACTATTTCATCAAATTTATGCAACCTGAATGAGTTTTGAAGTTTGGGTAACACTTTGGTCTCATTCTCAGTGGTATCATGTGAATTTGCAGAATTTCATGAAAAAAGACTAATGAGATGAAAATAATCTCTTACGTTTATTTTACGTGATATTATGTAAATGAGTGTTGTCAAGCATACTTCCTGAGGCTGAGGCATGATTTATTTAATCTGTAGTCACTCCTGTGAAATTAGTTCAGTATACTTTATCTAAACTATACAGCCTGTATCAATTTTGATTTAGATTCCACTTCTTCATTTATATTCAACGAAAATTCCAGAAATTCACGAAAAAACGACAAGTGATGAAAATGATTTCTTTTAGAGTATACTTATTTCATGTGAAATTATCCAAACGATACTTATCGCATTAAATTGATGCACAATTGCTGCTTTTCATTGAAATATAATTGAACACGTTTCATCCAAATTTCCACAGGCTAGTTCAGTCTTCAAGTTTTTATCATAATTTGTATTCTTATAAAGTCATTTCACTTTTCCAGCGATATCCTGTCTGAAAGTTACAGAATTCCACAGAAGCATGAAGACTGGTGAAAATATATCATTTTGAAGTGTGTTCATTTTATGTAAAATTATGCTCGAGACTTATAATAATTCGGTTACTGAATATGAACTGTTCAACAAATATTTCATGTACTGTTATGCACCGGTGACGTGCGGTTAATTCAGTAAATTGCATTTAAATCACACAAACAGTTCCTGCTTACAGCCCGTATTCTCTAAAATGAACTGATCCCATCATATCACACTCATACCCTAAGAAATCCTGACCATTGACGTAGTGTACTTTTAACGTTTTGTCATTTTTAGTTTCATTTCTACGACTAGGCAAGTCGCACCCACTGATATGCAAGTTTGGCTAGCACCCGCAATCGGAGACGTGTCCCCAATACAGCGAAATACACAACAGCGAAACTCAAATAGCGAGACTCAAAACGGCGTTTCTCAAAACAGCGAGGGCTCACAACAGCAATTCTCATTACAGCGAATAGTAAAAAGTTTTATGCATCAGAGCAAAAGTACACATCATTTTTATAATAAATATGCAAATTAGGTATATTGAAATTATTTTTGTTAGTTGAAATAGTCTATTTTTAGTTGCATTTGGCCATCCAAGTTTTACATGCTTTTGTGCTGTAATTGCGGTAGGTACATATGCAAAACGAATCATTCCAAAATTACAAAAAAATATCTGTCAGAAAAGCATTTTTGCAAAACGTTTGAAAGAAAACAAAAACAAAAAATTATCGTAGGAATTCCCGATTAAAGTTGTTTTGTATGGAGCTAAATTGCGACAAAAATTAAATTAATGAAATGAATAAGCAGTAAAGGCAGAACAAAAACTAAAAAATATAGAAACGAAAGTAAAATAATGTAATAGAGTAGGTAAAAAATAGAACAAAAGTACACGACCTTCAAAAATTAAACAAAAGGAACAAAAAGTGGCTCAAAATAAGAATATAAAAGGGGATAAATTAATAAGGGAAACAAGAAACAAAAAACATACATGTTGATCATAAACAAACCATAATAAAAAGCTGTGATGTCGTGAAAACATATGCCATAGGGTCATAATATCAGAAAGCTGGTGATTGGTGCCAAAATGTGTGACAACCAGCATCCACCGGATAGAAATAGAGGACCAAATACTATTAGGCCAAAATGTCTACCCCGCCCAATCTCCATTTTCTTATTCTAAAGATACTTATTTTGAAAATTCGCTATTTTGAGAATCTGTTCTGAGACTTCGCTGTATTGAGTCTCGCTATTTTGGGCCATCGCTGTTTTGAGAATCACTGTATTGAGTCATGCTATTTTGAGTTTCGCTGAATAGGGGTGAAATCCAATCGGATAGTTACTGTAGCGTCCGTTCTTAGTTTATCAGTCGGTGGTCGGCTCTTTGTTAAGGAACTGCATATTGCCATTGTTTTAAGCTGGCTTATTTCGTCCATGAATTAAATCGAAAAGTCGAATGAACTTTCCTTATTCCATGTGATTCAAATTCAGAATAAACGACCATTGAATGATTGAAATCCACACGTTAAGATCAGAAGCACTTGGAACCACGTGGGCGTCTCGACTTCACACACGCAATCAACTCTAGCACGGTCAGGCCCCAGCCAAAGAATAACAAAATCTATTTTTTAACGTTGGAAACACCTACCTTGACCGGTGAACAACGGTCTCCTATCCAATTGATCTAAAATCTGCGGTTTGGCTACGTACTGCACCGAAATCAACGTATCGGCCGTCACGTTAGGCCTCACGCCCGTCGGCGTCAACGTCCCCGGGTAATAGCCCACGCATTGGATGCGCTGTTTGTCCCACACTTCGCCCGTTATCGGCAACATGACCAATTTGATGACCGGGTATTGCATCAACGACGTCATATCTTTCGTATGTTGGAACAACAATTGGTCGATTTGGGCTTGCTGCTGGAGCGCCGCGAATGGCGCCCGACCATCGGCCGCCGGTAGCGCGCCGCCCAATTGACTGCCGGTGTTGTTGCGGCCGCAAGTCGGACAAATGAAGCGTAGATCTTGGACGGGCGATTGACCGACGCAGTACAAGGCGTAGTTGTACGGTTCGTGCCAGTTGACCTCCAAAGTGTGGCTGGCCTTGTCGTAGGGCATAAGGTCGGTGACCATTTTGACGCCTGCGGCGCCCAACGATGATATTTGGGCGCTAGTCGACTGTTGGAAGTTGTTGGGCGTCGGAGGCTGTTGACTCCCCGAACCCAAAGGTGGCTGTTGACCGAACGGTTGAGCCGGCATTGAAGGGAAAAATTGACCCGGACTTTGAGGTTGTTGTTGACCTGGAAGATGAAATGCTAGAGTTCGGGAGTCAGTATATTATATGAAAAAAATTTAGTACAATAATAAAAACTTTGATTGAATCCAATTTAGATAAGCGGGTTCATGAATCCGACTATGGGAATGATAGCCACTCAAAACTTGATTAAGAATTTTTTTATTTCCATTCATGGGCGGTTGAAGTTTAGTAAAAATCTGCATGACCCAACCCAAATTTTCTTTTCGTCTAGAAATGTTCCAAAAAATTTCTTTTTCCATCCTGAGAAATATTTGAGCTACATTAAAAACAGTAGATCACAAAACTTCAAAAGTCGCCGATCACAATTTTTGAGAAGCAGTTAATGACTGATTTTACTGCTTCAATATGTAAAATGAGAGGCATCTGTGGACTGTGATAGTGGATGACCATGGAAAGGCTAATTGAATTCTGGCAACTACTTTTTTGATGCTAACAAATTGCTTAACTACTCCCAAATCAATGAAAATGGACCTTGAACCATAATAAGCCTGTCATTTTGAATCTTAGTGAATCATTATTACACTATAAAACTTCCAACAACATTCAAATTTTTGAGAAATCGTCGTCAGTTTGATGTGAAAACAAACTTGAGTATCATTGAAAGTGCATTGACGTAATTCAGCAGTATTTTACCAGTGATAGGACACTTTTTGATGCGATAGACTAAACAACCACCATGAACAATATTTGATTCAAGCCGTTGATCATAGATTTCTTGATGTATAGACTGGAAAAAAACTTGAGCACTATCAGGTCAAACTTCAACAGTATTTGACCAGTATTTATATATTTTTGATATGACAAACTCGAACAAAGTTTGATCAAACTTGAGCAGTATTTGAACAATAATAGTGCAATTTTTGATGCAATTGAGCTGCATTCGATCAGTGACAGTGCATTTTTTGATGCGATAGACTAGAAAACAAACTTCAGCAGTATTTAATCAAACTTGAGCAGTCTTTGACCAGTAGCTGTGCATTTTTGATGTGATAGACTCGAGGACAAACTTTAGCGGTACATGATCAGTGACAGTGAAGTTTTGGATGCAATTGAGTAGTATTTGGCTAGTGGCAGTGCATTTTCTGATGTGGTACACTGGAAAACAAACTACATCAGTATTCGATCGAGCCTGAACAGTAATTTGACCAATGACAGTGAATTTTCTGATGTGATAGACTGGAAAACCAACTTGGGCAGTATTAAACCAGTGCCAGTAGACGTTTTGATTAAATTAAACAGTATTCGACCAGTGCCTGTGTATATTCGACGCGGGAGACTGGAAAAGAAACTTGAGCAATTTTTGATCCAAATTGTACTCAAGTGACAGTGAACTTTTAATAAAATTAAGCAGTAGTTCACAGTGCTTTTTTCGATGCTACAAATTTGGAAAGAAATTTGAACCGTATTCGATCTAACTTAAACATTACTTACTCAGTGACTGAACTGGGTTCTTTTGAGGCAATAGACTAGAAAACATTTTAGTACTAGTACTTTAGTGATGCAGACTTAAGTGTGAAAGGTATTTCTGAGGTTTTACAACGAAACTTCTCTGAATTGAAGCTGATTAGGCTCCTTTTCGAATATTCAGGTCTTTCTATGACATATAGACTACTGAACCAAAGACAGTTGCGGTTTGATAACCAACTTTTGTAGTTCACGAAAGACTTATCATCTGAAATTATTCCAAGTTTAGAATTGGGCCAAAAAGCTCATGAACCACTTAACCAATGAAGCTCTGGAAGTGGTAGAAAAATATACAATTAAATTGATAGAATTGAAAATTTTGAATTACTAAAAAAACTACATTGGGTTAGTTCAAGCCTAAGCCTCATTAAACGTTTTCTGAACTTCAGACTCAACTTGAAATCTAAAGTAAAAAATGTATAAAATTTGTTGCAAATTTATCGGCAGAAATGATCGAAACTTTTCAACTTATACAATTGCTGAGCTGGAAAAGTGGGCATACTACCTTTTCGTCAACATCATCATGTCTTTCTCAAAAATAAGATTTTTTGAACACAGAGTTGAAAATGTCAAATCCATAGGAATATCAGTATGGCTGCCAAGTTGCTCTGAAGAAGCTGCAACAGAATCATTGAAGTTTGTGGAGTGCGACCAGTTTTTTTGAAAAAAATGCTAACCAAACACGATACCGAGAAATGTAAACTTTTGAATTCAAAATTTTGCAAGTTATGTGTACAATATATAATAAGAGAATTGAAAATGGGCAATTCTTAGTTTTCCATGACATCCGAAAGTTTATGAAAGTGATGAAAGTCGCAGATGCTTCAAAATATTGGTTTTGGTTTGCAGTGTAGCTCAAAATCTATTGAATTATTTATTCGTCGATCAGATGATGCTTCACTGATCTGAAAATCATTGTCAAAGGCATATAGTTCAGATTTATCCAAAAGTTAGTCAAAAGCTAATGTGTCAAAATAGAGATCTTTACGAAATCCGTGACGCAGGAACGTAGCAAAAATTAGACTTGTATAGAAATTAGGCTGGAATTCATGGCTACCTGAAACTGATGTCGATCCGAAATTTAGGCATCAAGAAAAATCTGAGGTAGATCAACCAAAATTTTATCAAAGTTGAACTAACTATAAGTCAATCAAAAATAGAGATACAGCATTCTACAGTCTGTTGTTCTGGAAATTCTCGTGAATAATAACAGTGGAAAGAAAATAAAATTCTACATAGATTTTCTGCTGATCATTAAAATTTGTAAACACACTCAACAAACCATAATCAATTTTTTGGGAAAAAAATTTCCAGTAAAAGCTTTCATGAGACAGTGCTAGTTTTTAGCATTTCATGAAAACCAGATTATGTTTTCGACAATATTTTCGTGAGATCTATACGATGATTTTCAATTTGTTGTATTTTGGAGCACAAAATCTTAATACCTGAGGATAAAGCATGGTCAAAACAATGCCTCAAGTTGTTTTCACTGCTTGATTCTCTGAGTCGTCAAAAAGTGTTTTTTGTATGAAACAAAATAACAATTACATATTTTTTGTAATTTTATGCCAAGACACAAGTGAAATAAAAACTGAAAATTAGAAGCCTCGTACAAAAATAATTTTGAAAATACAGCACTTAACTATTCATCTTTGCATTTTTTGATTTACATGTATTTTTAAAAATTTTGTCCAATATGTGCCCTTGAACTATATCCTATTCTGCATCATAAAGCGGGCTTCCGCACGGATTAGTGTTTACGATCTAATACACTCTCACCATATAGACGATCGGAAAAGGCAACGCACAACAAAAATATGCAAATTAGTTTCCTGACGGATAAACAGGTAAACAACGACATATTGCAGCTTTGAGCTATTATAAATTTGAATGTCAAATGCAACTGTCTACGGTAAAATGCAGTGCAGAAAATTATCTCTCAATATGTGGCGATCGGTCGAAATTGTATGAATAAAGCACCGTTAACGAACCCAATTATTGTGCTATTATTATTACTATTCGTATATGCAAACGAGGCACCCTGAAAAATGGGAGAAAAAATCGATAAAAATTTAAAGGAAAAAAGATAAAAGGTCACATTCTATCCTGAAAACCCGAAAAAGATGCTCTTCTTTTGAAACATAAAACGACCAGCAGGTACAACAAAAATGGAGAAAAACTCTTGCAGAGAAAAACCGGTTGTCAACAGACGCTGGACAGCACGCATCGCACACACACCTATTGACAAAATGGCACAGGTAATATGTGTTTGTGTGTAGCAGTGCGGGACACCAGTCTGCGCTACCTCAAAATGACCAATGGTCACTCCTCGTTGCTTTTCGTTGGACGTCAATTTATTTAGAATATAATTTTGGTTACTGTAGACGATGATGGTCAGCAGATAAACTAATGCGGAAAGGATGATAGTCAACGAAATGGATTTGTTGGATAAATTTTCGCCACCAATGGACACTGGTTTGGAAACTTTATCTAACTTTTCCGTGCACTTTTGACTAGAGTGAGCAGTTCCATGCATTAAAATCCTGAAATTGTGAATTTTTGAGAAGTGCATGCAAGTTTTTTTAATTTGCATATTTCACACTTGGGGCAGGTTAGAAAAATATTATCATGGTCCTTCATGATAACAGAAAATAACTCTTAAATCAGTTGACGCATTGTCTATAGACTTTGGTTCTAATATTTTTGATCTTTGTTTAGGATATTTGACCTCATTTATAGACTTGTTTCTTATCAAATGTTCGTAAAATAAGAAATGACACACACAAAATTTTTGAGATTTCGTTGAGTTGTCTCAAAAATTCCCAGTTCCATATTATTCTGACGAATGGTCTTTCAAAAAAACCACAATACGAAATTGATTTGCAATTCTACAATTTGGTAGCAGGAAGTATTTTCATCCAGCATAATGAACGGAAGAATTATCCTGACATTTTTTGGAATATTTTCGTAGCGGGCAGGAGCACAGGGACAAACTAAACGTTGATCAATCTGAATCAACTTTAAAATTTTTTAATCTGGACACATTTATGATTAATTTGGGATCCCAATGCACATGAGCACTTTATGCTTTCATGTATATTTGAGCAGCTAAATGGACCCAATTAGCTGAAATGAAACGGTGGCTGAATCGATACTCCATGCGAAAAAATGGTCGCTGAATCGAATCAACGGCGTGAAACAACACGTTACCTGAAATGACATGGTTGCTGAGAATCTATCCGTGTCATTCACGTCAACATTGTCTCGATTCAGCCACCGAGACTGTTTAACTGTCTCAATTCAGTCACATTTCTTTTTCACCATGCAAGACTAACTTTTTATTTTAATTTAAGTAGTAACATAGTTTCTAAAAATTTGGTAAATTCAATGATTATGTGTCTACAGAAGGACGAAACTAAAAAAAAGCTTCGAACAGCTGGCTTGAACTGTCTAACATACATGAAATGAATTCTCGTGTGCGAATTTACAGAAGTTTTCGTGAATAATTATGTCTTGACAAGGTTTCATGAGAACGCAAATTTTGCTTCATAATTTTTCTGTAAAGAAGTCGCAGTACAGATAATAATAGAACAGTCGATGAATACTTCGAATTCAAAATTAAACAGTCACGTGTTTGAGCAAAAAATTGATATTTTCTGTGGATTTCATTTACCCTGTGATTGAGCTAGTCAACTCTAAGCTGAATCGACTCAGTAACTGAAACGATACAGTTAGCTGAAACCACACGGTGGCTATATTGATAGACCATGGCCACAAACAGTGGCTGAATCGATTCAGTGGCTGAAATGACTCAATGGCTGAATCAACAGATACAAACAATCGTTAGAGATGAAGTTTTCATTGCATTACATTTCGTGCAGATATGTATAAAAAACTCCTTTATCCAACATCATGAATCATTTCATAAATGATGATGCAGTATCAAATTCCAGTCATACCGAAAAGTATACATTCTGACATAACCGACTGTACAACTTTTACGGAACTAAAACCAGTCTTCGTTTGTGAAAATGATTCATGTACACAACAAATACATATACAAAAGCCAAGCTATAACAGTGGGAGAAAAATCGTTGATCGAAGAATAGCAGCAGCAGCAGCAGCAGGCCGTCTTTTCCTGAGACATCCAACAAAATTGTCCAGGTAAAAATACTATGTTACAGTCTATGATGCCAAGCGGGTAACCAATGCCCGTGTGCGTATTGTATACAGTGAAAAAAGGTATCCATTCTACAGGGAGCGTAGAAAATATAGTAACTGGGAGCTGAGGATAGAAACTGGCATTTTAGGATATATATGTATATAGAAATCTCGAAAGCGAAAGTAAATACAGAGAAAATGATCCGCAATAATCATATACCAAGAATGATTGTGGGAATGCAGGAGGCAAACTATCTACCGTAAGTTGAAAAACAGTTTTTCTGGAAAATTGAAGAAATTTACTATTGTCACGTGACGTAATAAAAAGTTTGGTGCGTTTTCGATCACAGGGCAAAAACGCACGAGCATTGTGGGTATGATTTTCGTTAGATTCTACAGTGAACATCATGATCATGATCGTAATTTGCATATCATAATTTTTCAGTGCTTATTGAATTTATTTGAATTAAAATTATTTTGCTGTGTTCTTGTTGATAAAATAAGCTATTCTGGACAATTTTTGATAATTTAGGGAGGATTTTCAATGAATAATGGAGGATACTTTGAAATATGCTTTCTTGTGAAAAATACCCAAAATAATTCTATTTTTATTATGCTTGTAAATGATAAAACTAGAAAGCGAGTAATAATAATTTCCGTATAAAGGTTGAGGACAGAATATTTTTGAACAAATTCAGCCAAGCTTCAACAATTTTTGGACTAAGAATTCTACAGTCAAGAAAAAACTCATTTTTTCCTTTATCAATCTACAAAAATTAAAAAAAAGTGGATTGTATACGAGATTGCATTTAGAATGCAAATAATCACTGGAAACATTGTTTATTACACAATGTTGTATGACTAATATCAACAGATCAAATTTTATGATACACGCAAGTGAGTAATATGCAAAATAGAAATATGAATCAAAAATATTAATCTAGAAAAATAAAACGTTCGAAAATAAACTTTTGTACGATTACTGTAGATATCGATGCTCATCAGACACAAAAGGAGACGCACTTGTACTCTGGCAATGACGAATCATTATTGTATGTATATACAACACAAAGCGAAATTACTGTACAGTCAGGAAGTTTATAATGTTCGGTTTTGCAGGGTCATCTCCCAATTGTCGACCTATAATTAACATAGAAAGAACAACATTTGTGTGAAAAATTGCGAAAGTAGTGCACGACGCACCAAAGTGCAACGACTATTTGTGAAACAAGGTAAAAGTGGATGATGGTCTGCAGGGGGCGGACATAATTTCCATGGGAAGATGATGAAATGAATGTGAAGGAAACGAAGTGTTGCAGTATGTGGCTGTGAAAATCCTTTAACTACTCAAATATGTAAGCAAAAGGCTGTTTTTAAATAACCTCCAGGAATTTCGCTACATAAAATTTATTTATTTTTCAAGTGCTATTTTGCCAGAGGGGGTTGAAAGAAAAAGCTTACGTCCGATAAAATTTTTTATGTGTGGTATACCTAAATCTATAAAAATAATGCTTGGTGAGGGAATCGAACTCTCCACCTTCTGCATACAAGTCAGAATGCGTTGAACAGCCGGATGACCACTGCAACACATTCAAGGAACTAGAGCCCCTAGGAGATCACTGATGTCGTATGCCACAATCCACATGGCTTGGGAGACAGAAAAATAAAACTCGATGAGTGTCTCCAACCTGTTGGGGCTACTGCAGGTGCACATGTTCAACTTCTAGCGTCGGTGCACAGGTGGTAGATGCAGCGATAAGTGACGGAAGTTCAAAATTTACATAGATGTATGTTGCCACTGTTTCATGCATTTTTGGTTATTTTTCATTAGGTTTTTTGATTCAATTCGATTCTTATGCGTCGCTTATCATCTTTGCTTATATATTACCATAAATCCTCATCCATACGTTGCCCTGGAGTATAAGCTGCATCTGAAATTAGTAGGATTCACGCATAAATCGCCCTCAAGTCACATCAAAACACTGTTATAGTTCTTTCTAGAAAATTCCATTTACCAAATCTAAATTTTTAAACGCTTCTATCATGTTAATTTTGTACAACGATGTCAAAACAACTGAAATTGATGATGATGAGCAAGATCTGTGCAATGCAGATTTCGAATCAGATGAGTCATCTGATTCTAAATGCAAAATCTGAAACAATACTTTGTTTTTTGTTATTGATCTGAATAAAATTGATCTGATTGAAGGGGTGTTTCATTTATAAGTCGCCCTCGAGTATAAGTTGCCTTCAACAATAAATCACAGTTTAAGACCCTATGTTTTGAGTATAAGTCGCGACTTATAGGTGAAGATTTACGTTATTATTTATTTGTATTGGTGTCGCCATATGGAATTCCCAATACAAGCTCAACACAGTAACCCGTATTGTTTTGTGAGTATAGGGGAGTTTCTATAAGATTAGGAGCCAGGAGTCACGGTATTCTGCCTGGGGTTTAAGGAGCTTCCTGGTGAAGTATCTGTGCGTCCGGAGAGAGTTTTGAAGTGTTTGTGTTTTGTTAGCCTGTGGTTGAACTGTTGCAACTTCCTTCGTATTAACCCAAAGGTCAGTCTCATCTTTCCAACACCCACAGCAGCCTAACAAACCGTCGACCTTCTGCACAAAAGTCAGAGGAGCCATGAAGATGTTTCGAACATTGTGGTTGTAGTGATGATGGTGTGTACCAGGCAGGCTCCGTGATTAACAGCTAGATGTACTACTGCAACACCTTTCAAGAAATAAGACCTCTATAGTCTGTTTTTCTTGAAATGATCCTAAATAATGAAAGTGGAAAGCAAGTAGTATTTCGGATTTTCACGATTTGCTGCTGAACAATATACCATATAGGACTGAAAACTTGTGAGCGTACTGGCCTAACCTTTAACAATGTTTCGAGTGAAAAATTTTACAATAAGAGCTCTATGTAAACGATTTTGACGACATTACTGATTTGTGTCACTTTTCTATTTGGAAGCATTTTATAAAAAATTGACTATAGTATGGTCATCAAAGTTCAATGCCCAAACCCACATGTCTCCGGCACAACAGACAAATAATGCTCCATGAAGGGCTCAAACTCTCAACCTTCTGCATACGGCCCGAGACAGCACTACAACATGCCAACTATTGTAAGCAGAAAATGTCTTGAGTACATTGATTCAGTGAAAGCATAGATTTAAATTGCAAAATCTGATGAAAATATCGATCGTTTATTTTCCAGTTTTACACCAGAGACGACAGGATGTGGATTAGATGCTGGAAAGCTGTAGAATAAGAACATAAACTATGACTTTTGGTAGAAAAGCTTCGTTCCTTTCTACAAGTGAAGTGGAATGAAAAGATTAAGGATTCAAATTTTCAAATTCATATTATCATATGTTCCCTAAGTCATATTTTTTTCAACTATATTTTATAAATACATTCTGTTTATTGTTAAAATATACGAAATGGTCTGGAAAACAAAATGGCAACGATTTTTTATTTTTATTGGGTCACTCAGATATTTGCTCGAGGCTGCTCGAATTTTCCCACGAAATTGATCATCAAATGCTGCTATTTTATCCTTAAAGAAATAAAACAAATCAGTTTGAGGGTCTTCAAAATTATGTTTATATTGATGAATGATTTCCTAAATGAAATGTATCACAAAAGGGTTCAGTACATGAAGGTAAGTCAATCACGGAAGAAAGTTAGTAAGCCTATTACTGTTGTAGTCAATAAAAACGTTTATCCCCACAACCTCATTGAATGGTTCAAATTTCCCGAATAAAACCCAAGTATCGACGCAGTTCTGTCCAAATTCACAGGGAAAACATGATATTTTTCAAGTATTTTGGCTTTTCCCATTCTCAAGAAGAAATTTAGCATTTTTCTACAATATAAAATTCTCATCGAATGAAAATTCTGTATCAAATTGAACCTACTTTTTTGGTTCTCGCTGCATCTATTATTTTGAGCTATGCAGGCTATTGTAGTTAGTGTAAATACAGTAAATTTTGGGAATTGCTTTGCTGAATATTTGTTTTTTACTCTTTCTGGAAAAATCGCGTTTGAAAAAATAGATTAGGTTATTATTTGCTTAATATGCTATTTTTATCTTTTTACCGCGCTTATTCATGTGATAAAAACTTTTTTTATGCACATTACTGTATGTCGCCTTTTTCCACACAACATTTCTTGTTATTTTTGTGTTTTATGCAAATAATTTGTGTTAAAATAAATTTGCCATTGTGTGCGCATTCAAATTTTACATAAATGTGTAAAACAATGCCCTATGCTTGATATGAGGAATCACGAATCATATCAACATTTAGCTAACTGATATGATTTGAGACAATCAGTCGGCATTGCATCAAAGTTCCACTGAGTGTTTTCTACTGAGTTTTCTACTAATGCATCAAGATCCGCTTAAATACAGAAATGGGTATTTCAAGAACTATAAGAGATCGATGATTAGTTAAATGTTCATTACTTCAGTTTTCAAATGCAAACTTTGACATTAAATGCTCTTCTTGGTGTTCATATCAGCCATGTGCAAAGTTAGATTCCGCTACGAATTCAAAAGATGACGAGAAATTTATTTCATTTGAATATTACAAGAATCAAAATAGAGCGTCGAATCTGAAACACATAACTCGCTGGATTTATCATCTAAGAATTTTTATTCGTTCTTTTTGGGAAAGACGAATTTGGATTTTGTGGACGATGATGACGATTCGGGTTCTTGGGTCGTTTTAGTCGGCAATTCTGAAAAACAGCAAATTTAATTTTTTATGTGATAAAGCTTTGAATTTCTAAATCTACCTCTATTGTTTACTCATGAAAAAATAACGTTAATTTGACGTCTGAGAGACGCATATGTCTTCATGTATACATCTGATGATTTCCCAGATTTTCAATTTTTTTTGAATAAAATAGAATTCTCATCACAAAATCGCATCATGTGGCCGTACAGACACAGTTCCTATATAGTTCTTTGATTGTTTTAGCTACTGTTTTACACATAAACAAATGACAGTCAAAATTACTGTAGGCATAATTTTGTGCACGTTTTACTGTTGATCTACTGTTCTTTTGAATTTCGGTTATTTTATGATCTTTTTTTTTGTATTTATGAACCTAATTTACTGACCATGAAGTCATGTGGTTTGCTTTGTTCTGTAGTTAACTGTAAGACCATAACGGTAACTGTACGGGTACCGCAAGAAGGAAAGACTGAGTTTTCTACACCAAAATATGCTACCCGCTCATGCTGATGACTGAACTGAAAGTTACAATTTTCGAAATGTTGTTTGCGATTGATTCATTATCCGCTATTATTTGCCTTACAATCACATAAAAATGTGAAACATCTTTATTAAAATAACACAGTATAACACACAAGACAATGGAAACGGAAGTAGCAGGTTCCAGCAATGTAGGAACAAAAAGCATTGAAATAGGCCACACATGGAATAGAACCTTCTTGAGGATGTTTCTTAGGGGATGATCAAACCCAATTCAAGCAAGAATTTATTAGAAAGCTATTCTAATTGTCATAGCCTGAAGGAGGTATAGTAGGTACACTACCGAAACGTCGCTCACCACTGTATTATTGTGTGTTATATTGTCTTATTCTAATAAAGGTGTTTCGCATTTTTATGCGTTTGTATGGCCAATAATAGCCGACAATGAACTTTGAACTGGAAGTTGATAACAGTTTTTGTACTCGAGATGAAATGTCAAGATGAGCTTCTTAAAAGGTAGTTTATGTCGTCAAAAATCATAGATTTCTTTAAAGTTGTATTGATCTTGTTTCTTTCTTCAAGGTATAAATAGATCTTATAAGGTATATTACCTTAACCTAATATCTGACAAGTTATAAATTAATCTTATCTACAACATTTTCGGAAGGGTGATCAACTACAATCTGTCGATGGCATGGTCGAATATACTGTAGGAGCATGACTTGTGGCCAACTTATACTCATGATTAGCAGGAGTATAGGTAGGCTGTCTGATACTATACGATTGTTCGATCATGTAAGACATGAGATAAGTGTAAATTTGCATGAGGTAGCATGTAACGGTCACAAATAATTCACATTAGGAATTTGGATGATCTTATCATTTGTTACATTATGCGGCAGATATGCTCTTGAATGTTTTTGTGAACACGCGTGATAAGAAAATCTTTTTCTCGAAATGCTTCTCAATATTGAGTTACAAAATAAGCAATATTTCGTATAGTAATGATGTTCTGTTGAGCCGTGCATCACATAGGACTGGAAATTTCTGAATCTGCTGAATTTTTGGGTTGAAAATTTTTTAGGTGAAAAAATTCTGACTTTTGTCATTTTTCTATACTAAATACTTATACTGAAACAGATCATAGGCGAAAGGTGATCGGTATAATTGCTTGTATCTGTAAATGCTCGCTTACCTTTTATGGACCTGTAGCGGGCCCACGGCGCCTTGTACGCTTGATACGACGACGAGGGTGGTGCGTAGACGCCGTGATTGGTTTTTGTCGCCTCGTAAACGGCAACACTTGGTTCCACGGCTCGTCCCTGGCATTGGTGCACGATGAGAACTAGAAACAAAACAACGTTCGAATTGTACCGAAACGTTACGGTATATTTCTTATGCAAATTTTTCCTCTTTTACCTGCGCTCAGAATGCAAAAGAGGAGGCGCTTGATCATGGCGGATATTTTCTTACAAACTGAACAAAGTCAACAGTAGTTCTGCACTCGATTATGATCTATTTATAAGACAAAAATGATCATCGTCCGATATTTTGATGACCATCGTAAGTTTTTCGAAAATGGATCGGATAAAAACTGTTGTTATCAAGTGATGATGAAGAAAATACTTGAGGAGGCTCAAAATAGCATTCAACGTGATTTTATACAAAGAAAATTGTCTTGCAAAGGGAGTATTTTCCACGTCCGGCATATTCTAATGTACGAAATGGTCAGGATTCTACAAATTTTTTATTTTTGAAATCTTTAGTCACTTATTTATTTAGTACGCATATCATTATCAAAAATCATTTTGTTAAATAAAAAGTGATGGAAACCTGCAAATAGCTTATGTGGTTTCACATACAGTTTTTTTAGTCTTTTAAATAAAATATCCGTAGAACATTTTTCAGTTCAAAAGACGAAAGGGCATTTGCAGCTCTTGCTGGAATGATATGCTCAAGAATGACATGTAAAAACCGGCTTGTCAGGGGAAGTTCACATGTCAGAATTTGCTTTCTTGTTTGGCATTATGCTTGTCATTCAGCTCTCGTAACAGAATGTCTTACATAATTGTAATTGGTTATCATGCATGCACAGCATAGAAGTTCTGCTGAGCATAAGCCAGGACAGGAGATGGCGACAGGATTTTTTGTCTTTCTTGATAATCAAAAGACAGTATCTCTAACATCCAAGCAGCAAATATATATTAGTCAGATATGTGAAACTATTCCTTTGGTCAACACTTCTTAGAGTTTTTAACGTTACTTTTTTGGAATCAAGTATACCTTGTTTAGAACAATTGTTAAACTACATCTTTTGTTGTAGTGATGCGTCTGGCTATTCATTACGCGGCATGCCCCGCAATCACCACCACCACTACAACCACAATTTCCGAACCATCCACGTGGCTCGGTCAGTTGGATAGCGCGTCTGCCTTGTATGCAGAAGGTCGAGGGTTCGAGTTCCTCACCGAGCGTTATTTTTCTGACGCGACGGCCACGTGGATTTGGGCATACGACACTTTCTTGTCACGTCTTCTCTTTTTTCCCTCGTTTTCTTTTATAATCTTCTTAATTAATGCAGGGGAGTAGAATCTGCTGGGATTCATCTAAAATCTGCTGAGGATCAATGAAAATCTCCTGGGGATTCAGACTTCCAAATCCCTATGTGCATTAATGCTGATAACTAGCATGGTTTGTCGTGATTTATGCTACAGATCATGGAATTAGAATTGGTCAAGTTGTAAATATCATCCACAGCAGTCTTAAAATTTAAAATGAGAACGAATTCAACTTTTTTCAACAGAGTTAGCTATCGAAATGAGTGCCAAAAATATTTTTCCAGAAAACTATAGTATTGCTATAGATTGATCCAAACTAAAAATTTAAGTTTCTGAAAATCTCAGAATCTTTTTTTTACTTCACTATCGAAAATGTGATAATGCTGACCAGATGTTAATTTAGAGATGATAAGATCCAAACACTATTGGAATATTACTTAGCTCAATAGTTTCAGATTGTTTCATCGCAAAGTTCAAGTAACGATGCTTCAGACAGTTCTAAAGTAATATGAACACTATAATCAACGTCTATATTTTTAAGACATTTATTGTCGAAAATTTTCAATATGATAGTCAAGGGCTGATTGCAGTTTGGAATTTTTACATTTTGGCTTTTCTCGGTCTGTACATAATATCAGCTCAAAAAAGACGTGAATCTGTAACCAGATGTTCATTACATGTAGAGGACTCTACATGCTAACTCTTATAATCCCTTACTTTACGCTTTATATGGTAATTTAAAGTGTTAAAAGGGGAGTCCAAATAAACCGAAGTGTTGTGTTAATGATCGAATTTACAAAGCTCAGCTTTTTGCATTTTTTTAAAATCAAAGATTCCTGCTGATCTCTAGTAAGGCGGCGTTTGCCGAAGTCCCGACCGTCGGATCGATAGTATAGTATTCCATACATATTTGTGTGTATGACCAACTAACTGACTGACTGACTGACTGACTGACTGACTGACTGACTGACTGACTGACTGACTGACTGACTGACTGACTGACTGACCGACCGACCGACCGACCGACCGACCGACCGACCGACCGACCGACCGACCGACCGACCGACCGACCGACCGACCGACCGACCGACCGACCGACCGACCGACCGACCGACCGACCGACCGACCGACCGACCGACCGACCGACCGACCGACCGACCGACCGACCGACCGTTTCATAGTTTCACATCATATATTTTCAAATTCATATACGTCTTGCTCAACAGAAATCTAAGATCATGAACCCTCGATTTTCTGCATAAATGTGTAACCAACTGCGCTGCTCGAGTGATATACATTGTTCGAAAATTGTGGTTGTAGTGATAGCGATGTGTGCACAACAGGTCGCCCGATGAATAACCAGATGCAGCTATACATCCTCTGGGAAGGAGGCCCCAGACAATGGACGGTCACCAATGTCCTATGCCCAAGTCCACATGTAGGCTGCATCAGAAAAATGAAGCTCCATGAGAAGCTCGAACCTCGATCATCTTCATTCAAGGCGGTTTTGGTGTCAACTGTGCCAATCAAGCCACGTGCGGAAGTTGTGGTTGCCGTGGCGGTCGCAGAATTTTTCGAGCTGCACTCAGTTATTAATGCAGTTTTGTTCGAATCGACAATGGAAAGGTGTATAATGTTTTTTCAATGATTTCGTTCTTTCCCATTTTGATGAAGAAATTTATCATTTTTTTAACAGTTTACATTTTTTGGCTTGGTGAAAATTGTGCATCAACCTTTTTTTATTTTCGTTGCGTCTATTGTTTAAAATTAAATGGGCTATAATGGCCTACGAATAAAATAATTAATACATATTAATCGAGTGTTGCGTTTGAGGTCGCTGTTCAGTGTCAATTTGCGAGAGTTGTCTGGCTGGGGGTATTCTCAAGTGAACGATTCCCAAGTGAGCGAATTCCCAATTGGGCGATTCCAAACGAGCAATCAAGAATGTAATACAACTTTTTTCATGTTTTCCTTCTTTACCTTATATTTTTTTGTGTGTATTTCTTTTTTCTTTCGTTTTCTGTGTGTATTTTTTATGTTTTCGTTTATGTACGTTTTTACGTTTTCATTTTTTGTCTATGCTTTCCTTCATTTTCGTTTTTCTTTTCATCTATTTTTTCTTTTTTGCTCATGAAATAACAAATTACATGTTGTCAGTTTTAATAAGCATAATCATCCGTATAATTCTTATGCAATTCGGTACGTTCTATTTCCTATATAATTTTATCCTTTGTGATTTTTTCTTCATCACTTTCCATCTTAGTTTTTTGATTTCAACCTCTCCTGATTTTTTTTTCACATTTTTTTCTTTCTTTCTTGCTGCTTTCTCTGTGTTGCTTCTTTGTTCATGTTTTCTTTCTTTTTCTAATGCTTTCCCACCTATTTTCACTTATTTTTAATGTTTTCATTTTTGTTGACGTTTCCTTCCTCTTAATATTTTGTCTCAACCAGCATGTTTTTTTATGTTTATGTTTTTTATGAAGATTTTCACACTTACAACGATGTAGGACTCAAGCATGTAGAACTCTACAAAAATTATACGGAAGATTACGGCTATTTAAAATAACAACTTGTAATGCGTTGTTTCATGAGCAAAAAAGAAAAAAGTAGATGACGAGAAAAAAATGAAAGAAAACAGAGAAAAAAGATGAAAACGTTAAAACATACATAATCAAAAGCATTAACAATACACCCAGAAAACGAAAGAAAAAAGAAATACATAAAAATGAAAATATAAGCTATGGGAGGAAAATATGACGAAGGTATTATTACACTCGCGATCGCTCACTTGGAATCGCCCAATCGGAAATTCGCTCACTTGGCGATTCGATTAATTGGTAATTTGCTCAGTTGGGAATTCGCTCAATTGGGAATCGCTCACGTGGGAATCGCTCACATGAGAATCGCCCAATTGTGAATTCACTCATTTGGGAATCATTCACTTGAGAATCGCACACTTGTGAATAGACCGTCTGGATGTACTCTGCAAGTCGCCATCGATTAAGAAGACCAAATCAGAATTACTGTCATCAGATGCCATGTAGTAGCTGTTGTTGATGAGTTAGATGTTTAAGAACTTGTGCGCAAAGTTTTCTCTAGTTAGCTGTTGTTGAAGTTGGGATAATTATAGAGCAACTGGTATGAAAATTATGTTCACCATGCGAAATCACGTTGCATAAAAGTCAAATGGTTGCAACTTACGAAATTCTGTTCTGAAAGTTTCCATTCAATGCAGTACATCTGTTAAGCTGTAAAAGATCTTTCTCAAGACATGAGAAATTCACGAGTATGATCATTTTGCAGGCGAATCTGACGTACATTAAACATTCCGTTTGAAAGACAGTTTTCGCATTTCCAACGAATGCTATTTTGAGCAATTGAGAGATGATCCTATAAAATTTTTCCACTTTGATAAAAACACATAATACAAGTCTTATGATCTCCGTATGTTTTCCACAAACTATCAAAATCGTATCGTATATAATTTAAAAATAGACTAATGCGCAAACAATTGAATAAACTGTATAATTTCATTCTGAAATAAAATCCCTTATGATCAAATACTTTTTTTTCGTTCTCGCTTCAGGTAAAACATGGATAAATTTGTAATAAGAAGGAAACTGTAATTTTTTTCGAGCGTTCTTTTTTTACAGTCCTCATTGCTCAGAGATGCCAGGGGCGCGTCGTTAAACGCGATGGGGTCGTGTACGAAGCGCCGAAAAGCAATAATGGCGTCTATGTGCCGCCGGCGTCGTCCTACCAAGCGTACAAGGCGCCATTGAGCCGCTATAGGTCTATCAAAGGTGAATGAGCAGAGTTGTGCGTTTCACATGAGGTAGTATGTGGTTCAAGTAGCCATGAAACTAGTCATCAAATTTCAAGTTAATGAGCCGAACATCGATTTTAAATAACTGCCAATTTCCCAGGGTGAGAGTAACTCGTAGTGAGTTATCCAAATGGAATGCAAGTTATTACATAGATACACTTAGAAACACAGGGTGAAATGCAATGTATTGCAAGTATTTTGTATACAAAACATGTTTCTCGGAGAAATTTGATTAGCCGATTTTCCCTTACAGCAAAAATTGGACACATTCCATTTTTGTAGATTCCGGTTCATTTCACCGGAAATCAACACTGAATTGAGGAAGTTTCCTGAGAATAGTTTATAAAATTACAGATTCCCATTATAATATCGAAAGTATATTGAATATTGCGCACCCTCTCTCAATTTACGATAAAATCCGTAAAACGTTAGTTAAGGACTCATGTGAAATGCTCCGTTCAAACTCCCATCGATAGGCATTTCTAATCTTAAAATTTCACATCTCTATGCCTGCAACACACTGGGTACTACAGTAATTTTTCGCAGTTAACCCATGGTTTTTTGAGACAATCTGCGCATAATTTCTTATGCATTAAGTAATCAGCTGTGACGTACTATTGGAAAGTTAATTTTGTTTACTTGCTTGTGATCAAACCATGATTCACGAGCCAAGCACATTTCTTATTTTGATAATCATGAGCCAAACATTACGGTTTTTGGGAAAATTTACATTTTCCATTACTTCTCCAACTCTGAGCTTTGGAAAGGAATCCAAAATTTGTTCAAAACTAATTGAAATCATACATTCACAGAAATTATCTTCATTAAGCGTTTTTGAACAACTCCGTACGCTGAAGGATGAGCAAGCAGATTTTGCGCATTGGTTTTTTGATATTTTTTGTCTTATGTACAGTCAGACTAGCAAAGCCTTAAAATCTGAATTTCAACGATTCAAATAAAATGGAATATCTGTCCACCAACAGTGATAATCAATGAAACGGCGTGTACCCAATACAGCGAAACCCACTACAGCAAAACTCAAAATAGCGAGACTCAAAACAGCGATTCTTAAGAGAGCGAATCTCAATACAGCGAATGATTGTGTCTTACTTTGGCGCCTTGTCTCACTTTGGCGTCTGTCTCACTTTGGCGCCCGTCCAATTTTGGCGCACTGTATGTCCTACTAAACAAGCTATGTGTCCACATCTATGCAAATTTTGCGCGCAGTTTTACATTACCATAAAGGCTGTAATTAGCTCAGGCCACCCTGAATTTTTCTCTCTCTAAATGGTGGAAAATAAAATAATCAGTTATCCTGCTAGACCTCACTCAATAAAAACACATTTCATAAAACTAAAACGGATTATTTCGAGGAAGCCCGCTTTATCCTGTCTTTGCATGGTGAAATGTCAATGTTGGTTTGTGAAAGTAGAGTTAATCCGGATCATTTTTATTTGTTCAAAAAGAAAAAGTGAAACGATTAACCATCAGTGGTGAAGTCCTGTACTTTGAAAGAATTTCTTGCAACAGTCATGGGAATCCAATGGATCGTGCTACAGTTCATGAAAGCAGGGTGCAGTCAAATCCGGATCACGGTCGAAGTTGAAGCTAAGGGTATCAAACATAAAATGATTTTTTATTTTTTTTTAATTTTTCACCAATTTTTATTACCATGCGAATTTTGTGTGAAATCCTACAATTTACAATGTTCTCAGGGAAATTAGTAATCTACAAAATGCAATCTAAAAATAGCCTCCGCCTATTTTTGAGGAAACAGGATTTGACAATTTTGAGGAATATGGACTTTCGAGAAAAAGCTTTGAAGCATTTTTCGGGTAAAGAGGGATTTCGGGGAAGTAGGACCTTCGGGGAATGGGGATTCATCCAAATAAATGATCAGCATAAATGTCGAAAAGCAGACTTTGATAGACCGCCAATGTGAGATGCGCGCCAAAGTGAAACAGGCGCCAAAGTGAGACGGGCGCCAAGTTAGGACATCCAAGAAAAGTCATTATCAAATAATGGGCGTCAAAGTGAGATGGGCGCTAAAGTAAGACAACAGTATCATTTTGGCGCCTACAAAGTTGGACGCCAAAGTGAGACGGGCGCCAAAGTGAGATGGGCGCCAAAGTGAGATGGGCGCCAAAGTGAGACGGGCACCAAGGTGAGATGGGCGCTAAAGTGAGACACAATCGGACTATTCCAAAATCACAAAAGAATATCTGTCAGAAAATTTTTTTTGCAAAACGTTTGAAAAAACGAAAACCAAAAATTCCCGATTAAAATCGTTTTGTATGGAGTTTAATTGCAAAAAAAATAAATTAATGAAATAAATGAAACAAAATGAAATAAGCAAACAAGATGGAATAAATAAAATAATTAAGCAGTAAAGCTAGAACAAAAACCAAATAATAAAGAAACAAAAAGTAAAATAATGTAATAAAAAGAAGGTAAAAAATAGAAAAGTACACAACCTGAAAAAATCAAACAAAAAGAAGAAAAAGTAGCTCAGAATAATGTCACATTAAGTAGACATTGGGAGCCATGTCACATTAAACGAAGTGGTGATCAGTCACATTAATGGGAAACCCATACCATATCCCATAGGTAATATGGCCATGTCACTGGAAGTGGCATGCTGTGACCCCGTTGGGTGGCTCCGTTATGGTTTATCTACTTCGGGAACCCAACCCAGCTGGTACTACCACAGGTAAACCTATGGTGTACCTCGGCCTTGTCTTGGAGTTAATGCTGTAGAATAATAGACAATGCGGCCGGGTCGGGGGTGTCAATCCCTAATCCTCATTCTACGGAATGGGGGACGGTGCCATTCGGAGAATGGCTTGCTGTAGGGGACCCGATTGTTAACCTAAATCCCCTTTATTGGCCCTGACCTTAAGGGTCTGAGGGCTTTCTTAACTGAGGGTCCTTCCGAGGGAAAACTAGCTTAGGGGGAGACTCCCACAAATATACCCTCAATAACAATAACCCCTGAGAAGACTTACGACACCTCTTCTCAAATTACTCGGCGCTGGGCGACGGGTTCGGGGTCAAACGCGGGGTCCGACGGACGGCGATGTGGGAACGAACTCCGAGCGATTCGGTGTGGGTATTCGGCGGCTGCTAGCGGCAGGCGGCGATAACGAACGTTTCCTCGGCGAGGGGCGACGGGTCTCTACAATTAACGGCGACGGGGACGGGTTCCTACGGTCCGGTTACTGTAGGCGACGTATGTGTGTGTAGGTCGGGGTCCGAATATGGTAATTTATTCGACGTGTGACGGCAACGCAGTTGACAACAATAAAAATATAATAAAATATATCGACGGCGGACGCGACGTGAAGCTAAACGACAAAAACCAGTTAGGCTCAAAGAGAGTCCGTAAAAAGACAAAACATGCCCTTTTAAAGGGCTCCATAAACTACAGTATGCCTTGGGCGGAGTTAACACTCCCCCAAGCTAACTTCTGCAGCGGAAATCGTTGCAGAAGATGCCTATGATCACATAGACATTTTCCAGTCCACAACGTTAAGCATTGGGGCGAGTTTTCACTCTCCATGCTTAACATAGGAACGTCACTAGTGAGAATTTCAACTAGTCGTTTCACGTTGTGAAACGTCGCTAGTTTTTACTGATAAGAAGTGCACGTTGTGCTCTAATTACAGCGATGAGCTCGGAGAGCTTATCTCTAACGGAAATTCTTGACTAGCGGGCACATACCGTAGTCTACGTGTGCGATTGAAAATAATAAATCGAAACGGAAATAAATGTGCGCGAAAGCAACAAAAATAAACATAAAAAGTACACACATAAATTGCATGTAAAAAGTATAAAAACGAAACGCAAAATTGACGTAAATTACTGTAACACCAAACATAACGAAAAACATGATGAAAAATTGTGATGTGAATCACGTGACGTTCGACGAAATCCGTCGGCACGTGACACGGCGGTCCTTCGAAAAAGGGCGTCCTCGTCCTTGTGCTCGTCTGCGACGGTCAAACGTTCAGGTGAGGGTGGCGGCGAGCGGTTGCTGGTTCAGTGGTTTTTCGGTATGTTCTGGTTTGTGGAATTGTGTCAATGTTGCATGGAGTTGCTGACGTCCATTGGAGATGCGTGAAGTTGCTGACGTCATTTGATCCCTTCGGTGAAGTTGCCAATTGTTGGTTGATTTGTGAAATCTGAAACGAGACTAAAAGAAAAATTTTAGAGGCGACGTATAGGCTATCATATGGATGCGCCTGCAATGTGAGGCAATACCCTAGTTTAGATGCATTGATCGCTGCTCATTCTCTTCTTTACACTGCTATTCCAGCTTGGAACAGAAGTGGGTATTTTGTGAGGGGCACGGCGGTCCTTCGAAAAAGGACGACCCCGTCCGTAAGTAAAGAAGAGAAGAGCTACTTGATTACGGGTCGGCGACCTCTGCATCAAGATGTGGGTCAATGAGATCTTGTGTAAAATCTCTATTTGTTGACGGGATCAACAAAGGTGCCGTCTCGATGACCTGTGAAGTGGAAGGTATCTCCTCTTCTTCTGTAGGCTGAGCTGGTGACACGTAGCGTCTGAGCTGATTAACATGCACAGTATCCTCTTGATCAGTCTCAAGTCGAATGGTGACATTAGGATAAGCCACATTCGTGACAAAGTAGGGGCCATCATAAATGGGCAATAATTTGGGCGTTAGACCACGTTTTCCAGTAGTGCGCAGTTTGAGCACTTGATCCCCAACCTTGTATGAGACATCTCGTGCCATGCGGTCGTAGGACCTAGCATAAGCCGCTTGTGATCTCTCAATTCTGCTCTGGATCAAGGTCAAGGCATTTGTAAAATGCCGTTTGACCTCCATATCATAAGTAGAAACATCTATGATATGGGCCGGAGGATTGAATGAGAGTGCTGCATCAACAGGTAGCATAGGCGTACGACCATACATGAGCTCAAAGGGTGAATACCCTGTGGACTCATTCATGCTAATGTTGACAGCGAACACAGAGTACGGCAGGTGTTCATCCCAATCAGTATGACCTTGGTGGACATACATACGTAACCGTGTGGCTAGCGTTTGGTTACCTCTTTCCACTTCTCCGTTTGTCATGGGATGATAAGCGGTGGAGTGGATTTTCTTAGTTGAACAAATGGCAGTGATTTCGGTCATCAGTTTGGACGTGAAATCAGTACCACGATCAGACTGAAGAATCTGCAGGGCCCCATGTCTGCGACAATTTGAGTAATAAAAAGTCGAGCTATAGTTTGCGCAGTAATGTCCGGAGTAGCGAAAGCTTCAACCCATTTAGTAAAGTAGTCTATGAAAACTACAATAAATCGGTTTCCGTTTTCACTAGTGGTCATTGGTCCCATACAGTCGACACCGACTCGATGAAACGGTCCCGTAATGGAAATTGGTTTCAGAGTTGCACGGGTCTTTTGTCTCGCAGGCTTATTCCGTTGGCAAAGATCACACCGCTGACAAAAGGACTTGACGTCCGCACTGAGGGAAGGCCAGTGGTACCTGCGGGCTATAGGCCTCGCGGTACGTTTTGCACCAAAGTGTCCAGCAAGAATGTCGTTATGATGAGCCTCAATAATGGTAGTGACCATTGAACGAGGGACAACAATCTTGTTGGACTCGCCTGTCCACTTCTGAAGGATGTTATCCAACAGGTGGTAGCCATTAACATCATTCTGATCACCGTAGGGTTTTAGTGACCTGAGAATGGAGGCTAATTCCGGATCCTCGAATTGAGTTGCGAGAAGGTCATGGTGCTGCGCATCCTGTGATATCTCTGCATAAGACTCAGACCTGGCCAGGTGCTGCGCACCATTGGTGGTCCTTTGGGATGAGTTCGCCAGGCGCTGCGCACCATTGGAGATCATCATAACTTCTCCCTCGGGTCTGTATAGGGGAATATCGTCAATACTCTCCCCGGCAAGGGAATTAGGATCAGGAAGGCGTGATAATGCGTCAGCATTACCATTAGACCGACCTTTTCGCAGCCGTATAGTCAGTTTGAATTCAGCTAACGCGAGGCCCCACCGAGCTATCCGGGACGAAGGGTTCGGTTTTTCCAACACAGCTGTAACAGCAGTGTGGTCGGTCTGAACGACCACCTCATGTTGAAAGAGGTAAGGCCGAAAGTGCTTGACGAAATGGACAACAGCGAGAGTCTCCAACTCCGTAATAGTGTAGTTTTTCTCAGCTGCTGTTAGCCCTCTACTGGCGTACGCAACAGGATGGTCGTATCCATTTTCGTCCAACTGGCTTAGAACTGCACCTATCCCCGAAATACTTGCGTCAGTTTGAAGGATAAAGGATTTCGTAAAGTCCGGATGGCGCAGGACAGGAGGGTTCAACAACAGCCTTCGGAGTTCGTCGAATGCCGATTGCTGAGGTTTTGACCACTGGAAGGTAACTTCCTTCCGTAAGAGCTTGGTCAGCAGCTCGCTGAGCCGAGCGCAACCAGGGATGAAATGCCTATAATAAGACACAAGACCAAGAAAAGACTTGATGTCTTTAGCGTTTTGTGGAATGGGTAGATCCTGGACGGCAGCCAATTTGACTTTGTCTGGTTCGAGACCTTTCTGTGAGATGCGGTACCCGAGATATTCTACCTCAGAGTGCGAAAACTTGCACTTGCTCAGTCTGAGCTTCATTCCACCCTGACGGAGACGCGTAAACACATCCGTCAGGCGCTCAAGCATCTGGGTGTGAGAGTTCCCGAACACCAAGATGTCATCGAGATAGGTCAGTGCAGTGCGCCACTGCAGTCCTGTAAGAAGCAGGTCCATGAGGCGTTGAAACGTCCCAGGGGCATTGCAGAGACCAAAAGGCAGATAGTTGAACTCGTAAAGTCCAATAGGTGTATTAAACGCCGTTTTTTCTTTGTCTGCCTCGGCAATAGGTATGGACCAGTAGGCGTTAGCCTGGTCAAGGGTAGTAAAGTATTTCATACCCTTGAGTGTGTCTAGGATATCATCAATCCGTGGGGGAGGATAGACATCCTTTTTCGTGACCTCGTTAAGACCACGAAAATCAACACACATCTGGTGTGACCCATTTTTCTTGCGAACCAAGACGGTGTTAGTAGCCCAGGGAGAAGTGCTAGGCCGAATAATACCTTTCTCTTGGAGCGCTTTGACCTCTTGTATGATGAGATCCTTTTCCTTGGGCGCGGTGCAGTAAGGGAAACGGCGGACTGGGCAAGCATCGCCCGTGCTGATCTCATGGTGCACGAGGTCAGTGGAACCTGTGTCCTTTTCATCAACAGCGTAGAGGTCAGTAAATGCGACCAGCAGATCGAGCAACGCTGTTTTATCCTGTGAGGAGATATCTGAAGATATCACAGCATTGGCTTCAACCCACTTACGGTCAAGAATGGTATCAGACTTGACCGCCAATCCCTGTGAGGAATCAGTATGCATCTGTACATGACCGATGGTCGTGTGTGGGTAGAGGACCACTGCGTGTGTACTGGGGTTAACTACCTGTAGGGGTATGCGACCATTGGTCACAGTACTCACAGTACCAGCAAAGTATACATTACGTTGCTGACCCAAAAGAGGCTTAGGGAAGAAAGCTACTTCGGGCACAGTTGCATATATTGAAGGTACGGGTGCAGTGAATTGTGTTAGCGAGCGAGGCTCAAGGACAATCAACTCCTGCAAGGGTAGTGCCCCACGAGCAGAAGGTGGATTGTGGATGAGGCCTTCACACGGAACTCGAAGTTCCTTGAACTGGAGAAAGGATTTCTCCCAGCTCAAGCTGACGCAATTGAAACGTCCGAGGAAGTTCGTCCCCAAGACTAGTTCAGCCGAACAATTCTCTTGAACTTGGACTTGAATCCGTTCAGAGACATCAGCCACTGTCACCGTGACATAGGCAGAGCCTAGCAGTAGAATCGGGGACCCATTGGCTGCTATGGGGCGAGCCCTAGTCTCTGTGAGTACCAAGTCGGGTAACTGAACCGCCAACTTGTGATCCAGAAGCGAGAAAACTGCTCCTGTATCAATTAGAGCTTTGGCTTCTACCCAATTGTTCAGTAGAACCTTGATATGAGGGGTCCTCATTTCAGTGGGGTAGAAAGCTGATACTACATGACCTGGGTCAGGTACAGAGTCATCAAAGCTCGACTCTGGCGCATTGGTTCACCTCGGTATGGGTAGACCAGTGCGTCTGAGTAAACCTACCAGAGCATAACCAACCGATGTTTCCGGATTGGCCGTAGGAGTTTGATGGACCTGGACAGTAAGTACATGATCTGATCTCTCTCCTGAGCTCTGAGTAGCTCCTAGTGATTCAACCTCAACATCAGAGAGTGGTGGCACCTCTAGTACAGGGGATGCAGGTGCATCAGAATCACTAGGCTCGCGAAAACGGCCTTTCTCTAGTGTAACTGGAGAATTTCCAGGCGGGGGTCGAGGGCAGTTTGACCCTGACCGGGCCATGGAATGACCACTAGCCCGTCTAGAAGAGGTCCTACTTCCTCTGGTTGACCCACGGGATGAGGCAATGGAGGAAGCTCGCGAGGGTGGCCGAGAAAGGGACGAAGTCCTTGATCTTGATCGAGACCCGGACCTGTGGGAGGCCCTTGACAGTGAACGTGTGTTCTCCCACCAGGGTTCGATCTGATCAATCTCAGCTGCTGTCAACAGAAGTGGCAGTTCTACCGCATTCAATCGACAGACATGTTGTTGGTAGTCAAACGTAATATTCTGGAATTGCTCTAAAAAGTCTAATCCAAGAATCAGATCGACCGGTGCCCAGAAAGGAGACGTTGTCCTACACACATGGAGATGTATATCCACTCGTGTGTGTGGCTGACGGGTTCCAGGCAGCATTATATCATACGGTCCTGAAAGGAGAGTATGCACAGCTTTACCATTGATACTCATCAATGGATTGAAGTCGTGATGTTGCTGGAAGGCCATCGCCGCCTTCGGACTCTCTTTGATCAGCGCTTTGTGAAGGCATTGACTAATTATAGTCCGTGGACAACCAGTATCAAGGAAAGCCGGAGTTTCCTTGTGGTCAACCAGTACGACAAAACACGGAGTGATCCTGTCTAACTGGGTTGGCACATCGTTCTGTACGTAATGAAAACCTACCCAACGCTGAACTTTCCGGAGGAGGTTCAACGGAGAGTATTGGCTAACAAACCGAACCTGTCTTTGGCGCAGGCGGTAACTGAGGTAATAGGAGATCCCGACGTAGATGAGAAATCCTGTACCGGCCAGTACTGCCAGGGCAACAAGTGTGTTAAAGATTAGCTGCACTGGTCCGCTCAAAAGAGACTGTAAGCCCTGCATGAGGTTGTGCTGCTGACCAGTAATCACATGGTTTGCTGCCAGACCAACACCTTCCAGTGAGGCTCTGATGTCAGTCCCTACCCCTGCAACCGCCTGATACAGGGTATCTGGTTGTAGAGATAAACCAGCCGTATAGTTTACCAACCGGTTCAAGACTGCTTCAATTTGCTCAGTCTTGTAAACGTACTGTTTAAAGAAAGCAAAACTAGAAGGGGTCATTGCCAACTGATCATGAAAGAGTGCAGGAGCATCAAAGTGAGTGACGTTGAAGCGCTGTTTCCAGAACAGCTCAAGCGGAATGTGGCTCACATGGACCGTGCCAGATTCAGTAAACCAGCCAGAGCAATTTCGGAAAATCCCTGTAAAGTGGTGGTCACACGGCACCTTTGGACTGAATTTAGTGAGATCTGGGCCACCTGGGGTGGCAAAATAAATGGTACCGCCAACCTGTACGGGTAGATACTTGTAACAGGTGTCTCCCACTCGGTACGAATGATAGACATAAGTGGCGTTGACCTTTTGACACGGCCATATCGTCAGTGCTTCACCCGTAAATTCCGCCGTCAGGTCATTTCTCTGAAGGAATGCCCGGGCTCCTAGTGTAGGGTCAAAACGAAGCAACTGCCAAGTCAGATCAAGGTAGCGTTGAGCGTGAGAACACAACTCTAGCCACATGAATCAGAAATTGTTAATTTCTGACTCTTTGATCTGCTGAGCCAGGTAATTCAGTTTGGCATTGACGGGGTCAGGGATGGAGTCCTTTGCCAATCCGAACAACCTCTGGGTCAAATTAAATCTTCCGTGGATGCGTAGAAGAAGACCCTGATCCGTTCGTACTGTATTCAACCGGAGGTCAGGACACAGTCGAAACACACGAGAGTTTCCCGGGATCTTCAGGGCAACCTGCAAATCATCCATGATGATGTGGTTCCCTGATACAGACGCAGTGTAATTACCTTGTGGCCAATAATGGCACTGTGCTGTAAAGTTTGTGGCAGGCCAAACAATTACCCCGTCTAGAGTAGTGCATTGACCTGCAGTGGGACTGCATCCACCTACATCTCCTAAGGTACTTAGAGCTGTAGTGCCATCCCACGAAGCGACCTGTCCCTCCTCGATGAAAAGGTTAGTCACTGTCTTGCAGACGTCATTGCAGCACCATGAGTACATCACCTCCAGTGTTTGGTTAGTGCTATAAAAGCCAGGACGTATTTCCACGAGCTTGTGTAAACCAAACACCTTTGTGCGATGTGCTAGTGTACACGCCGCAGGCGCGAGGTGCTGAGTAGTAATGACGTCCGCAGTAATGCCCCTAGATCTGAAAAAACCAGTATTTGTGCATACCTTACGATTCCGCAAGGTACATTTCCATGCTTTAGTCATGATTGGATCGGAAATAGGTACATATACTGTAACATTCATGCGTCGTGGACTCCACAAAGATTTTGGTGGTTTGCATTCAACTTTTTGAGGTAACTCAAGTGGATGACCGCTTCTTGAAAGACCACAAAATTGGTATTGAGTAGCATGTGTTGCAGAGCTCAGTCCTAAGAACAGTAGTGTCGCGAAGGCCCAATTTATTACAACCAAAATATTTACAAACGGTGTCTGCAAATTTACACCAAAATTTACATTTTTCACCCATCGGGCGGCTTCATTCTTTGACGTCGTCGTCGTCGGACGACGCGGCCTCTTCTCCGGGGAAGTCGATGACCAAGCCTCCTCCGGGGTGGACTTCTCGAAGAACGCCAATCTTCGGGGACCCCGGGACGGTAGCCGTCGGAAATGGCGACGCCTCGGTGATGTTGACGGCGTTGTGAACGGCGGGCAACGATTCTCCAAAGGCGTTGGCAACCGGTTGCTGTGGCGCAATCGCCGCCAGAGTTTGGGCTCCCGTCGTCGTTGTTGTCGGTGACGTTGCAACAACTGCTGTGGGCCGCACGTTGCGACTGGCCTTTTCCACAGCGCGGCGGACGGCGTCCACTGCCGGTGACGACGGTTCACCGTCCAACAGGATCTTGTCCACCGGGGTGGCGTGAATAGTTCCGTCGGCGATAAACTCGAGCGCCCGTCGAGCGACGTCGGGTCCCAAAATCGGCAACACCGCCGGTGCCGATAGCATGACGTCGGCGGCCGTAAGCGCCTCAACCTCGAACGGCTCGTTGAGTAGCGCCCAGGGGAGGTGCGGATGCTTTTTGGCCAAATCGGTTGACCAAACAGCCCGCATCGCGTCAGTGACGGATGAGAAATCTGTAAACAAGAAATCATTAAAGCCGGGGACTTGTAAAGATCTCTAGTTTTTGAACTTGAAACTTCAGAAAAAGAAGGCAGTTTACCTATCAGATTCATCGATTCGTGGGAATTCCCGGCGGCGGTCCGTGGTTGATAACACGTGCCGGTGGCGCCGTTGTACCTTCCCTTGGTCGATACGACGCGATTACGCTGACATCGCCAGTCGTTTTCGGTGTCGCTGACGGGTTTACGTTGACCGGCGTCGCATATTTCGGTGGTGGCGGCGGAAAAGTCGACAACGGGGTCGCGGAAACCACTGCCGTAGCTGAAAAACCACTACTGATTACACAGACAGGATAACACAGTTGTGAGCGATCCGCCAGGTGTTCAGCCAAAACTTCATCATCCAGATCAAATAAATCTGGGTGAAGAAGTCCGTCGGTAACCCCTACAGCATTATTTTGCCGTGGAGGTGACCGATATTGGTTCCCTGTCCCGTGAGGAGTTGGATTAGCATACCTCCGAAAATTTCCACTCGCCCCCTGAGGAGAGTAACCAGAATTACCAAAATTAGTCTCACCAGGCAGTGTCGAATTTCGATTGGGGCAAGCCGTTGCCCGGTGCACTCGTAGTTTTCGACAATGCGGGCAGGGTCTGTCGCATCGGTCAGTCGGGTGCGCCCTCGTTCGACAAAAATAGCAACGGCTGGCGCCGGTGGCGGAGGCGGTGCTAGGGCCGGCGCTATCGGGATTTTGCGCCCGGCAAGTAGCGTCGTTGTGGGTGCAGCGTCCATGGTAGGAGCACATCTGTAGATGTGCCCCTGACGGGCGATCGCCGGCGGTTTGGACACGCGTCGACGGCGTCGATGACGGCGTCAAATTTCTCGAAGGCGGCGCCGATTGCTGAGCCATAAGTCGCGCAACGTGAGCCGTGAGCCGGGTCATCTCCGATTGTAAACGTCGAACCACGTCGGACGGCGTGGCCGACGGATGTTGAGCGGTGCTCCTTTGATTCGACATTGACCTGACGTTGTCGGCGGTCCTTTGTTCTGAAGAGAAAACAGCATTAGATGGGGCAGTGTACCTAATCTCATCCCGAAAAATCTGTGATTCTGGGTAACAGGCTGCCTTGAGAGTCTCTTCAAGAGTTGTGAACTCCCTGAACTTAATACTATCTCTAAGGACTGGTCTCAACCCTCTCAGAAAGATAGGTTTAATAATAGAATCCCTAACGTCAGTCGCGAGATCCGGATAAGCCACCCTGGACAGTCTCTTAAGGTGCTCAAGGTAGACTATCGCGGATTCAGTCGGCTTCTGCAGGCGATCCTGGATCAACTGCTGATGCAGATCTGAATCACGCCCTACTGGAAAGTCTCTCCTAAGAAAAGCTGTGAACTCTTCGTAGCGGGTAGGCTGCGGAGTACCACTGCTAAAGTCCCGGTAGGATGCCAGAGCAGGACCTGTGAGGCAAGACTCCAAAAACGCGATTTTATATGCATGATCGGCTTCGGTTACCCCTTGAAGTGTAAAGAAGCAGATCAAGTGGGATATAAAATCCGTTATGGACTCACCAAAAGCACCTGAAAAGGCAGGAGGGGCCATGAAGCTGGACACAGGAGGGTGCCTTCTGCCATTCATAGCCTCTAGCTTTTGATTGAGTGGTCCAAGGGCATTCTCAAATGCAGCTTGGACCTTATTCTCAATCTGTGAAGGTAAATCAATTTCTGACTTCATAGATGAGAATTCGTCTTCCTGTAAGGTATCTAAGACTGATGATCGTGCCTGTGAAGTTATTCGATCAAACTGAATAGAGAGGGGTTCACTTGTCTGCTTAAACTTAGTACTAAGTCGACAGGAACGTCTAGGTGTCTCTATTTTGTAGAAGTAAAGTAAGAGTTACTTTTGTAGTCGCGTGGCGAGGAAGCGCGCGAAGTACGAGATCGTTTGCGCGACGGCGTGTTGAGGCTGTAACGCTTGTTCTTTACAATATCTAGCGGCCACTCAGCGATGGGGCTAGAAAAGAACAAGGTTTTAGCTCTCAGAACAGCCAGACGGAGAGATAGGTTGACTCAGAAGGGAATTTATCTGGTCACCTATGGAGGTAAAGAGGGGACAACCTGAGTGTAAAGAGAGGGAGAAGTATACCCAAACTTTAGAGATGAATGGGGCTAGACCCGGTTATTTGAACCAAAAGTATAATACATTTGAAAGAGAAGTGGTGGAATTCCAACCATAAAATTAAGGAACCGACGTGAGGGCGTACGGATAAACCCGCTCAAAAGGGAATTTTATTTGAAGGTTAAGTCCGTTGTACTAGTTTACAAACTTTGGGATATGGGAGGGCTCGTAACCGACAAAGTCCTACTCACCAGGAGTAGCGCATGCAGTAGCTTAAGAATTAATAAGTAAAGGGGGACAACTTAAAGTAAACTTAGTGGGTGCTAATGGATAGGGACAAAATTAGTTTACAAACCAGACTACGCAAAGGGAATCACGCTATTACGCAATCGGCCTCACTCACTAGGAGCAATTGCGAACTCTGAAAAGTGTGATGACTAGACAGGAGGATCCCGAGAGGACGTCATTCGCGTGTATGCTACAACCGTGCCCAAAAACGGGAATGCGCGTTTTGAACAGAACGGGAACTCTCCAGGAGTATTATATACAGCTGGGGGCCGGGTTTCCGTTCACTGAGATGAAGTGAGGATCGCAGGTCACCAGTTGAGATATAAGAGCACCAGGTACCAGGGTGCTATTCTGACACACTCAGTCAGTAAAAGGGCATGGGGGTCCTTGGCCCAGCTGTGCCAGTGGTGGAGGTGGGGAAATGCAGGCTTCCTCCTATGAATCGAGGCTAGGCTCAACGCATCTTGAGATCAGGGGTACAGTCTGTCTCGAATAAATGAGTGTAAAGTGAGGGGCTAGGGCGGACTTAGTTGTAATGTGTTTAGGCGGACTCGAACACCTTCGCTTAGGCGGACTAGCGGTAATATTATGCTAAGGGACAAACCAATGGAGGCGAACTCAGGATTAAGGGCGACTCTAGTGCCGACATTATTAGGCCAGCTAACGAAGGCGTTTGAGTGTAAAGAAAAGAATACAGGGGGGTCTTTTACACCTTAGGCCCACCCAGTGGCTGTGCCGTAATTCCTGAGGAATTATTCTGGTGGGGACACTAAAGAAGATCATAAATGAGAAAGAAATGCGAGAATTTAGATAAGAAATTTACAGGAAGGTTGACAACCCTTGCAGTTGTTAGACACAGGCAGTACTGACTGCAAATGCCTAACGGTTGCGTATGTTGAACAACCAACCCAGCTGAGGCCGAGTGTAAACCCGTTCGAACCTACAGTTAAAGCTTAGAAGAGTAGTCATGTGCTGATCCATCAGTGCCGCTACCCTTGTGGACAACTTGATCAGTGCCATGGACCGAGTGCATCTCAGGTTGCGTGAGTATGTCTACTGATGTTTCCCAGGCACCGGTAGCACACAGACACAACCCTAAAACAAGAGCCGTAGGTGAGAAAATAATACTACAATCATCACCTAGAACTCAAGTGGCATCTTGGAAACCCACAGTAACCCGGTGCTGACGTCAAAAGAGGTGATACACACCACCACACTCGGTGCTGACCTCAGGTAACTGGGATGTAAGTGCCATAATCTCATATTGCAGTACATACCCCAAAAGTAAGAGCCTACGGCTACAAACTCCTTACGGCAATACGGGGCATCGCTGTTGCTGACGCCAAAATAAGACTGTACAGTCTTAATTCCGATACTGGAATAGAGATTTATCATTGTGGACATCAGTAGATAGGGCCCTAGGCCAGCGACCTTGCTACGACAACACGGAGCATCGCCGTTGCTGACGTCAAAAGGTAATAGCTGAGTCTCAGTTATCCTACGACAATGATATGAGATGCAGTTGTTGCAGACGCCAGATGTGCGGTTTGTAAGGCCTCACATCTACGAACAACAATACGGTGCATTGTTGTTGCTGACATCAAGGACTGAAGTCGGAATAATCGACCAATCCTAGTGCAACAACAGGAGCCTCTGCTGTTGCAGACGTCAGGAAGACAGTGCCATACGGTCACCATCCTGCAATAACAACCTGTTACGTTGCCATTGCTGACGTCAGAGGTAGAGCCGGAGGGCCACCCACCCCTTAAAGCAACAGCAAGGGATGCAGCTGTTGCAGACGCAGGGGGAGGACACGGAGAACCTTCAACCCCTTAATGACCACCTGATATGTGGCCATTGCTGACGTCAGAAGCATGACCCCGCTAGTCAAGTCTCAGTGCAACAGCAGCATGTGAGGTAGTTGCAGACGTCAGAGGTGGGGTCGCACAAGACACAACACCTCATAACAACAACCCAATAAGTAGTTGTTGCTGACGTCAGTGGTCACGATCTGTAGGATCCTCACCACATGCAACCACCTAGAAACAGAAGAGAAAAAAGAAGGAGAAGAAGACTGTGCAGTAGTGGAAAAAATAATAGAAATGACCTACTGAGCAGTTGCCAACTATGACGTATGTGTGACCGATAAGGAAAAAGTTTTGTTTGGAAAAAAAATTTGAATAGAAGTGAAAAGAGAAAGTTTGGGTTTGTTTGTTTTTTTTTTGGTAGGAAAAAGGATAAATTTTAATTTGTTTGGTTAGAAAGGGGAAAAGAAAAAAAATGGGTTATAAGTTTTTATTTGAGTTGATTTTGTAGATAAGAAAATTTATTAGGTGAAAAAGTTATTATAATTGGGTCACACGCTACGCGAGAAGACCGAGAAATGAAAAGTAAAGTAAATAAAGTTAAAATTTGAGGCCCTAGAGATAAGCGATGTGATCTGCTAAGTACGGTGTCATATGTGTCAACAGTAAAATTTTGGTTTGTTTGGCCGGAAAAATGAGCAACTTGGCTAGTGCTCAGTGAAGATAAGAAAAGTTTTGAAAAAGTGTGTTGACACACGTCCCGGACACAGATAACAACTCACGACCACACTCGACGTCCAGAATCAAGAGTGGAAGGGTTACTGTACCTCGTGATCAGAGATCCCGAAACCCTCAGGGGCTGTGAAAACCTCATGGGTTGTGATACTCAAGTACCCGTACCCAGGTATACTGTAGTTAGAGTACGTGCTAATCGCAGTCATACTGTAACCAAAAGGCCTACGGTGCTACAGTAACCTATCCGATCACACGCAGTGAATGGAGGCCCAAATTAGGGGGAAAAATAGAAAGAAAGAGGAAGATGAAAGCTCAGAGGAGAATTACGGCAGAATACTCGATTTACTCAACTCTGGGAATTTTATGATGCTTGGGGATTAAGTCTGGGGAAAAATCGATACCAGAGGATTAACCAAAGCCTACGGGAGCTAGTATACTCATAAGGGGTTAATTAGGCGCAAGAATCATTAATTTAATCACGCGTGGGGCAAATCCCGACCTACAGTAATTAAGTTTTACTCAAATGCGGTGCTATCTGAGTTGGCGTTAAACTCGAATATAAGGGCCTATTCCGACCTAAGGGGTAGTCTACCTTCTTACGGGCGTATCCACTTACATGAGGGCAAAAAAAAATTCATCCTAAAGGGTCAGTATCCCACTTTGGAAGCGAATCAGCAGACCTGAGAGAGGTTTCCCCACTCAAGTGGCGATTCTCATGATCTGATGGAGGTTTCCCCTACTCAAATCGAAAATTTACCTAATTGAAAGAGGTATCTCACTCAAAAGGTTAAAAGGTTCGTTCCCAAGGACTGTGGAGTCAGACTTAAGGTCCATTTTCCAGCCTCGCCATGTCACATTAAGTAGACATTGGGAGCCATGTCACATTAAAAGAAGTGGTGATCAGTCACATTAATGGGAAACCCATACCATATCCCATAGGTAATATGGCCATGTCACTGGAAGTGGCATGCTGTGACCCCGTTGGGTGGCTCCGTTATGGTTTATCTACTTCGGGAACCCAACCCAGCTGGTACTACCACAGGTAAACCTATGGTGTACCTCGGCCTTGTCCTGGGGTTAATGCTGTAGAATAATGGACAACGCGGCCAGGTCAGGGGTGTCAATCCCTAATCCTCATTCTACGGAATGGGGGACGGTGCCATTCGGAGAATGGCTTGCTGTAGGGGACCCGATTGTTAACCTAAATCCCCTTTATTGGCCCTGACCTTAAGGGTCTGAGGGCTTTCTTAACTGAGGGTCCTTCCGAGGGAAAACTAGCTTAGGGGGAGACTCCCACAAATATACCCTCAATAACAATAACCCCTGAGAAGACTTACGACACCTCTTCTCAAATTACTCGGCGCTGGGCGACGGGTTCGGGGTCAAACGCGGGGTCCGACGGACGGCGATGTGGGAACGAACTCCGAGCGATTCGGTGTGGGTATTCGGCGGCTGCTAGCGGCAGGCGGCGATAACGAACGTTTCCTCGGCGAGGGGCGACGGGTCTCTACAATTAACGGCGACGGGGACGGGTTCCTACGGTCGGGTTACTGTAGGCGACGTATGTGTGTGTAGGTCGGGGTCCGAATATGGTAATTTATTCGACGTGTGACGGCAACGCAGTTGACAACAATAAAAATATAATAAAATATATCGACGGCGGACGCGACGTGAAGCTAAACGACAAAAACCAGTTAGGCTCAAAGAGAGTCCGTAAAAAGACAAAACATGCCCTTTTAAAGGGCTCCATAAACTACAGTATGCCTTGGGCGGAGTTAACACTCCCCCAAGCTAACTTCTGCAGCGGAAATCGTTGCAGAAGATGCCTATGATCACATAGACATTTTCCAGTCCACAACGTTAAGCATTGGGGCGAGTTTTCACTCTCCATGCTTAACATAGGAACGTCACTAGTGAGAATTTCAACTAGTCGTTTCACGTTGTGAAACGTCGCTAGTTTTTACTGATAAGAAGTGCACGTTGTGCTCTAATTACAGCGATGAGCTCGGAGAGCTTATCTCTAACGGAAATTCTTGACTAGCGGGCACATACCGTAGTCTACGTGTGCGATTGAAAATAATAAATCGAAACGGAAATAAATGTGCGCGAAAGCAACAAAAATAAACATAAAAAGTACACACATAAATTGCATGTAAAAAGTATAAAAACGAAACGCAAAATTGACGTAAATTACTGTAACACCAAAGATAATGAAAAACATAATGAAAAATTGTGATGTGAATCACGTGACGTTCGACGAAATCCGTCGGCACGTGACAATAAGAATATAAAAGGGTATAAGTCAATAAAAGAAAAAAGGAACAAAAAACATGCATGTAGGTGTGTTAATAATTAACAAACCAGAATAAAAAGCTATAATGTCATGAAAACACATGCTATAGAACCATAATGTCAAAAATCTGGCGGTGCCAAGATGTGTGACAACCAGAAATTACAAGATCGCAATGGAGGACCGAATAGGCCACACAATCTCCATATTTCCATTCTAAAGATAACTTTCTTGAAAATTTTGTTCTAAGACTTCGCTGTTTTGAGAATTGCTGTATTGAGTTTCGCTATTTTAAGTTTCGAAAACGGAACCAACGAAACCTACTGATCAAATTTTCAGAAACAGCATCTAAAACACTGAGTTTGGCCTAAAATGGGATGAAATTCAGAAGAACGAGTGAAGTGATGTTCATTATATTATTGACTAAAGAGCCACAATCGTATTTATAGTTAGTCCGTTTTTTAATAAAATGCTTCCAAATAGAGTGACACAAATCAATATTGTCGTCAAAATCGTTTACATAGAGCTCTTACTGTAAAATTTTTCACTCGAAAAATCGTTAAAGGATAGGTCAATATGCTCACAAATTTCCACTTCTATATGATATATTTTCTATCAGCAAATCGTGAACATCTAAAATAATTATTGCTTTTCACTTTCTTTATTTAGAAGCATTCCAAGAAAAACAGACTATATGTACCCTGATTTTCAGGTATTAGTGCAAAAACACAAGAAACAGCAAAAGTTTACTGTAAATCCGTACTATGCGGAAAGAATGAGCCAGGGCAATTGTGAACTTCGCTTCAGCTTTGGGATAGTAACACAGTATGCCATTTTTTTAAACGTAATTTTATGAACGCTAGAGATTTGCTAGTGAGGAAAAATTTACGTCTTGCAGAATTCTAAAAACGCAGTCAACTGCAATTACAATAGTCAACATTTTCTTGATAAAAATTACATGATCATCTTTCAGAATTGACACAGAAAACCACACAAGAACCCGAATCATCGTCGTCGTCCACAAAATCCAAATTTGCTTTTCCAAAAAAAGGCGAAAAATATCACGAAGAATACGAAAAGAGCAAGCAAAAATCCAGTCTTTTCGACGGTCCGGCGCCTGGTAGCAGTCACGATACGGAGGGAGCGTTTCCGCCACCGAATCCCATTTCAGCCGACAACGATGCGGTCGATGATGGCGCGGATACTACCAAAATGACCAGACCGGCGTGGCACCCAATTTTTACCGATGAATATGGCCGAAAGTTGCCCAAGCCGGCTTGGCATCCATGAAAGATATTGAATTTTCAGGTTTATATTTTTTAGATTCGATGCTATAGATTAGTATAGATTTAAGTAATATTCGTATATGAAAGTAAAGTTTTAATGCGATAATACAGTTATCAGCATGGAGAATGCGTTTTCAAGCATTTTGAAAATGGAAATAAGGAAAGAATCAAGCAAACTTCGATTGCCTTCAACTATATGAAAAATCAAGATATATTAATTTAAGTCGTTTTTCTGCCAACATAACTGTGACTTGAATATGTGATTTGATAATCTGGAAGATTCCTTGAATATGTGATTTGATAATCTGGAAGATTCAATACATGAGAAATTTATTTCAAATTTCAATTTTTAAAAATTTTCTGATTTTAAAAATTCTAGAATGATCACGACATATGGATCATTCTGTGCTTAAAATAATCGTTTCGCAAAATACGAAAAAGAAAGCGTTGCGAATTTTTTACAGGAAATGTTTTTACTTGAGCCCAAGTTGTGAATTTAGCATAAAATTTAAAAAAATGATAATTTGCGGAAAATCATATGAATATCTTCAACAGCACAAGAACCACAATAATTTTTGGAGAGCATACTCCGGAAATTTTCCTTCTTATTTCTGAATGATGAAGTTTTATGAAGTTCAATCTTGTGAAAAGCTTCTACATCAAATTTGCATAATGGGATCTTTGGCTATACAGTCGTGTCCTTCATAGGTTGAACATTTTCAAAGGCTTCACAATTTTTTCGTATGTAAAAGTTTTTGTGAGGGCTCATGGAAGTGTATATCATGAAAAGCAATTCCTCACAAAATGTGCCTCAGAACAAAATATTGAACAAACACCACATGTATATAGGATGGCGGAGCTTACAACCTGATTTGCTAGTTTAGCCAACTCGATTTTTCACCTACCTTGATTTTCTCAACATGATATTTCCATTTTTTCCCAGAATTTTCCGAAAAATTGTGACCATCGCATTTTAAGCGACTTTTTCATCTGATCACGGATTTTCTCATGTGATAACAAAGTTTTCTTCCAAGTGGTAATGAATTTTTCAAGTGTTCTTTCTCAAGATTTTGTACAATAAAAATACTCTGTCGACTTGAAATACGTCCATCTTTCATTCATACTTAGAGTTTTCTACTTTTAGGATTTGTTAACGTGGTATAAAATTTTATGATATCGGATCACGCGATGTAGACCAGTATATCAAGATGGAAAAACGGAGAGAAAAGAGCAGAAAATTCATTTTAGAGAAAAAACTGTAACCATAAACAAGTTACCTTCTTTGTTTTTCCCGTTGTTTTTTTTTGTAGCTGAAAATAACACTGCGAAAATCGCCTTCTTGCAAATTAACTATCGAAAATGAAAACCCTGAATCGCAAATACTATAATTACAACTTATTTTTTATAAAGTATTTATAAATTCGACATTTCCAAAAATAAATAGTATCTTCTATGTCATTTATGAATGGGCTAAGACTAAGCACTCCTAGCCCACGGATAATCCTAGAAGTTCAATAGACAACGTCACTATGCTATAGTATACCAGTCTTAATGGGCTCAATAATCCAATAGGTTTAGGCGAACAGTCAAGCTCGAACTCAGCCCTGATCAAGTTTGGGCTGGGCACGGAGCGTGAGACAAACAGAGCAATCTAATCTAATCTCATGATATGATAACATGTGTATGACAAATTTTTCCTCACCTTGATATCCCAGTGTTTTACTGTTTCACCTTCATGGAATGCACAAATCGAAAAACTGATTTCAAATGAACAGGAAAGTTGATGTATTGGAAACGCTTTTCCAAAATTTTAAACGGTGGTTACAGACAAAGTAACAGAAGACCATAGATGAAAAAAAACAATTAGCCAGATTTGGGTCAAATTTAGATAAAAAAAGGTAAGCCTCACGCCGAAATAAAATATTGGGAAAATTGAAGATTTCAATTGTCAGAAATGCGCAACGTTGCACTTTACTTATCTTAAACGCTACATTTTTCTTTCAGATTCACGGATAAAGCCTATCATTTTTCCACTTCGCAACTCTTCCTCCTGATCACGGATTAATGATGAAAAAATATTCTTCGTCGCCTCAGTCTGCGGCACCAAATCGCTAGTATTGATAGTGAATTGTCAATGTTTTCGTCAAACATCACATACCATCTTAAACTTGATGAATTAGAAAGTAAATAAACAAAATGGTATCACCCCAGTAGGTCGAACAATGATACGGTAATTATTCCAATAAGCGGCGCGTCGTTTATTATTTTTTGGGTCCATTTGGTGGGCCGTTTATTAAAATTTTACGCCTCATCAGGCCAAATTTTAATCCAGTTTTGTTTTTTATTCTTTCATGGAATCTCATAAGTAGCGTTTCATCATCAAACAAATTCCATACTTCTCTACACCAAGGAAAGAAAAAGAAAACGAACTAAAAGGAAAGAAGAGAAAACAAAAGGAATGAGGAAAAATAAAAACAACTAATTAAATCAAAAGAAAAAGAATAGAAAATCACTTACCCTAAATTCACTTATTTCCAGGCGGCTAGCAACTGGACGGTTTCCTTCTTTGTTTGCTGCAGCAATAGTTTTTACCCTGAAATCCAAGCTGTACTTCTTTCTGTTTTCGTGACTTGTAACGGATTCATCTGAAGACTGCATTTCACAGAAACTTCGCAAAAAATCAGTAGAAAACACCGTAAACCACAGCAGTGAAAATGGACTTTAGAATAAGCATGCTATTCCTGTACTAAACAGCACATATGAAGTTTACATTGAAGCCCTATTCAGAAGTGAAAAATCATAGGATTTTTGTCGGCGACTGCACGTCTGAATTGGGCTTAAGGATACTTATGACTCCGTTTATTATTTTTTATATGATCAGAGGTGCGCCGTTCATTAGAGGGCGCCTTTTATTCAAATAAATATGTACGGTATAGCGTCATTTTTTAGACATATGAATTTTCAGCAGGTTTACTCTACCAGTAAGTCGACTGCTCCACGAGGTCGACTATGATACAACCGACTAGTCCGAATTCCAGATCTACATTTGGTAGATCAGATTGCTTTCAGAGCATGGGCTTAGACTCATGTTTATGCGTAGACTTAGGCTCATTCTTAGTCTTATATGTGAAAAAGACATGATATATTGGAGAGCAGTCGACTTTCTGAAACAGTCGATCTACTGGGATGGCCGACTTACTGAGATAGTCGACCTAGTAGCACAAAATCAACAAAATCAATAGGTTACTCGAGCACCCTGGCTATCTTACTGGATTACCGCACTTGGTGTTGCTTTTGCCTCATGTGAAAAGTCGAGAATTGGAGCCGATTATCCAGCGCTACCTTTCTGATGCGCCAGCCACATTGATTTCAGCATGAGATACAGTTGCCATCTCTAAATAAATAAGCAATAGTCCAGTGAGTAGTAAACTAAATTTTCTGTCTTGAACAGCATGCATAGACAAAAGCTTCCCCTAACAAAATGGCCCTCCTATAAGATCCACAGTCAAATTAACTCCTTGACGTACATTTTTCTGATTTCGAAATCAATCACTTCTCATTTTTTGGAAATATGAGATTAGTTTAGAACTTCCAAATCAGTCTCAATTTCAAAATAAAAAGCTTGGCGAGGTAAAAGAATGCTTACTCAACTCACCTTATTACTTTTCTACAGGATGAAGAGTTTGCACGGTCTGGCTGGCAGTGGACAGAATAAAATAATCCGCAATAACCAACTTGGCCCCATAAAGCACTATAAAATGCTTACTAGGATTACCAAAATGAGAGCTTCAAATTATTCCTATTTAAAAACAAACGTTATTCGAATTTTGTGGCTGTCTAAGCATTTTGCTACAAACTTAGTGCAGCTAGAATATTTCACAGAATCATCACTGCTAAAAATGTCAAATTTACTTTATATAGAGTATTGCACAACATAATCAATGACACGAAATTTTTTTAGGAACAGTTTGAAGCTCACGACGTTAGTAGAAAGGAACCACTGCTTTTTTGTGCTCTTCTTTTTGACAAAAGTGGAAAATCAGGTAAATTTAAAAGAAATTGATAGGTTTCTTATAGAATTCCTAACGGACACGGAACCGTAGCTCAAGTTTCATATTAGAAAAACATGTTGTTTTGAACGTTTTGCTAGCTCGGCCGACCTAGCTCTGCAAACTCGGGTCGCGATTGTGTATCCATTTGTTTAGACAGTCTGAATTTTGTCAGCTGTGAATATCTCGAAATATATTTGATGCACGAATGGCAGGAAAATAACAACATCGGAAAAACTATTTCTTGTGACACGTGTACACGAGTTCGAATCGCCATTCCTGAATTTCTGTGGAGACATGTTATTGGTATTGGTATCGATAATTTTTGTTGCTGTGAACGGCATGCCACCAAGTCCTGAAATCAATGCGACCATCGATGAAATGGACTTTGATGAAAATTCGACAATCGCCAAAAGTAAGATTCTGCATGGTCCCAAAAACCCAATCGTCTTCCTTGTGAGGAGAAAAATTTCGACATTTTTTCAAATTTTTGCAAGTACGCCTGTAGCCATTTAGCTAGAACGGCAGGATTTACAGGGCTGATGGGAGATGCTCTTTGGGTGCTTTTGCCATATAAGAAAGGCCACATTCGTAGGTTATCTTCTGGCTGACAAGGCAGGAATTGTTCGGCCACCTACCTCAAGGTCCACCTCCTCATTCGCTCTACCTTATCACCAAGATACTAACTGGAGCCTGGCAAGAAGTGCTTCAAGCTGTCCTATACAATTTATCGACTCCGAAAGGGTGAAAATTTGTGTCTACATAGGCCAGCTAGCAGGAAAATCCGGGATCGAACTTGGCTGCCTAGAATAGCAGATGAAAGTGATAGCCATCAGACAAAAGGCCGATTTCGACATTTTCATTTTTTAATGGACTTCCAACCAGAAGTGCGAATTACCCGATATTAAACTCTGGACAACTGAATGTTTCAGTATTCTTCTATTCTCATTATTCTTCGGTACAATGATCCCATTGTATAGGATTGGAAATTTGTGAGCGTTTAAAAAATTTTTCGAGCAAAAAATTTTACCGTGAGAAGTCTATGTAAACGATTTTGACGATAGTACTGATTTGTGTCACTTTTTATTTGGAAGCATTTTATAAAAAACAGACTAGAGCTAGCATAGTCGATAAATCCAATAAAGAACACAGTATGGTTAGCAAATAATATAAAAAACAAGAATTTTATCACTTTTAATCAATATTTGCTTCTGATACTTTTCCTTTCATTGACTTTTTGTAAGGTCGCCTGCCCAATCCATCCTTATTGGAGGTTCCTAAATTCGAATGCAGCATGAATATCATTTTGTTTATTGGAAATAATTTTCAACTGATGTGAAGAACTTTCAACCTTTGAAGCAAAGGCGCCGATCTATCCAAGACTGAAATTTTCGACAGTGTCCTCAGGAATCTTCATCACAATGTTGAAAAACTTTTGAAGCTGCTTCTTTTTGTCATACCGCTTCGCCTTGATGTGCATGGGGATAAGTCAAGCAGGAAATTGTATGGCTATAGTCTCTTTTTAATAAAATTATTCTGAATTTAAAAATGACAAAAATCAGTTACTGTCGTCAAAATCGTTCACACAATGCTTTTAAAGTAAAATTTTTCGCTAAAAATTGCTAATAGTTAGTTGAGTGAGTCACGGGTTCATGGTCAGTTGTGACATATCGCTCATCGAAAAATCGTGAAAATATGGAATCGTACTTGCTTTCCACTTTCATTATCGAGAAGAATTTCAGGAAAAACAGATTGTAGGCGATTCGTTTGCAGCCCACTCAATCCTGATGCTTGACACAATTTTTGAGATTTACCTTTGTTTCTCCACTAAATTTTTTTGCCGTCGAGTTTTCACCTAGTGTCACAAATTTAGTGCTCAAATCTGTAACTTGCTCGTCACTTTTCCATTTGGTGGCCATACTGCACGCCGAATTTATACGGAAAAAGTGAAAGAATGCTTGCCCCTTCATTGGGGATATATGCCATCAATTTTTAGTAGTGTACAATGAAAAACTATCAGCATATAATGGCGAAAATAGCTGCAAGAGAATATGCAAAGCACAACTGTTCACTTGCTAGGCAATACCTCTAAAGGGAAGATTTAGCTTGGTGAGATAAGTCATGAACTTGAAAATGTCTCATGGCCTCCTCAACTGAGTGCATTGTTCAAAGATAACCACCGAATCATCCAGAAGCCAACTCCTGAACTTCTTAACTGCCATGTGATGTCAGCGAGTAAACTGGCATTAATTCAATTAAATCTAATTTTTATAGTGTTAACAAAACGGTCAGATAAACACTACTGCAGTTATCGAAAATCACGATTATACGCTTACGAAGTGGATTTCGCCACCATGAATTCTCAGTTTGTTGGATGGGAGAACATTGTATTCATATTTTATAGACTCAAATATCGTGGTTTTGACCTTGTAACCTATGTTCGGGGTCTAAATGGGTAAGTTGGAAAGCCGTGGGTCGGTTCTTTTTGCTGACATTATACCATATACGTTTATTCCAGACCAAAGGATAATCATCCTCGGTATGGGTGTGAAACGTCTGGTCCGATTGGCAGCGTTCAAGGATGCCCAGAGTAGAATTTTTTCATGTGGATTCATTGTGAAGCTCTATATTTGAATTTTGAAAATGCATCACATTTTAATAATTGCCCATTATTCGAACTGATTTACTCACCGAAACATTCTTTTTGGCGAACATCCCAAAACGAGACACGATTTGATGAATTAAACTGAACTTGGCCCGTTCAACTTCATTCTCACTAAAATTTGTTTTATGTTAATCTTCGCCTTGAATGATACCATTTAACGGAATATGCATTTCATATAACGGCACTCCAATGTAAGTGTTTCAACACGGAAAAACTAATAAGCGCATTACTGTTATCAATGAAAAATTTTTTTCGTTTATTGGCGGCAAACCGAATAACTGAAAATTCCAATTTTAATAACCTGGTTAATGGTCAAAGCTTCTAAAGTAGCACTCAGTCAAAAGTGTAGAAACATGATGTTTTTTCTATGATTTTGGCTTCCAAGCTGTTAGAAAGAAATTTTCCTGCAGCAAAAAAATTTTTACAGCGTGAAAATGGATTGTCAAGTTTAACTCTTTTTTTTTATTGTCAATGGATCTGCAATTTCAAAGTAAAGAGATTTTTCGAAGTTTTCAAAAATTACATAAAATTTGGCAGACCACTATTTTCTATACTTACTCAAATTTTCCATACCATGAGAATTTTGAGAAAAATGGAACCTACTTTTTTGTACCACTACATGTGTCATCTCAAAGCAAATGTGCCACAGTACCTACAGGAAAAATCAAACGCAATGTTCAATTGGCTAATACATTTTATAAATTTACTCCAGGACACTTTGTATTTGGATGCTATTTTCACTCAAATCAAAAACTCTTCATCTGTTCTCTGTTCAGCCAATATAAATGTATACATTTGAAAGATACCTATGACTTGATCATTTGTATAATCCTGTCCTGCCGACTATTTAGGAAATTGAGTGAATAGATGCCATATTTGTCTATGATATTTCTCTGAAGTTATGTGTTGTAACATTGACGATTCTGAATGTATAATCTTTTTATAGCTGCAACATGGTATGCATACATTTCGACCCACACAATAAAGAAAGGTCGCCAAATTCTCGATATAAAATGGCTTTTGATGTAAGAATCGTGTATTTTGAATGTGAAAAATCATACTCAGTTATGGAGTGTTTCGAAACGGCCACTTATTTCGAAATATGTCATCTTGATCGTTATTATATCGGAAATTAATTGTGCAAAAGTTTCTCGTATTTACTCGATTAAACCAGTTTTTCGTAATGTGTCAACCATGATTAAATTCCAATTAAAATGCCACAAGCAAGCATGTTCCATATAACGTAGATTACGTTTCTTATGAAGAGGTCAGGTCATGGTCATTTTTGCGTAATTGGGACACGTTTTTGAATGATTCCCTACACTTAACCATTGTTTTCGGGCCACGTTTTTTACTGTTTCGGGGCACGATTTTTTACAAAACATTTGCAAAATCGTTCCCCGAAACAGAAAAAAGATGTCCCAAAAACAATGGTTAAGCATAGGGAATCATTAAAAAACGTGTCCCGAGTACTTAAAAATTGTGTCCTGAACAAAATAAGTTTGTTAAAAACGACTAAAACCGTTATATTGTTACAGCCGGATGACCGAAGGCTGAATAAATTATTCGGCAAATAGCACTATTCAGTGAATAAAATTGCTTATTCGGTGAATAGCTATTCGGCCGATAAATGAGCAAATAGACTATTCATTGAATAAATTTATCCGTATGGCAAAACAGTGAATAAGCATTGCATAGCTATACCATGAATAAAAAAAATATGCACAACATAAATGAATGTTTCAGTTCAGGTAATTTTGTCCGAAAGTGTTTCTTTTCTTTCCAGTTGTACTCTGAACATTAATGTTTACTACTGGCGAGAGTCTGCGTCAGTGTTTTTGGTTTTTGCTTGTGCTTAAATTTTTTTCTCAATTGACCAAGTGACCACAAAAAAGCTTATTATGAGTGATCAAACGAAAAAATTCGTGATCAAGAGTTAAATTTCTCTCCAAATGAAATCAATTTTCTGCTTGAATGTTTGCATTAAGATTGATTGATACGATACAGAACAAAAAGACTGATGGTCAATCTGCGAGCCAGAAAAGGGCGATTTCTGCTCCACCTTCCACTGCTGAATGCAATATTGGCAGTGGCAGTGAAATGCATGATTTGTATCATTGCGCGTCTTATGGAAACCCCTGAACTTGTTGCCCTGTTGTGAGCTGACCTTACTTTCATTAGATTCAAATGTATTCATTGGAAAGTAAAATCTGTTTAACGTACTTGAGTATACACTGACAAGCTATTGTGACGTTTGGTTGACGCTGAAGAAGTACCTGGACAAACCATATCGGTTTATCTGGTACCGATCAGCCCAAAAATTGATTGGCTGTCGAATCGTTTCGGTGCTTGTCAAGCCAAACCAAGGTTATGTAGATTTATCTTGTACAAAACAGACAGAATGCAGTCAAAGTGCATTTTCAGGCTTATTTAAGAGACGACACACTAGGACATATGCCAGTATATCTAGTGAACCTGGAAAAGCTTGGAAGTCAGGGGAAAAAATACGCTTGAAATCATAGCAAGTCAGAGAATCTGAAAAAGTGCATTCTGGTGCGTCTTAGAAGGACAAAATCTCAAAATTTTTAGTGCATCAAGTTCATTGATTCCCTGGTTGAAGGGTTTATTTCCTGATTGGGGTGTTTATTCCATGGTTGGATTGGATGTTGTCAATGGTTGGTTGGTTGATTCCCTGGTTGCTTTTTTCGCTAATTTCCTGATTAGTGGGTTGATTTCCTGATTCGATGGTTGGTTGACTGATTAATTGGTTGATAACATGGTTAGTGATTGGTTGGTTAATTCCCCGGCTAGTTGGTTGTTTATCTGATTCTCTGGTTGGTTCATTGGTTTCCTGATTTTCTGGTTGGTTATTTGGTCCTCTGATTTGTTGGTTGATTGATAACCTAAAGACCCTGCTATGCTTCGTCGGATAGTGTCGGTCGACAGTTGGATAGAGCTGCTATACGACACCGGGCGGCGTCGGCCGACACCGGATTGCAATTTCGATCGAATTGAAATTTTTTGTCCGACACTCAAAAAAGTCCTTCAGTTTTCTGCATTTAAGGCCCCGCCGTTCCTCGTCGGATTGGTTTATTTCCTAATTGGTTGATTACCTAGTTTTTAGTGGTTGGTGATCTGTCCTCTATCTCGCTTTTGCTGTTAAAATCGGTTAAAAAACAGAACATGATCTGGTGCTAAAAATTAAGTCATCTGGTACTATACTGGCCTCATCTGATACCGAGTTGCATCAAATTGAACATATTGTTCAGATATGTTGTAAGATATCACTCAACAAATCAATCAGCTCTCGTAAAATTTTTCTTTTGAACTGGTACCGTAAAAAGAATTCCCGATCATTATAAATTTCAAAAGGATTCAAGCGACGAAATAAAGGACGACTAATAATATCAAATTCTTCTTCTTCTCCCACGTCATTAAAAAAATCAAGTCTGCTTCGTCTAATTTTCGTGAAAGAAATACTTGAAAAGGAATTTTCTTGTGCTATTTTCCCTTTTATTCGTGCTAGACCAGATATAAAATCGACGAATAAAAAGGTAGACTTTTATGCATAGAATAAGCTATGCAACCGTCTGTCATACCGCATAAATTTATGCGACGATTCTATTCAGTGAATATCTCTATTTTCTGGCCGCTATTCACTGAATAGCACTATTCAGCCTTCTGTCATCCGGCCGTTAGATCTTATGCTCGGATCTTTCTGTGAGTGAAACCATTAGATCGTTAGATCCTACCCTCGGATCCTTACAATCTAAAGGTTTTACTGTGAGTAAAACTGTCAGATCCTTAGATTCTATGCTCGGATCCTTAAATTTTAATGATCTAACGGGTTTACTAGTTTTTCAAGTAAGTATGTTAGATCTTACCCTAGAATCCTAATAATCTAACAGGTTTACTCTTAGTGAAATTGTTAGATCGTTAGATTCTGTGCTCAGATCCTTATAATCTAATGATCTAACAGGTTTACTCGTTTTCCAAGCAAGTAAACCCGTTAGATTACCCTCGGATCCTGCAAATGTTTCATGAAAAAAACGTGCCCCGAAACAGTAAAAAACGCGTCCTGAAAACAATGATTAGGCATAGGGAATCACGTGTCGCGATTACGTAAAAATGTGTCCCGAAACAAAATTTTTTGTAAGAATTTTGTAAAAAAATGAGTAAAAAGCATCAGATCATTAGATTCCATGACCCTCAGGTGTTTTTTTAAATTTTTTCGATAGAGACATTGCATCATCAACTTTAACGTCCAAGTCAGTTGAGGAATATTTAGGTCGAATTTTACTTGTTACGACTTTGGGTGTACTTTCTACATGGAAGTAGAATTTTATGGGTTGAAGCTTCGGGGGTACTTTCTACATGGAAGTAGAATTCTACACGTTGATGCTTCAGACGTACTTCCTACGTGGTAGTAGAATTCTGCACGTTGAAGTTTCGGGCGTACTTTCAACACCTCCTGTATCACCACGCACGTTATACAAATTTGAGTCGTCTGCTATGCTTTCTACACCCCCTGTATCACCGAACACAGTTAAGGCGGCAAACATTCATGTACATGTTTTGTAGATTGTTAGATCCGAAAAATTGATACTATATCGTGTGTCAGCTGTTTACCATACTCTCTCGGATGGTCAGTTTGTCTTGCATTCTTGAAAAAATTTTTAGAAACATCAGAGGGTCATAGAACCTAACGATCTAACGGTTTTACCCTGTAACGTACCTGCTAAAGCAGTACTGTAAATACATAGCATACTGTATGTGATAAACATTTATTAAATATTATTCATTTTTGTATTTTTATCGTCTCAAGGGTGTCTGGGATTCACACCCAAACATTCCTATAAAATTACGTGAAGTACTTTATTTTGATCCGTTCACACCCTGGTAGCCCAATTAAGATGCCCCAATTAATTTGCACAAACGGCAGCTGTTCCCCTAGAACCTACACTAAACTACACATTCCACAGCTACCGTAATCCCACGTAAAAATCGTAAACAACACCTGCACACAGTAAAATACGTAAAAGCCCCGCCAGACAGTAGTCTCAAGTGTAACGGTAGCGGCGGCCCCACAAAACATGTGTATACAGAGAAACCGATACAGGAAGCATGCACAGAAGCACAGAGGTGTGGCCAAGCCCACTGTAGAAAGCAAGCGAAGCACGAAAAGCATACAGTGCCAGGAAAGCATTAGAAAGGCGTAACTAAGAAAGCATAAAAAGCGTAGCAGGAAGCGACGATTGGCGGAAGAAGATGGACAGAAGCTTGACCTCCCGTGGCGCCCAGGGAGTGGCCAAAAACGGCGTATAAAAGAAGAAGCAAAGCATGATTTTTGTTATTATTGGTTAGAATTTTCGGATATTGAATTCGTCCTTTTTAAAACCGCGCTCGCCCCGTCCTTTTTATATTTGCAAGCGGCTAATTGTACGAAAGCAACTTAAACCGAGGCCCCCGTTCGTATTGTAAATCGAGACACGTTTTGTATTGTTGTATCGACATCTAAAGCAGCCGTCAATTATTGTAAAGCCGTATTGCCGTATTGTACACCCGCACCCCCCTTTGTTCCCGCCGTAGCGACCGTTGGTTGAAAGTAAAGTACCTCACACAAATCTGGTCGTTACATATTTTGGTGACCGTACCGTTATGTTAACCACTGGAACTCCCTGCCCCCAATTAGGTGTACTCTTATCCGGGCATTTAGAAGCATTAGATAATACAGTAGTAATCATTTCCTACAGTAAGACAGTATTCGTAGAAAGCAAACTGGAAATCCCCTCCAACGAAACATTAAGCGATATATTTAAACGAATACAGCATGAAGCAAAAATTGGAGCATTTAAGCAGAAATCCCAGCGTAAACCAAGAATGACCCACCAAACGCAAGATCATTTAGGAGAAATCCTTAGAGAGCAGATAAACGATTTATTTTCGGAACATTTTTGTACCCTTCACACACAATTGAATCAGAATACAGTAAACCCTACCCTAATAGACGATCTAAGAACAGCAAACATTGGTAATAACATGGCAAATAATTTTTACGTGAAACCTACAGTATTCACGGGCGGCATGACCCAACATTTTGGTGAATGGAACAAAAGATTAGAACAATTCATGGCACTCCAAGGCATGAAAGATACAGACATACAGTTAAAGCTGGCATGTTTAGAAATTCATTTAGAAGGAGCCGCGTTAGCAAAATTCAAAAGTTTAGCCAATTCCGAAAACCCTCCCCACACATACAAGCAGTATAAAGTCGCATTACAGGCATTTTTCCAAACAATAGAGATAATGAGCTACATCAACAATTCTTACGCGAAAGAAAACAAAAGCGATCAGAAACAGTAACTGAATTTTTGTTTGATTTAGAACATCTTGCAACCCTCGCCTACCCTAACTTTAACACAGACGCACGAGAAATGATCATAAAACCCCTCTTTGTAGAAGGCATGCAAAACGAAATCAGGGAAGCAATTAAGTATAGAAGGTTCGCAACTCTAAAAGAAATGTCAGACGAAGCAGCTTACATTGAACAGCAAATCCTTAGAAATGAGTTAAAATCTAACGCCCTTCCCTTCATACCCCCAAAACCCGAACCCATCTTTTCCCTAACCAAAAATACAGACCAACAAGATCTTCTGCATCAGTTAGAACAACAAGTAAAAGGTTTACAGTTGCAGATCAAACAAAAACCTCAACCCCCACAACAGAGTAGCTACAACAATTTCAGTAACAATACTTTCAGCAGGAATAATGCTTACAGGAACAATACCACCCCTAGGCAACCCACTTGCTTCCAGTGTGGACAAATTGGACACGTAGCTCGTAATTGTAAATCAGTAGGCACCCGAAAATCATGTGAAATCTGTTTTCGTAATAATCACAGTACCCGTGATTGTAAAAGCCGATGCATCCACTGCTCCCAATCAGGACATAGATCTGATAACTGCCTTTCTAAACCCTACTCAAATTTTCAATGTTTTCTATGCAAGCAAAGAGGTCATACAAGCAGGTACTGTCCAAATCAACAGAGTCTTAATATTCATAATTGCATTGAATACAGGCAACCCCAACCCCTCATGGACATTGATGACCCCGCATTTTACTCAAAATTACCCGCCATAACTAACAGCCCTCAGACTACTTTAGGAACCATTATGCCCACTACCCACTGCCCTAGTGACGAATACATCCTCGACCTGGACGTACCGGATTGGTGCCCCATGTCACCACCCCCCACGCCTGAAGCCGCAAAAATCGAAAAATTGCCGCCCACCATTCCCGTAGGCTACAAGATCCCCCGCAAGCAAGACACCATGCCGCCCACCACCCCCGAAACCCCATCAAAAGCAGGCCGCAACTTACTGTCCCTTCTCCACGGCCTGACCCCCAAACCATACCAATTCGGCCCCCGCCAAACACTGCTACCGACCCCCGCAAGTAAGCAAGTCCAAACCCCATCCCATGACTCAAATTCCAAACTTTTACAGAATGTTCAGATTGCAAACCGGCCACCCCCTCAACCCAAAACCGAACAACACCAAAAGCCGCCACCTCAAACCCACCAGAACGAAAACATACAGTGCCCCACCGCCTCCACTAAAACATTCTATTGGCCGATGTTTTGTATTTTTCTTTGTATAATAATCCCCACATCGTGTAGTGCCCAATTTCAGATGTGTGGAACTTCATTGAGCGGTCACTCAGTCAGCATATCAAAACTTGTATCATGCATGCCCCCTTCCACAGAAGACAAACCAGTACAGACATTCGGAAAAGTCTATATCCCCTCTACTAAACCTCACATAATGGACGCATACAAATGCAGTGTTCGCAAACGCAAAATTTGTACTAATACAGGATTTTTTGGCTCAAAAGGTATTGTCTTCGACCAAACCCAAATGCAAAATCTAACCCCACATGTTTGTAAGGCAATCCTTATAGACAAAGAACACAACGATCAAAAATTATACGAAACCCAACCAGGATTTTGATCAACAAATAACTCCCTAAGCATAGAATACACATGGTGTTGTACAGACCACTGTACCTCAGTCACAAACGTCATCATAGAAATAGGACAAATAGCATCTTGGAATGGAAAATCTATGACAGGTACATTAGGTGACCTGGGGTCATGCAAACCGACATCAGGTCATTGTATCACAGCCCACGGATCCATTATCTGGAATGAAACAACATTTGAAAACTTATGCCCCTTCGAATACAAAAACACACATCCCATCAAACTCACCCAAACCCACATGATAATAGAAGAACTACAAGGTGTATTCTCGGTCAAAAACACACTCTTTCCGAACCCCAACTGCCCAGAAATCCAAGACAGCATTCTAACCGAACAAGGCATTATTGTACAATTAGACAAAAGCACACCACATCGTAACACATTCTTAACCCCAAAAACCAATGAAACCCATACTACACTCTACGATTTTGATGATTTTGAACCCATTAATGCGAAACTAAACTATCTAGCAGACAAAATCCAGGAATTCGAAATTCAAAATTTCAAAAATGTATGGAGTGAATTATGCAGACAGGCACAGCGTCACCTTGATCTCGTATGGCAAATTTTACGCCTTGATGCAACCCTCGGAGCACGTGCATTCCTACAGCGAACCGACATCATAGCAGAATTCACAGGAGAAGCCCTCACAGTCTGGCCCTGCAAGCAGGTAAATGCATCTAAAATCTTTTACAACCACAAAATCAACCAAACATGCTACAAACTTTTACCCATTCTCGTAGGAACCAAACTCATCTTTTCAAACCCAGGAGGAAATGATTTGACCCCTTTCTCACAAACAGTTGACTGCCATCACATGCATGTAGCCCTTTACAAACAGAATAATACATGGGTCAGTGAAACAGGATCCCTGCATGTCACAAATCTACCTTTAGAAATCGTCTGGAACCAAAATTTCTCCCTTTTCCATTTTAATACACCCGCCATATTTCATGAACTTGCAACTATTTCAACCAACTTACTCTTTTTGAAACAATACATTTACAAAACTCACACACTCGAAAACGTTGTTAAAAAACTCGTCAATTATACCGCCCAAATGTCCCTTAACTCAGACACAGTTTACAACATGATCTCAGGCACTGGCCAAGCACTTGGAAATACCCTCTCTGGCGCAGGTCAAGGCATAGAACATGTAATAACTGGTACCACCCAAAGTCTCACAGACGGATTAACCAATTTGCTCAAAGGACCCCTGCAAATCATTATCAATCTAGCCGTTATTACTGTAGTTATTGCAGGCGTCTTTTATTCTTTTCTCGTTCTTCGAAAATATTTTCCCTCTCCAAAGCATCATGCCACAAATGAACATGCATATGAAATACCATCACACAACAGACGTTTACACGAGACCATTCCCCCATCATTCGGCCATGCTCTCTTAGAATTAGCTAATTGTCGTGGGGCACAAACGCAGCAGAAATACGTCCTTGTCGATATTGATACCCCCTGAACTCCTGCAATCGAACTCATTAATCAAATTCACCAATCTGCATCAAACAAGCCACCCCAAAATGTACCTGAGAAACATACCCCTCACATTCCGATCACACTTAATGGCAAGCTAATTACAAAAGGCATGATTGACACTGGAGCAGTCTATTCACTCATTGATTCCCGAATCGCTCAAATTCTACAGTTAGACATGAAACCCCGGCTAGTCCAAGCAAAGGCAGCAAATAATCTCCCGATTCACTTTGTAGGAACCACTTTTGTCACAGTGACAGCCCAAACTATACAGGAAACAATAATGGTCCATGTCCAAAAAGATTGCACAGCAGACATCCTTTTAGGCAAAAACTTTCTCAGCCGATTTTCGGAATATACTATCAACAATCAGAAATCTCAGGTCAAATTTGGCAATGTTATACTACCCTGTGATGGCCTAGAATATAGCCCCCTTTCGACCTGTGATGGAACCTATCTAGACGAGAAATTAGAACTACCCTGCCCCCATACAGTAACTGAATTTACTGTCCCCTTGCCCAAATCGTACTTACAGGTCAAACAGCTTGAATTCACCCCGAAACCCAAACAGAATCCTAAAGTCCATTTTGCAGCTTGTATCTCTGAAAATCAAAACAGTCGCATACGCATATCGGTCCTAAACACGCAAGAAACAGCCCAAACTCTTTACCCTGGAACATGCATTGGTACAGTCTCCTGTTACATCCCAAAACAGGATGCTTCCACTAAAGTAACCCCCTCCACGCAAAACCAGCCCAACCATTTTGATACATTCACATGGTTAAAAGAAAATGTTAATTTAACCTCCAGTGACCTCACAGAAACCGAAAAAACGCAACTCCTACGCGCCCTATCGAAGTATCCTACATTATATGCTAAATCCAAAATGGACGTAGGTAGAACCACCCTGGTTTCACATACAATTGACACCAATGGCTCCCAACCCGTACGTAGACAACTTTATCGGACTTCCCCAAAAGAAAAGCAAATCATACAAGCAGAAGTTGAGCAACTCGCAGCAGCAGGTGTCATCAGCCAGAGCAATTCTCCATGGTGTACCAACACAGTTTTAGTCCCCAAAAAAGATGGAGGCCATCGTTTATGCATTGATTTTAGAGGCCTCAACAAAGTAACCAAAAAAGATACATACCCCTTGCCCCGCATAGACGAAATTCTAGACACCCTCCGTGGAATGAAATATTTTACGTCCCTTGACCAATCCAATGCATATTATTCCATTCCCATAGCACAAGCAGACAGAGAAAAAACGGCCTTTAATTGCTCAGCCGGCCAGTATCAATTCAATTACCTCCCCTTTGGACTCACCAATGCCCCAGCCACATTCCAAAGGTTAATGGATGTTATCCTTTCGGGACTCCAATGGAACACATGCCATGTATATCTCGACAATGTTTTGGTATTCGCAGACTCCCATGCCCAAATGCTGGAACGTTTAGACACTATTCTCACCCGATTCTCACAAGCAGGCCTTAAACTAAATATACAGAAATGCAAATTCTGCCAGCCCCAAGTCCAATACTTAGGCCACGTCATTTCTCAACAAGGCATTTCACCAGACCCCCATAAAGTACAGTCCATTTATGACATACCCACGCCCAAAAGCTCAAAAGAAGTTAAGTCATTCCTTGGCCTACCCTTGTATTATCGTAGATTCATCCCAAATTGCTCCCAAATTTCCAGCCCACTCACAGCCCTACTCAAAAAGAATTCCGAATTTTCTTGGGGCCCTGAACAGCAAAAGGCATTCACTAAACTCAAAGAATTGTTAATTCATGCCCCAATACTGTAGCATCCCGATTTCACCAAACCGTTTATTCTGCAAACTGACACCTCAAAACTCGGAATCGGCGCCATTCTCAGTCAGCTAGACAGTAAAGGTCAGGATCGCCCCATTACTTTTGGGAGCCGCACACTAAAACCCGCAGAACGCAACTACCCGATAACTGAGTTGGAAACCCTTGCAGTAGTAGAGTTTGTCAAATATTTCCATCCCTACCTTTTCCAGCAACATGTTATCGTACACACTGACCATACAGCAGTTCAGGCAGTCTTACAGAAGGAAAACCCGTCCCCTCGCATTGCCCGTTGGGGATTAGCCCTCTCTGGTATTCAAGTCGACATTCCACCTAAGAAAGGCACTGCTAACTGCAACGCAGATGCAGTTTCTCGATTCCCCTCACAGACAGCAAAGCAATCCTTTGATATTGAGCAATTAGAAACCCGCCCCGAAATATCCACTATCAATTCGGTATTGGAAGCTGAAGCAACTGAACAGGAAGAGCAACAGAAAAATTTTGCTGAACTCCAACGCACTGATCCAACTGTCAAAAGTATTTTAGCAAAAATCGCCCAAAAACACACCAAATTTGCAGTGCATCAAAACATCCTCTTTGGTATAGTCGACAAACAGGCAAAACTATACATTCCCAAGTCACAAGTCCAGCATCTCATTGCCTCTCACCATGACAGCAAATTCACAGGTCATTTTGCTGCCAGGAAAACTTTACACTTGCTCTGACATAAATGTTTTTGGCCCCAAATGAGCCGTGATATCAAACGTTACTGCAAAACTTGCCACCCATGCCAGACACAGAAAGCTCTCCGGCACAAAGTGCATGCAAATTTGGTACCAATTCAGCCGACTGGCCCCTTTGATAGAGTCGGTGTTGATTGCATGGGACCTTTGCCCCTCACTGAAGACGGCAACCAATTCATTGTCGTTTTCATCGACTATTTCACAAAGTATGTCGAGGCATTCCCGACCCCTGACATCACTGCAGCCACTATCGCCAAGCTATTCGTAACCAAAATTGTTTGCCATCATGGGTCCCCAAAAATCATCCATTGTGATCGTGGCTCCGATTTTGTATCCGATCTCTTCTCACGGATCACTAGCTTATGCAACACTCAGAAAATTCATACCACCCCATACCATCTAATTGCCAACGGGGAAGTTGAGCGTTGCAACCAAACTTTAGCCACCCCTATCCGCATGTACATCAATTCAAATCACACTGATTGGGATACTTATCTGCCCTATGCTGTTTTTTCCATCAACATTCACAAAAATGATAGCACATCGTATCCCCCATTTGAATTACTCCACAGTAGGCAAGCTAATCTGCCGTCAGATGCAGCCTTAAATTTTTTCCCCACGTCCTACATGGTTGATTTAGACGATTACGCCCTTCATGTAAAATCACGTTTTACAGAAGCACTCTCAACCGTGCAGAAAAATTTACAAAAAGCTCAAGACCACTACACCCATCAGTATAACAAGCATGCTAAGAACATACATTACAATGCAGGTGATCTTGTTCTCTACAAAAATCATTTGTGTAAACAAGGGTTAACTCCCAAATTCCTCCCTCGCCAAAACAGGCCCTATACAGTTACAAATTTCATATATCCCAACGTTACACTCAAACACCCCCATAAGAATATCACATTTACGGTGCATGTAAACGAGACAACCCCTTTCTACCCTCAGGAAGCAACTATCGAATCTACCACCACCCCTCCTCAACCTCGAAAGCCTTGAACGAGGACCCTCAACTCCCGAAGGAGGGAAATGTAATGTACCTGCTAAAGCAGTACTGTATTTATTAAATATTATTCATTTTCGTATTTTTATCCTCTCAAGGGTGTCTGGGATTCACACCCAAACATTCCTATAAAATTAAGTGAAGTACTTTATTTTGATCCATTCACACCCTGGTAGCCCAATTAAGATGCCCCAATTAATTTGCACAAACGGCAGCTGTTCCCCTAGAACCTACACTAAACTACACATTCCACAGCTACTGTTATCCCACGTAAAAATCGTAAACAACACCTGCACACAGTAAAATACGTAAAAGCCCCGCCAGACAGTAGTCTCAAGTGTAACGGTAGCGGGGGCCCCACAAAACATGTGTATACAGAGAAACCGATACAGGAAGCATGCACAGAAGCACAGAGGTGTGGCCAAGCCCACCGTAGAAAGCAAGCGAAGCACGAAAAGCATACAGTGCCAGGAAAGCATTAGAAAGGTGTAACTAAGAAAGCATAAAAAGCGTAGCAGGAAGCGACAATTGGCGGAAGAAGATGGACAGAAGCTTGACCTCCCGCAGCGCCCAGGGAGTGGCCAAAAATGGCGTATAAAAGAAGAAGCAAAGCGTGATTTTTGTTATTATTGGTTAGAATTTTCGGATATTGAATTCGTCCTTTTTAAAACCGCGCTCGCCCCGTCCTTTTTATATTTGCAAGCGGCCAATTGTACGAAAGCAACTTAAACCGAGGCCCCCATTTGTATTGTAAATCGAGACGCGTTTTGTATTGTTGTATCGAGGTCTAAAGCAGCCGTCGATTATTGTAAAGCCGTATCCCCGTATTGTACGCCCGCGCCCCCCTTTGTTCCCGCCGTAGCGACCGTTGGTTGAAAGTAAAGTACCTCACACAAATCTGGTCGTTACAACCTATTTTTTACAAAAAACTGTACGACTGACCATATTTAGCCAAAGGTTAAAGCTGTGATATCAATGAATCCGATGGAAAACTTAACAGAAACTGTACAACCTTACTGCATTTTCTAAACAAAGAAAAAAGCAAAACATGGCGAAAAAATTGATGAATTGGATGGAAAACTTGGCAGAAAATGTATAGTCTTACTGTATTTCTGAATGAAAAACTAAAAGCTTGGGGAGACAGTTTAATGAACTCGGTAGAAAAACTTGGCAAAAGTGTATGCTCCTACTGTATTTTCAAAACGAAGCTACTGAAAAAACATGTTGAGAACATTTTTTACTGCATTCAAAAATAATTGTTAAAACACAACATTGTTGTGTACAATAACAACAAACAGGGAATTTTTAAGGTTTTAATGGTTTTCCAAATGTACTTTTGACATATCCGACTTATTTTTTTACGCTCTTTTGAATGATGCGAAATACGTTTGTCTGTGGCTTTTAGTTCCGGAGCTATTTGATATCGTAGTGACTGCATTCTTTTATTGTAGTGCACGACTGACCTTATACTTTTATTGCAATCCGAAGGTGAAAGCTGTAAAGTCGATGAATTTGATGGAAAACTTAGCAGAATTTGCATTTTCAAACACAAAACTGAAAACATGGTGAAAATAATCAATGAATTTGATAGAAAACTTAGCAAAAAGTGTATTACCGTACTACCTCAAATAAACACACAGTGCGTTTATTTTTTCAAACGGTTGCTGGGGTTGCGTCTATTCAAGGGGTGCGTTAATTCTTCCAAACCTCAATTTTGGGGGTGCGTTAATTCGAGGTAACGATGATCATTTTCCAATTTTTATTCAAATTCAAGGTTGAAGAAACAACAACATAAACTAAAATTCTAAATCTACGGCATGATTAGAATGAGTTTTAGCATAATCTATAACCTCTTGTTTTTTAGCAATAGAATATGCATTACAAGTTTTCCCCGACATACTAGCTGGGCTAGTAGATTTTTATCATGCAAACAGGACAACAAAATATGAAAAGGTTGTATGTATCCAACCAGCAAAACAAAATGATGTAACATAACATGCCGACGCATATAGGTACTCATTTTAACAAACGAGCTCGAAAAATAAAAAAAAATAAAAAAAGACGCACCTGGTGCATTAAAGCGAGGGTGTGCATTTATTTTTTCAAATGCTTTCTAGAGGGTGCATCTATTTGAGGGGTGCGTTAATTCGAGGGGGTGCCTTTATTTGGGGTAGTATGGTATTTCTGAAGGAAAAATTCAAAACCTACTGAGAAAATTGATGAACCCAATTAACTCACATTAAAATTTAACACCGAAAATGCAACAGGTTTTTGGGGGTTGCAGTATCCGTTTTGCTAGCACAATACATGCCACCTTATTTTAAAAACTGTAAAAGGTTGTGTGTGTCAAAAGTTTTAAAATTCTTTTTGTGTTACACTATGTCAACGTTTCTCAGGTCCCATTAGTTTGAGCATATATGTCAACAATATTATGTACTGTACAACAAAGCTGTGTCAGAATTTTTAAAATTCTTTTTTTTGGGGTTGCAGTTTATTTTAGTTTCTCGTCCCATAAGTCAAAACGTACTGTATTCTCAAACGTTGGAAACATAGCAAATCTATAAACACGAAGGAAATTTTCATTAAGTACATAATCTAACAGTATGGCCAAAAAGTTGCAAATTATAGTAAAATTGATGAATATTGTAACGAATGGTTTATTCATTGATATTCATTATTTCTCGCTTTAACTTCCTTGTACGATTTTCTGTAATGTCCAATCTATCTCTTTTCCATAACTAACTTTTCTAGTTTGATTCCATGTTTTGTGTTTACTCTATTGCTATAATTTTGCTATAATTAGCTCTCTAGGAGCTCGATCGTTCTAATGGGAATAATAATTACTTAGCTGTTTTACCGCTTATAGACCTTTGTCATAAGGATACATGCAGGCAGAGAGCTAGAGCAGAGCTAGAACTAATCCATCAGTGTGATTCCCCATAACTTTAATTGCCTTATGCTATATTATAACAGCTACCCAACATTTACGATATTGGCTTCCTATTACAGCTACCCAATAAAAGCTTAATAAATCGTTATCATTATATGAGGGTCATCAAAACTAATTATTCGAATTTTGTATGCCAATTACACAAGCAATGACATTGGACGAGGTACTTACTAATTTAGATTTGTTGCGGGAACATGTTCCTCAGGAGCTAGGTATCCAGAATTAGCAGCACAATGCACTCCAGACCTTGTGACCCAATCTTATTGGGTTTGAGCCAGATTTCTTTCATGGTCGGTCCACTTAAAATTTCGAGTCTTGGTTTGATCGGTTTAACTTAGTTGCACAAGCACAAAAATGGGATGAAACATATAAACGACTAGTTTTGCCAGCCTTGTTGAGGAATGCAGCAGAAATAGTTTATAATAGTCTTAGTGACACCCAATGCACCCAACTTGATTTTCTAGCTATTACAGAGCTCTTCCGACAAAGATTTCAGCCACCACATATTAGTGACATTCAATCCACAGAGCTTCATGCTCGCCGTCAAAAATCGTCTGAAAGTGTTACAGATTTCAGTATTGCCATACAAAAATTAGTTCTTGAATCATATCCAGGTTTGCCACTTCATGCTCTAGATACACTCTGTAAAAGATTCTTCATTAATGGATTAAACCAGAACTTACGCCCTGATGTGATGAAATGTTTTCTGAAGCAGAAATTTTGGCTAAGCAGCTAGAAACCCAACTACTAATTGAATCACAGTTGAGAGATAGAGAAAATAAGGAATGGTCAGGTTGCCACTGGGTAAATACCATAAAAACCCAAAACAGTTGACCCAATAATTATCATAGTCCAGCAGGGAATCCACATAAGAAAATGGAGAAACAAACCTGTCGCTATTGCAAAAAAGGGGGTCTTTTTATTTCGGTATGTCACAAACATGGCAGTTTCCATGGGTCAATCAGCATATAGAATGCCCAAATCAGCACTTCCTAGAATTAAGCCTGGGAACCATACTGTCCATGTTGCACAGCCTTTAGTTCAACCTGAGTGCACACCGCCCAGTAGTGAACATCTCCTAAAACAGGAAGTTGAAAGCTTAAGGCAACAACTTGAACAGATGTCCCAAAATTTCTCACAAAATCCATCATTCAGTGTAACGATTGGGGGTCGTTCCCGCGAAAGGCCCGTTCCCGCGAAAGGCCCGTTCCCGCGAAAGGCTCGTTCCCGCGAAAATTGTATATGTTATACTGTTGTCGTATGTTTATACGTAGGGGGGTTCGTTGCCGCGAAAGGCTCAGTATGTTATACCGTTGTAGTATGCTTATACGTAGAGGAGCTCGTTCCCGCGAAAACTTTATATTATTCTATGGTAGCGTATCTTTTATGATAATTCATTAGGACTCAAAAACAAAGGAACGTTTTTATTTTTCTTCTACAAAAGTCAAACATTTTTTTTCATACCGCCTAAATTTAATCTTCTTCAACAACTACGCGTGATTTTTTTCCAACCAGATGCCTGATGTAACGCAAATATTGGTGAATTTCGTTCATTAAGTACTGAAATTCGTGCGGATTCGTAGAATGTGCGATTTTTTTTTCCGAAAAGTATAAATTCGTCCAGGATTGTCTCTACTTTCGTACTGGAGCATAGAGTTCCTAAGTTGTTTGCTTAGATAAAGATTGACATCACCAAAATCCATATTTTTGATCCGAACGACAGAAATTCGATAGAATATTAAATTCAAAATTACCAACTTTTTCGTGATTTTTGAGCAAAAAAACATTTTTTGGATGTGTATGCCTATTTTTAGCTTTTGAAAGCTCATTTAATATGCGTCTTTTTAAAATCCGTATGTATGAGATAGGCACTCCCAGACCACCCACACCTGTAAGAGTTTCATTGCAGTAGTGCATAAATAAGCTCTTTAATTCTTTAATCTTTAATTTATCATTTTTAATTGTTTTATTTTTTATCTTAATTAAATCTTTTTTTTTGTACGAAAAATGTTTTGCATATGCCTGTAAAATTTTCGCGTTATCGAGCCTTTCGCGGTAACGGGCCTGCCCTTTCGCGGGATCGAGCCTTTCGCGGTATCGGGCCTGTTCGCGGTATCGGGCCTTTCGCGGTATCGGGCCATACCCAGTGTAACTGCACAATCTGCCTACCCTGAGAAAGATATGACATCTTAGTATTCTGCACAGCTACCACTCACAAATGTCCATCAGACATTGTGCTACAGTATCCCACTGACCAGAATGTGGGCGATTTTCCAGTAGATATTCACAAGAGTAGCAGAACGAATAAAAAAAGTGAAATTCTAAGAAGAAGTTTCAGTCCAAAGCTAGGAACAAAGTGCCAACTAGTGAAAACAAAAATCCTTCAAGTATAAGATGGTATGAAAAGTATACTTCCACCAAATCCCTCTCTATTCAAGTGGGAATGATCGTAGGAATTATTACTATGGCAATAATATGCCCATTGACGGTTGGAGTAGAGAATGATTTCTACCAATGTGGTCATGGATGCAGCAGCCATCCAATCGCAATACCAAAGACAATGGATTGCAAAATGCCTCCAAAGGAAGTGCCAAAGAAGGTCCAACGGAAGCTCTACCAGCCAAACCGCAAACCAGCCACAATCAAAGCAGGGAAATGCCAACTTTGCCAAAGAACAATCTGCAAAAGGAATCGTGTTGGATCAAATCAAAGAAAGGCCTCTTATTTTGGGTGAATGTAAAGCCGTTATTGAAACCAAACATTATCGGGATCGTCCCCTAGTACCACTTGCTTCCAATAAATCCTGGACGACCAATCTAATGCTCCATGTTTAGTTTGAATGATGTTGTCCAGATAAATGTTTCACTGTAGAGAATTTAATTCTGGAGAAAGGACAGATTGCCACCACTGATGGTCACACCTTATCAAGTGATCTTGGCAATATGGGATCATGTTATGCACCCAGCGGGTACTGTGACACCCAAGACTGAGTGATAGTATGGGATGCATCAAAGATAGTCTCTCCTTGCAAATATGTTGAACTACGGACATATTCAGCAGTTTATGGTGGCTCATTCTATATTATTGATGCCATTCAGGGTGCATTCTCAATTCTCTATGTACCACTGAGTGAGATAAAAGGACACCACTGCTTACCTGTTGATGTCCTCTTAACTCATCAATGTGTAGCCCTAAAAATAATTAATAGGTACAGAACAAAAAGAGCCTCCAATCCCTCTCGTCCCTCACGACCACAACCACCCAAACCAGTAAATCCAGTCAATGCTAAGCTACAGTACTTGGAAGCCAAAATATTGGCAATGGAAACAAATGATTTTCGTGAAGTGTGGTCAAACTTTTGCCACATGAACAACCGACAGATAAATATAATCAACCAACTATTACAATTAGATTCACTTGGAGCTCGAGTACTCCTCAATGGAAACGATATTCACCTCAAGTTTGCTGGAGAAGCTTTATTAGTATGGGAATGCAAAAAGTATACAGCATCTAAAATCTTCTGGGACTACCAAGTTAATGGAACATGCTATGAGCTCCTTCCTGTCCTTATTAATAAATTAATGTTTGCTACCTCAGGCAGTCAAGATTTAGTTTCCACTTCACTTACCATAAATTGTAATCATCACATAAGTGGAATCTTTCAAAACACTCCACAGGATTGGAGAACAGAATGGGGACCTGTCCATGTGAGCATGCTCCCCGTAGAATTTTTGATGCATTCAGTGCCTAATGTAACTGTATTCAATGCGCCAGCAATATTTTACAACCAATTAGAAGGCACCATTCATGGCCTGGGAATGTTCAAAAATTGCATGAGTAAAGTGATGAAACTTCAGACACAAATAAATCAACTTATAGAATACAATTCCGCTTTTTCACTACATCCATCACCTACCAAAGAAATGATTGAAGTTGCTGGAAATGCTGCAAGTAATATGATGCAGGTACCCAGTAAAAATCTTGAACATTTAATTGGTAGTGCTACAAAGGGAACTGCTGAATTAGCCAATATGCTCTTAGCTGGACCATTACAACTGATATTTAACCTAATAGTCACTGTCGCAGCACTATTCAGGATAGCTTTCATCATCTATCTAATAGTAAAATCAAAGCTTGGTTATTGCTTTCGATGTTTTTCAATGCCAAAATTTTTGAGGTGCAAAAACCACAGAGTTAGAAACCAGAAAATACTTTTCAATGGTGCATGTGACACAGTAACAATCTCTTGTTATGAACCATTGAGAAATAATCAACTACCAAGACTCCTACCAGCAAATAGAGAAGCATCCATTTCATATATTGCTGATAGCCACACTATCTTTACTGAGTAAGAGCCATCTCCAAAAAGTAAATCAGAACAATCAATCCAAAAATCAACCCATCATCAATTTAATTGACCTGCCAGTAGGTGCAACCTCTCTAACCGCTCACATTGTGCCATTGGCTGGTCATGTACATCTATTACTAATATCTAATACACCTATTGTAATTAACGATTTTCAAATAATGATGAAAGTTTTTGTAATGGACAACTGTCCTCAACAAATGATTTTGGGCAACAATTCTCTTGTCCAGATAGGTGGTAAAATGACCATTGATATCATAAGATAATGGGTTCGTTTTGATGTCCGGTCTCAGATTCCCTTAATCAAAGGCCTCAAATCCTGTCCAGCACAAAGGGAAATGCCAAAAGTAAAGAAAATGCCCATCCATCCAGCTGAATCAAAAATTGTACCACCTCGTAGTATTATCAAGTTAACTACACTACAGAAGGCCCCAAATTTGCCAGAACAAGTTAACCTTGTCTTACCTGCAGAAACTTTGATGCAACAAAATAATCTGATTATTAAGGAAATGCTGGTAACCCAGAATACACCTATTGAAGTCCTCTGTCAAAACTCAATGGTAGCACCAGTAAAATTGTTCAAAAATACGACACTAGGGTATATAGAAATATTTAGTCAGAGCAATGTTGTAAAAATGGAGTCCATCCTATTTCATTGAAGATAAAGATATCAATAGTTCAGCTGAAAACCTCATTGAACAAAAGCAAAGAAACTGTCCAGCTAATCAATATGATATTATGAGCCAATTTTTAATTGATAATATGGACATTTTTGCTCTCTCTGATACTGACCTCGGAAGAACTGATATAATGAAGCATAAGATAGAAACCCAAGACCATCCACCAATAAAACAAAGACCTTATTGTGTCCCTTTTTCTCCAAAGAAAAATCATTGATGATAATGTGCAGGATCTTTTGGGTAGGAAACTCATACAGCCATCAAGCTGCCCATGGTCAAGTCCTGTAGTACCTGTCAAAAAGAAAGATGAATCTATAAGATTCTGTGTCAACTACCATAAGCTCAATGATGTCACAAAGAAAGATGTATTTCCGCTACCTAGTATTGATGATATACTTGACACTGTAGGGAAATCTAAATGCTTTTCCACATTGGATCTTGCCTCAGGCTACTGGCAGGTGGAAGTAGATCAAACAGATCGTGGAAAAACAGCATTCAGAACCTATTCAGGATTATATGAATTCAATGTTATGCCATTCAGACTTTACAATGCTCCAGCAACATTCCAAAGAACCATGAACAAAGTTTTGACTGGCCTGAAAAACTGTTTTGTTTACTTGGATGACATATTGGTCTGCACAGAGACAGTCGAAAAGCATAAAGAAGTGCTTGAAGAAGTTTTTAAATGGCTGCGGTTGGCAAATCTCAAGTTGAAGTTGAAAAAGAGTCAATTTTTGCAGGAGGAGGTCAGTTTCCTTGGATATAAAGTCACTGCTATGGGCTTGAAAGCCGATGATTCAAAAATTAAAGCTGTCAAAGAGTTTCCACAGCCCAAGGATAGGATGCAGCTGAAATCCTTTCTATAGTCTGTTTTTTATAAAATGCTCCCAAACAGAAAAGTAACATAAATCAGTATTGTCGTCAAAATCGTTTACATAGAGCTCTTTCTGCAAAGTTTTTCGCTGGAAAAATTGTTAAAGGTTAGGTCAGTATGCTCACAAATTTCCAGTCTTATGTGATATATTGTTTATTAGAAAATCGTGAAAATCTGAAATACTACTTGCTTTCCACTTTCATTATTTAGAAACATTTAAAGAAAAACAGACTATAGGACTAGCAACCTTCTATAGAAAATTCATTCCGAGTTTTGCAGATATTGCTCATCCTCTTCACAAACTTCTCCGTAAAGCCATACTGTTCCATTGGACAGATTCTTGTGAGCAAGCTTTCCAAATACTCAAGCAGGCATTAATTACAGCTCCCGTACTGGCTTACCCTGACTATAGTAAACCCTTCATCATCAAAACTGATGCAAGTAAAGATGCTCTAGGAGGGGTACTTGCTCAAATTCACAATGATAATGAAAAGCCAATTGCGTACATCAGCCGAGCATCAAGCAAGCATGAAAAGAAAAAGTAATTGAATTAGGGGCACTTGCTATTGTCTGGGCAATAAAGACCCTCCGGCCTTACTTTTATGGTCAGGAATGCATCCTTGTCACAGATCACGCACCACTGCAGTACATTTACAAGAATCCATCTACCAGCTTGAGATTGGCAAGATGGAAGATGGAGCTGTTGGAATACAATATCTCTATTAAATACAAACCAGGAAAGAATAACAATGATGCAGATGCACTGTCTCATATCAGAATGGATGATGAAAAAATAAATGTGATACAAGGAATCGAAGAAGATGATAGTTCAAATGAAAAAAATGACAATGGAAGTCACAACCTGGTTGCCCAAGAGCAAAGAACTGATAAATTTTGCAAATGGATAATTGATTATCTTGGGAAAGCATACATCGATCCTACAATGTCTGCTGAAGATACCCAGTTCTTATTGGCTGAAGCCTCTCAGTATATGATTTTGGACAATCTACTGTATCGTAGAGGTAACAAAGATAACTGATCACCTCGTATAGTGGTGCCACAGTCCCTGACAACAAAAATATTCAAATTGTATCATGAAGACAAGTTTAGTCTTCATTTAGGATTTACGAAAATGCTCACCAAAATTTGCAAAAGATTCTATTGGCACAACCTGAATAGTGTCATTCATAAGATGTGCAAGGAGTGTGTAAAATGCTTCTCCTACAAGCAACCAAGTCAGAAGACAAAAGTTCCAATGCAATCCGTATTGATCCCTGGGAATCCATTCTCAATGATTGCAGTTGATGTTATGGGTCCCTTGCCTCTCACAGAGCATGGTTTGTTTTAATGGACTACTTTATGAAGTGGCCCGATGTATTTGCAGTGAATAATGTCACAGCAGAGATAACAGCGAGACTTTTTGTAGAAAATATAGTTTGTCGCTTTGGTAGCCCACATCAAATCCTGTCTGACTGTGGTACAAATTTTACATCAAATTTATTTTGACAAATAGCACGACTTTGTGAAACGGAATAGAAACTAACAACACCGTACCACCCCCAAAGTGATGGTATGGTAGAATGATTCAATTGCACACTGACAAATATGCTGAAAATGTATGTTTCTACGACCTACAATAATTGGGATGCTCACTTACCATATGCCCTTTTTGCCTATCAGACATCAGTCCATGAATCTACCAAGGAAACACCCTTCTACTTACTGTACGGACGTAATGCCCGGATTCCTGGAGATGAAAACTTCGCAGTGTACCGAAGCCCCTATGTTGAGAGCTTTTCATCATACAAAGAAGAGCTTCAAGATCGACTGACTGTGGCATGGCAAATAGCATCAGAGCACATACAACAAGCGCAATGACTGCAGAAAACCCAATATGATAAAACAGCCAAGATTGTGATCTTCAAGAAAGGAGATATAGTTTATTTGCATAATCCAACCATAAAGCAAGGGAAGTCCCCCAAGTATACCATATATTGGTATGGACCATATCGAATCATGAAGATGGACCCGCCCAATGCCCACATATGACTTATAACAAAGCCAGGTAGTCCCCTCAAAGTTGTTCATGTCAATCGGTTACAACTATTCACCACAGAGACCAAGCCTTTGTGAAATTTTATATTTCAATGTAGGTTTTTCTTAAGGGGTGAGGTGTAAGGAATGGTTTATTTGTTGATATTCATTATTTCTCGTCTTAACTTTCTTGTACAATTTTCTGTAATGTCCAATCTATCTCTTTTCTATAACTAACTTTTCTAGTTTGATTCCATATTTTGTGTTTACTCTATTGCTATAATTTTGATATAATTAGCTATCTATCGGAGCTCAATCGTTCTAATGGGAATAATATTTACTTAGCTGTTTTACCGCTTATAGACGTTTGTCATAAGGATACATGCAGGGAGAGAGCTAGAGCAGAGCTAGAGCCAATCTATCAGTGTGATTCGCCATAACTTTAGTTGCCTTACGCTATATTATAACGGCTACCCAACGTTTAGGATATTGGCTTCGTATTACGGCTACCCAATAAAAGCTTAATATATCGTTATCATTATAATATGAACAACATTTGCATAAACGTCTAGGCTTACTGTTACTTCTGAAACATTGGAATATAGTGAAAAATCAATGAATTTGATCAAATTTTTAGAATTTTTATGGTTTTGATTTTGATACATTTCAGTTTCAATACTGTAGATGAGACAACCAACACCTAGAAGAGTCTTTATATGGAAAAATGCTAGTTCAAATTAAAAATTCCATGAGCGTTTTTGAAGATGACGATTAGGCCTTCAATGCATGAGTCATGATGAGGCTTCCAATCGCCCATCAAAATTTTTGTTTATTATGGTTTCTAGCAAAGACTTTATTCTCTTCAACAATCTCTGAGTGGCCACATTTCTAGCAACCCATGTAGGAAAATTTTTTATCAGCATAAATTTACTTTCAAGTGCAAATTACCAACGATCCGGATACGCCAACATAAACCCCACCAGTCTGTAGAAAATTGAACGCTGAAAGCAAAAAAATTTATTTTGCAAAACTTCATTTTGAATATTGGCAAGGTTATAAAAAGAAACGGGTAGCACTAAAACCCTGATCGGGTCCACAGATCCAGATCGACCCGAATCATGATAAATCAGTGGATCGGGTTTTTTTCTCCTAAAATTAGGTTTTTGGGTGCTTAAAACCCCAATCATGACAGATCAGTCCGTCGATCGGGATCTGTTGCAAATAGGTCTAAAAGACGGATTTTCGTCACGGATCCCCCTACAGATCGGTCTTCAGGAACCCAAATCTTTGATCCGGATCAAATTTTTTCGAATTTTTTTGTCATGATGAGTATTTTCGCATCACATATTTAGATTTTGATCCAAATCACTATTGTTGATCCAGATCAAATTTTTTTGACCTAGACAAAATTTTTTCGTCGCCATAAGCATTTTTGTGTCAGGTATTCACATTTTGATCCGCATCAAATTTTTTGATCCGGATCAATGTTTTTTTATATTTTTTGACCTAGACCAAATTTTTTGTTTTTTTGAACCAAACTACAATTTTCCGTCATTATGGCACATATGTTCCCTTTATGTATTCAGATCCGAATTTTCTTTAATGCATTTTTGGCTCAAAGTTTGAGTGATCTGACTGGGATCCACAATGCATTTTTGGCTCAAAGTTTGAGTGATCTGACTGGGATCCACAACAGATCACTCGAAAACAGTTACAATACATGTTCGTATCAATTTGTATGGTCAAAACAAGTTGAATGTTTTGAATGCATGGCCGAAAATGTCCACTCATTTTTGGTCTTAGAATTTTAGTCATATTCAGTTATCAGTCGATCAATATGGAATTTGAAACTTATTTTACTTGAAAGAAAAATTACAGTAAAATAAGTATGTACACTAGCAAACTAGAAACAAATAAAAACAAAAACAAATAAAATACATCAGGGGGTACACAAAGACCCTAAATATGGGCTTTAACCACCAATTCATCGTCCCCCTTCCTCGATCTTTATTTTTACTAAAATAATAAAGAAGTTTAAACACAATATTGATGCAATGTTCCTATTAATTGTTTTATAATTCAAGTGATCCGACACCGAACTTCAATGGATCAATCCAGTATTAGGGGTTGAAACCTTAAAAACAATTTGAAAACTAGTTTGTATCACCTGGAACATTTACAAATCAAAAATTTGATACTTTGGAATCTTTTAAAAATTTCAAGATTTTCTTTTAATTTTTTAAAAACCAATTTAGTACTGTTGGCGATATTTAAAAACGTAGGAAAACAAGTTTCCTAAACTTTGTACATGCATTTTGGGTCTAAAATTTGAAGATCCGTCAAAATGAATCTGTGTTTTTCCCTGAAATTTTCAAAGTCAAAAACCTTAAAAATACTTTGGAAACTTGTTTGCATCACCTCCTATCATCAACGGAACATTTACAAACCAAAAATTAACAAATTTGAGATTTTTTCAATTTTTCAAAATTTCTTCAATTTTTCAAATTTTTTTCAATTTTTCAAATTTTTTTAAATTTTTTTTCATATTTAAGTTTTTTTTCAAAAGTTTCCAAAACTAGTTTAGAAATGTCGAGCATGCTTGAAAACGTAGGAAAACAAGTTTCCTAAACTTTGAGCACATTTTTCGGGAAGAAAATTGTTGATCCGTCGCCAAGTAACCCGGATTTTAGTCATGCACGACTAAAACCCGGATCGGCCCTCAACGAATCACCCAATTTTCAAACTCAAAAACCTTAAAAATATTCTGGAAACATGATATAAGCACTTCCTATCCTCACAGGAACATCTACAAACCGAAAGTTTAAGGTTTTGAAACTTTTTAAAATTTTTCTAAAATTTGAAATTTTTTTAAAATTTAAAAACTTTTTTGAAAATTTTCCAAAAATTTTTTTTGGAAAAACGCGATAAATTGGATACCTATTGAGATCTTGTTGAGATTTATTCGAAGACAGGCACGGCGTTTTTGGTCTGCCATTGGGCGTCACATGACTGCCTTCCTCAAAAATCAATAGTTCTCGGGTACTTTTGGTACTTCTAAATCTTTTTTGCGATATACTGTAGTCAAAAAATTGGAAAATTATCACAGAGTAGTGTTTGTTTTTTGAATTTGAAGTTAGTCTGCCGATAAAATTTGAAATATTTCTTCGGAGTTTTGCGTGATAATTTTTTTGCAACGTGGTTTTAATTATTCTTTCGCATATCATCGGACTCCGAAAAATTGTGGGCTCGCGTGCTGCTGTTATTTTGTGTTTTTTCTTGGATTTTGAATTTCTTAGTTTGCATTCACTGTTTTTTCCCTGGGCCTTTTCCTTCTTGTTTAGGGATCAAATTTTTTTGCCCGATTTTCCCGAAGTCGTTTTTTCGCTTAAAAATGCTTGTGTTTTTGAGTGTTTTTAAGGTTTTTCAAGCCTTCCTTTGTTTTTAGAGATTTTAGAGCCGTTATTAACTCATCGAAATTGACGAAAAAATTGAAATTTCTGAGTTTGAGGTTTAATCTACTACAAGCATTGCAGAACAAATTTTCAAGCAAACTATCCAACAGCATAATGACTTTGAATTACTTGTGAAATCGATGCTTAAATCCCCTATTCTATGATGACAAGTGAGGAGAGCACAAAAAATGGTGTATTTTTTGGATATTGACATTGTGTGATGCTTGGAAATCAATTTTCTGAACCTTTATTTCAAGAATTAGATGCGAATTTTGTGTTCAAAAATCGTAATTTCTAGAATTTTATTATTTTAAAAATTTTTAAACCAGTATCTCTCATGAACTTGTCCGAAAAGATATGAGTAAGAAGAGTAGAAGTTTCAGAAAACTACTTCCGTAAAACTTTAGAATTGATTTTAGGTTAGGAAAGAAATAATCGCTTCAAAAAGCTTCGAGACTTGACGAATTGATCTTTCTCAAAAACCGTGTCAAGGAAAAAATTCGAACCTTCATTAAATATCATGGTAAAATATTGAAGATTACCAATTAAAACATGACATAATACTTTTAAGATGATGAAAAGTATCATCAATTAAGTGATAAAGTGAAGGTAAACATGCTAAAAGCCCGCCTGAGCTAGATAAGACATAATGATTATTAAAGTTAAAATTGGCGCGAAGCACCAAAAAACTTTGAGATTATGACGTTCTAAAATACATCAAAATATATCTTTTCTGTATCTGATCCCCTAAATTTTTGTTCTCCAAATAGGCAAAGATCCCTAATTTTTTTCAATGTTCCGAATTTTTTCCCAAAAAGCACGATTTGGGGGAAGAACAGTGTTAGCGTTTATCATCTCACTCACTACACCTAGAGCAGTCAAGAACTCGAAGCTTGACATATAAGATTCTTTTTATAATTTGTGAATAGGGAAATATTGCCTTGTGCTGTTCCCGTGGGGGGAAACACTGTTTTTCCGCCAATTTTCTCGAACCGAAAGTCTATTTCCCAATTTTCCGCAAGTCGTTTTTTCGCTTAATAAGGCTGAGATTCTTTATTCACGTGTTTTTGAACTTAGTTAAGCATTGTGGCATTTTCAATGTCGTTAATTCTTTAAAATTTGAGGAAAAAAAGTTTACATTTTCAGGTTTGATTGAATTCGAATATTGATGTTTTTTTGCACACAGCAAACAAATTTCGGGCTGTGCAGCCGAATTTTTCCTGCAAGTTTCATAGTGCAACCGAGAGTCTGATGGCTTTTTTCGCTACATTTATAGGGTTTCCTGTCTGGTGATGCATTTTTATGCGTTTTACAACAGAAAATACCGAAAATCTTCTGGCAATTCGCATCTGATTCCAAACCATAAATGTTGTATGATTCTTATTATTTCTCTTGTGCAGTTAGAAAATTTCATCCTAGCCTACGCTTATGTCTTTAATACATCTGCCCAGCATGATATGGATTAATTTTTAATAATGTTTTTTGACGTATTTGATGAAAATCAAAATTTTTCGCGATTATTTTCGTATAATAATTTTGTAGATCTGTTGAATTTTCAGCTTCTGTGAGCATAAACTGTTTGCATTTCAAAAGTGATTTAAACATTATCAGCATTGGATAATAGCAGATGTTTTCGTTGGCTGAAAAATTCAAATTCTTGGTTGCTTGGATAAATTTTCGAATTTTAGTCTGCGCGCCTGAAAACTCATTGAACTCAATGAAAAGTTAGACTTTCATCTAGGAAATAGAAACTGAAAAATTCAGTTTCCAGCATTATAGAATTAAAACTGCAACATTTTTCCAGTTAAGGGAATAACTTGACCGATGTTCAAGTTGAGGTTAAAATACCTATCGCACTTTTTTATGCTTTAGATCATTTGAAAATAATCTCTTTCGATTAATAACTAATAATTGGTGATCGAAAAGGGAGAAAAATGTTCGACCTATTTTCTCAATCAAATGGTCGAAAGATCATAATCGAAATTGATCGTCGATAGTTGCACAAAAATGTTCTGAAAAAATGAGTTTTCTGATGTTTTAGAAGTCTCAAAATCAAAATTTGTTTGTGCTAGGTGCCGAACAAGTTACTTTTGCCAGCCTATTCCTTTTCCTCCAAAATTCAGTAAATGCGAATGAAATACAAGCGAAGTAGCTTTTAATTTTTTTCTGATAAAATTTAGTGAATTTATCAACTTAAGAGTGAGCAACTAAAAACTTGGGGGGAAAAATTTAGTTGCACAGACTATTTTTTTGCAAAAGAACCCTACATTAAATTGCATGATAAACTTAGGGATTAATCTTGCACCAGAAAATTTTTTTACATCTATTAAATAAAATCAAACATTTATTTCAAGAATTGGGTTTGTATTTTCTTCTCAAAAGTTGAGCATTCCTTAAATTTATTTTCAAATTTTCAAAATATTATTCATTCATGGGCTCCCATTACATTTGATTGAAAAGATGCGGATAAGAAGAACAGAAATTTCTGAAAAATTCTCTCCAAAAGCTTTTGAATTCAATTTATGTTAAGAAAGGAACTATCGTTTTGAGAAGTTGGAAAGCTTGAGATGTAAATATATCCCAAGGAATGTGTCTGGAAGAATCTCAATGTTAGCAACTAAAAAATGAGATAATGCGTTTAAAGTGCTGTAAATTATTGAAGATTAATTGTAAATGTAGACACGCTAAAAGCCGTGCCTGAGCTGAATAATAAACAATGATGATTATTAAACTCACTGGCGTAAAGTTCCCCAAATTTTTGACATTTAGACTTTCTAAAATGCATCTGTTAAACCACGAGAAATTTCTTCTCACATGGGAAAACAGTCAAAATTTTTATAATTTTTTTTTGGTTTTTCCCCAAAAAGCAAAATTTGTGAGAAAAAACTAGTAAGCATCCTGCATGTTAACAAAGACCTGGAGTCTAGTGAGGTCGATCAATTGTTTGGGGGTGGGTTCACTTATTCCCCAAAATTTTAGGGGATGGGCGTACGAAGGAAAAAAAATTCGATTTCTTCACCAAAAATGTCGGAAAACGGTTCCAAAAATGGTGAAAAATGTAAACATAAAAAAATTGACGTTTTTGACCATTTTTTGCTAAAAAAATTGACATTTTCAGTATTTTTCTGAACAAAAGTATAGGGGTTAGATATTGTTAGCCATAGGATTAGAAAATCTGGTGAATCGCCCAATGGCTAGACATATGGCCAACAATTTCTGGGAGGAATGTACCTATAGCACACGCCCCAATTACATGTATGGTGAGCATCCGTTGTATCCTTAAAAATTAAAAACATGTTTTTCCATCCAGATCTTTGTTTTTGGCAAAAAACTAGAAATGTGAAAGAATATTGGTCTCATTTATTAGTCAAATTCCAAAACGATTCGGGCGTTCAAAGTAGGTGCATTTTCTATGGTTCAAACTTTGGCATTTTACTATACTTTGTGCTCTAAACGATCATAATAATTGATTGCACTATGATCTAGCTCCGAAACAACTACTTCATTTACTAGTCAGCATTTAATAATTGTTATTTTTCAAATTTCATCATTAGATGAGAATGTGTTTTCGATCACAGAATTTGAATCAGGTTTTTGAATGACACTTGAAATTTCAACTTTCAGTATTTTATAGAATGTTGAAACCGATGTGTTGGAAGCAGTGTTTTTTTGCATTGTGCAAAATTTTTTCCGCTCGTGCAAAACTTTTTTTTCAGTTTTTTTGCACTGTGCAAAAAAATATTTATCAATTGTGGAAAAAATTTGGTGTTTTCATATAGAAAAGATGCATTTTGGTAGATCCAAATTTCAAAATTTTCCGGCGCTTCGCGCCAGTTATAACTTTTAATAATCATTATTATTTATTGTCAAGCTCAGGCGTGGCTTTTAGCATGTCTACCTTCACCTATTACTAATTTTTAATAGTTTTCATCATCTTAAACGTATTATTTCATGTCTAATTGGCGATCTTCAATTATCAATATATTTAATGAAGGAAGATCTCTATTTTTGCTTGATACATTTTTTGAGAAAGATCAACACATCAACTTGGTGCATTTTAGAAGGTAGTAATCTCAAAATTTTCCCGCGCTTCGCACCAGTTATATCTTTAATAATCATTATTATGTGTTACATAGCTCAGACGCGGCTTTCAGAATGTCTACCTTCACCCATCATGTAATGTATAATAGTTTTCATCATCCCAAACGTATTATCTCATGTTGTACAAAAAAAACCCTGTTTAAGAATTTTTCGGCGTGCAAAACTTTTTTGATTTTTTTGCACCGTGCAAAAGAGCTCGTGCAAAAAAACACTGGTTGGAAGCACTTCGTGTCAAAATGCTCATGAATATCCAAGGTTTTTGACTTGTTTAATGTCCATTTAACTGCATTTATTGTGATTCGATATTAAGCATTTATCGAGATTCAATTTTAAGCTGAAAATTTTCATTTTTCACTGATTTTTGAGGAAGTAGCGGCTATGAAAATCTGAAAAGTTGTTGAGTTAAGCATCGAAGCACATTGGAGGAAATGCGGAGAAAATTTTTGATCTCATAGTCCAGGTGGAAAAATGTATATTCCACGATGATGTGCATTTTGCTAATTATTTAGTAGAATAGTTTGAATTGAAACTCAAATTCTCAGATATTCAGACTTAATCTTGATTGATATAGATGATCTGAATTCAGGCAGTATAGTTTGCCTTCAGTCCAGCATTTTGTTGTAATTTACGTCTTATTGGATTATTCGTGATTAATTTAGGGTTCTATGTAACTATGCACACATTTTGTCGCTGTTATTCATTTGGTTCAGCGATTTTTTGTGTTCTGGTTATCAAGACCTATGTGACTTCTCCGAGATATTGTATTATAAATGTTGCTTTGCTTTATAATTCATGTGAAATTCATGTTATGCCACATTTGTATATTAGGTTTAATGTGTCTCCCCAGTTTACTCTGAGAAAATCGTCATAGAAAAAAGTCATTTTTGGTTTGATGTAGGCGTTAAAGTGATATTTTAGAAAAGCTGCTATTTTTTTCTGATTCGAATTTGACACAACAATCTATTCGAATTTGACAGAACAATCTAATAAATTTTTTCAATTAGTGAACTGGTCATTTGATGCAAACAGGGGCAACTTTTTGCTCCTGAAACGATTTTGAGATATTATGTTTACATTGGCACGGACAATACGTCTATAGTGTCCACACTTTTTCAATCCTACATAATTGATCTTGATTTTTGAAATTGGAAAAATTGACAGCTGCAGAGCACTACTATTTTGTAAGAGACAAACAGTTTTGGCTCAATAGAAAGATTTTTTGTATCTGTACAATCCGGAAAGATTGTTGATTTAACATGGCCAGAAAATGATTCTCACGGCCCTAAAATCAGAAAATACTGAAAAGTGTTGTTGTGTCCCTCACCAGATTCTATTTCCTAATTCAGATTGGGAAATCCACTGGTTTTTCCGAAATTGTGCTTTTTTGGGTGGAAAAAATGTTTGCAAAAGTGGGAAAATGTTGTGGATGCGGCGTGAAAGAACACTATTGTGGTGCATTTTGTAAGTAAACATGGGACATTGGCTGTTTTTGGATAATAAGTGATTTGTAACCTATTGTGTTGACGGAACCACAGAAATATAACCCCTTCTGTCTTGACACAACGAGCGAAAAAAGTCACTGCGCGGGAGTTAGTGCTACCCTCACCATTTAGAATTTTACCCCTGTATAGATTTCCAACCTTGGCAACATCAGGTGCCAAACCATTCGTTTTTCACCTTGGTGCTGGGTTTTACCTTACTGAATGTTTTTTGAGCATTGTTGATGCTAAGGAATTGAGAAGTTGCAGATGTTCTAGGTGTTATTACCTAAGGATCAATGAAAAGATGAATTTTTCAATATTATAGAAACCAGAATTTTCTGGCTTTAGGCGTTATTTAGCTCTAGAATGTGCTTTCTGGATACCACTTGCAGTCGTCAAGCTTGCTCGTTTGCTGGAGGTGCCTTCATTTTGATAAAATTACTTAGAACTCTTTTATATAGTGAAAATTTTGAATTGACTCAGTTAATTTTTTTCATGAATCATTTTTTCACTGTTTTAATTTCGAGGAGCTAATTTGCATGATGGGTAAAGCTGATTTTTATTGTAAAATTTGTCGAATCATATTGCACAAGACGAAAATAAGTTTTTATTAATTAACGATCAGTTTTGTTAGTCACTTATTAAAATTGAGCTCATTCTGCTCAAAGTTCAAAAGAAAGGTTCTGATGACGTCAGCAATTTCGCACATGGTTACTACTTCCAGATCAAAATATGTGGTCTAATTTAATTTTTTTGCTGAATTCTGTCAGATGCTAGTCATTGTTAGCTCATTTTTGGTCTTAACATGATTCTTTATCAGTCAGATCAAATTGTAAACATTGTTGATTTAATAATTTTCTACGAAAAAAGTTGTGCATATTCGTTTTGGTTTTTCCTGATTCTGTTTGCTGCCAATCTACGTTCACCCTAAAAAGTATTTAAGTGGAATATCATGAACAACTAAAAAAGCAATATAGAAAAAATGGCACAATGTGGGAAATAAATCCTGTAAAAACTAAAACTGCTGAAGAAAAGAATAAAATAGATGAAGAAATAGAGCTGGTGAAAAAATCGATAATGCAACATACTTCAAAATAAAACTGAGGGATAACAGAGACAAATAAGCTGGTGAAAAAATTTATAAAGTTGAAATGAGAATGCCATGAATAACTGGTGCACAACATGATAGGTACGAAAAAATCAATAAACGTATGAAGGGACAATGTCATAAATAAAACTAGAAGATAGCAGACGGATTAGTCTTTTTGCACAGGGCAAATTTTTTTCTACCAGCAATGGATGGTGAAATGGTCACCGAAAAGTGGTGGAAACATAACTGAGAGATAGTGAACATAGAATAACAAGCTGATGAAAAAGGTCCACAACCTATACTGAGAACGCGTGGGAAAACAGGTGGAAGTGGCCCACTGAATACTGGTTGCAAAAAACGTGAAAAAAGCCCGTCTTGAATATGTGACTGACCAGTTGGTGAAAAAATCAATAAACTTGAAAGGAGAATGCACCGAGCAAATGGGCGCAAAAGGTGGAGAGGATAATGGACGGAAAAAATGAATAAACATGGAAAAAACATCCATATGGTGCAAAATTGATATAAAAAACAGAGCCCTAGAAAAAAACGATTTTTTACACAGCTCCTAGAAAATTATGCTTTTGAAAAACATCAAATTTATGGCTGAACTGTCTTTTCGAACACGCTTTAGATTTTTAACAATGTTGCCTAATCATTTTAAATGTGAAATTGATAATGTAGGTCATGACGAAAGCAATTAGAATTAGGTGAATAATTAAACAGAATCAACATGTATGCATGTGTTTATGAGAAATAAATTTAAAATAGATGGATGAAAAATTAATCAGTTGGAAATGCATATTATGCTGCATCTTGAAAAACAAGTACAAGTGGGGCCCATAAAAATAACCACAAAACTAACGAGCAAAAAATATTACAGAAAGATTTAGTGGATACTAACAACTAGAAGAAAATTTGAACATTTCCCGGACAAAAAGCCCCAAGAGTACAAATAAATGGAGCATTTGGATGAAAGTAAAAGTGGTAGAAAAACCTTCCTGAAACAGCCGAATTAGTGCATTTCCCGTACAATAGAAAAAATGAAATGAGTTTAGGCTCAGCGACCATGTTGTTTCCAGAGATCATTCCAATTTGACTGGATCCTACTGTTTGACCCACTCATGTTTTCAGTTTAAATATTGCCCCTTTTTTCCAAGCAGCATACACTTACATGGGGGGTATGGTGAAGTAAATTCGCCCATACCCTTTATATATCCTCGTCCGGAAGTCATGTAGTTTTTTTGAAAAAATTTTTCTGATAACTCCGTGAAGGGGGCCATTGTGCATCTTGCGTAAATCGATCAGAAAAATTTCCGCACCACCAGTAAAAACAGCTGAAAACATTGAAAAGGTTTCCGTTCCAGGCGTAAAACTCCAAATATTTTACACATGAGTGCAAAAAAATCCGCTCTGTGTGAAAAAACCTGACTTCATAAACAAATTTTGTGTAAAAACATGCTTTTGTAGCTTTCTTTTTATCTTTTGCTCAATCACTCACAATTGCTCGATTAAGAGTCAGATGATTCTCCCCCTGGAGAATTCTTGCATTCATATCTGCAAGCATGGTTTTTTCGGCATGTTGCTAATGAAACCAAAGCTCTACTTATAGAAATTTCAGACGTTAGCACGCATGCTAATGACTGAAAGTGACAAACTTTCAAGGGAACTTCGAGAAGAAAACGATACCAACAAATTGTGGTGAAAACATTCTTTTTTGTTCAAATTCCTTTTGAAACTACCAACATCAAGCATGATTTCACAGATCAATAATACAATAAGAGCAAGTTATTAGAATCAACAGGCTCATACATTAGTTTCAGACCAATGTCAACTCTGCTAATGAATTTTTTATATTAGCTCGAGTGATAATGGGACTTGTGCTAAAAAAACCCTGTCTGCATACATGACGGCATTAGGATACCTAAAAAAAGTTATCTGAAGACATTATATTGATTCTGCCAAGAATTGCCAAATCATTTCCTAAAAGCTTAGTTAGTTGCTTCTGTTTGAGACATCATATTAATGGAAGCACAAATATGCCATTATGAATCCACAGTTCATTCACTTCCAATGACAGATGAAATGGAGATATTCTCCACAAATGCAGACTTTCGAGATTTAACGATGGCATGAGCTTGCTGAAAAAACATCATCAAAGATGCCAGACTCGGGGAATGGGCTGATATGTACCATGACTTACCATAACTTACTCTTTCCAGCATTGATCAAATAATGAATATTGATCGCTCAACATTATTTATGATAAGCTCCTGATAACTGGATAGAGAGGCTCAAGAGGCTGCAAACACGAACTGACTGATCAACTTCCAGACATTTAAATGAAAATCAGCCAATAAATGTTTGTGACCACATTTGCCATTTCCATTACAATCAAAAACTATGCTATGGACCACAAAAACAAAAAACACAATGAGCCTTCTACGCGCTATATATGTACAGAAACACAAACATATTATGCACCAAACACAAAAAAATAACCATATTACGCGCCACTGCCGAAAATGATTTGTTTCCTTGACGTCAATAAATTTTACAAGTTATCGAAAATTATCAGAAATGTGTGCATTTTTTAACTGGGTTTCTTACATGGATATGACAAGCCAAAAAATGTATTCTTCTACCATGGAATCAAAAATTCTCATGTTGATTAGAGATGTATGGGGTAGCGTATTTTGGAGATATCAGGTCCGGATCCAAAATTTTACGGATATTGGGTCCAGGTCCAACAAAAAGGTTGGGCAAATTCAGGTTTGCATACTATAAACATAAAGTGTAAAACATAAAACACATGTGCTACAGAATATAGATAATCAATTTTTGGCATTCACCCAGTCGCAATTACAATATTCAACACGACAATAAAATTTGGTTGCATTTAAAAATTTTTGATTCCACACATCAAAACTGGCAAATTTTTTTTCTTTTTTAGAGAAACAGTCATTAGTTAGTTTACCTCTAACAGCATTCCATTTGCGCTGGATGGGTTTTAGAACCAGACTATGACAGTTTTGTGAAGAAAATGATGAGGAAACTGAAATGCAGGGCGGAGCACCGAAAAACTGATTCCGAAACTTTAAGAACGACATAAAATAATTTTTTCAGTCTGTATTGTGAGTTCGGATTAGCTTAGTTCGGATTTTCGTCAAGAAAAAAATTTTTGTTGCATATAACTCGATCAGGAATCAAGTTATGTATGTAGAGCACTACAGATGCTATTGTTGAAACATTTTTGGGGCTATTTTTCCATTTATCCAGTTGCGAGAAACTTTAAAACTCATGTTAGGAATGCATGAAATTCGTTTTGAAAACACATCAAAATGCTAATGCATCTCCCAACTGAAACTTTTGCGCCAAAAAAACTGATCAGTCTCGAGCTGTATTTATATGCAACTATAGGCCGAAAAAATTGGACTGCACACAGCTCTAAATTTAGTTATAAAATTCAGAAATGAAAATTTGATACTAGACTATAAACATACGTACTGAAAACTTGGGAAAAGTTTTAGGCCAAAATTCAAAAAAAAAGTTGACGTTTAACGCATTAATTTTTTGTAAAAATCGTGCCGAACCTATTTTCCAGCTTACCATGTCAGTGAGATTTATCTTTATCTTATAAGATAAAACTGTGCAAGTAGTTCACGACGACTCGAAAAGAAATTCAATGCTGGGAAAATTTAAATAACGCTAGAATTGTTCTGCAAGTTCAAATTTATTCAATTTTCGACTACGAATCTTATATCTAACAACAATGTAAAGACTGGTGAAAATTAAGCCGAAAATTGTGTGAATTTTCGGTCGGATCGGAACAAGGTACAATCACCAATGATATCGTATTTTCTATTAGAATGAATCAAGCACAAAAAGTAAGAATTTCAGTTTTAAATCCGAATGTGACTGAATGAACAGAGAATATTCAGAATTTATTTACATTCATTATTCATTGAAAGCCTATAAACTTTGCTGCAATGATGCTGATACACTGTTCGAAGACAACTCGTTCGTGTTCGAGTCAATTACGAGTACTTAGATAATATTATATTCATTGGCAGTGGCTCGGCGCAGAGCACCGAAAATTTTTTGCATTTTCGGCCCCCAAATCGTCTAAAAATCAAGGACATCTAGTCTTTGACCACTCAAAAATTTTGCGCCAATTGGCACAAACGCTCAAAATTTTTTGTGTCATATTTGAGTGAGTTTACATGAGAAAAAGCAAGAGAATAATTCAAAGGCATAGCTATTATTTCTCATATTTCTTTGACGACATTAAAACAACCAAATTTTGACATCACAGGTAAATCAGACAGTAAACTTTGATAAAAAGATAACAATGAAGAATAAAATTTTAAAACTAATTCTCAACAGCTAACAATTTGACATGAAGGTATGAACTTGACCACAGGCCTTTTTCTCTGCAAAGGCCAGGTTCCAATGTGCAACTTGGGGAAAAATTTTGGTTGCGCAGATAAATTTTTAGTTGTTCTTTCTAAAATCAGCTTAATTTCATCGGAAAAACCAGCAAAAACTAGTTTTCTTCTATTTCGTTCGCGTCAGATTTAGGCTTTCAAAAACAAATTTTCTGTGTTTTGAAGAGAAAATGAAAAGATTGGTGTATGAGTAACTTGTTCGACGCCTAGCGCCGCAAATTTTTCTACGATTTTGATACTCTAGAACGCCCGAAAATGAACCTTTTCAACTTTTATTTCCTATACAGAAGGTTTAATTTTTCAGTGAATTCAATGAATTTTCAGTCGGGCAGACTACAATTCAAAAACTAGGAAAACAACCAAGAATTTTGATTCTTCAACCAGCAAAAAGTCCCACTTGAACTCAAAATGTTTCAATCACACAAAACGTCAAAATCTTTTCAAAGACTGCAAAAAGACTTTGGGAAAATAACCGAGAAAAATCTTGCTTTTCGTCAAATTCTCAAAAAAACGACACAGGATCAAACATTTATCCGTTAAATCTTGATAATCAAAACCAATAAGCATTAGCTGGAATGATATTCTCTAACCGCGTATTGGAGTAATATGAAAAAGTTATTAAAATATTAAAATCCCGCGCGAAGCGCCGGAAACAGTGATTTTTTGTGCCAAAACATGGTTTTCGGCACAAAAAAGTTTGGAATGGCACAAAAAATTTTGGGCGTTTGCGCCAATTGACACAAATTTTTAGACTGGTCGAAGGCGGAATTTCCTTGATTTTTAGTTATTTTTTGGGGCTGAAAACGCAAAATTTTCTCGGCGCTTAGCGCCGAGTCAATAAGTATAATAATAAGTTACGTTTATTTGTGTGAAACCTGAGAGAATTGCATTCGAAATAATATATTTGTATGATCGCAACAAACTTTGAGATTGTCAATGACTGCAAAAGTGCAAAATGAATAGGAATGTTCACTTGTTCACTCAGTGTGATTAGAAAAATGAATAGGAATGTTCACCTGTTCACTCGGTGTGATTAGAAACCGAAATTTCAATTTTCAGTGTTTGATGCGAACAGAAAAATTGACACGATTTTTATGTAAATTAGTATGGCGAATGTATCTTTGTTTTCATCACACTTTTGGCATAAAACTTTTTGAAAGTTTTCAGTAAGTATGTTTTTACGCTGGAAAAAAATTTTTTGTGCCATTGGCACAAAGTTTTTTAGCGCTTTGCGCCAATTGGCACAAATGTCCGTCCGTGCACAGAAAAAGGCTGCCTGGAAAATTTCAACAATTTTCAAATTTATAACGCGTAAAATAACACCTCCGAACAGGAAACCCGCAAAAAAATATTCCTCAAATTGGTGCCTAAGTACACAAAAATTTACCTCAATTTCAAAAAAAATTCCTCAAAAATGGTCCATTGAGGAAATAGAATAACTGTGGTAGGAACTAGAAAACGCTGCTGCACACAAAAAACACTGGCTTGGAAAATATTTTTCTACAGTAAACAGAATATCTTCTCTAACGTCGCCGCTAAATAGTCGACTTTGTTCACAGCCGATTGAAAAAAACACTTTTTTTATACAAAATTTCGTTCAAAACTTTCACAATACGATGAAAGAGCATCACGAGAGCTTCAGAAAACTATAATATCATCTATGTCTAACGTGCCGTTAATGAGGAAATTCTAATGAAAAACGGTTATATGTTTTCTATTATGTGACGTCAAACACATGAATGGCTGGGTAAAGTACACAGCGGGAATACCGGATTTAAAATTATGTAACAACAGTTTTGACGGAGTTTTCGGTGGCTGAAGCAAGTTACACTACCAGGCGAAACTAACCCCCGAAAATTCGCGTCCGGGACGCGTCCTGGACGCGTCCGGGTCGCGTCCAGGTCGCATCCAGAACGCGTCTTTTTCGGCAGCACAAAGAAAACTTTCATCTTTCTTAGTAATTGACATTCATGCAATAACTGTCAATCATAGTTCTTTCATAATGTGTAGTGGATATGCACTTTGTTTTGACCTACAGTATGACAACAGTTGACCTTTCGTTTATATCTGGTAAATAATGTGTGCTTTCTATAGGGAGGTAAGAAGGAAGCCTCAGCAAAATTCTTTGGCTTTGTGTGACACAAGCACATGGCCTGTCAATTTTATTGTCGGTATAGTGTGCTTTTCGCGTCCTGGGTGCGTCCGGGACGCGTTCTGGACGCGTCCTGGACGCGACCGGCATGGACGGTTAGTTTCGCCTGGTAGTGTATATTAGTAATTTGGGTTTTTCCAGTTTCTGTTTTACTGTTAAAAGCAGAGCTAACAAAATTAAAAATCTTAGTGTAGCAATATATTTAGAATATTCGACTTAATCATTATTTCATAAAGTTTCGTTGATGATTTGGATCGGAACACACTCTACAAGAGATTTAGCATCTAATTTTATTGTTTATGAACAAACTATAGAAAATTCAATCTGTTTACTAAATGTGTCCTTGCATGATTAATACATAGAATCAGTGTTTTTTCTGAAAAAGTCCCAAAATTTTTTCCTCATGAGGAAAAATCTATTTTTTTAGTTGCTGTGCTTAAAAATCGCTCAAAATCATTTCTGATGTGTTTTTTGAACGTTTCCCATTAACTTGCATCTTCATCCACGAAAAAACCGAAATTTTTTTGCAAAGAGGCTCGAGCTATGACCTGTTTGTAAACAAAAGTCAAAATTTTTCCCAAAAAAACATACACTTTTTTGCAAATTTTTTAAATTTTTTACAAACTTGGGGGGGGGGTTGGGGGGTTGGGTGATTTTGGGTACATGGTTGGCCAAGTCAGGCAGGCTCCGTGATTAACAGCTAGATGTACTACTGCAACACCTTTCAAGGAATAAGACCTCTATAGTCTGTTTTTCTTGAAATGCTCCTAAATAATGAAAGTGGAAAGCAAGTAGTATTTCAGATTTTCACGATTTGCTAATGAACAATATATCGTATAGGACCGGGAACTTGTGAGCATATTGACCTAACCCTTAACAATTTTTAGAGCAAAAGATTTTACAGAAAGAGCTCTATGTAGACGATTTTGATGACGGTATTGATTTGTCTCACTTATCTATTTGGAAGCATTTCATAAAAAAACAAACTATAAATAATGAAAGTGGAAAGCAAGTATTATTTCAGATTTCCACGATTTTCTGGTAAACAATATATCATGTATGACTGGAGATTTGTGGGCATACTTATCAAACCTTTAACAATTTTTAGAGCGAAAAATTTTATAGGAAGAGCCCTATGTAAGCGATTTTGACGACAGTACTGATTTGTGTCACTTTTCTATTTGTAAGCATTTTATAGAAAACAAGCTATAGATCGGCTGTCCCAGTAAGTTGACCATCTTAGTAAGATGACTGTCCCACAAAGTCGACTATACTGATAAACCTAAAGTCCGTGACAGGTTTATGATCCAAATTTGAAATATCAGATTGCTTTCAGGGCCCAGGCGTAGGCTTAGGGTTGGGCTTGTGTAAAAGAGATGTGCAGGTGACCTTCTGTAACAGGGACCCAACTGAGATGATCAACTTATTGGAACGATCGACATACTGGGACAGTCTAATGGTTGGCCATCCTGATAGTGATAGCTTCAGTGAAGAAGAATTTTAACTGTTCTCTTGGTTTTGAAATGTATCTCAAATGTGTGATTATCTTGCATGTATGTGTTATGACTGAGTTAAATTTTTATAATGCAACAAAGTGCTTTGTGTTCTTAATTACGCAAATGAGAGGAACGTACTTCATCTATCTGTAATGAAATTCTGGCGTATATTTTCCATCTTATACTTCTACTGTAACAGGAGACAATGTCAAGATACATCAAACAGGCAAAAAATGACACACTTGTGACTTTATTTGCTATTTACTTAAAATGCACTTTTTGTTACACAACACCTTGTTGCCCCAAGGTATTCAAATGATGAACTGAAAAGGAAAGAAAACAGAATAGAACTACTTTTGAGGCATCTGACAATGGGTCGGTTTCCTTATTTTTCAGCCTGCAAGTTCTTTCAAAATCTCGACACTGAAAGATTTTCGTTTTTTTCGCCTTTAGAATTAGATAACTCATAACCGCCGGAAATTAGAAAGACACAAAAGACAAAAATATTTAGAATTCTATGAGAAATAACGTCCGATCTGCACCTGACTTTAAAAACCGCGATTTTTCTCAACCTTGCACCCATAACGATAACGTAATTTACAATTTTACCTCGACACGTGCCTGTCATGTTAAAGATCATATTGAGTTCTACATTTTAAACTATTTAATGCTCATATTAGATCAAGATCAAGATTGATGAAGTTGTAACTGAAAACCCTTCATTTTTTAAATTTGTCAAAATTTCGAGACATACTTTTTCGATCAAATGTTAGGTTCTATTGTCAAAAAAATCCACATCGAGTATTTTTGAGGGCTATTCAATACGCTATAAATCATTTTTCAGAAGCACGTTTGAGCTGAGAAAAATGAGTTCGAGTGATTTTATTTTTTTTGCTGCGTGAACTGATTAAATCTTCTTGTGGTGTTTACAATGCAGAGTTTAAAGTATCGCTTAAAAGAAAATTCATTTATCTACCCGATGGCATAAGTTTTGTATCGTAACTCTCAGTTTTTTCCGAGATATTAACGATCAAAAAAATGTACTTCACTTTTTCATTCCAGCAAGACGCACTACCCCGCTCTGTAAGATTTTATTCGATTAATGAGCATTGCGGTTTATGGTGGGTGCATACATTTTTTTGACTGATTTGCTCTTGGTCTTAACCTCAGGCAGACTACCTGCTTACCTAATGCAGAATTCTGGTTGAACTCCAGCAGATTTTCAGCAACTAAATTTTTGAGTGTCGAAGCTTTCAGTTCTGCCACATTCTGCATAGAAAATTCAAATATTATTCAAAATTTAACTGGACCATCTCACTACTTTCTGTTCTGCTTGAAATGTTTGTGAATGATAACAATAGAAAGCATGTAATATTTCATATTTTTACGATTTTCTGCTGGACGATTTGTCACAAGGGACTGTAAATTTGTGAGCATACTCAACCCACGTTTAAAAATTATCAAAATAAACAATTCTGTGGTAAAACTTGATGTGAACTGTGTCGACGACATTGTTCATCCTTCTCAGTTTTTGCATTTACTAGCGTTTTATAAAAAATGATCTATAGGTGATAAAGATAAGAGAGTTATTCCTTATATGCACGCGAAAATTTCGCCTTATTTTTTAAAACTCAATGAATGGTTTGAACATATTCCAAGATACGATTTTTGAGAAATTTGGCTTTCCGTTTCATGACCTATGATAAGTTGAAGAAGATTGCATGCACTTTTGCATCTCATTTTCAGATGTTACTAATTTCCAACTGTCCTGACAGCATTCATTCCGCATAAAAGTCCAAATTCGTACAGCTACAGTACACCAAGGTTTAGAATTTGTACACTCTTTGGTACGTATATGTACGAAAGATCACAGCGAAGAGATGTGACTCTTTCCAAATGTTGATTACATGCAGAAGGCCGTGCTCTATATATGCAGGTGTGAAAAAACTTTTCAATCCCTCACCAAAAACTTCATCCGTTAGGAAGTTTTCTTATCCTTACTTCAAGCATGCGATTTCCAAGAGTTTAAGAGGAAGTCAAAAAAACAAAAAATCAAAAAAACAAAATGTCGTTAAAAAAATATTTGAACACTCCCCATAGGATTTAGCAGAAATTTTTTTTTAATTTCTCTACTCACCAATAATGTCTAACAAAATTGCAATCCTGATCTACCTGCTGTATTCAGAGCCAGGTGCATCCGAAAGTTGACACAAAAAATGATTCATACTACTAAATATGTCACTAACAAGAAACATTGAAGCATCGCAAGAAACACTGAAAACATTCAGATCATACATGCATATATGGGGTAGGGGCGTAAACCCCCTTATCTGAGACCCTGGCCACCCCCTGGCCCCAAAAAAATCGTCAAAAACCCCCCTGAACTTTTTCCAAGACAGCTTTTTTGATGATTTTTGTGCATATTTTGTATGAAAAACAAGCATTCAAAACATATTTTGTATTTTGCTCGCCCAGCCCCCTACCCCCTGGATAAAATGTCCAAGGACCCTGCCCCCTAGAAAATTCTAGCCGTGCATGTCTGGTTCAGATTAGACAAAAAAGGGATGTGGGTCGAATCATTGATAAAATTTCATCTACCTATTCACAATAGCTGTGTAACAGGCTGTCTCGAAAGAGATTCAACGTAAGTTGCACTATAAAGTAATCGAAAAAAATTGAGGTTGCAAGTTTAACGTTACAAAATAAATGTTGGCCGCCTAACTCAGGCCTTTGTCGTGAGGTGCGAGGAGATAGTGCTCTACAGTTGGAGGCATCCTGTTTCACACCGTTTGACGTCAGCCAGACGAAAATAAATCAGATGATAGTTATTTTAGTACTTTTCCAATATACCAAAGGGTATCCGAACTAATCTCACCGTTTTCCTGCAAATAGATGTCAAACAATCACTCTATTTGTGATATTGAATGAAATTTTGAAAATTTTCAACGTCTGATTTGAATCCTACCATGCAGCAACCATTGAAGCTGGATCAACGAAAATTAATCAGGAGTTCGAGCTATAGTTTGCTCCTAAACTAATCCTATGTCCTCAGAACTTTATTGGCTGTGGATTTATTCCTATTCAAGAATATATTTAAGGCTGTCTTGATCTATTGGTCATTCTCTCCAACTACTAGTCTCAAGAACCAGGTTGGATGAAGCCCGGATTTTTCCGGTAACTGGCCTAGGCAGATGCAGAGTTCCATTGTAACAGGGTCGATTGTAACACATTTTGGCCGGGGTCTACTCAGCCCAGTTAGAATCTTGGCGATAAAGTGCAGCTATTGAGGAGTGGTATAATCTCATATTCTTGAAAAGTTTCTGAACAAAAGGTGTGGAAAGCAGGTACTATTTCATATTTTTTCAATTTTCGGCTGAACCGCGTGTCACATAGGACTGCAATTTTATGAGCATACTCTGCTGACTTCAACGGCGTTTTTGGGTGAAAAATTCTGCAATAAAAGTTTTGTTTAAACGCTCTTAATGATAGTGCTTATTTGAGCCATTTTTCAATTTAGAAGCATTTTAGAAAAAACAAGCTATTCGTAGTCGAACTGGTCCTGTTTGTCAGGCAGAAGCTAATCACTGGAATGTAGCTTCCAATAGGCGACAAAAGCACCCAGCGCCTTTCATATAAGATTGACAGTTATATGGCCCTATAGACCAGTAGAGCCTGCTTTTCGGGCATAGGAAATGCGGGTATTAGCTGTACCTACACAAATTTAAAAAAAGAAAACTCATTTGAATGACTGTTTATTGTGTGCTGATCTCTACATATGCGGGATCGGTACGCGAATTTCGTTGAAATTTCAGCTTAGTATGTTGAATATTAGTAGTGCCTGAACAAAAGAAGAATAAACTCTCGCGACATCCTCTGGAAACTTGTGTAACGACCAGATTTGTGTGAGGTACTTTACTTGGACCAATCGGTCGATACGGTGGGGTAAATAACGGGACGGGGGCGCGGGCGAACGGTTACAATAAACAACGGGGATCGACGGTCGCTTGAACGTCGACAATAAACGCGCTTCGAATTAAAATACGGACGGGGGCCTCGGTTTAAATGCTTTCGAATAGTCGGCCGCTTGCAAATGTATAAAAACGGGGCGAGCGCGGAAGTCAAAACGGAGAAAACCACAAAAAATAAGAATCAGAAATAATGATCAAAATCACGCTTTGCTTCTTCTTTTATACGGCGATTTTGGCCACTCCCTGGACGCTGCGGGAGGTCGAGCTTCTGTCCATCTTCTTCCGCCAATCGTCGTTTCCGGCTACGCTTTTTATGCTTTCTTAGTTACGCCTCTCTAACGCTTTTCTGGTACCGTATGCTTTCTGTGCTTCACTTGCTTTCTACGGTGGGCTTGGCCACACCTCTGTGCTTCTGTGCATGCTTCCTGTATCGGTTTCTCTGTATACACATGTTTTGTGGGGCCGCCGCTACTGTTACACTTGAGACTACTGTACGGCGGGGCTTCTACGTATTTTACTGTGTGCAGGTGTTGTTTACGATTTTTACGGGGGATTACGGTAGCTGTGGAATGTGTAGTTTAGTGTAGGTTCTAGGGGAACAGCTGCCGTTTGTGCAAATTAATTAGGGCATCTTAATTGGGCTACCGGGGTGTGAACGGATCAAAATAAAGTACTTCACGTAATTTTGTAGGAATGTTTGGGTGTGAATCCCAGACATCCTTGAGACGATAAAATGTGAAAATAAAATAATATCTAATAAATGTCTATTACATACAGTATGCTACATGTTTACAGTACTGCTTTAGCAGGTACGTTACATTTCCCTCCTTCCGGAGTTGAACGTCCTCGTTCAAGGCTTTCGAGGTTGAGGAAGGGTGGGGGTAGACTCGATAGTTGCTTGCCGAGGGTAGAAAGGGGTTGTCTCGTTTACATGCACCGTAAATGTAGTATTCTTATGGGGGTGTTTGAGTGTAACGTTGGGGTACATGAAGTTTGTAACTGTATAGGGACCGTTTTGGCGAGGGCGGAATTTGGGAGTCAACCCTTGTTTACACGAATGATTTTTATAAAGAATAAGATCACCTGCCTTGTAATGTATGTTCTGAGCATGCTTGTTATACTGACGGGTATAGTGGGCTTGGGCTTTTTGCAAACTTTTCTGCACGGTTGAGAGTGCTTCTGTAAAATACGATTTTACACGAAGGGCGTAATCATCTAAATCTACCATGTAGGATGTGGGGAAAAAATTTAAAGCTGCATCTGACGGCAGATTGGCTTGCCTACCGTGGAGTAATTCAAATGGGGGATATGAAGTGCTATCATTTTTATGAATGTTGATCGAAAAAACGGCGTACGGGAGATAAGTATCCCAATCAGTGTGATTTGAATTGATGTACATGCGGATACGGGTGGCTAAGGTTTGGTTGCAACGCTCAACTTCCCCATTGGCAATGGGATGGTATGGGGTAGTGTGAATTTTCTGAGTATTGCATAAACTGGTGATCCGTGAGAAAAGATCGGATACGAAATCGGTGCCACGATCACAATGGATGATTTTTGGGGACCCATGACGACAAACAATTTTGGTTACGAATAACTTGGCGATAGTGGCTGCGGTGATGTCAGGGGTCGGGAATGCCTCTACATACTTTGTGAAATAATCGATGAAAACGACAATGAACCGGTTGCCATCTTCAGTGAGGGGTAACGGTCCCATGCAATCAACACCAACTCGATCAAATGGGCCAGTTGGCTGAATTGGTACCAAGTTTGCATGCACTTTGTGTCTAAGAGCTTTCTGTGTCTGGCATGGGTGGCAAGTTTTGCAGTAACGTTTGATATCACGGCTCATTTGGGGCCAAAAATATTTCTGTCTGAGCAAGTGTAAAGTTTTCCTGGCCGCAAAATGACCTGTGAATTTGCTGTCATGATGTGAGGCGATGAGATGCTGGACTTGCGACTTGGGAATGTATAGTTTTGCCTGTTTGTCGACTATACGGAAGAGAATGTTTTGATGCACTGCGAATTTGATCAGAGTAAGGGGGTGTTTTCGGACGATTTTTGCTAAGATACTTTTGACAGTTGGATCAGTGCGTTGGAGTTCGGCAAAGTTTTTCTGTTGCTCTTCTTGTTCAGTTGCTTCGGCTTCCAAAACTGAATTAATAGTTGATATTTCGGGGCGGGTTTCTAATTGTTCAATATCAAAGGATTGTTTTGCTGTCTGTGAGGGGAATCGAGAGACTGCATCTGCATTGCGGTTAGCAGTGCCTTTCTTGGGTCGAATGTCTAGCTGAATACCAGAGAGGGCTAATCCCCAACGGGCAATGCGAGGGGACGGGTTTTCCTTTTGTAATACTGCCTGAACTGCTGTGTGGTCAGTGTGTACAATAACATGCTGCTGGAAAAGATAAGGGCGGAAATACTTGACAAATTCGACTACTGCAAGGGTTTCCAACTCAGTGATCGGATAGTTGCGTTCTGCGGGTTTCAATGTGCGGCTCCCAAAAGCAATGGGGCGATCCTGACCTTTATTATCTAGTTGACTGAGAATGGCGCCAATTCCGAGTTTTGAGGCGTCAGTTTGCAGAATAAACGGTTTTGTGAAATCGGGATGCTGTAGTATTGGGGCATGGATGAGTAATTCTTTGAGTTTAGTGAATGCGTTTTGCTGTTCGGGGCCCCAGGAAAATTCGGAATTCCTTTTGAGTAGCGATGTGAGTGGGCTAGAAACTTGGGAGCAATTTGGGATGAATCTGCGATAATACGAGGGTAGGCCAAGGAATGACTTAACTTCTTTTGAGCTTTTGGGTGTGGGTATGTCATAAATGGCCTGTACCTTATGGGGATCTGGTGAAATGCCTTGCTGAGAAATGACGTGGCCTAAGTATTGGACTTGGGGCTGGCAGAATTTGCATTTTTGTATGTTTAGCTTGAGGCCTGCTTGTGAGAATCGGGCAAGAATAGTGTCTAAACGTTCCAGCATTTGGGCATGGGAGTCTGCGAATACCAAAACATCGTCGAGATACACAAGGCATGTGTTCCATTGCAGACCCGAAAGAATAACATCCATTAACCTTTGGAATGTGGCTGGGGCATTGGTGAGTCCAAAAGGAAGGTAATTGAATTGATACTGGCCAGCTGAGCAATTGAATGCAGTTTTTTCTCTGTCTGCTTGTGCTATGGGAATGGAATAGTATGCATTGGATTGGTCAAGAGAGGTGAAATATTTCATTCCACGGAGGGTGTCTAGAATTTCGTCTATACGGGGTAAGGGGTAGGTATCTTTTTTGGTGACTTTGTTGAGGCCTCTAAAATCAATGCATAAACGATGGCCTCCATCTTTTTTGGGAACTAAAACTGTGTTGGTACACCATGGAGAATTGCTTTGGCTTATGACACCTGCTGCTGCGAGTTGCTCAACTTCTGCTTGTATGATTTGCTTTTCCTTTGGGGAAGTCCGATAAAGTTGTCTACGTACAGGTTGGGAGCCATTGGTGTCAATTGTATGTGAAACGAGGGTGGTTCTGCCTACATCCATTTTGGATTTAGCATATAATGTGGGATACTTCGATAAGGCGCGTAGGAGTTGCGTTTTTTCGGTTTCTGTGAGGTCACTGGAGGTCAAATTGACGTTTTCTTTTAACCATGTGAATGTATCAAAACGGTTGGGCTGGTTTTGCGTTGAAGGGGTTAGATTAGCGGGAGTATTGTGTTTTGGGATGTAACAAGAGACTGTGCCAATGCATGTTCCAGGATAAAGAATTTGAGCTGTTTCTTGTGTGTTTAGGACCGATATGCGTATGCGACTGTTTTGGTTTTCAGAGATACAAGCTGCGAAATGGACTTTGGGATTCTGTTTGGGTTTTGGGGTGAATTCAAGCTGTTTGACCTGTAAGTACGATTTGGGCAAGGGGACAGTAAATTCGGTTACTGTACGGGGTGGTAATTCTAATTTCTCATCTAGGTAAGTTCCACCACGAGTTGAAAGAGGGCTATATTCGAGGCCATCACAGGGTAGTATAACATTGCCAAATTTGACCTGTGATTTTTGATTGTTGATAGTGTATTCCGAAAATCGACTGAGAAAGTTTTTGCCTAGAAGGATGTCTGCTGTGCAATCTTTTTGGACATGGACCATGATTGTTTCCTGGATTGTTTGAGCTGTTACTGTGACAAAAGTGGTTCCTACAAAGTGAATCGGAAGGTTATTTGCTGCTTTTGCTTGGACTAGCGGGGGTTTCATGTCTAACTGTAAAAGTTGAGCGATTCGGGAATCAATGAGTGAGTAAACTGCACCAGTGTCAATCATGCCTTTTGTGATTAATTTGCCATTAAGTGTGATCGGAATGTGAGGGGTATGTTTCTCAGGTACATTTTGGGGTGGCTTGTTTGATCCAGATTGGTGAATTTGATTAATGAGTTCGATTGCAGGAGTTCGGGGGGTATCAATATCGACAAGGACGTATTTCTGCTGTGTTTGTGCCCCACGACGATTAGCTAATTCTAAAAGAGCATGGCCGAATGATGGGGGAATGGTCTCATGTAAATGTCTGTTGTTTGATGGTATTTCGTATGCATGTTCGTTTGTGGTATGATGCTTTGGAGAGGGGAAGTATTTTCGAAGAACGAGAAACGAATAAAAGACGCCTGCAATAACTACAGTAATAACGGCGAGGTTGATAATGATTTGCAGGGGTCCTTTGAGTAAATTGTTTAATCCGTCCGTGAGACTTTGGGTGGTACCGGTTATTACATGTTCTATGCCTTGACCGGCACCAGAGAGTGTATTTCCGAGTGCTTGGCCAGTGCCTGAGATCATGTTGTAAACTGTATCGGAATTGAGAGACATTTGGGCGGTGTAATTGACGAGTTTTTGGACAACGTTTTCGAGTGTGTGAGTTTTGTAAATGTATTGTTTCAAAAAGAGTAAGTTGGTTGAAATAGTTGCAAGTTGATCGTGAAAAATGGCGGGTGTATTAAAATGGAAAAGGGAAAAATTCTGGTTCCAGACAATTTCTAAAGGTAAATTTGTGACATGCGGGGATCCTGTTTCACTTACCCATGTATTATTCTGTTTGTAAAGGGCTACATGCATGTGATGGCAGTCAACGGTTTGTGAGAAAGGGGTCAAATCGTTGCCTCCTGGATTTGAAAACATGAGTTCGGTTCCTACGAAAATGGGTAAAAGTTTGTAGCATGTTTGGTTGACTTTATGGTTGTAAAAGACTTTGGATGCGTTTACCTGCTTGCAGGGCCAGACTGTGAGGGCTTCTCCTGTAAATTCTGCTATGATGTCGGTTCTCTGTAGGAATGCACGCGCTCCAAGGGTTGCATCAAGACGTAAAATTTGCCATATGAGATCAAGGTGACGCTGTGCCTGTCTGCATAATTCACTCCATACATTTTTGAAATTTTGAATTTCGAATTCCTGTATTTTGTCTGCTAGATAGTTTAGTTTTGCATTGATGGGTTCAAAATCATCAAAATCGTATAGTGTAGTATGAGTTTGGTTGGTTTTTGGGGTTAAAAATGCGTTACGATGTGGTGTGCTTTTGTCTAATTGTACAATAATGCCTTGTTCGGTTAGAATGCTGTCTTGGATTTCTGGGCAATTGGGGTTTGAAAAGAGTGTGTTTTTAACCGAGAATGCACCTTGTAGCTCTTCTATTATCATGTGTGTTTGCGTGAGTTTGATGGGATGTGTATTTTTGTATTCGAAAGGGCATAAGTTTTCAAATGCTGTTTCATTCCAGATAATGGATCCGTCAGCTGTAACACAATGACCTGATGTCGGTTTGCATGACCCTAGGTCACCTAATGTACCTGTCATAGATTTTCCATTCCAAGATGCTATTTGTCCTATTTCTATGATGACGTTAGTGACTGAGGTACAATGGTCTGTACAACACCATGTGTATTCTACGCTTAGGGAGTTATTTGTTGACCAAAATCCTGGTTGGGTTTCGTATAATTTTTGACCGTTGTGTTCTTTGTCTATAACGATTGCCTTACAAACATGTGGGGTTAGATTTTGCATTTCGGTTTGGTCGAAGACAATACCTTTTGATCCAAAAAATCCTGTATTAGTACAAATTTTGCGTTTGCGAACACTGCATTTGTATGCGTCTGTAATGTGGGGCTTAGTGGAGGGGATATAGATTTTTCCGAATGTTTGTACGGGTTTGTCTACTGTGGAAGGGGGCATGCATGATACAAGTTTTGGTATGCTGACTGAGTGACCGCTCAATGAAGTTCCACACATCTGAAATTGGGCACTACACGATGTGGGGATTATTATACAAAGAAAAATACAAAACATCGGCCAATAGAATGTTTTAGTGGAGGCGGCGGGGCACTGTATGTTTTCGTTGTGGCCGGTTTGGTGTTGGGGCTTTTGGTGTTGTCGTTTTGCGATTTTGAGCTGAGGGGGTGGCCGGTTTGCAGTCTGAATATTCTGTAAAAGTTTGGAATTTGAGTTATGGGATGGGGTTTGGGCTTGCTTACTTGCGGGGGTCGGTAGCAATGTTTGGCGGGGGCGAAATTGGTAGGGTTCGGGGGTCAGGCCATGGAGAAGGGACAACAAGTTGCGGCCTGTTTTCGATGGGGTTTCGGGGGCGGTGGGCGGCGTAGTGTCTTGCTTTCGGGGGATCTTGTAGCCTACGGGGATGGTGGGCGGCGATTTTTCGATTTTTGCGGCTTCAGGCGTGGGGGGTGGTGACATGGCGCACCAATCGGGTACGTCCAGATCAAGGACGTATTCCTCACTGCGGCGGTGGGTGTTGGGCATGATAGTTCCTAAAGTAGTCTGAGGGCCGTTAGTTATGGCGGGTAATTTTGAGTAAAATGCGGGGTCGTCAATGTCCATGAGGGGTTGGGGTTGCCTGTACTCAATGCAATTTTGAATATTACGACTCTGCTGATTTGGGCAATGCCTGCTTGTATGACCTCTCTGCTTGCATATAAAACATTGAAAATTGGAGTAGGGTTTTGAAGGGCAGTTATCTGATCTATGTCCTGTTTGGGAGCAGTGGATGCATGGGCTTTTACAATCACGTGTACTGTGATTATTACGGAAACAGATTTCACATGATTTTCGGGTGCCTACTGATTTACAATTACGAGCTACGTGTCCGATTTGTCCACACTGGAAGCATGTGGGTTGCCTGGGGGTGGTATTATTCCTGTAAGCATTATTCCTACTGTAAGTGTTGTTACCGAAATTGTTGTAGCTACTTTGTTGTGGGGGTTGGGGTTTTTGTTTGATCTGCAACTGTAAATCCTTTACTTGTTGTTCTAACTGATGCAAAAGATCCTGTTGGTCTGTGTTTTTGGTGAGGGAAAAGATGGGTTCGGGTTTTGGGGGTATGAAGGGAAGGACATTAGATTTTAACTCATTTCTAAGAATTTGCTGTTCAATGTAAGCTGCTTCGTCTGACATTTCTTTTAGAGTTGCGAACCTTCTATACTTAATTGCTTCCCTGATTTCGTTTTGCATGCCTTCTACAAAGAGGGGTTTTATGATCATTTCTCGTGCGTCTGTGTTAAAATTAGGGTAGGCAAGGGTTGCGAGATGTTCTAGATCAAATAAGAATTCCGTTACTGTTTCTGACCGCTTTTGTTTTCTTTCGCGTAAGAATTGTTGATGTAGCTCATTATCTCTATTGTTTGGGAAAAATGCCTGTAATGCGACTTTATACTGCTCGTATGTGTGGGGAGGGTTTTCGGAATTTGCTAAACTTTTGAATTTTGCTAACGCGGCTCCTCCTAAATGAATTTCTAAACATGCCAACTTTAACTGTACGTCTGTATCTTTCATGCCTTGGAGTGCCATGAATTGTTCTAATCTTTTGTTCCATTCACCAAAATGTTGGGTCACGCCGCCCGTGAATACTGTAGGTTTCGCGTAAAAATTATTTGCCATGTTATTACGAATGTTTGCTGTTCTTAGATCATCTATTAGGGTAGGGTTTACTGTATTCTGATTCAATTGTGTGCGTAGGGTACGAAAATGTTCTGAAAACAAATCGTTTATCTGTTCTCTAACGATTTCTCCTAAATGATCTTGCGTTTGGTGGGTCATTCTTGGTTTACGATGAGATTTCTGCTTAAATGCTTCAATTTTTGCTTCACGCTGTATTCGTTTAAATGTGTCGCTTAATGCTTCGTTGGAGGGGGTTTCCAGTTTGCTTTCTACGAATACTGTCTTACTGTAGGAAATGATTACTACTGTATTATCTAATGCTTCTAAATGCCCGGATAAGAGTACACCTAATTGGGGCAGGGAGTTCCACTGGTTAACGTAACGGTACGGTCACCAAAATATGTAACGACCAGATTTGTGTGAGGTACTTTACTTGGACCAATCGGTCGATACGGCGGGGTAAATAACGGGACGGGGGCGCGGGCGAACGGTTACAATAAACAACGGGGATCGACGGTCGCTTGAACGTCGACAATAAACGCGCTTCGAATTAAAATACGGACGGGGGCCTCGGTTTAAATGCTTTCGAATAGTCGGCCGCTTGCAAATGTATAAAAACGGGGCGAGCGCGGAAGTCAAAACGGAGAAAACCACAAAAAATAAGAATCAGAAATAATGATCAAAATCACGCTTTGCTTCTTCTTTTATACGGCGATTTTGGCCACTCCCTGGACGCTGCGGGAGGTCGAGCTTCTGTCCATCTTCTTCCGCCAATCGTCGTTTCCGGCTACGCTTTTTATGCTTTCTTAGTTACGCCTCTCTAACGCTTTTCTGGTACCGTATGCTTTCTGTGCTTCACTTGCTTTCTACGGTGGGCTTGGCCACACCTCTGTGCTTCTGTGCATGCTTCCTGTATCGGTTTCTCTGTATACACATGTTTTGTGGGGCCGCCGCTACTGTTACACTTGAGACTACTGTACGGCGGGGCTTCTACGTATTTTACTGTGTGCAGGTGTTGTTTACGATTTTTACGGGGGATTACGGTAGCTGTGGAATGTGTAGTTTAGTGTAGGTTCTAGGGGAACAGCTGCCGTTTGTGCAAATTAATTAGGGCATCTTAATTGGGCTACCGGGGTGTGAACGGATCAAAATAAAGTACTTCACGTAATTTTGTAGGAATGTTTGGGTGTGAATCCCAGACATCCTTGAGACGATAAAATGTGAAAATAAAATAATATCTAATAAATGTCTATTACATACAGTATGCTACATGTTTACAGTACTGCTTTAGCAGGTACGTTACACTTGTCTCGAAAAGTTCCAAATGACGTTTTTGTTTTCTTTTCCAACTCTTTTTTTTCTAACTCTTTTTTGACAATTTAAAAATGGCTTGAAAGTGTAAAATAGGAGATACAAAAAATTATCCATACCGAGTTATACAGTACTGCCTCCCACATAAATCTATGATTAATGGAGTTACACATGGGTCAATGCGGCATTGCAAATGAAGAACATTGCAAATGAAGAATCGAAACAAGAAAGAAGTCAAAATGTCCTACGTGATTCAAGAAGTCGTGTTTTATGGAAAATGTAGTAGTATCAGATTATACCATATTTATAAATAGATTAATATATTTTTATTGAATAAAAATAGTATAACATTTTAAGATTTAGAGCCGAAAAGTTTTGCAATGGTTAATTTTCAGTCGATTTTACTCCTTTGTTTTATCATCGCAGGTATAACTTTTTTTGAAAATTCAGACCAAAAAACAGCAGACATTTTACATACTGTGAAAATTTTACTTTTCTTTGCACCGTCCAGCTTCAACTTTTGATTATGCTGAATCTTGTCAAGTGGGCTCAACTGTCCCCAGCAGGAACAAAGCGGCGTCCGCAACGGCCAACCATGGCAGTCCGCTAGCAAATCGCGCATATGAGCAGCTTGTCGGGGATGGACATAGTCTATCTCCAGGTTGCGAAGAAATAGCCAAAGTCGACGCAAATCGCGTCGACGCCGATTTGCATAGACATTGCGCATAAAAGCGTTGGTCGTCTATGCTTTTGGTCATTCTATGATTGTTTGTTTTATTTTAATAAAGACAAATCGGCGGGCCAGTAGGCCAATTTTTATATTTATTGTTTATATTATTTTGGTGGAGAATTTCCGCCTGAAATACAATGACCCTGGCCGGACATTCTTTGGATTACTCGCAGCAGAGGGAATGCAGGTTAGACCCCGGATTTCTGGAGTGCCACCCAGCATGTTAGTCTACATTTACAACTCAGTTCTCGGCCTGACTTCTAGGTTTGCCCTGGTTTGAAGTTACTTGAGCTCAGAGAGTTATTTTATCTTCTGCAGTTCTTTGGAACGAAAGCAGGAGATCTTTGTTGATTTTGATACTGACCGAACTGTTGCAAACTTATTCTACCTAAGGTTTCGGCCTGATTAGGTGAATTAGTGAGTGACTGATTAGGTCTATTTTTGATACCAATCCATTTATTTATATTTCTCAACCTCACCCAAAGTCTCACTTCAACAAGTGGTGGCTTCTGACTCTCAAAGTAATGGAAAATCAGAGGCAAACTCAAGGAGTCAAAAAACCTATTGGTTTTTATAGAGAATTGGGAGGTTACAAAATGAGTAAAGACAATCTAGGTGGCCTCAAGAATTCGGGTTTGCCCAGAACACCACCGGGAAAAAAGGCCCGTGATACAGAAAAGTTAATTGCCCTAACTTCAGCTGAAACTTCAGCTGAAGAGGACAATTGCTCAGATCATAGGCCTTTATTGGTGGAAAATGAAGGCAATCGACCTACGACCTCGACAGCTGTCGAAAGAGAGGACGACAACGCCATATTATTGTCGAATGAAGATCAAATTTTTAAAATTCCATCCTCGACAAACCTCCCGAAGAGAGGCAAATATTTACAACTGCCTATTACGGGACTGGCGCATCCATTACCGAAGATGAACATTCCGGTATTGGATCAACATCAGCGCCGGCCAACAAATAAACCCGCTCAATTATTCGACACTTACCATCGATTATATTGGGATAATGAGCGGGAGGAACATCGCGAAAATCCTCGAAAGAGCTCATTGGAGGATAAACTGGACCAAATTATGAACAGGTTAGATGTTTATGATAGCATTGCTAATACAGGTTCACAGAAAGCCAGTAAGGCAAATGAACCGAAGCAAAGCAATGCTGGTTGTTTGGAACAAGGTGGTGCATTGAAGTTTGGGCAGGCCCAGGAGGAGTTAGCATGACAAAATGATGGTATCACTCTTCAGCAAGACTGTAGACGGAAAGACCAAAAGTCACGTCTCGGTCCTAAGGAGCAGTTTATGCCTCATTTGCCCACTACCTCAAAAGTGGAGCAGAGAGTGAGTAGTTGTGGTTTTGACGAAGGTGTAAAAAACCCGAGTCTGATAAATCCAACTATCTCACAACAGAGCAGTTGTATTAGGGGAGAGACCCCAAGTGTCAGGCAGCAGGTTATGCCTACAATGATTCCGATTGATCCAGCTTTATGGGTCAATCCGGCTCAAGTAGGCTCAACTGTCTATGACATTGAAAGGGCAATCAAACCAAAATTACTGCAATCTGACATGCCAAGTAAACAGGTTCTTGCTTTCCTAGTGGAGCTAGAAGGTGAGTTTCGAAAGAATACTCCCGATGAGGTGAAGCTGGAAGCATTAACCGGTTTGTCAAGGGACTTGCCGAAAGAATTGGCTGAAGAGTCAACAACATATAGGGAGGCCAGAGACAAGATTTTGAATTATTGTGCTCCAGACTGTAACTTGGACATGCTCAAACAGGATTTATTGGATATTGAACAGGAACCCGATGAAGCAGCAACCAAATTCTTAAAAAGGGTTAGAGCACATGTGAATCTCGTTTACCAGAGTGAAACAAAAGAGTTCAAAAACAAAGTGATCATTGAAACCTTTTTCTATAGAAGTTCTTTAACTTATCAATTAGAACTGCAGAAAGACATGGCAAAATTCAAAAATTGGTATGATCTTTCGCAGGCAGTCTATGAGATAGAGTTAAAGTACTGGAATGCGATTAGAACATTTGGGCCAAGAGAGCAGCCGGTGATGATAAATACGGCACAAGCGGAAATTGCTGAGGAGCAGCAAGCCGATGTGAATGTAATCCAAAGGCCTTATGAAAGTGCCCAAAAGCGCAATAAGGACTTTAGAAGACCAAACACAGAAAGGCAAACTCCAATGCAATCTTCGCAAAATCAATTGATAGATATAACAGATGATGAAGTACTTGAAGTACCTCTGCAACAGGCCATAATGCCTCGGCAACAGCCTGTTGAGGAGCCAAAACTCCCTCATGGTGGCTTTATCTAAAGAATTTATCAAAATGGCACAATGTTATGAAGAGATTAGGAACTCGACCAAAGCTCAAGAGGAAGCCATAACTGCTTCAACTCAGAAAGTTGATAAAGCGAAAGTGAAAGGTCAACAAGAGGTTCAGCAGTGAAAATGGTGTACTTACCACGAAAATAACACTCACAACACGATTGATTGTAGAACCTTGAATTTTTATAAAGGTCTACAAAACCGTGGAAGGGGTGGAAATAGTGGAAGAGGCTTTGGAAGAGGAAATCCTAGAGGAAATTTTGGAAATTTCCGAAGTAGAGGAAATTTCAGAGGTAATTTCAGAGGAAATTACGGAGGAAGTAGAGGAGGTTTTGGTAATGAAGGCGAAAGGGGAGCTTATCAAGTTTCGTTTCCTGATGACGAGGCGGAAAATTTGCAAGAATATGCCGAGTTTCAGGAATACGTAAAGTTGAAAAAGCTCAGGGAGCAGATGAGATTGTTACAGGTTACCACCCAGCTGATGTTACCAGGACCAAATCTAATGGACCAACAACCAGTAATCGCAAATCAGAGTTCAAATACCCTGTTGGTTCCACAAAAGGTAGTTAGTCCATCGCAAGCCTCGGGGCAGACAGACCAACCGCCGACTAGTGGTGTCAACAGTGTACAGCAAGAACCAATGATGGAGATGAAGATGAAGTTGTGTGGCCTGCATAATTGTGCCATGGAGAAAGAGGAGAATGTGCCAGAAATGGAATGCAGTGCCGAGTATGGTAGAAAGGCAACTGCACAGGAACTGGATAATATGTTAGCAAGATATCCTAGAACTCAGCCATTTCACATCAAAGTAACTGTGTGTTCTACTACTGCAAAGGCACTGATTGACATGGGAGCTCAGTGTTCGGTGATGTCCGGTGATTTCTTGAAAAAATCACTTGGACTGGAGTATACAGCGTACCCTAAGATCCTAAAAGTCACTGTCGCCAATGGTAAAGTAGTTAGTGCACATGGTTACGTTCAGTTTCAAATGCAATGTGATTATGGCCGTTTTCCAGTTAAAGCTATCATAATACCAGGTTCCGCAGAGGATTTAATATTGGGAACAGACTTCCTAGCACATCCGGAAGTCAATACAGTAATAGATTTTGGAAAAGGTTCAATGACCATGATGGGTGTAAAGAAAAGTATTGATTTGTTAACATCTGATAAGAAAGCAATTCCAATAGTTGGGATGCATAATCCGATGATAGCAGAATCAATACAAGAACATTCTATTGAAGAAGATCAATGTTTTACAATCGAGCAACTGGAAGATCTAGTTCCAGTAGTGGCTTGTAATAGAATTTACATTCCACACGGAACAGATCAGCTAGTGAAAGCTAAATTGTGGAATGAATCCTCGGCAAATAGAATAAATGGAATCATCATAGAAGGAGATGATTCAGAAACGAGATTCAGAATAGATGATACTATAGTTGACGGTTCAAAGGAGGACTTTGTATTGATGATCTCCAATAATACGGGTTCCAGTTGCCTGATAGAACCTAATCAAGTTCTTGGCTACTGTAACTCCGTATTTCGGGGAGAATCAAGTGTATCAATTTTGCAAGCAGGAAATAGTGGAGAAAGTAGCCTAGAGGGCATTTTTGATGCCAAAGAATCAAAATTTGATGGAGTTGTGTTTCTGGAAGCATTGTACAAAATGACCTCTAAAGCTACAGTGTCCGAGGAACAGAAAGAGATGGCGATACAGCAACTCGTGAAATACCGGGATGTATTTAGCCTACCTCATGATCCTCTAACAACTACTCCCCATCTTACTTGTAAAATTGATACAAGTGATGCTAGCCCTGTGGCAAAACATTACTACAGAGCTGCCATTGAACGGCGACCATATATCAGACAACATGTGCAAGAAATGCTAGACAAAGGAGTCATAGAGCCATCAAGATTGCCCTGGGCGGCGCCATTATTCCTAGTAGGGAAGAAAGATGAGTCGCTCAGGCCGGTTGTTGATTTCAGAGGCTTGAACGAGGTCACGAAGGATGATCGATATCCAATACCAAGAATGGATGATTATCTGGACTGCCTCGGGAGAGCAAGATTTTATACGACTCTTGACCTTTAGTCTGGTTATTAGCAAGTGCCAATGGAAGAAGGCAGTAAAGAAAAGACTGCTTTCTTGTGTCAAGAAGGGTTGTTTCAGTTCAAAGTAATGCCCTTTGGACTGAAAAACGCACCAGCTGAATTCCAGAGGATGATGGAAAGAATCCTTCATCCTCATGTTTGGAAGATATGTCTAGTTTATATAGACGATATCATAGTGTTCTCGAATACGTTCGAGGAACACATAGAAAATTTGAAATTGGTCCTGGATGCTCTGAGACCAGCCCAGCTTACACTTAAACCGGAAAAATGCGAATTCCTACCAAAGAAGGTACATTTTCTTGGTCATATTTTGGATTCTAATGGAATTTCGCCCGATCCGAAAAAAGTGCAAGCTATTAAGGAGTTTGAATTACTGGACTCGGTCAAGCATATGCAAAGGTTTCTCGGAATGCTCCAGTGGTGTAAAAAATTTATACCACATCTGGCAAAGCACGCAGAACCTTTGTATAAGCTGAGGGCCAAGAAAAGGAATAAATGGCTCGTCATAGAGGATCATTACAAAGCATTTAATGCTTTGAAAGAAGCACTGGTATCGGTTCCATTTCTTAGGTACCCAGTAATGGATGGCTCAACCCAGTTCATTCTGCAAACCGATGCCAGTGGAACAGCATTAGGGGCTGTTCTGTATCAAGAGTCTGGAGACGACAAGTGGGTCATAGCATACAATAGCCGTGTGCTAAAAGAGGACGAGAAAAAGTGGTGTGCAACCGAAAGGGAGTGCCTCGTGATTATCTACGGCCTCAAAATCTACCGGAACTATTTATTGGGGCAGAAAGTATTGATTAAGACAGATCACAGACCACTGTTATCAATGAAAGTCAATACTACAACAAATGACAAATTGAAACGGTGGTATGCCATCATAAATCAATACAACCACAAGTTAGAATACGTGCCCGGTAGACAAAATGCTATGGCTGACTTTCTCTCCAGAAAGGATGAGCCAGAGGATGTGGTGAAATCACCACCAAAGTGGGAAAGTATGTTCAAATCGGATGTTGTTTCCTCTGATGTCAAAGGAATAAAAGAACAAGAACAGCAACAAATTTCCTTGGTGGCCGAGAGGAACAACATCTCCGAGGAGAATAAATCCTACAAGGATAAAAAGGAAGGAGAGGATGCTCGAATTAGTCCTGAGGACGAAAGAGAGCATTTTAAAGGAGTAGAAGCGGTAGTAACCCGAAGCAAAGTTTGTGTTTCAGAAAAAGTGCAGAAAGAAAATCAGGAAACTGATAAATCTGTGATACCTAAGAAACAAGACAATGTGCAGTGGTTATACCCGAGAAAGGAGGAGGAATTTGATAAATCGGGAACATCAGGAGAAAAAGAGATATCTATTGGCCTGATCCCAGATGACTTGATGAGCAAACTGCAAAATGCAGACGAAAGCTTAAAGCCAATCTGGGATAGATTAGGTGCAAGTAGCACAACGAAGTATCACACTGGGTTCTACGAAGAAAATGGTGTACTGTATAGGGAAACTGAGGCAGAAAGCGAAGACCAATTGGTCGTACCCGCAAACCTCAGGGACTCTGTACTGCATCAGCATCATGGTGCTGTAATAATGACACACCAGGGTTTCAAAAGAACTCTGAGTGTCATGAAAAGGCATTATTGGTGGTCTGGCATGGAAAAAGATGTCAGGGAATGGATAAAATACTGCGTTGTATGTCAAATGGCAACTGCAGGAAAGCCATCCATTCCTCCGTTGATACCCATTGTGCCACAAGGTCCATTTGACATTGTATACGTGAATATAGTAGGAATTTCGCCTTTGGGAGAAAGAATGCCCTATGTTATAGTTTTTCAGGACTATTTCACAAAATGGGTTCAAGCTGAAATGATCCCAGATCAATCAGCAAATTCAGTTGTGAATGCGTTCTTAGAAGCTATAATATTTAGGCATGGAACACCAACGAAACTCCTAAGTGACAATGGATCTTGTTTTATTTCGGATTTAATGAAATCAGTTTGTGATTTATTAGAGTGTAAGAAGATCTTCACTACTGCTTATCACCCTCAGGGTAATGGTATGGTAGAGAGGTTCAACCAAACTCTAATAAAACAACTGAGAAAAGTAGCTATCACTGAACCCGATAGCTGGCCAAGATATCTCAAATCGGTGGTCTTTGCCTATAATGCTACCCCACACGCAGTGACGAAGGCATCGCCATTTGCATTGTTCACGGTGTTTTCAGTCTGCCATTGGGTGTCACGTGACCGCCTTCCCCAAAAATCAATACTCCTCGGATACTTTTGGTACTTCTAAATCTTTTTTGTGATTTACTGTAGTCAATTAAGTTTCAAAGCAAATTGTGGCAGTGTCTATTGACCGGATCCGGTCAATATTTTTTTAGCTATTGACAGGATCCGGGCAGGAGAAGATGCTATGGGAGCGTGATATTGACCGGACGAAAAATACGGTAAATTGATTGATCACGTGATTCCAATATGCAAAACATTAAAACATGTCGATTACACTCAGAAATATACTGTAGTGAAAACCTCATTCGATGTATATAACGTCATGATTATGCCTGGTCGAAGAAGGCGAGTACTGCGTTTTAGCGTCAACACTATACAAAATAAAGTGCAATGGTTTTTAGCAAATCGATGTTGCAATATTCAGTTATTGTAGGTATGAAATCTGTAAACACGTTTTTCATAGATTATCCCAGTGGTTTTTTGTGCCAAGGTATGGTTTTTGGCACAAAAAATTGGAATGCACAAAAAGTTTTGAGCGTTTGTGTTAATTTGCACAATTTTTTGACTTTTTTAAAACTGAATTTCCTTGATTTTTAGTCATCTTAGGGACTGAAAAAGCAAAATTTTCGAGGCGCTTGGCGCTCAGTCTTGTAATATTACTTTTATTTGTCTAAAACGCGAGTGAATTCTGTTTGTATGATCGCAACAGATTTGAAGATTGTGAATGACTGATGGATGAGTAGAAATTGTTAACTTCCTCCCCTTATTCATTCAGTGGTGATTCGGAACCGAAATTTCGTGTTTGATTCGAACAGAAAAATTAACATTGTTTTTTTGGCACAATTTTTCAACAAAAAATTTACGCGACGGGACTATCAGGAGAAAGCAATTATAGACATCGTTGAATTAATATTTACATCGGTTTTAGAGAGAAAGTCAATATAAAAGAAAGTCAAAACACAAATATTGACTGCCTGACAAATTCTATAAAAATATCTGAATTCTCGCAGCCAGGGTTGGGAAAAAAACCATTTCCAAAATTTCGAATTTGGGTTTTTTTATGGGTTTTTCTGGGTTTAATCAGGATTTTTTTCATTTCACAATTGTGGATCTGAATTAAGTATGAAAGAAAAGCAAATGCAACATATCTAAAGTTTTATTAACCCATCAACCCAAAAACCCAATGCCCGCCAACCCTGATAAAAAATGTTTCTTTCAACAAATTTATTCAAAAACGCTCTTCAAAATCACAGTAGAAGCCCAACAGATCAATCATTTTGAATACATACTCAATCAAACAAAGAATAACAATGATCACATATTAGATCAGTCATTATTCAAATCAATCATCAGGTTTTTTTTGCAAACGGAAAAATTTGGCTGCACATTTTTAGTTGATCACACTAAAATTGATAAATTCGCTTAGTTTCATCATAAAAATAATACAAAATCACTTCTCTTGTATTTCATTCACTTCATGTTAATTCCAGACTGTTAGAACTGACTTTCCTGAGTTTTGAAGGAAAAATCATAAGGCTAGCTATACAGTAACTTGTTCGGCGCCCAGCGCCGAAAAATTTTGATTTCCAGGCCGAAAATGCATTTTCAACACATTCTACTGCAACTGCTGATGACCGATCACGATGTTTTCACCATTTAGTTGGCGGAAGCGTTCAAACGTTTCTCTATCATTTTCGATCTAATATATTTGGAGCCAGTAATTTATACCAATCATAATTATTCGTGATTGTTTTCAAACATATAAAGCATAAAAAGCGTGGTAGTTATTTTACTTCGGACTTGGATATCAGAAATCAATGCCAGCACTTAGGACCAGAAGAAAATTTAGGATTTTGATATTCTATAACGTTGAAAAATGAGTATTTTTAATATCTATTTCCTGCATGAAAGGTCTAATTTTTCAGTGAATTCAATGTGTTTTCAGTCAGGCAAACTAAAATTAAAAAATTAGGCGAGCAACAGAGAATTTGAATGGCTTTTTCAGATAGAAGGTCTGCCACTTTTCTATGCTGATGATGTCTTAATCATTTTCCAAATGCAAAAAGTTATGTTCATGAAAGTCGAAAATTCTAAAGGACCACAAAACGATTTTGTGAAAATGATCTAGGTTTTCGTCAAATATGTTAGAAAGCAATACAAGGTCAAATATTCATCCATAACATGCTGGTGTTTAAAAGTTGTAGACCTAAGCTAGGCCAACATTTTATACCGCACAAGAGAAATGATACCAAGGATCATAAATGATTTGAAATCTGGTGCGAAGTGCGGAAAATTTTTAGTATTTCTTTATAAAAATGCATAGCAATGCATCTCCAGATAGGAAACTCACCTTATTAAAAAAATCGTTAGGTTCTAATTTTTACTAGCCAATTCGGCTTGTGCCTCTAAATTTTTAGAAGCCAGTCAGAATTTTTAGCAGCCATGGCTCCTAATTGGCCTAAAAAAACCTGTTTTTGGCATAAAACTTTTTAAAGATTTTCAGCATATTTTTGAGGTGAAAAAATTTTTTATGTGTGCCAATTGGCACAAATGTCCGTGCACAAAAAACCACTGGTTTATCAATTTTATGGCATTTATGTGCTCCATGTGGCATGTACACTTTTTTAATGTTGCATTTATCGAAGCATACTAATATAACGATATTGTATGTTCAATATTAATATATTACTTCAATTATTGACACTGAAAATTCTGATTTTGTCTGTACGTGACAGTGCTGTTATAATTTGATACCATTGTTTGATTTTGAAGTGTGGGACGTGTGATCACATTGAATATATTGTATTTTTATTTGTGCCGCATTCAAATTAGCAGTGTCTGGAATTTGGGATTGCAACACGAAGCAAACGCCCCTAATGTGACCCTTTCTCTCAAAAGTTGTACAAGTATTATAATTTGAGGATCGGGTCATGCTATGGGAATTGCTGTGAGTGTCTATGATATCGTTTTGAATATTAATGTTTCAACATTTATATTTTTTTCAGGAACAATGGCGATGCAGCATGAATCCAAGCAAAATGGATATCCGATTCTTTGTCGATGGTCCGAATTGTCTGCTATCACAACTATAGACTGTTTTTCTTGAAATGCTGGCAAATAATAGAACTGAACTCGAGAGAAAGGAATATTCTCCATTTAACGATTTTCTCCTAAACTGTATGTCACATAGACAGGAAATTTGTGACCATACTCAAATAATGCTCGGCAAATTTTTTGAGTAATACATCTCAATTAAGGCTTTGTTTAAACGACTTTGGGGACAGTACTTACTTTTCAATTATTAGCATAATTAAAATAGGACTATTATATTCAGTGTCCTTAAAATATTTCTGTTAATCAAAATATGATAAAAAATTGCTTAGAAGTAGTTTTTATTGCATAAAATCACAAAACATCTAATGAAACCTTACTTTCTTTCTGCCATCAATGTTTACAAGAATAACAAAAGAAACAGACTAGATCTTGTAGTTAGCAGTTTGGCGTTCTTTCGATTATCGTCCCTGTCTTTATCTGCCTTGTTATCTTGTCATTATCTTGCCCACGAGGGATCTCTTAGTAATGCCAAAAATTGGCAAAAAACTATCGGGACTAAAAACTCGACCATCAAATGGGACAAAATAAAGTCGACTGTGATGCTCGCCATTGATAAACTAAAATTAATGCCGACACTGAGGAAAATGACTCGAAGAAAGTTTTCTTTTTGCACACAATTTTTTCCTTGTCTAGGCACATAATCAAGGTTGGATATCTGACATGCACGTCAAGAACTTTCCAGGGGAGGGGGTCCTTGGACTTTTTATTATGGGCTAGGAGATGGGCGAGCAAAAAAACAGAAAAGAGTTCTGCGAGCATAAAATATCCAGGAAAATCATTAAAGAAACTGTCTTGGAAGACGTTCAGGGGGGTGTTTCACGATTTTTTTGAGCCAGAGTCTCAGGTAACGAGGTTTACCCCTCCTCTGCCCCCCTATGAAGATATATTTTGGATATGAAAAAAATGGCAGAAAGCGGTGGCTACCGTGTTGTATAAGGTGCTATATGGAATAAGAAGCTCGTCGGAACCAGCTATGTATGTTTCTGCAATGTATTTTCCGTCCGGTCAATATCACGCTCCCATAGCATCTTCTGCTGCCCGGATCGTGTCAATAGCTAAAAAAATATTGACCGGATCCGGTCAATAGACACTGCCGCAAATTGTTGGTTTATTTAGGGCCAAATGTACGAAATTTCTGTTTTCCAATAAGTGTTAAGTCAGAGTGGAGGAAAATTTTGGGTTTTTTCATGTATTAAATTTTAGAACATCGATTTGATGCTGCTTAAGCTGATTAGCAGAATCGAAAAATGAATGGGTGTGCGCGGCGCTCTTTTTCTGCTTTTTCCAATGACTAGCTTGGAATTGTTGAGTTAGCGTTTTTCATCTCTAAAAAAAGGCAGCCAGAAATTCGAACCTTGTCATAAGATTCTTTTTCTAATTTGGAGAAAGAAAAAGCATTGCTGCGTGCTTTTTTCGAAGTGGCGTTTTGGATCACAGAAATATAGTTCAAAACTTTTTTGATAGGTTGGTTTTACCTTAGTATTTAAGCCCAAAGTTTTTTTGCACACAGCAATCAAATTCCGGGTATACAAATGAAGTTTATTTCAAGTTGCAAGGTGCAACCATAAGTCTGACAACCCTCTCTTTGGCCTGTGAATCTTTTATGTAATCTTTTTGCTATTTGTTTCGATTCATATCAATTCTGATAGATTCTGAGACAAATTGACATAATAGAAGTTCTCGAGAGGAAAAACTGCACTTCTTCAAGTGAAGATAACAATTACGAACATACCTGAAGAGGTCCGATCTCTGACTATTTCAGCTCGGGGTTAAATAACCCCGAATTTGTGGGGAGGGTGAGTCCAGTTTCCCTAAAATCTTGGAGGGAATCGCGAAAATTCTGAAAATGTTCCCTAAAAAGCCAAAATTAGCTATTTTTGCCCAATTTTTCGAGTTGCAGGTACAAACATGGACTTATGGATTTTTTGGATTTTTTATTATTTGCTTTCTTTTGTCTTCGACTAGTAAACAAACAAATAACATTTCGGTACTAATCATGCCTGTAACCATACCTGTAAGAGGTCCGAAAAGTTGCAATTTCGGGAGGGGGGGTCAGAAAAAGTCGAAATTTTTCCTAAAAAAGGCACTTTCTTGCCAATTTCTTCAAGTCTGAGGGGGGGTTGGGTATATGGTTGGCCAAGTTGGGGGGGGTGGGTGTGGGTCCCCCAACCCCCCCCCCCAATTACAGGTATGCCTGTAACGGGGCCTCGAGGTGTTGGGTGGATTCAGGCGACTTTTTTGGGGCTGGCGTCACTGATTCCCTAAAATTTTAGGAGGTCTTCGAAAGAAAAAAATTCGATTTTTTTACTGAATGAGTCCCAAAAAACGGTTTAAAAAATGGTAATTTCTGTCTAAAAACCGTGAAACTATATTTATAGCGCGAAACGCCAAGAAAATTGACGTTTTTGGCCATTTTTGTTAAAAAAAGATCATTTTTCATTGAAAAATCGGCATTTTTCACTATTTTTCCGAACAAAAGTATGGGAGTCTCAATGACTACGATATGGCTAGCCGTAGGATGTGAAAACTTGAAGGGGTTGCTCAATGCCTAGACATATTTCCATTGATTTCTGACACCGTTCCAATGGCAATGCCCTGAAATACAAGTAGGTTTATGAAGTTTTCGACACCATTCTAGAAATCGAAAATCTCGAAATTATTTGCTCCTATCACGAATAAGACTGTTAGAACCCTCATAATTACAAATCTCAAAATAAGTCAAATCAATTGTACTGCATTTGAGGTAAGTTTGAGTTTTATTCTGAGGAAAATGTCACTTTCACATACTCGGACAAATATTTCAGGTAACCGCATTCACATATTGTAGAATAATAAGCTGAAAAATGTATTTTTCGGATTTTAAAACCTGTAAATCTGTTTTTCTGGTGCTACATGGCGTCGAACAAGGTATATTAGCCATTCTACTCATCATTTCTTCAGAACTCAAGAAATTCAATTTTATAAGTCTGAAAATGAGATGAGTCGGTTGGATGAAAAACTAGAAAAATTGATTTTTAGAAATTAAAATACTATCAGCTTCAGTGTGGGCAACCAATATATCTGTCTAAAGAACCTAATTTTTCCTCAAACCAAAACTTGGCTCGAGTAAAAAAATCACTTTTTCAAACTCATTAAAAAAATTATAGAATTTGAAAATTAGGCACAATGTATGGCAATTAAATCGAGTTCGTTGACAAGCTATTTTTTCAAAGCATGTATAAACTATAGAACTTTAAAAATTTAGGTGCATTTTGCTCCTTGCTTATTAATTTTCGATGCAAAATTTTTTTTCTGACTGTTTTGCTATTTTTCAACTATTTCCGGCCATTTTTTGACTATTTTGAGACTAGCAAGATTTTGGAGACAATGGGTACCCCAGACCTATCCCATTAACCCTCTCCCAATTGATTGGAGGTCTTACTGGTATGCTATTTTTGAAAGCGTTTTCAGGACATCAACAAATCCAAAATTTTAGGAAATCAATAATCCTCCACCTCAGAAAAGGGGCTCTGTTACATGCATGAGACAGATGTATATATTCATAGGCGCGAAGTTTTGAGCTTGATTATCAAATACACCAATCATTCAAATCAGACTGAAAGGAAAAAATTGATACTTTTGATTCTCAAATCACTTTCTTACTATTTATGACTGATTTTCGATTGAATAATTCTTTTTTGGTCAGAATTTATTGTTATTCAAATTGAAGAACCGAGTTTTAATAAATAATCATTGCGCGCTGCATCTATCCATCTCGAGTATTCTGCGATATAACTTATGTTCGGATTTCTGAAAATATTTTTCCTTCACCACCAGTTGCAACTTTTAAAGCTATTACTTTTTCTCAAAGTTCCGATTCAGAAATTCTGTGAAAGTATTTTTTGTGAATCAATCATTTTCGAAAATATGAAACTGATTTGTTTGAATCTATTTAAATGAAAATGTGTTTTTGATCGCAAAAGTTGAATCTGTTTTTTTTTTTAATGAAGATTCTTAGATGTTGCAACCAGTATATGAATTTTCAAGTACATCGTGTCCAAATGCTCTCTGAGTGTTGAAGTTTTTTGATTTTTTTAATGTTTATTTTGCTACATTTATCGCGACTCAATTTTAAGAATTCGTCTTTATCCGATTTATGTTGAAAAATTTACTTTTTTACCGATTTTTCAGGAAATTGTTGCTACGAAATGTTTAGTTGAGTTAAGCATCAAATCACATCTTTAAACTAAATGTGGAAAAATGTGGAGAATAATTTTATGTCCTTATTCACCTGAGAAAACTTTGGTACGAAAAAGTTGGTAATTACGTTTCATCATGATGTGTATTTTTAGTATCCATTTAGTAAGATCTTTTCGATTAAAATTCAAATTATGAGAGATTTAATAAGATTTTGAGTTGTTGATTGAACTGATTATCTACACTCCTGCAATATTTCTTTCGGTTGAGCGCTAAATTGTTGTGCATTATATATGATTTATAATTGTTATTCTGGGTTTCTATGTAGCCATGCACACATTTAGTCGCTGTTAATTATTTGGTTCAGCGGTTTTTTGTGTTCTGGCTATCAAGGCCCATCATTCATGTTATATCATATTTGTGTATTGTGTTTTAATGAATGCCACGAGTTTATTTCTAGCAAATTCTCATTCACAAAAGCCACTTTTGGCTTGACCTAGGCGTTGAAATAATATTCTTAAAACGCTGGTATTTTTTCCTATTGTAATTTGATTGAGCGCCATTTTGAATTTTTCAACCTACTCGATGGCTGGGCCAGTCAATGGGCAGCTTTTCAATGCCGAAAATGATTTCAAGATATATCTAAACTTGGCACGTGAATTGCTTTAAAAGATAGTCTGTTTGTGCCATTTGTTTTTTCTTCTCAGGGTGCCAGGTTTTTTGGCCTTACGGAATCTTTTCTGTACATTCTCAGTACTGATCGGCGATTTCGGCCAATTTTCTGCTTTTTAACGTGTTGTTCCCTAGGAATATATAAATAGATGTATTTTCAGAATTTTATGGCTCTCCCAGTGATTTGGCTGATGAATTAATTCATGCCTCATGAGTCCTAGTTGCAGTCATAAAGTTTGCTGGCCTTGTTATGCCTCTTGGTTATTTTAAGTTGACGAAATCACTCACAGTATTTGAATGAGTCGAAATTTTGCACTCATAGTTAATTAGCGATAGAGGTGTTTTTTCACACCTTAAAATATTGCACATGCGTATTTCTACTCTTTGAATTCCAAGGAGCTGAAAATTGTCATGAATGACAGGTGTGATTTTCACTATAAAATTTGTTGGATTTATACGTGTGAGATGGAAATAATTGTTCATTAGTTAGAGATAATTTATTTGTCAGTTATTAGGACTAGAAAATAGAATTAGTGGAAAGTAGATGGACAATAATAGTGACGGCAAAATTAAAGATAAACTTGGAAAAATGAGAGTCTCTTGAAATTAAAACCGGAGGGTAGCAGATGAAGAAAATAGAGCTGGTGAAAAAATCCACAAACCTCAAAAATAAGACTGCGCCTGAAAAATAGATGGAAATGGGAAAAAATGAATAAACATGAAAAAGGCGCTTCTTGAAAATATAATGCAGACAAAGGAAAAAAGTCGATAAACTTAGTAAGCAACAGTGATAAATAGGCGTTCCATGAAATAATGCATGCGTAAAAATGAATAAGCAGGAGAAAAGAGGCGCGCGTTCCCAAAATAGAAAAAAGACATACTGCCGGTGAAAAAAAGTGCTGGGGAAAATGAAACCGACGGATGGCTTGGAAGGCTGTGAAAAATCGATAATCACGAAGAAAGGAATGGAGCATCTCGAAAATAAAATTAAAAGGAAAATGTTCCATTAAGATGCTCCCTCACGTTGACACTCAGGAGGCAGGAGTGAATCAAAATCCCTAATATATGAATTCGAAACATGGCTTTTTCAGCAACTGATAAATAACAGAGGATACTTCCGCAAAATACATTTTCACTATGTTAACAGCAGGTTATAAACAAAAATTTCGACTTTCATCCAAATAACATGTCTAGTAAAACCAACATTTTGAACGCCAAAATGATAAACCTAGTTTTTCCCAGTTATAAATAACATGAGTGAATGCTAATTTTTGTCCTTCAAACTATGCAGAGACGGAGAAAAATTAGGCTTTTTAAAAATATGGATCTCGGACTCCAATTTTGGGCTTCAAAAAATGGTGTTTTCGTACCAGCAACAATCATGCTGGATTTGAGCGGGCTAAGTTCCTGAGAAAAATGGAATTCTCGATAATATCAGTTTTCAAATTCATGCCTTTTTTCTATCTTCTATAAAAAACGTCTTTTTTCTCAGTATATAAGCGGAAAAAAAATATTTTCATATCGAAACGATATTTCTCTGTATTTGAAACTGCACCGTTAGACTCACTAATATTTTTTGACCTCATGAAAAACAAATTTTCGAAAATTATTGAGCACATGAAATTTTGACTTTTTTTGACTGAAAGAAACATATTCCCATAGCATAGAGTCCAGGGAAAAAGTTTTATCATCGGAAAAGATACTTCCACAAATGAAGCACTTTAAGTTATTCTGGCTAGCTTTCATAATACCCGAATTTACTAAGTACGATATTTTTTATACCCAATGTTTTTAATTGTTTTAAGTCAAAAATGTGTAATTCAATTGAATTTTCAAGCTGAAAAGCTGATTTTCACACAAAAAACGGTTCTCGCTGAATTTTGGCGGACAGAGCCAAAGTTTTTGATTTGAAAAAATGTTTTAGTTTTTGAACTCATAAATTTCTAGCTCTCTTTAACCATTATTCGCTGATTTCATCAACTTTACTTCAAAAAACGCAAAGAAAACTCTTCTGATGTATAACATGTCGAATTAAGTGTCTTCAAACTCGAATTATTGGCTATGTGCAGAAAAATTAGCAATTTTATCAATTTCAATTTCAAGTCGGAAATTTTCCATCAGATGAAATGACTTTCATATTCGCATGAGTGTTTCTTTATCAATATTTCTCCAACATCAGGAAGAGTAAAATCAAAAGAAAAACAGAAATTTTAGAGGCATGCAGTTTCAGCAGGGTTTTTTCGCACCGGTCGTTCCACATCTTGTAGAAATCGACCACAAAAATTTTCGAACCACCATTGAAAACCACTAAAAACATTGAAAAGCTTTCCTTTCCATGTGGAAAACTGTCCAAAATATTTTATGCATGACCCGTAAAAAAGCCGCACTGTGCAGAAAAAATTCTTAGTCTGAGGTCTTTGTTTCTCTTAATTTCAAGCTGCAAAAATTGATTTTAATTTAAAAATAGGATTTTAATTGAATTTATGCTGGTCGAATTCAATAAATACAAATTTTAACATCTGAAAAAATATTATTCCCAAACTCCATGATGTTATTTTTTCAAGTTTGTTTGGGTATTGTCAGGTAGAAACGGGGATTTTATCAGTTTTGATAGTGAAATAAATTTTATGTCGAAACAAAATATTCCTCAAACTTTCAACATTTCGAATTAGCCGGCAATATTTTTTTGATGTTGAGAAACAAAACTTTGAAAACAACTACTTTTCAAACACCTGTATTTTCAGCCTCGGTGCTCCTTAACATATATTTTTTACATGTGTGGGTTTTTCATCTGTTTTTTCCCTTCAAGCCGCCAGTGAAAGGCGCTAGTAAAATTTTCGGATTTTGATGCTCTGGAAGGTTGTTATATGAACATTTTAAAACTTATTCATTGATTTGTGACTCAATTTTTAAATATATAATGACTGTCAAACCAGATGAGATTAACAATCTGGTGTTCTCAAACAGCTAACTAGTTAATAATCAATCATAAATTAACGATTTTTTCATAAATTCAAGCAGAACAGCAAAAATCATATAAATATGTAAGACGGAAAACTACTACTAGCGTTGGAAAATCGGGCACTGAAAACCTTGGATGCATGGGAATCAGAAAATTCTAAGTCCAAATAGAGGAAATGCTTGATTGTGTTACTCAAGTATCCAATTGAAATTTAAAAGATCATGATAAACAAGATCATTTTAGTAGATGTTCTCTATCCTGATATCCTAAAAGTCGGTAATTTTCCATTTTGCACAATTACAGAAATGTTTTCAAGCGACTTTGTAAACAATCAAGTTCTTTGCTTCAGTTTTTTGCAAATATTGATTTTTATTCATTTCTGAGCAACTATATACTGACTAAAGAAGCATAAGAATGTTCCAAAAGGAATAAATCAAGCATAAGCATGCATTTTTGACAGAAAAAAGGACTTGCCAAAAATGGCGAAAAAAATTTGACCTCTTTCTCAAAATGGTGCGAAAAAGCAGTAAGCATATTAGTTTTATCATCGTTTTCTACGCCCACAGAATCATAAAATACGTTTTAAGAATATAAAACTGGCGCGAATGTCGAATCCTGAAGGGAAACTATTGACTATGATAAAAATGAAAGAAAACCTAAAAATTTTGTCAACCTTTTTTGTGCCAAAACATGGATTTTGGATCAAAAAAATTTGGAACGGCATAAGGGTTTGTGCCCATTAGCACAAATATTTGACTGGTCTAAGGCAGAATTTCCTTGATTTTTACTCATTTTAGGGGCTAATGCAAAATTTTCCTGGCGCTTCGCTTCGCACCGAGTCAATGAGTATAATGTTAATTAATTTTATTTGTCTAGAACGCGAGTGAATTCTATTCGAATAGTGTATTTGTATGATCGCGATAGACTTTGAGATTGTCAATAACTGACAATTTTTCAACTTCCTGAATTCATTCAGCGGTGATTGGGAACCGAAATTTTTCTTTTTGGTGTTTGATTCGAACAGAAAAATCGACATTATTGTCACAATTCTTCGAACCAAAATTTATGCTACGCGACTTTCGACATGGCTTGTTCAGGAGAAAGCAATTATAGACATCCTTAAATTAATACTTACATCGGTGTTAGAAACAGATTTGTAGCCGAAAATTAAAGAAAAATATGAACTGCCTCATGAATTCTATAAAAATATCTAAATTCTCGCAGCACTCGATTTCTTTTCGAACTATTAAAACCGTTTTCTCGGTCAGTTTTTCTAATCTTACTGATGTGGTTGGATAAAAGAGAGTGGGCACGATTTTGATGCAAATTAGTGCAGTGAAAGTATCTCCAATCATGTTTTTATCAAATGTTTGGCATAAAACTTTTTAAAGGTTTTCAGTATGCTTTGGGATGGAAAGTTTTTTTGTGCCATTGGCACAAATTTTTTTGTCCTTTTTGCCAATTGGCAAAAATGTCCGTGCACGCACACTGGTACGACTGAAAATTTCAATCTATCGTCTTGGCGATCGTGAAAAATGTGTGATACTGATTTGAATACAAGTCAGTCGTACGTAGACAGGAAAGTAGTTGGGCACGTCACAAATTACAATAGAAGTAACAGTGGAATTGATAGAGTCATAATTAGGAATAAACGACGGATTAGCAGGCTTTCAGAGGTTACAAAACACAAATTGATTGATTTTTCGATATTGAATGATTTAATCAACCAATAAGTGTTTCAAAACCACAAACTTCTAGCCGCTCTAACTTGAGAAAAATCTGACCAATAATGAACGTGAACGATAATCAAACATACCTGTACCTGGGGGGGGGTTGGGGGGGGACCCCCCCCCCCCCAACTCGGCCAACCCTATACCCAAAATCATTTCCCCCCCCCCCAGTTTGGAAAAAAAAAGTGTTTTTTTTTAAAAAAAAAAAAAAAAAAAAAAAGTTTTCAAAAAAAAAAAAGTTTTTTTTAAAAAAAAAAAAAAAAAAAAAAAAAAAAAAAAAAAAAAAAAAAAAAAAAAAAGTTTTCAAAAAAGTGTATGTTTTTTGGCCTTTTTTGGGAAAAATTTCGACTTTTTCCTACCCCCCCCCCCCAAATTTCGGATTTACCCCCCCCCCCCCAACTGGTCGGAGGTCTTACAGGTATGTAATCAAATTTACATTAAATTCCGATTCAAATGGAAGTTAAAACATTAAAAACACAATCTAGAGTGGAAAATGGAAGTTAAAACATTAAAACACAATCTAGAGTGGAAATAATTTAATGGAAGCATCAACTAGCTCGAGCATAACACGATGCTCATTAAGCTCAATGTGATACTGACTAGTCCACGATTGCTACAGTAAACACGAGTCTGTCTCCTCAGCGCTGGGGAAATTCAATACATTCTCGACATTCCCTACTAAAAATCACTCTTTTCCTACAGAATTTCATTGAAAATTTTCACGATACGATTGTAAATCTGCTCGAGAGCTATTAGAAACTATAATTTTATCTATAATTAACGTGCCGATTCAGAGAAAATTCTAATGAAAGTTGATTATATGTTTTGTGTTGTGTGACGTCAAACACATGAATGGCTGAATAAAACGCACAGTGGGAATGCCGTGTGTTACGGGACCATGAGGCAAAGTTTGGGATGAATCTTTCAAAAGCCCTTAAAATAGTAATGCCCATGAATTATGAGGGATACAAATTCATCCTAACAGACCACTTAACCAGGCTTTATGGTATTATTGCCGAAAATATCCAGAAAGCAGCGGAAGCTAGCAAAAGATATTTCGACAAGAAAATTAAAACCTCGGTTTTTAAAGAAAATGATTGGGTACTTCTTAAAGTTGATAAGCAAAAGAAACTAGGCTTAACTTGGGAAGGACCCTTCATTATAACTGATGTTCCCAGGTTAGAAGATAATGTCATAACCATTGCACGTTATGATAATCTTTTGCTACGGCAAAAGGTTTCAGCAAGTAGGCTGAAAATTTTTCGCTACGAGACTACACGATGGCAGAACTACGTAAAAAATTGATCGTACGGTCTTACTGTACCTTCGCAATTAGCGGAGAGTAGAGCGACGCCTGATGTAGTTTTGTAGCGGCAAAATCTGCCGATTTGCATGTATTTATTTTGTATATTCAATAAATATTTATTCCAATTGTGTTTTGTAATGGTTAAAATCCGTTTTAATATTTTTTGATATGTAGGATTGTGTTTTAACAGAGCCGGGGAAAAGCTTTTAAAGCGAAAGACCCGTTTTCGTAAATTTTTCATTTTACACCTTCTTGATTGATAACTCAAAATCATTCAAAACTTTCAAAAATCGTGTCCCGCGTCTGCTCTTATTTTTTCAAACCTTTTTCGAAAACATTGTGAACGTAGGAACCCTCCCATAAGGTAATTTGCAGCTGCAAGGGAATAGACTGTAAATGTTTTATACATCTGTCTACTTTTCACAGCTGCAAATTCGGTTTTAAAAATTTCAAAATTATTTTGGTGCAAAGAGACAGGCCCAAAAATTTGGAATGGGTACGCCGAACGAGTGTACGCGTACGTACAACGTGACGGACGACGAAGTCCAGTTTGGGGAGCCGCACCCGCGGCAGAATAATCGATATTTTTTGGTCGACGGTATGCAACCATTTTTTATTTGTACATAGTTAGGTGAGAAAATGAGCGGAGGTTACGCTCCTCAGGGGTGTTTTGCAAGACTGTTTCTGTGCCCTTTCTCGGATGAGCTACCAACTGGGAGTTGAGAAATAAACACAAAAAATTAGGTAGAAGGGGGTGGCAAGGGCCAAACCTAGGTGATCCGAAAAAGACTTCGGTCGAATTAGGTGATCCGATTAGGGGAGGTTTTTGTCATTCCCGCTCCCTCTGGTTTCCGCAAAGCGGCGAAGAAGGGGATTAGCAGAAATTAGTTGTGGAGATCAGGGTTGTGATCGATTAAGTGCTGATCGAGTAGCAAGAGTGTGTTGGGTTTAGAGTGAAAAACACCTAATTTCACATATTTCTGCCTATCAATTTTGGTTTCTATAAAGGGACACCCAACGGCCAGAACGGCTAAATATCAAGTTGCCGCTCCAAAATTTCAAAAGTTTCAAAAGTTAAACAGTGTTCTGCACAAAGGTGCTAGAGTTTTCCCCAAAGGTAAAAAGAGTAGTAGTGGGTAAAATTACCCAAAGAGTTCAAAAAAGGGTCTCAAAAATGCACATAAAAGAGAGAGCACCTGATGCGTTTTCCTTGGTTAGGTATTTGGTTATGATGCTATTCCTCGTGTTTGAATGCGCCCCGCTATCCCCGATGCATATTGGAAACATTTATGCCAGGGTGATGGTGGCGGCAAATAACCGACTGTTGAGGGTGTATAATAACCAAAATACCCCCTTGGAATACAAAACAGCCTTTCGATCAGTGATGCTCAGTAGCAATCACCAGGTCGGAGTGATGGGAGCCAAAAGAAGCACCAGTTCAGACTTGCAAAGCTCTGTTAAGTTCAGTAAAGCTCAAGATGGAAAAACTGGTGCTACTTTGAAGGTTCCCAGACCTCAAGGCCAGGGTCAAGGCCAAGGAAGCCAGGAAGTAGCCCCGATTACGCAAGGAAAGGTGCAAAAGACTGGTAACTGCTGCCGAGGCCAGTTTCAGTTCCACAACACCAACAGGGGTGGTCGTGGAGCAGTGCGTGGCAGAGGTGCCACCCCTCAGGTGCAAGGTAGAGGTGGCCAGCAGGGCCAGTGGGTATGGAGACCTTACGGAGGTGGTGGAGGAGCCCACAGAGGGGCGCAAGGAGGCGGCGGGCCGCAACAGTAATTTAGCCGCAAGGTTTTTGGCCAAAAAATATCATTTTCACATTTATTTTGGAAAAAAAACAAAATACAAAAAAATATAAAATCACAAAAATACAAAAAAAATACAAAATACAAAATACAAAAAAATTTTTTCTTAATTGTTGCGTGCTTTAAATTTTTATTCGTTTTTTCGTACCTCGCATAGCCAAACAGGCATGTACAAAAATTTATTTTTTCACTTAATCTGGGTTATAATCTCGCCTTATTTTTCTTTTTTTTTGTTCAATTGATATGCTGGGATTTGATTTTTTTTGTGATACTCGTACTAATGTACATATTTTGTAAATTATTTAGATATTAGAAAAATTTTTTTTGGTGAGGGCAACGTCAGAAAAAAGGCGGAGACTTCACGGCGAAACACGCAACCCGAAAGCGATAGACAGATAAATGTTCTGTCCCTGGCGTCCAGCATATGGCACGAAACAAAAGGTCATGGGATGGACGGCAACCGAAGACCCTCGGCCCTGGTGCAGGTCAAATTGGATTCGGCGGTAGGCCAACAAAGTCAAGCTGATGCGGAGTCATCGATCCGTCGGCATCCAGACCAATAGGTAGCGCACCCGGATGGCCTTGTGGACATTCCGGTATGCCTGGTAAAAAGACTTGATGTAAGAGGGTGGTCATTCGGAAAGCTTTCCGCAAGGGGGCATGAATGACCAAAAAGGTTCAGAAAACTGCTTTGACTGTATTAGGGCCTGAAAAGGTTCCAAAATTGTCATTGCGGCGTATTCTGAATCTTTTTAACCTCCCGTTGGTCAGTTTCGAGGCTCGAGGGATGTCAGGGATGGACATAGTCTATCTCCAGGTTGCGAAGAAATAGCCAAAGTCGACGCAAATCGTGTCGACGCCGATTCGCATAGACACCGCGCATAAAAGCGTTGGTCGTCTATGTTTTTGGTCATTCTATGATTGTTTGTTTTATTTTAATAAAGACAAATCGGCGGGCCAGTAGGCCAATTTTTATATTTATTGTTTATATTATTTTGGTGGAGAATTTCCGCCCAAAATACAACGACCTTCGGCCGGACATTCTTTGGATTACTCGCAGCGAAGGGAACGCAGGTTAGACTCTGGATTTCTGGAATGCCACCCAGCATGCAAGTCTACATTTACAACTCAGTTCTCGGCCTGACTTCTAGGTTTGCCCCTGGTTTGAAGTTACTTGAGCTCAGAGAGTTATTTTATCTTCTGCAGTTCTTTGGAACGAAAGCAGGAGATCTTTGTTGATTTTGAGACTGACCGAACTGTTGCAAACTTATTCTACCTAAGGTTTCGGCCTGATTAGGTGAATTAGCGAGTGACTGATTAGGTCTATTTTTGATACCAATCCATTTATTTATATTTCTCAACCTCACCCAAAGTCTCACTTCAACAAGCTATTAAAAACTATGCAGATGCAAACGGACTTACTGAGAGTGATAGGGCAAATGACAGGTAAAATGTATTTCTCTGGAAACAAGGGTGTCGAAAAATGAAACCACTGACAGACCAGAAGACTCTGTTTGCTGTTTCGAAGATAAACTGTTGATTCGGCCAGTCCAATATCAGCTACATTTTTTCGCATGGAGTATAATCAGTGCGCAAATATGCTGCGTGAATTAGAATCAGAAAGTAGTTGTTGACGAGCTTAGACAAAATAATTTACGTCAATAATTTTTCGTGAGAATCAAGACTTTTTCCACACAAAGTTTTTTTCCAGAATTTTCTAGATCACTGATTATCAAATTTCGGGAAAAGCCCATTTTAGTGGATATTCAAGTATTCGGTCACCATACGTGCACAGCATAGAAATTCCACTGAGAGTTAGCCAGGACAGGGGATGCAATACAATTTTTTTTCGTTCTTTATAACGAAAAAAATGTCTTAGATAGGTCTACTAACATCCAAGCAGCTTATTCTTCAACTTATATTAGTCAGATATGTGAAATTATTTGTTTAGACTGTACTTTTAAAAAGTTTTAATGCTACTTTTTGGAATCAAGTAGGCTTTGTTTAGAAAAATTGTTAAACTACAGCATCATTCCCATTTTTATGATGACTTTCCCTTGCTTCTTGCTCATTTTCCTTCCTCATCTTCTCTGTCATTGCTGGGGTGGTCAAATCTGCTGGGAATCAAAACTCCCCAAACCCCCCACATGCAAATATGCCTGCCATTACTTTACCCCCTGAAAATCCGACTATGCTTACCTCTGGTATCGAAGAATTACTGAATACTGTATTGCGCTACTTTATTTTTTCTTTTCCGCAGCTGGACAATCGAGAAATGTTGTTCCCCCACAGATGCCAGAGCCAGCTGCACTTGAACTCAGTTACCGCATCCGTGGTGAGTCGAAAATTTTCAGTACAGTTTGCTCTCCAAAAGACAATACTTACAGATTGTCGATTTTTGCATATTCATGAAATTGAATTTAAATGCAAATTTTTCAAAGTTGTCAGCCATGTTTCACAGCCATTGAATTCATTCAGCTACCATATTATCAAATAGATTTTCTATTCAGAAAGGAAATATTGTTCAATAAATTATGAGCTAAAATTTATAGATAAGCTCCATGGTATGAAATGACAGATGGTTCAGAAATGTACACTTCAAGCATTTAACAAATAAAAAGCTTGATAAGCTAAACAAGAGAGAGGGATATAAATTAAATCCTCTAAAAATCTTAATTTTTTATCATAAACGTTTTTTTAATCTCAGTTTGTTTGGGTTTTCATGAACTTTGTCAATATATAACTCTCACCACTGAAATTGACTATTTCTCAATAGTTGTGAGAGTGAAATTTTTGATTTTGAGATATATAATTTATCCGAGGAGAGCATTTGTACTGTGCACAAAGGTTTTCTTCTTTGAATTTCCTCGTTATACATCCCAATTTTGAGATGGAAACAATATTTGAATAAATAGAGTGGTAGAAAATTGAATATTTCATGGAGAAAAGTGACCACTTTGAGGAGACAGTGATTGAAAAGCCATGGTGGCTGAATCAAAAATGTGGCTAATTATGTAGTTACAAGTAAGCTCAATTGGCCCTATGGCCGAAATAATCGTTGACTGAATTGCTGTAGACTCTAATAGGATTACCTGTTCTGGCTACCCGAAACATAATGAAAATATACATTCTTCAAAATGCAACTAATGAGTGCTGCCATTCTAAAAAAATTAAAATTTGTAAGCATAATGAGCTAATGAAAATTTCTGCAGGGCAATCTTCATGTGGATGTTTACGATAGTACTAAATTTTTACAATTTCAAACCTACAAGTGGTATGTAAAAACCCTAGAATTAAAGCTTGTGTCGCAACTTGGCCCTCCTCTCACTTTAGCATTTTGTCCCACTTTGATGCCTTAGATGTGTCTAACTATGGTGTCGGTCTACTTTGGAGCACAGTATATCTTGGTATACAAGCAATGTGTTCTCATCAATGCAAATTTTACGCTAAGTTTTAATTACTGTAGTGGCCATAAATAGTTCAGGACACCTAGAATAGCCTAAACATCTGTTATATTTCAAATTAGATAGGGGTTAGTCGGGAAAGAATGAAGAGTCGGCAGGAGAGATAGAAAGGGATCAACCTTAATGCGTGGGCTTTCAACCACCCAATTCTTGCCCGAAACAGACGAAATGGAGAACTGCTAATAATCCAAGAATTAAGACGCAAATTGATAAACTGTTGGTATCTCTATTTGAGCAGCGCTTAACTACCAATTAGAAATAAGGGCACCTTTGTCCCACCTATTTATGAAACTAAAAACAGATCATACTTAGGTATTCAAAATGGTGGTAGTGCAATAACACTAGTATACCGTATTTATTTGAATAAACACCACCCTTAAATAAATGCCGCCCTCAAATAAACGCTGCACTTTTTTTTGAAAAAAAAGGAATAAACACCACCCTTAAATAAATGCTGCAGCATTTATTCGATTTGGAGATTATGTAATTTAAAGAAAATCATAAGTGTGCTGCTGAAAAGGAGCTTCTAATCGAAAAAAATCGTCAGTTGCAATGTGAAATTCAATCTATTACATTAAATCTTGAAGATCCAATGTTTGAAAAGAAAGAAGAAGATGATTTATCAATGGAAAAATCTGTATATTTGGATGAGTTAGAATTAAGTTCAAATGACAAAATTGTAAAGGCAGAATGTCACTTCATGCTTCCCACGTCACACTACAGTAAAAAGAAAAAATGGACCAATTAAAATCGAGGGTGAACCGCTTGCCCACTTCCGAAGTGACATATACCAAGTGGCTGCAAGCGGTGTCACGCGTGAGGACCAAAATACCGGCTAGCAATCCTACTGTAGTTTTTCATGCTCCCGCTAGTTTCAAAATTTTTCTATCCTAGCGGGCACCGCTTGCACTGAATTGTTAATTTTAAACTATTTTCATCATGGTTTTTTTGCAAAATTATTGTTTATTCAGCGATTTTAATCGAATTTATTGCTAAAATAAATCTTCCTGACAAGTTTAAATTAACAATTTGTAAAAAAGTGCAGAATTTCTTAAATTCCTATTTTTTCAATTTTCAACCAATTTTTGTGCTTGGCTACTATTTCTTTCTGGGTTTTTTTGTGCAGAGCAACCAAATTTCGGGTGCAACCAAATTTTTCCTGAGAGCCACTGTTTTTTTCCCGCCAGCCTTTTCCCAACTGGGGAGAAGGGCAGTGTTTTTTTTAGCAGGGACAATTGTGCCAATTGGCACAAGAGGCCAACAAAATTTAAGTCCATGGCAAAAAAATTTCTCTGAAAACTGCGAAAAGGTTTCAGGCCAAAAGTGTAATGAAAATTTTATGCATCAATTTTTTTGTAGAAATCGTTCTCAACTAGCTATGTCAGTCAGATAAGAAAAAACTGTGCAAAGAAATTATTCACAACAACTCAAATTGAATGCTGAGAAAATTAAAATGACTAGAATTATTCAGGAAGTTCACATCTTAATTCAATTTCGGACTACAAATATTTATAAAAACAACTATGTAAAGACACTAGAGAAAATAAGGTGGAAAATTGTCTACTTTTTGGTCGAAACATTGTTCCAATGATATTGATTTTTCTATTTGAATTGATCTAAGTCAAAAAGTGAATTTCAGTTTTAGATCCCAATCCGACTAGTGCTTAATGAACAGAGAAATATTCAGAATTTTTTTTATCCATCAGTTATTGACAGCCTATAAAGTTTGTTGTGATGATACCAACACAGTGTTTGATGAGAACTCGTTCGCGTTTGGGTCAAGTATTAATTAATTATTATATTCGTTGACCCAGCGCAAAGCACCAAAATTTTTTTGCATTTCCAGTCTCTGCAACGTCTAGAAATCGAGGATATTTAGTGTTTGACCAGGCAAAAATGTTGTGCCAATTGGCACAAATGCTCAAAATTCATTGTGAAATTCCAATTTTTTTGTGCAAAAAACCTTTGTTGCCACCAAAAATATACTGGAAAGGGGTAAAATTTTTTTTGTTTCATAGAAACATTATTCAAGTGTTTTTAAGTTTAAATCAAAATAGAAGAAAAAATTGAAATTTTCGAGTTCGAAGCCTAATTTACAAGCATACATATAACAGAGCTCCAAGGTCTGGGGGGGGGGTTGGAGCACTTTTTTTTGGCCAGGGGTCAGTAATTCCCAAAATTTTGGGGGGAGGGGTCCATGAAGGAAAAAAAATTCGATTTTTTCATGGAAAATGTCCAAAAAATGGTTCAAAAAGTAGTAATTTTTGTCTAAAAAATGATAAAATCTGTACTTATGACGCCAAGCGCCAACAAAATTGACATTTTTAACCATTTTTTGTTCCAAAATTGACATTTTTCATGAAAAAATGACATTTTTCAGTATTTTTCCAACTAAAACTATGGGGGTTCCTAGGGCTACCATATGGCTAGCCTTTGGATTGGAAAATCCTGGCAGGGGGTCGCCCAATGGCTAGCCATATGGTCAATGATTTCTGGGGGGGGTTCCCATAGCACTTCCCCCCCCAATTACATGCATGTTTACAAGCATTATGGAACAAATATTCCAGCAAACTCTCGAGTAGCTTAATGATCCTGAATTATATGAGAAATCAACCATCCCAAAAAACATGTTAATCTTTCTGGCGTGAAGTGCTGGAAAACTTTTTTGGGGGTACTGACATTGTGCGATGCTGGAAAATCAATTTTCCGAACATTTATTTCAATTATAAGATTAGAATTTTCTATTCAAAAATCATAAATTCTACAAATTTATCATTTAAAAAATTTTTAAACCTGTAATTTATTCATAAGTTTTCAATCTTGCCAAAAATGCTCCAAATGCCAGTTTTTTTGAAGGTCATGTAAAACTTTTTTTAGCCTTGGAGCCAAATTTGCAAATTGACGAATGAAAAACAAAATGAAGCAATGGCCAAAATTGCAATGAAGGTTTACAAAATTTATAAGCAGTAGTTTTTCTAAAAATTATGTACAATAAAATGATGTGAAACTTGCAAAATACTGGGAAAAAGTCAAACTAAAATTTGTGCACCAAATTTTTGTAGAAGTGTTCAAGATAAAAATGTCCCCCTAGAGTAGGAAATGAATATCTCCTTGTCCAAGTTGACCCTAGGAAGTTTTCTCTGAAACCACCAGCAGGCTTTTTTTAGTCATTTTAGGAGCCTGGGCCCCTAAAAGTTCGGAAATGGCTCCTAAAATTTTAGGTCTAGGAGCCATTTTGGCTCCTAAAATTTTGACATATTCATTTATATTATAGTGAATTGTAGCTGTTTTCATTCAATTTTAGATTTGAAGTAAGTGTTTTACAGGCTCTAAAATCATAAAACTTCGAAAATTTTCCAGCGCTTCGCCCTGGATCTTATTATATAATTTTTTTAATTAGTCTATTCACTGTTTCTCTACAAATCAAACTTTCTGGAAAAAAATTCTCGACGAAGGGAAAAAACATGGGGGTTCGACATGGAAAAGATGAATTTTGGTGCATTTGGTGCAAAAGAATTCTGGTGATCAAAATCTCAATTTTTCCATTTTTTTTACTATTATTTTAAATATGGAGCCGAGTTTGAATTCATGATTATAATAAATGGTGATTTTCATAAATTTCAAGTTTAATTTGAGCTTGTCAAACTTATGAAAGTATCAACATATTTTTTAGTTTGTAAAATGATGTTTTCGAACCTTGTATGTTTATCGAATAAGTTATCCTTAAATTGATTTTCCAGCATTTAGAGTGTCAAAATCTGAAAAAAATCGTTGCATAGTGCCGGAAAAATATAGGGAACAACGGAACAATGAGAACAGAAGCTGCAATTTCAAAACCATATACTTTTGAGTCGGAAGGAAATGAAGTCAAGTGCAATCTTGGATGAAGATTTGTGCAAAATTAAACGAAATATCACGTTTTTTGCATAAAAAATTTTCTTTGCACAAAGATTTCTCAGCCGATGTTTGTACGTGTGGAAATATGCCTGTAACTGAAAACACTGGGTAGAAATCAAATTTTGTTCTCTCTCTCTCTCTCTCTTTTTAAAAACTCGTATCAACTGGTTGAATATCTAGATGATTTAATTATATAGTACGTTCTACAGTGTGTTACAAGCACGTTTTTCAATATTCTTTAATTAAAAATTTTTGGCTCCCAAAATTTTAATTTGGCCCCTAAAAATTCAGGCCTAGGAGCCATTTGGCTCCTGGTTTTCAAACCAAAAAAAAGCCTGACCACCAGAAAGGACTATAGAATTCTTAAATTTGGAATTCAAATTGACCAAATCCATTTTTATCCAAACTATATCATTTCATCTTGCCAAAAAACTTTTCCAGCAACACCAACAAAATAATCTTCAAATGTATCTCATAAATTTGATGCAGCAAACTTTGACCTATTTCCACCCAAACTTCTTGTAGACATAAAATTGTTCCAATTAGAATTTTCTGCATAAATTTGATGCCGTAGGGTCATGCGAAAATTGTGTAGGCATACACATGCCTGGACAACAGTGTCAACATTTTCAGGGCTAAGTTCCATAGCTTTGGCTAAAATCATCCAGGGACGTACCAAAATGAAAAAGGCATTTTCGACCACCCGAGGGGCCCTCAACAATCCATAATTAAAAATGGGCTGAGCATGGGACAATTGGCGTCCGGGGTATGGCTGAAGCAAGTACGTTTTTAGTGGAAATGCTTTATCCCCCAATAAAACGTTCTCACAAATAATGTCAGTTCGGGGTAACTGTGATTTTTCATCAAAATTGTACTCTTCTGAAAAAAATCTTATTTTTAAGATGAATAACTGATGTTCAAAGATACAAAATTTGTACTTTTGTCAAATTTTCGTCAAATTTGTGAATTTGTGAAATTGCTACCATCGGACTGCCTATCATAGCCACCAATATCAACCATCATAAATTTGTAGTTTGCATCAAGGACGGCAAGCAATACAGTCGGAAAATAGCCTTTATAATTATAAAAATAACTTCCACTGTTTGATGGTGCCTATAAAATAGATTTGCTAGTTTAAAAACAAAAAATGTTAATTTAGTGATTACTTTAATTCTAATGTGCTTGCCATCTATAGCACCGATGCAATTTGGAAAGTTCCAGTTTTTATAAAAAGCATTTTGCATGTCCCTCCATTCTTCTTTTGTTGATGGAACTTTTAAAAATTCGCCCTTCAAATTCTCGTAAATCGCCCGACATGTTGCATGAAATATTCAGCCAACTGCTAATGGATGTATTTGGAAGCGAAGACCAGTTGAAACAAAACTTTGGCCTGTGGCCAAAATTCTATATATTTTTAGAATTTAAAATCTACTGAAATTAACATAATTTCAACATTTTTTACTTTAAAGTCAAGGCCAACCTTTCTTCTGGCAAAATTGGGATTGAATGTGTATAAACCTGCTGAATGTCCATTGAATTAAGTTCAATATTTGATCGAAATCTTCTTTAAACATATGGCAGTATTTGAAAAATAGATCATCATTCTTCAGCAATGCTAATTTTTTGACCACTTGAAAAAACTCACCATTTATCAGCTGCAGTTTGAAAAATGGATGGACTGATTGGCGCTGTAGTTTCGGCCTTCTTTTTGCTAATAAATAAAGCAGGATCGACTCTCAAAGTTCTGCACTGACCATAGTATATTCATAAAATCCAAGCTAAAAATAAAAAAATATGTAATTTTTGGATAAGAAATTAGAAGTTTCTTAGAATAAAAATGGTGCACAGAGTATAGCATATAAGTACATACTAGATTTTGTAATGTTTAGATTTCCTGTCAATCACTGAGAAAAATCTCAAATTTTTTCAGTGCTTGGCACGGATCAATGAGTATATTAGTAATTGTTTTCTATGAGGCATGGCCAAGAAAATTTTTGGCATGGTTCTCATTGTGCAAAAATTTTTTTGAGTACAAAAACAAAAAACCATGTTTTTGATTAGGTGCTGTTGTTGGAATATCTACTTCACTCACTAATTAGTCGTCATCAGTTCAATTGAGTTACTCCATCTCTTTTTTCACTATTTAAGAGTCAATTTGCTGAAATATGAGATTTTTCATCACTTCTTAAAATTTCATTCTCTCACTTCATTTGGAATTTTCCACACATTTTGAAACCTGAACCATCGCAATCCCCACTAAAAATGATAAAATGTCATTCCAAGACTGTAAATTTAGAGCTAATTGTTGCAAACTTTCATTTTCCAGCATTCTGGAACACAAAAAAATTTTCCCAGCGCAATGCACAGAAACAAGAAACAATCTCTCAGTTTGATTCCAATTTATTTTCACCGTTATGAAGTTTCCAGCCTTTTAGAATGTAAAAACCTGAAGAGTGCCAGATTATTTTGTTTGCTAGTCCCCATGTTAAAAAATCCTGGCTACGACCCCAGGCATTTTTTGGTCTGAAAACCAGGAGCCAAATGGCTCCTAGGCCTACATTTTTAGAGGCCAAATTGAAATGTTGGGAGCCAAAAATTTTTAATTTGAAGAATATCGCAGAATAGATTTGTAACACACTGTGGAATGTATATATAATTAAATTATAGGGATATTCAATCAGCTGATACATGTTCGAAACATACATGTAATGAGGTCCTGAGGTCTGCGTGGGGTTGGGTGACTTTTTTTGGTCTGGGGGTCAGTAACTCCCAAAATTTTGGGGGGAGGTGTCTCTCAGCAGAAAAAAATTCGATTTTTTCACAAAAAAGTCCGAAATACAGTTCAAAAAATTAGAATTTTTTTCTTAAAAGATGATAAAAATGTATTTATGGCACGAAGCGCCAAAAAAATTCACATTTTGACCATTTTTTGTTTGAAAATTGAAATTTTTCATCAAAAATTTGATATTTTTCAGTATTTTTCTGACCAAAAGTATGGGGTCCCGACAACTACCATATGGCTAGCCACTGGATTGGAAAATCCTGGGGGGGCGGTCGCCCAATGGCTATCCATATGGTCCACAATTTCTGGGGAGGGGGTTTCCCATAGCACTTCCCCCCCAATTATGTGTATGGTTCGAAAAGATTACTGTTAAAAATTTTATTTCCAAACAGCATTTTTCAGTTATAAGCTTCATTCTACATGTACAAAGATCGACCAACAAATCTTCATGCAAAGAAAAAAATTTTTATGCAAAAAAACATGATATTTTGTTTATTTTTGCACAAATCTTCTTCCAAGATGGCACTTGAGTTCATTACCTTCCAGCACAAAAGTATAAGGTTTTGTGAATGCAGCTTCTGTTCTTGTTCTTCTGTGGTTACCTCTATCTTTGGGGTGCTATGCTACAAAATTTTTTTCAGATTCTGGCACTCTAAAATACTGGAAAATCAATTTAAAGAAAATTTTTCAACAAAGATAAGGCTCAAAAACCGTTTTACAAATCAACAAATATGTACATTTGAAAAAATTTGAATTGAACTTGAAATTTATGGAAATCACCCATTATAGGGTTATGAATTAAAACGCCGCTTCACATTTGAAATATTACTTACAAAAAAAGAGGAAAAATTGAGCTTTTGACCATTCACCAAAATTCATTTTTTCCTTGTCGAACCCCCATATTTTTCCTCTTTATCGAAAATTTGCTACCCCAGAAAGTTTAATTTGTAGGAAAACAGTGAACAGACTGACCCAAAAGAGTATAAAAAGAAATTCAGTGCAAAGCGCCGGAAAATTTTTCTTGTTTCATGATTTTAGAGCCTGTAAAACACCTACTTCAAATCTAAAATTGAATGAAAATAACTGTAATTCACTAAAATATAAACAGATAAATCAAAATTTTTAGGAGCCAAAATGGCTCCTAGACTAAATCTTAAGAGCAGTTTCCAAAATTTTAGTGGCCCAGGCCCCTAAAATGACTAAAAAACCTATACAGCCCTGATTGCAACCATCAGAAAATTAATCTTCATGCAGTGAGAAACACTGTCTGCTGAATTTATGTTTCAGGTGAAAAGAAACTGAAAATGCAAAAAAAATTTGGGAAGGTGTATTACCTCAAATTTTTTTAGCACTTCCCGCTGATATTGATTATTTTCATGATTGTTTGCGATAATCCAGCTCAGATGCAACGATAAGCATGTCTACTTTATTTGCTAGTTGGAACTCAATAGTTGTTACCATTTAGAAAGTCTTATCTCATAGTTTATATTGCGCATTGAAAAATCCAAATTCTCGATTGCTTGTCTGATTTTTCAAATTTAGTCACATACTCATACTTTATGACGTTTCGCATTTTTTCCAACTATGAAAAATGATTTAATTGACTACAAAATTAGACCACTTATCCAGGAAAGAAATATTGAAAACATTCATTTTCCAGCTTTTTAGAAAATCAAAAAGCTAAAAAAATTTTCGGTGCTGCAAATCTATTCATCAATTTTGCTGTTCCAAGGAAATTTATAGGAAATCAATGACTGACTTTTTAAATGGTTAGCACATTGCATACCTATAATAGGGGGGACTTGACCAACCCAAAACCCAACCCCGTCAAGCTTGAAAAAATTAGCTAACATGGGGGTAAAGTGTTTTTTAAATTTACAACTTTTTCGATCCCCCCCCCCCCCATAAAATCTCGGGTTTACCCTCCTACCCAACCGGGCACAGTGAGAACACTCGCACATTGTTCAAACATTAGCATCATCAGACAGAAAAATTAAATTACAAATCATGAAATATGTGTTGGAAAGATTTATCTTACAACGTTCTAATCTAAGGTACGGGAACCCAAAAAAAGAAGAATGATTCCAATTGAATCTATGACTCTTCATTTTGGCTAAGCACAAATACATAGGTTTTCCTCGCTTTGGCTTATTGCTACTACTATTAATTTCGATATATTCTTATCATAATCTGACTCAAGTCGACAATCTTCGTTTTACTGATTGAATTACGTCCAGAAAAATTACTGATTGAATTACGTCCAGAAAAGCTCAAAAATGCATAAATAAAGCGCACCGTGGCATTTTAAAGCAAAAAACAGCATGGATAGAATAGCGGAAAAAATTTTGATCACATTCACCAAATGGTGAAAGGTCTACGCGAAAAAACATTGGCGGGCAACACCGCCGAAATTCCGATTGAAATTTCTACAGTAACCTTTGAAAATTACTAGCGGCGGCTGCTTGCCTGCTTGGTCCTAAACTAGCGAGCTAGTGGTCATCACGCACAGTGTTGCCCGCCGCGTGTAGTGACACTCCGCCTTAACAGTTGAAATTCCCTAATTTATACCATTATCAGCTGCTTTTATAAAAATTTGTTAAGTAATACATATGCATTTAAAAGAATAATAAAAACTCACTGGCACACTTATCGAATCCGAGATCTACAGTAATTACCTCAGAATAATTCATTACACACAGGCACGTATCTGCAGGCGTCTTTACAAAACGGACATGAGGCAACATACCTGAAGGTGTCTTTACAAAATGGACATGAAATTACGAAATTTTATAAAATGGACAGAAACCCTACAAAACGTCTAAGCCTAAGCTAAGACCTACGCTTTAGCTTGAGCCCATGTCTAAGCCTACGCATAAGCCTAAGACAAAATTTCTCGTCTCAAATACAATTCTCTTCAAAGGTCGTGTTGGTCTAGAAAATGTGAAGAGCTTCGCAGTTCTTTTGCTCGAAATTGGGCCTCACTTACGGTATATTGAGTAATAGTCATAAATTGAATATAATTTATAGTCTGTTTTTTTAAATGCTTCTAAATAATGAAAGTGGAAAGCAACGTGTATTTCAGATTTTCACGATTTTCTGATTAACAATATATCAGAGAGGAATTGAAAATTTGTGAGCATATTGACCTAACCTTTAACAATTTTTCGAGTGAAAAATTTTAGAATAAGATCTCTATGTAAGTGATTTTGACGACGGTACTGATTTGTGTCACTTTTCTATTTAGAAGCATTTTATAAAAAACAGACTATAGTATAACAATAAAATACTGAAGTGATAATCGTCTCTTAAACAAATAATTAGAACGGGTTTTCAAATAGCAGAGTGCATAAGATGGGGCACCAAAGTAAGACATCCAAGAGAAACCATTACCTAACAATGGGCACCAACTTGAGACAACAATACAGGTAACAAAGTTAGACTATACCGAATTTAGCAAAGTAGTTACTAGTTATTGGTTATTGTGATAGTACTCTTAGGTAGCTCGTTTTTCGACAATGCTGTGTTACACTGTAGTTGAGTTAAATTCATCGAACCTTACTCGGCCACAACATGTGCGATTCATGTGCCTAACTGCACGCAAAAATTCATAACTACATTATAAAAACCCTTTGACCAATTTAATAATATGCAAATGAAACCCCAGTTTAACATATCATTTATTGCACGTTTTTGCTCAAAACTATCATTTATGTCTCATAGAGACATTGATGAAAACTTCCGGAATACATTTTTGAAGCATAAATTCGCTTAGAAAACAAGCACTTCACCACGCACGACCAATGTTGTAGCTTCAACTCATATCAAACAAATCAAATGCGCCACCCCATATGCAAAAGCTTGGTGGCTGAATCCTGAGAGACGTAGAATCTAACGATCTAACAATTTTATTCATTTTTTTGGAAAATTTTTGCAAAAAATTTTTCGGAACACATTTTCCACGTATTCAGGACGATTTCCCATGCTTGAGCATTGTTTTCGCGAGACATTTTCACTGTTTCCTGACACGATTTTTACAAAATGCATGGAAAATTCTGTCTCGAAAGATTGAAAAACATGTCCTGAAAACAATGTTTAAGCATAGGGAATCATCAAAAAACGTGTCCCGAACATACATGTAATAGGGGGGGAAGTGCTATAGGAACCCCCCCCCCCCAAAATCGTCGACCTTATGGCTAACCATTGACCGACCGCCCCCAGGATTACCCAATCCTATGGCTAGCCATATGGTAGCCGTAGGAACCCCCATACTTTTTGTCGGAAAAATACTGAAAAATGTTAATTTTTTGATGAAACATGTCAATTTTTAAACAAAAAATGGTCAAAAGTGTGAATTTTCTGGGCGCCCCATGCCATTAATACATTTCTTCGGTCTTTTTTTTAAATTAGTATTTTTTGAACTATTTTCCGGATGTTGTATGGCAACATACAACATTCCACCCGTAGGATTGATGTTGTAGCCAATCCATGGGTACCGAACCCGGCCATTTTTGTTGAGCCCTGGTCGGGATGGTTATACCTACCCCGACATTGGCCGATGGTGGGACAGCTACGGCGCCACCCAGGAAGCCCTTCAACAAAAGACAGCTACGGCGCCTTCAACAAGAAAAAGGACAGCTACGGCGCCACCCAGGAAGCCCTTCAACAAAAAAAGCCAATGTTGGGGTAGGTGTAATCATCCCGACCAGGGCTCAACAAAAATGGCCGGGTTCGGAACCCGTGGATTGGCTATAACATCAATCCTACGGGTGGAATGTTGTATGTTGCCATACAACACGGACATTTTTCGTGAAAAAATCGATTTTTCTTGCTTGAGAGATCCATCCCCCCCAAAATTTTGGGATCCCCAACCCAGAAAAAGTCGTCCGACCCCCCCCCCCCCAGACCTGGGGTCTCCGTTACATGTATGGTCCCGAATACAAGAAAAATGCGTCCCAAACAAGGTTTTGTGGAAACCCAGTAAAAAAATGGATAAAATCGTTCCTCAGGCGCTTTTTTAATTTTTGAAATTCAATTTTAACGTCCGAATCAGTTGAAAAACAATGAGGTCAATTTTATCCATCAATGCTTCGGGCATACTTTCCACATGGAAGTCGAATTTAATATGTTGAAGCTTCTAGCATACTTTCTACATGGAAGTTGAATTTTACATGTTGAAGCTTCGGGCATACTTTCTATACCCTCCATATCACCCCACACACTTAACGAAATCGGGATCCTTTTACATTGTCGACCATACTTTCTACACCCCCTGTATCGGCCCACACAGTTAAGGTGGCAAACTTTCATGTATGTTTTGTACAGGGGTATCTTTTGTGTACCTCCTGTGCGGGCCCGTATAACAACTGAGATGGTCCGAAAAACGGCCCACCTGGAAGTACAAACATTGCTAATATTACAGTAAAGTAAACTGAGACAGATTGGGGTCTACAACATGCACAATTCACTGTAAAAGAAAATCTATGAGCAAAAATAGTCAAAGCAACGCTCATGCTGTTTTGGGCTATCAGACACAAATAATATGTATGATTCTGAAATTGCATTTGGGTCGATGCTGTCAGGATTGTAAATGACTAAACATTTGTTTTCGAGGACTTCATGGCGTTTCAATTCTTCTTGGACATAACTTTGATAGTCTGACGTCAGAATAGTATTGCTACAATTCATTACAAACTTTCTACAGTAAACTCACTTTCGTCATCAATTCTCTGCTTTGTTATCGTTCTGTCGCTTTTGCGTCGCTTCAAAGGCACACGTCGTCCAGCATGAAAAACTGAAAACAAGAGAATTTCGATAAAATTAAAGGTAAGAAGCTGCGACAAGATTGGAATCGGCACTTGATTTACGTCATCTGTCACATGTCAATTGAAATTCTGCGAAGAAAAACAAGAAATTGGCCGAAAAGTAAAATACTTGAAATTTTTTTTCTGCCAATTTTTATGTTTCTAATTTTATATAAAAGTCGTTTGTGCTTCTCTTTTTTTGGAGGTATATTCTAGGGATTGGATGGGTACCCGAATGCGGATCGGCCTATGTTTTTGGATCCGAATCTGATGCAGATCCACTGTTGTCAAATATTAAGATCCGGTCATAGTCGGATCTTTATTGCTTTCAGTTTTCGTTAAATTTCACAAAAAATTTTTTTCAAAAACAAATGTCACATCCTATGACTTTATTTGTTATTGAATGTGGTGATTTAATTTTACTTTCTGCCTGAAGCAATTGTTCAAAGACGTTTGAGATTTGACTTCATGCTAATTTTGTTTTTAGATCCTTCGAGGCACTTTTTGGCCATCCTCAAATAAATATACAATAGCTAGTTATTTGAAATCATTGGTAACAATGAGTTCTTTAATCAAGGTTTTTTAGCATGAGTCCCATTAGCATTCGTGCCGATGAAAAAAATATTTCATTAATATAGATAGCACGGTCGACAATTGTAACTTTGTTGGTATGAAAATAATGTGTGAGTTTGAAACTCCTAATAACTTGCTCTTATTGTCCTATCAACTCATGAAATCATGCTAGATGTTAATACTTTCGAAAATGATAAAACTCTTATTTGATTCTAATTAAATTAGCTCTTTCTCAATTATTCACTTGGTTAGTTAACTGATGACAAAACACTCAAGGCCATGTATACTTTTTCGCTAAAAAACATATACATGCTCAATGCCATAAACAGTCCATGCTCTAGTAATTTTACACCAATGACATACTACAATTTACCCTCACAGCAAATTGTTGATCTAAGGAATACCATCTCCAGTTCAGTGATGCAGGTGGGCAGAAATTCAATGTCATTGCCTGCTCAGGAACCTGAATTTAATAAAAAGCATAAGTGTGCTGACAGTGGATCAATGTCCAGGATTACACATAGTGAGCTTGACAATGAAAGGACTGACAGTATCTGTTTCAGTAGCAAGCGATTTGCTCTTGAAGTATTGGAGCAATTTCAGTATATAATACATCGCAAGGTAGATATTAAAATTTCAGATCGAAAGATACCCAACAACTTCAACAAGTGTCTATTGAGCGCTTTAAATCCAGCTTTGACGCAAGAAACGTAAAAAATGCAAGATGCTAACAAAATAGCTGATTTCTGCCACACTATGCAAATTTTTCTTGATAAATATACTTCAATGGATGAAACTCGTCAAGATCTTTCCTGCGTACAGAGAAAATGCGAGATCCGTTCGACTTTGGTCGTTGCAATCACTTACGACAGATTTTCGAGAAAAAGTATAGGTGGGCCTTTAGTCTGTCCTGATCACCCAAAACAACGTTGTACTTCGTAGCAACTATTCACTATAGGGTGTAACATCAAAGAATGAAAGATAGAAATCAGGGTATACAGTAAAATCAGACGGCCCACAGTTCTCACAGCATTAAAGAGACAAAAATAAAGTTCTTCTGTGTTATGGGTCAAAAAATTGTTTTTTGTATAAAACATAGAATAGTATCAGATCATGCCACATTTATAAATAGATTAAGGTATATTTATTCAGTAGAAATGAAATAACATTTCAAAATTAAGAGCCGAAAAGTTTCGCTATGGTTCTCTTCCAATCGATTTTACCCCTTTGCTTGATCATCGCAGGTAAAACCTTTCTTGGAAATGCAAGGAAAAAACCGGTGGACGTCGAAAATTTTACTTTTCTATTCACCGTCCAGATTCAATTTTTGATCATGCCCAGTCCTGTCAGGCGGGCTCAACTCTCGCCAGCAGGAACGAAGCGGCGCAGACAACGACCAACGATGCCGCTCCACAAGCGAACAAAGCCATTGAGCAGAAGATGGATGTGTTACTTGCGCAAATGGACTTACTGAATGAAATGTTCCAACAAATGAGGGGTAAGAAGTTCTTTAGTCATTAAAAGCCATGCTTTTTTTCACCCCAGTTCTGATAATGGTTGTATCCCTATTCCTCTATTCCTCGAAAGTCCCGATTCCTCGAAAAGTGGATAAAATTCCCGATTCCTCAAAAGCCCCAAAAGCCTCGAAAAGAAGATAAAATAAATGATTTATCGAACATTGGTGCATCACAAATCCGAGTTCGTCGAAAGTGCATATACAAACATATCGATTTTCTTGACACGTCCGTAAACTTGATCGTAAATACTATAATTTTAAAACTACCATATCTGATGATATGAAGGCTCGGTTTAGGCTTAGGCTTAGGCTTAAAATGGTTAAAAAAAGCCTGCACATTTATCATTTTCGAGGAAGCGGGAGTTTTTGAAACAAAAATTTTCGAGGAATCGGGACTTTTGCTAAAACGGGACTTTGTAGATGAAATCTTAAGCACTATTCGAAGAATTGTAACGTTCGCGGAATAGGGACCTTCGATGAATCGACACACAATCCTTGTAATGCGTATGAAAATTTTTCGAATGGGGTTCTTGCTGTGAATTTATCCCAGATGTATCTTTCATGACATTATCACGAGGATTTGAAAAAAATATGTGGCTTGTGTTGTCATTACGATAGAAATATGAATCTGTAAAAATTATAAATATGTAAATTAGGTGCAATCAGGTTCTCATGACCTGGCGCTATCGTAGTACTAAGAAGTAAACCAATGAGTTTCATACGGAAGAATGACGTGGCCAAAACAGAACTCTGCCGACATCAGCCAAAACCCTCAAATATAAGTTGGGACACCATGTTTCATTTCTCATTTTTCTAAGAATATCTCGACATCTAATCGTCGAAAACTGTTCAGAAATGTGAGAAATTCGCCACAGCTACTGAGAGTTTTGAACGTCAAGTGCAATTAACTCCAAAAACAATCATAAACATGTGTTTTGTTTTTCGAATGTGCAGCTGATTAGAAGTTAAGAGAAACAAAAGTGTCGAAAAATGAAACCACCGACTGACCAGAATGTTAACAATGTTAGGGAATAGGGAGCGGGTACATATACAATTGTTTTTAATTAAGCCACAGTGTCATTTCAGCTACTGTTTTATTTCAGAATGGGCTATCCGTTCAGCTACTCACCGCATTATTAAATATAACTGTACCGTTTCACCAGTGACTCGATTCATTTGCTCAAATATCATAAATGCACGATCATAAATTAGTTAACAAACTCCTATAAAAAATTATAAGGAAATGGTCCAAAGATGCGCATCATGAATTTATCATGGAGATAAGAATTGACTAGCTAAAACACTCTGGATGAGAATGTATGCACGAAAAGTACTCAATTTTTGGTGAAACAGATTTCAAAAAGTTTGGATGAGTATGGAAGTATGGATTAAAATCCATGTAGATCGAGTTCCGGTCGGTGAGTTATGCGACTTCAGTATATGCGTTTGGAAACTCATTTAAAGCAGCTCTATAATTACGTATTACGTGACTAATTTTGATACAGAAAAAAACGGCGTGCACAGAATACAGCGAAACCCACAACAGCAAAATCCAAAACAGCGAGACTCAAAAGAGCGTCTCTCAACACAGCGAAGTCTCAAAACAGCGACTCTCAGTACAGTAAAATCTCAATACAGCGATTTTCAAAACCGCGAAGTCTCAAAACAGCGATCCTCAAAAGAGCGAATCTCAATACAGCGAACAGTAAAACGTTCTATGCATTAGAGTAAACGCACACATCATTTTTATAATGAATATTCAAATTAGGTAAATTAATATCGCTTTTGCTAGTTGAGATGGTATATTTTTAGTTGCATTTGTCCATCTAAGTTTCACATGCTTTTGTGCTGCAGTTGCGGTCGCCATGCACCAACGGACCATTCCAAAACAACCAAAAAATATTTGTCACAAAAAATCTTTTTCGAAACGTTTGAAAAAAACAGGAGTAAAAAATTTTCATAAGGATTCCCCATTAAAGTTGTTTTGGATGAAGTTGAATTCCAAAAAATTGAATTAGTGAAATAAATAAAGCAAAATGAAATAAGCAAATAAGATGAAATAAATAAAATAATTAAGCAGAAAAGGTAGAACAAAAAACAAATGATAAAGAAACGAAAAGTAAAATAATGTAAGAAAAATAGGTAAAAAATTGAAAAAAAGTACACAACCTGAAAAAATTAAACAAAAAGAACAAAAAGTGGCTCAAAATAAGAATATAAAAGGAATAAGTCAATAAAGGGAAAAAGGAACAAAAAACATGTATGTGGATGTTAATAATAAACAAGCCAGAATAAAAAGCTATAATGTCGTGAAAACATATGCTACAGAGCCATAATATCACAAATCTAGATATTGGTGCCGAAGTGTGTGACAATAACATTACACGTTCACCAGATCGAAATGGAGGACCAAATGGGCCATGCGCCGAAACTTCCACCCCACCCAATCTCCATTTTTTCATTCTAAAAATAAATTTCTGGAAAATTCGTTATTTTGAGAATCTGTTCTCATACGTTCCTGTTTTGGGTATCGCTGTTTCGAGTGTCGCTGTTATGAGACGTCACCGTTTTGAGAGTCGCTGTATTGAGACTTCGCTGTTTCGTGAATTGAGTCTCGGTATTTTGAGTTTCGCTGTTGCGTGTACACAATCCAACATTTCTGTTTTTATACATTTTTTCAAGGATTGAAATTTTCTAATTCTAAATGATATCCAAAGTTTTTCATTTGAAGAAACTCATGCAAACTGAAACATGAGAAAGCACTCCATTTACATGAGCTGGGCCAGTCAAAATATATTGTACAAAGTTATTCCTACACTTATCTTTCTCAAAGCAAGGGCGCATGTTGTTTCCTCCTCTGAATTTATTCATTGAGTATAACAAATTTTGAGAAAATGCGTGAGTAGTACAATAAAAATGGAAAATTGATCATTCCAATGAGATAAAGAAAAGTGGCAGAACTGAGACAGTAGCTGAAATGCCTCAGTGATTAAACAACGCCTGTAGCTGAATCGACACTCGGTATGGAAACCTGTTGGCTGAACAATCTGCTCAATGGTTCAACATTACAGACCCAATGAAAAATGAGACCTTCTACCGATATAAAATTTTTTCTTATATTTTGCATCCCAATTAATGATATTCCAATCCAAGATAAGAGGGTGTTTCCAGCCCATTTTGCAATCTGCTTTTTTATGCTTTAGATAATTTGAAAATCGGAAAAAAATCAAAATTCATTCGATGTATATATGTTACCATTATCTGAACTAAACTTGAAAAAGTTAATTTTTCTTATTCTTTACTCTGGGAAAAATATTCAAACTCAAGAAAGCGCAAATAAAGCATCTTTCCATATTTCCGGGTGAAAAACGAGAAAATGGTAGAACATAGATATTCAACGTCAATTGACGAAAGGATCCACGCAAAAAAAATCAGAAATTTTCTAATGCATCAATAAAAAGATTGACTAAAAGAAATGAATGTTGGTAACAGGAGTTTTCAAATTCGTCAGAATGCAGAACAAAATTGCAAACACTCAAAACTACATCTGAAACAAACGGAGATGATAACAATTAAATAATTAAATATACACACTTAATAAAATGGCGGTAAAATTCTATCAAATTTCAAATTAACAAACATATATAACTGGAAAGTTCACTTGCAAACATATTTAATTGCTTATATTTTTCGTCCAGAAGGTCAATGTATTGCAACCTAGCCAGTGTTTTTTTTGTACTCGGTCCATTTGTACTGGTACAAACGACCTCTCAAAAACCGTTTGTACTCCAAAATTTGCGAAAAATTCCTGAAAAAAGGATTCATTGTTATAAAATGCAACAAACATGCTGTGAAATATGAATACGTTGGCCATTTCCACGAGACACATAAGAAGGCTACAAATTCAGACACGTAAAACAGTTGATCATGAGGCACATAACATGCACTAGTGAAATACTCCACAAAAAGCTTTTATTCTTATGGCACAGCTGCTAGTTTGTCGTTTTCGATGTGGACGCATAACAAACAAGTCCTACAAAGTCCATTGATACTGAATACTGACAGCTGTTGAGTAACAAAAAATTTTTTTGTTCAATAATTACCGTTTGTACCGGTACAAACGAAGCCCAAATTTGCATTTGTACTCTGGACCGTTTCGTTTGTAAAGTACAAAAAAAATACTGAACCTAGCATGTGTTTTTTACATAAGCCTAAGCCTAAGGCATTAACCTCATCCCGAAAATTAGGATCATAAAACTGTCGCAGAATTTAGGAGTCCAGTATTGATTCTATAAGTATAGTCGAGTTCGTGGGACAGTCAATTTCTCGGGACAGTCGACCTATACTTAGAGTTTATATGCCTATAAAATGATGCTCACATCATTCGTCGATCTACTGGAATAATACCTGTTATTGTTACTTCTATGCAGGTGAAAAATCGGAAAATGCCGCTCCAGCACAGAAGCTGCAAGCTCCGCTGGCATTCCCTGTCAACCGCTTTAGCAGCGCTCGGAACCCAGCTGCCGCCCGTTCAGGTAATGCTCAGAGACAAAGTTTCAATGTGGTATAGGACATTAGTTCGGCAGAGAGTTGTTGAAAATGATTCGCTTTCATTTTCACATTTAGAAGCATTATAAACAGAAACAGTTTTTTTTTTGTTTCGACAGTATTTTGAATCTGGACACACTTATAATGTAGATTGAGAAACTTGTAAATTGTTAGAAATTCTTTTTTTCCAGTTTTTGGAATTATACCTGGCACTCATGTAGGACAAAACTCAATAGATACTGTTTGAGTAACTCACAAATCTTGTGCAAATATGCTGAGACCATTTTATTTACTTTTAACTTGAGAATCTAAGTTTTTATCTCCCACAGATACCCAGAATAAATTCCATTATAGAAATAAAGTTCGGCCTTATTTTAAAAATCCTTATCCTGATTTTAACTTTTTTAAATGCTTCTTGTGGTGGCATGCACGCATACAATTATGTTTCAAAACTTTGATCTATGTACTCTGGAATCGAGTTAATTACCTATGAAAATGCTTTTTATTCAGAAACTTTTTATTACTGTAGAAAAATTGAATCGTTGAGTTTACTTCCCCAAGAACTTACAGTTACATTACCTGAGAAAAAAATTTTACAATTGTCTTTCCTGTTGTGTCCTGAATAATGAGGGGACTAAGTTTAAAATAGATTAGCCTTAGGATAATTGGTAAACATCCAACTGGAATACTAGCTGGTAAATAGCTAAGTTTAATAAGGCTAACTAACGCAACATATAATATCAAAGTACTAAATAGTACAATAAATAAATGAGTGAATACACAAAACAACACAGCTGTATAATAGTTTTCATCATCTCAAATGTATTATCTCATGCTTTATGTGGTAATCTTCAATATCTTTTCTTGATTTTTAATGAAGATTCACAATGTTTCCTTGAAACGTTTTTTGAAAAAGATCAATATGTCAAGTCTCTAAACTTTTTGAAGTGATTATTTCTTTCTTAGAGTAAAATCAATTTTGAAACTTTATGGAAGTTTTCGGAAATTTCTACTCTAATTAATTTCATGTCTTTTCGGCCAAGTTCATGAGAGTTAATGAATAAATTACTGATTTTAAAATTTTTCAAATAATAAAATTCTAAAAATTACGACTTTTGAACACAAAATTCAAATTTAATCATCAAAACAAATGTTTGGTAAATTGATTTTTCATCATTGCCAAATGTCATTATGCAAAATTTTTTCTGTGCTGGAAACATTTACATCTTTTTGGGCTTTCACTTGTCATCATAGACGACTTAACCAAGGATTTATCATCTAATACAAATTCATTATACTATTAGATAGTTTTCTAGAAAATTTGTTCCACAATGCTTGTAAATTTGATTTGAAACTCGAAATTCCAATTTTTTGCACAATTTTAATGAATTTTTTTCTTAGTTATAAATAAAATATGAAAATTACACTGATTTGATTATTAGTCTTTGGCCATCACGTAGAGGAACACAGGTTACTTATTCATACCTATTTTTGTTATGTAAAAATTGTACAAATGAAATATTGGCTGCCGTTTGTACATGTGCAAATGGGTTATGTACAGAAAAAACCCTGCTGCAAGGTATGCATCACTTGTGCTTGCACATCATATTACGTCAACATACTATAAGTTACGGATCATGCATACTTCACATCAGGTAATGTGATTGTACTGCAAGATATGTATCATTCCCAGAAGACAATGTTTCCTGATTGTGAATTTAGGTTAGTTCATGAAAATGGATAAAGTTTTCAGTTAGATGTCACTTCAGCCACTTAATCTACTCAACTGCCGTCTTCTCAAATGGGATGTCCTTTCAGCCATTGTATCCCACCAGGTGCTTGATTGCCTTTCAAACTGATCTAACACATAAAAGATGGAATAAAATTTGTTGAATTATGGTGAGTCAAAATATGGATGGTGAGCCAAAAAAGGCGATCAGAGTTGACTTTCTTAATTTTTAAATGCATAAAGCTATTTTAATGCAGATTGCTGCATTAGAATCTTCTATGTGTCTTTGTTGTAAGGACTGAGTTTTATGCTCGTAGCGTTTATGATTTTCACATCAACAGAAATTTAGTAAAAGTGGTGATTTTTTTCAAAAGGTATGAGTTGTAAGTATACAGCCAGACTGTCAGCTGGATCCAGGATATTTTTCATTTTTTCTCGACAAGCCAATTGGGTCCTAGGGTCAAAATTTTACGGGCCAATCCAAATTTCAACAAGCCAAAACCAAAAAGTCTGTGAAGGAAAGTGGGAGTATAAAAATGATGCTTTTTCAACAAATTTATTCGAAAACACTCTTCAAAATCACAGTAGAAGCCCACATATCAGATCAATCATTTTGAGTACATCCTCAATTCAACATAGAATAATAAGGCTCACATCAGTCATTATTCAAATCAATCATCAGGGTTGTTTTTGCAAAAGCCAGGCAGCAATGTGCAATTTGGGGAAAAATTTGGCTGCACAGATACATTTTTAGTTGCTCTAATTCATAAAGTCGCTTGGTTTCATCAGAAGAATGATTAAAAGTTACATACTTCTCTTGTATGTCATTCACTTTGTGTCAGGTCCAGATATTTAAAACTGAATTTTCTGAGTTTAGGAGGAAAAATCAAAAGGCTAAGCTAAAGTAACTTCAAAAATTTTGATTCCAAGGCCTCTAAAACGTCAGAAAATTAATTTTTTCAGTACATTCCTCTGCAACTACCGATGATCAATCGTGATTTTTTCACCATTTGATTGGCGGAAGCGTTAAAACATTTGCCAACATTTTCGATCTAATATATCAAGAGCCAATTTACTAGGGTTGTCCCAAGCCCCGACCCCGGGGCAGCTGCCCCGGCCCCGTCCGGGGCTAGGGTTGCCCCAGTTCAGAGCAAGACTACAAAAAATTATTATCTTTGATAGTATAACAAGCTCGATTTATAATAAAATTGAAGTTTAGACTGTGACAAGTAAATATTCAGTAGTTAGTTTGACAGTAATACTTTTAGGAATCACTAAATTCATGTTCTATTTGGATAAAAGTTTAAAAGTTTTCATTATATCCGGAACTGCACTATTGATTTTTTTCAGAAAACGTACAATTATATTAGCTATTCATTATTACTGATTTGCCTAAACTTCAGCATACATGTCATAACATGTTTTCAAATTACCTAAGTAGTGTCCAAGAAGTTAGAGCTGAAGCGAATTCAGATTCGAGCCACAGTCATTCACTATGCAAAAGTGACAAAGAGAATGAGGATGTTGACAAAGTTGTTATTTGGGAAAATGGTGATTTTTGATTTTTCACCACAATTTTGTTATATCTCCAACTTTCTTCTCGAGTATTAAACATGTTGAGAAAGATACATTTTCCTGCATTCTAGAACATTGAAATTTGAAAAATTTTCGACTAAAAGATTGAAAATTGCTGCTGAATTTTTTGCAACCTTAATTCTCGTGATTTCATTGATCTGAAAAGACTGTTTATTATTATGATTACCTATGCTAATAAACGGTGATTACGATCGATAGCACCATGCTAAAAAACCTTGCAGATGGATCGATACAAATTCATGTATGCAATGCAGTTTCTTAGGGAAAAGAATGAGTTTCCTAATTTTTAGTAATGACAATTATCTTAAAAATTTAATTTATTTGTCTGCATCAGACCCTATCTAATCTATCAATCAATGCAGTATCATAGCTGACATGAAATGAAAAGAAAAAGAATCACCTTAAAAATTTTTCGATGTGATACATGAAATATGGTACCACTAGTGACTTATATGTTAATATGTAGTCTGCCCCGACCCCGGCTAAAATGTCTGCCCCGGGACAACCCTACAATTTACCAATCATAATTATATATGATTGTTTTCAAACATATTAAGAATAAAAAAATGAGATATATATTTTACTTTGGACTTGGCCATTGGTAATCAATGCCAGCACTTAGCATCAGAAGAAAATTTTGGATTTTGATATTCTATAGTGTTGGAAAATTAATATTTTTAATATCTTTTTCCTGCATGAAAGGTCTAATTTTTCAGTGAATTTAATGTGTTTTCAGTCGGGCAATCTGAAATTCAAAAATTAGGCAAGCAACAAAGAATTTTGACGGCTTCTTCAGACAGAAGAACCTCTGCCACTTTCCCATGTCGATGATGTCTTAATCATTTTCCAAATGCAAAAAGTTTTGTTCAAGAAAGTCGAAAATTCTAGAGGACCACAAAACGTGAAAATAATCTAGAAAAATTTAAGTTTTAGTCAAATATGTGAAAAAACAATACAAGGTCAAACATTCATCCATAACATGCTGATGTTTAAAAGCTATAAGCAAGCGTAAGCTAGGCTGACATTTTCCAACCACACAACAGAAAAGATAACAAGAATCCTAAATGATTTGCAATCCAGTGCAAAGCGCCGAAAAATTTTGGGTATTTTTTCTTTTAAGTGCATAAGAATGCATCTCCGGACAGGAAACTCACCTAATCAAAAGGGTCGTTAGGCTCTAATTTTTACAAGCCAATTTGGCTTGTGCCCTTAAATTTTTAGGAGCCATGGCTCCTAATTGGCCTCAAAAAAACACTGGCTGGATCAGTCAAAATTTTCTTGATTTTTGGACACCTGAGTTTTTTATTTTTGGACACCTGACCTCCGTATTCTCCGGACTTGAATACACTGGATTATTTCGTTTCAAAGGTTTTACGGGAAATCGTTCACGGAAAGCCAATTTTTTTATCTGCAAAAAGTCGACATATTTTTGATTCTAGTCAGACAATATTCAAGAAATCTGGCTATCGAAGACAGCAAACCTCATTGAAAATGCTTTATGCATTCAAAAACTATGAAAGTCAGCAACAGTTGTTTCTTTCGGCTCACCCAATACAACAGATGTCGGAAAAGTTACTTCTGGACTTTATTTTGAAATTGCTATTCAACAATCCAATGTACATCTGTCTACAGTATTACAGTGTGTAACTACAGTACTTGAAGGAATAACGCAAATGTAATGTATCACGTGCATCATTGCACTTGGCCACCATCTAGACTTATACACTGCCATAGTCAATGACGGACTGAACGGGATACTTTACTGTATAATTCTGGTTTCAAATCATGTAAAGTTTCTGTAATATACTGTCGTAGTTGGTCGAGGTTCCCAGGTTGTCGACCACATACTTTATCTTTAACAAAGCCCCAGAGGAAAAAATCAGGAGGCGTAAGATCGCAAGAGCATGGTGACCATTCAACTGCACCGTGCCTACCTAACCAACGATTGGGAAACTTTTCATTTCTAACAGGTTCAGTGTAATGAGTGGGGGCTCTGTCATGCAGGAACCAAAGGCCTGGGCTTCCAGCCTGTTTGATAAGTGTGGCCAAAATTTGTTGTTGAGCATGGCCAAATAAGTTTCTTTGTTGACAGTGGCATCGAGAAACGCCTAGGGACTAAATTGCAGCCCAAATGCATACCAAAGGAGAATGTAACTGGAGTTCTAATTGTTGCTTTGGATTCTCTGCAGCCTAATAGATACAGTTATGCATGGTAATGTGGGCGTCCAAGTGAAATGTGGATTCGTCCGACCATAAAACAGAATCTTCTAACTCTGGTTGGTCGTCAAGTTTTTGAAGCTAGTTTTTGCAAAACTCTAGCCCCCTGTCGTAATCATCTTCTAACAAGCCATGAACGAGGGTAGGATGAAAGGCCTTAATATGATGTTCCTTAAGAATCCGTTCAATTGAAGTCCGGGTGATTTGGAATTGGTTTGAAGCTCATCTAAATGAGGTGGTAGGATTATCCCTGAACTCCGTTAAAATGGTATCTACATTTTCTTCCGAATGAGCGCTTACTTCGAGGCAACTCAGCTACACTACCTGTCTCATCAAAACGTTTGTTTAAATTAAGAATAGCATGGGCAGTTGGTGGTTCGGAGAATAAATGTAGATGCCAATCCTGGATGACTTGTTCTGCATTTTTCAAAATTGAGTATAATCGTACACATTTTACCTATCTAAATTTAACTGCTGGGACGCTATGTTTATATTAAAACTTTAACCTGGAAAACGATATAAATATTAGGTCATAATAACTACGTTGAACAAAGTCATCAACATTCAAAAGTCGGAAGTAACTTTTGGAACACCCAGTATATAAGCACTTTCAGACGAAGCAATTCAGCAATGTTTCGGTACTGTACATACATGCACATAGGTGGTAAACCCCCATACCTGGTCACCGCCCCCTGGCTGGAAAAAATTGTCAAACACCCCCCTTAACTTTTTCCAAGACAGATTTCTTGATGATTTTTGTGCATATTTTGTATGAAAAACAGACATGCAGAACTTTTTTTCTGCTCACCCACCCCCTTACCCCCTGGAAACAAGTCAATGGACCCTCCCCATTGGAAAATTCTTGCCGTGCATGTCTGGTACTGTACACTGCAAGCATTTAACGAAGAAAAAACTGATTAGCCGAAAAGATACTTTCGAATAGAATCCTTCTAAAAATCTTTAGTTTCTTGTCAAAAACGTATCGTTTTGATGTTGATTCACTTGAGTTTTCATGAACTTTGTCAATATACAACTCTTTTTAACTAAAATAGCTCATTTTTCAACAGTTTCCGGAAGGAATGACCTTAAAAAACAGTAATTTGAAAATTTATCTCCATGAGAGGATTTGTATTTTGCATGACATGTTTCTCCTCAGGATTAATTTTCTCGTTAGACATGACAAATTTACGAAATCAATAATTAGAACACTAAACATTAAGGCATTTTATGGGGAACAGTGGTCGAAGTAGGATAGTGACTGAAAAGCCTCGGTGCCTGAATCAAAAGAGTGGCTTATTCGCCACGTCTTGATGGTTCTAATCGATTAATACGCACTAATTTATATTATCTGAACAGTTACAGACCACAATGAAGATCAAATTTTCGGGAAATTTAATATTGATACAGTAAAATAATGAAAATTTTTGAACATTCCTCAGTAATAAATGCAATAATAAAAATCAATAAAAAAATAATAAAATCAATAATAAATGCCAAGAAAGCTGAAAATTTGCGAGCATAATTAAATAATTTCCAACATTTTGATCGAAAAATTCTGCGCACAGTAAAAGCTCGATGTTGATTTTAACAATATTACCAATTCTACCAAATGGGAAATAGACGATAGAATCGAAAATGAAGAACAAATTATTTACTATTCAAAGCAAGCGGGTTATTGATTATTTTAATGTGAAACTTATTGATGACAGTGTGCATACTGTGTAAACGTGTAAAAATTCATCTTTTTTGCCTAGGAGGTTCACTTTTCGACGTGAAAATCACTCGAAGAAGCACTAGTACTCAAAAAGCTACTGCTAAACCAGCGTGGTCCGAAGACAATCTGCCGCCAGGTCATCCGCCCATAACTGACATCGATGGCAAAAGATTGCCTAAGCCAGATTGGCATCCTAAATAATATTCCGCACTACTTTTATGGAGCCGCTGGTGAAACCTGGAACTGGGCCTTAAACCACCGGAATCGGCACGATGTGACCATATTCAATTTTTTGGGGCTAAAATCTGGATTCTAAATTCAGGCTTTTACTCCACCGTCCTAGCCATACAATCACGTATAGGAAGGGTATGAGGAATGTATTAATCCCTACCTATAAGGTGTTTAAAATTGATCGTTGGGTGTCAAATTTTGGAGAAAAATGACTGTTTTAGTGGACATTTAGGAACATCTCATACATAGACATAGAGGATAGGAGAGGTCCGTTGACCCTGAACAACCCCACTGGCCCGAAAAAAATCGTCAAACGCCGCGTTGAACTTTTTCGAGGACAGTTTTATTGATCATTTTTATCAAAATCCTGTATGAAAAACGTGGAGCTCTGCTTTTTGCTGACCCAAACCCAACCCCTCGATGAAAAACCTGAGAACACTCCCCTCTGAAAAATTTGCCGTGCATGACTAGAACTTTTCACGCACAAACTCTGAACTTTACCCCTGTACCCACGAATTTTTTCCGATGATGGGGACAGACGTTTTTTTCACTCAATTTTCTGTGAAATTGGCATTTCTGACTTGAATTTTTCTTGTTGAAACCCCGCTTTTTTAACACTTGAAACATTTCGGGAGAAATTGCCCCCCACCCCCTGCCTGTACCTAAAAATCTGACCTAGTGGATCGCTGGCGCTGACCCAAAACCATATGTACATTAGAACCGACACCCCCTACGTTTGCATATTTTTCTGTTCGAATCCGGTTTTGAGTTTCACCAACTGCTCTCTTATTTTAGAACGATTTGAAATAATAAAAGCCATGTGATTGTAACAGGACTTATTTGGAAATAGTATTATAGTTGCCTTGCAATACTATATTATTGTTGCCCAGTGCAAGTAATATTATAGTGGACCTTCAAAGTGACAACGTGAACGCAAAGGCGTGTCCCCAATACAGCGAAACGCACAACAGCGAAACTCAAAATAGCGATTCTCATTAGAACGAAGTCTCAATACGGCGATTCTCATTGCAGCGAATTCTCAAAACAGCGATTCTCAATACAACGAAATCTCAATACGGCGATTCTCAAAGCAGAGAGGTCTCAAAACATTGGTTTTCAACACATTATTTTTACATTAAATATGCAACCGTTTTTGCTAGGTATATTTTTAGTTGCATTTGGCCATCCAACTTTCACGTGCTTTTGTGCTGCTGCAGTATAGGTATGCACAAACGGACCATGCCAAAACTGCAAAAAAATATCTGTCAGGAAAAACTTTTTGCGAAACGTTTGAAAAAAACAAAAGCAAAAAATTATCATGAGGATATATCATTAAAGTTGTTTTGTATGGAGCTTAATTGCAAAAAAAATAAACTAATAAAATAAATAAAGCAAAATGAAATAAGCAAATAAGATGTAATGAATAAAATAATTAAGCAATAAAGACAGAACTAAAAAGAAATAATAAAGAAACGAAACGTAAAATAATGTAATAAAAATTAGGCAAAAAATAGAACAAAAGTACACAACCAGAAAAGATTAACAAAAAGAGCAAAAGGTGGCCCAAAATAAGAAACATATAAAACGAAATGCGAGAAAAATTGAAAACGTTCACATGGGGCGGGTAGAAAAAAACGTGAGTCCTATAACTGGTAAAATTTCATCGATGTATATTCACAATGGTTGCTCAACAGGGTTTCTCGTAAAAGATGCAACAAAAACTCCTCTCTTCAGGAATTTGATTTGAAATGATCGAATTCCGCGAGTTTAATATTACAAAATGAACGTGGGCTGTGCGGCTGCAGCAGTCAATCTGTAGGAAAGTGTTCTACAGTTGCGAGCATCCTGTTTCAAACCACGTGACGTTAGACAGGCAAAAATAGATCGAAAATGCCTTTCCAATATAGTGAAGGGCTGCCGTTTTCCCCAAACAATCACTCGATTTTTGAACTATAATAAAAATTTTCTAAATTTTCGATTTTTTCATTTGAAGCACTTCCTTCGGAAAGCATCAAGCCTAGATCAATAAAAATTTATCAGAACTTCGAGCCATATATATGATTCGCATGCTGAGTTCTCTAAACTTTACAGGTTGGGCATTTTACCCAGATTCAAAAGTAGATTTGAAAGACAATCTACAGTTCCCAAGCCACTGCGGGATGATGAGTGATGATGCTACTTTCACAGCCACTGCAGGAATGTAGGACTAAAAAATAAAAGGATAAAATTCCACACATCATAGCTTATGGTGGTCGGAGGTATCTTTAAACAGAATTTTTCTCTTCTTGGGTCTCATTTTCAACTGTTACTTTCTTGCAAAGCGTAAAATGTTCGTTTCTGAAGGGCCATCCGGTAAATGCAATGACTTCTGATCCATTTCCACGAGTATGTACGCCTTCTTTACAGATGAGCAGCAAACAGTAAAAAAAATTTTCTGGAAATTTTACCAATGCAATAATGGATTAAAATGAGAAAATAAATTTTGCGGCACCCGATGGGAGTGTTTGGAAATGGTCATAAGCAAAATTTTTCCATTTCAGACGGCCTACTTTCGACATTTTAAACCCTTTAAAAAAGGTGTTATATGGAGTAATTACTGTAAATATCACGCCAAAAGAAAGCTTATCCTCTCCTGTAAAAAAGGAATATTCATGTATGGAATAAAGTGACTCTTATCCTAAAATATGGATTGCTAGAAGAACCAATGAAAATGTCAAAAATTACCGATTTTCAAACTTTGGCATAAAAGTGACGGCGCCAATTTTCATTTTTAAGAGAAACTAATGATATCATGAAACTCAGCGTAAATATTTCATTTTGAGATATGATCAATTTTCAAATCAAAATCATAAAAAATGCACAAAAGATGACGAAAATATATTCACAACGAAACTCATAATCTCCAGTGAATTGCTGATAAAAAAATCACAACTCAAAGATTGACTAAATTTTATTTAAAAAATTAATCATTCGAATGTCCTACAAATTCGCATATATCATCGAAAGAAAAATTCAAAATTTTTTCCGATTCCTCGTCCAATAATCTAATGGTAGCTTCGGATTTTTTAGAATCACGTTCGATCAATTTTCCTGTACGCCCTTTATAACGGCCGGTCAAAATTTTGACGTGGCTTCCTCGATCTTTGGGGACAATGGTTTCTAATTTCGTGAAATGTAGATCATCCAAAATTTTTCGATTCGAAATTAAACGACAATTACAATTTTCGGGCGTGGTAACATCTAAAATGATCATTTTTTCTTTAAAATATTTACTTTTTCGATCGATTAGACGAACTTTCAAATCGGCGAATAACCAAGACGCGGTTTTAGGCGATTTTGAAACATTATCGTTACCGTCCCGCTTTTTTTCCGGAGCGTTTTCGACCGATTCTTCATTTTTAACCTTTTCGTATTCCGACTTTTGTACTATTTGGGCGGCAAATTGACCTAAATTTAGAATCTCTTTTTCGTTATCGCGTAATTTGACGAATAAACGAGCTCCTTCGTTATCGACGCCCACTACGACGCCATATTGTCCATTTTTAACGATTCTGACAAAATCGCCTTTTTTGATCGACGTCGTCGAATTTTGATTCTTTTCGTCGATCGTCAATTTCGATTTTTGCGATTCGGCTCCTAAACCTAGACCTCGCGGTCGAGGTTCCGTTATCCAAGGTTTGACGATTTTGTTCGACGATCGGCCTATAGGCAAGCCTTCCCGCCAACCCATTCCACGTAGTAGAGCTTTGCCGAAACATTCGACCGGAATATCGTCGTAATCGGCTTCGGCTGACGATTCCGGTAAATTCGTTGTTCGTTTAAAATCGATTTTTTCTTCAACTTGAATTTTACGTTTCAAATCCGCTTTATCATTTTCAAATTCGCCTTCTTTAAATTTTCGAACATCTTCCAATAAAGCCATTTTTGCTATAGAATATTCGTCGTTTGGCGATTTTCCCGCTAAATTTAATGTATTTTGTAAGGGCGGAATAACAATCGCCGAATCCTTATCATTATCATCTTGTTTTTTGACGTCTTGGAAACCTTTTTCGCGATCTAAAGCGATTATCGATTTTTTTGATCGGTAATCTTCGCTCGCCGTCTCGTCGTCTCCTTCGTCTTTGGATGAAAAATTAACCGTCGCCGAAGACGAGGGGGTTTCCGATGACGACGGAACTAATTTGGAACGAATTTGTTTGGAAAATTTGAACGAAATTGACGCCATTTTTCCTGGTAAATTTTGTCCTAAAAACCATAAAAATAAGTATGATGCGAAGCGCAGGAAAAGTTGACATTTTTGTCCAACAATAATTATTCTCTATAAAAAAAATTGCATTGCTCAACAAAAAAATGACACTTCTGACCGTTTTTTAAAAGTAATCATTTTGTCAAAGACGACTATAATTGACATTTTTGAAAAAAATATTTTTCTGCCAAAATTAACAGTTTTCTGCCAAAACAATTACATTAGTGACATTCTCAATCCTTTTCGTTGAAAAATGGCTACCTTTTACAGAAAAATGACATTCGTCCGATTGTTGAAGGGCTTCCTATGTGGCGCCGTAGCTGTCCCACCATTGGCCAATGTCGGGGTAGGTGTAACCATCCCGACCAGGGCTCAACAAAAATGGCCGGGTTCGGGACCCATGGATTGGCTGGGCCTGAACCGGGCCCGGGTACCCAGTCGATCACTGCCCCTAGGATCAAAATCTAACAGGCCAATCCGAATTTCAACAAGCCAAAACTAAAAAGTTTATAAAAGAATGTAGCAATAAAAACCCATGTGCAACTTGGGGAAAAAATTTGGTTGCACAGATAAATTTTTAGTAAAAATTGATGAATTCGCTTAGTTTCATCAGAAAACTCAAGATATACTGTTTTTTCAGACTTTTAAAACAGTATATCTTGAGTTTTGGAGGAAAAATCAAAAGGTTGGCTAAAGTAACTTGTTCGGTGCCTAGCGCCTAAAAATTTTGATTTCGAGGCTCTAGAACGTCGGAAAATTCACTTTTTCAGAACATTCTTTTGTAACCACTGATGATCGATTGTGATCTTTTCACTATTTGGCTAGCGAAAGAAGTCAAACATTTTTCCTCCACTTTCGATCTGATATATCTGGAGCCAGTAATTTACAAATCATAATGATTTATCAAAGGAGATTGTTTTCAAACCATCTAAGGCGTGAAAAAACGCGATAGGTATACTACGGACTTGAATATCGGTAATTAATTTTGGCGCTTATCAGCAGAAGAAAATTTTGAATTTTGATATTCTATAGCGTCGGAAAATGAATATTTTCAATATGTATTTCCTGCATGAAAGGTCTAATTTTTCCGTGAATTCAATGTGTTTTCAATTGGGCCAACTGAAATTCAAAAATTAGGCACGCAAAAAGGAATTTAAATGACTCCTTCATTTAAATTTAAAAATAAGAACCTCTGCCGTTCACCCATGCTGATGACGTTTTAATTATTTTCCAAATGCAAAAAATTATGTTCACGAAAGCCGAAAATTCTAAAGGACTGCAAAATGATTTTATAAAAATAATCTACAGAAAAATTATGATTTTCGTCGAATACGTGAAAAAACAATACAACGTTGAACATTCGTCAATAACATGTTTGTTTTTCAAAACTATAAGCATAAGCTAGGCCGACATTTTCTAACCGCGCAACAGAATTGATGCCAAGAATCATTAAAAAATTTTCCGGAAAATTTCCCGGCGCGAAGCGCCGCGCTTCAATTCATTTACAATTTTTTACAGGTGCGCGGTTAGAAAAGGTCTATTTAGTTAGTGCTTTAGGTTCTAATTATCAACATATTATGGATAAATGTTTGATCCTGTATTGTTTGTTGACGAATTTGATGAAAACTAACATTTTTCTCGGTCATTTTCCCAAAATATTTTGCGATCTTCATAAAAATTTTGACTTTCATGTGATTTCATGACATTACTCTAGTCTAGTCATATTAATCTTTTCATTTTCTCTCCAAAACTCAGAAAATTGGGTTTTAAATGTCTAAAACTGACGCGGATCGAATGAAATACTAGAAAACTAGTTTGCGATGGTTTTTCCGATAAATTTAAGCAAATTTATCGATTTTAGGGTGGGTAACTAAAAATTTATCTGCAACCAAAATTTTTCCCCAAGTTGCACATTGCAAAAGAACCCTGAATTGAAGACATCATTCTAGACTGCGATTTTAGAACTTCTGTTCATGAATATCCGTTGGAGAGCAGTGTTTTTTTTTGCTCAAAACTTTTTGCCCCATTTGAGGAAAAATCTCAAAAAAAATTGTCCTTATGAGGAAAAATCAATTCTTTTAGTTTCCTTGCTCAAAAATCGCTCAAAATCATTTCTGATGTGATTTTTGAACGTTTTTCATTAACTTGCATCTTATTCCGCCAATAAACCGACATTTTTTGCAAAAAGACTCGAGCTATGACCTGTTTGTAGATTCATACATGTAATTGGGGGGAAGTGCTATGGGAACCCCCCCCCCCCCCCAGAAATCGTCGACCATATGGCTAGCCATTGGGCGACCCCCCCTCAGGATTTTCCGATCCTATGGCTAGCCATATAGTAGCCCTAGGGACCCCCCTAGTTTTGGTCGGAAAAATACTGAAAAATGTCAATTTTTTAACAAAAAGCGGTCAAAAACGTCAATTTTCTCAGCGCTTCGGCCATAAATACATTTTTTATCATTTTTTAGACAAAAATTACTACTTCTTGAACCGTTTTTAGGACATTTTTCATGGAAAAATCGATTTTTTTTTTCTTTCAGGGACCCCTCCCCCCAAAATTTTGGGAATTACTGACCCCCGGCCCGAAAAAAGTGCTCCAAATCCCCTCAGACCTCGGGGCTCCGTTACATGTACATGTAGATGAATACTTAAGTGAGTTTACATGAGCAAGAGACTAATTCAACTTATCTTATATTTCTCTGACGACATAGAACAACCTAATTTTGACATAACAAGTAAATCAAACAGTAAACTTTGATAAAAAGATAACAATGAAAAATAAAATTTTAAAATTGATTCTGAATACATAGCTGACAATCTGACATAAAGGTATGAACTGAACCACAGGGCTTTTTTCTACAAAAGCCAGGTTCTAATGTGCAACTTGGGTAAAAATTTTGGTTTCGCGGATAAATTTTTGGTTGTTCACTCTAAAATCAATAAATTAGCTTAATTTTATCAGAAAAAATACCAAAAGCTGGTTTCTTCTTTTTCATTCGATTCGTGTCGGTTTCACGCTTTTGAAACCAACGGCGCCTAGTGCCAAAAAATTTACAGCTTTTATTTCCTAGACAGAAGGTTTAATTTTTCAGTGAATTCATATTCAATGAATTTTCAGTCGGGCAGACTACAATTCAAAAACTAGGGAAGCAAACAAGAATTTTGATTCTTCAATCAGCAAGAATTCCCACTTTGACTGAACTCGAAAAGTTTTAATCACGCAAATGCCAAAATCTTTTTAAAGACCGCAAAAAGACTTTGGGAAAATAAACCGAGAAAAATCTTGCTTTTCGTCAAATTCTCAAAAAAACGACACAGGATCAAACATTTATTCATAATATCTTGTTAATTAAAATCTATAAGCATTAGCTAGAATGACACTTTCTAACCGCGCATTGAAATAATATAGAAAAATTATTAAATAATTAAAATCCGTCGCCAAGCACCGGAAAATTTCAACAATTTTCGGTTTTATAACGCGTGAAATGCATCTCCAGAGAGGAAACCATCAAAAAATTCTTCCTCAAAGTGGTGCCTAAGCACAAAAAAATTTTCCTCGATTTCAAAAAAAGTTCCTCAAAAAGCGTCGATTGAGGAAAAAAACTGCGTTGGAGAGATTTATTTTCCAGCGTTTTAGAATATAAAAACCCAAAAATTTTTCCGGCGCCTCGCGCCGGAATTTCAAACAAATTCCACTTTATCAGTTTGATTTTAATTTATTTCTCGACGTTGTAAAGGTTCATTTTCCAGCGTTTTAGAAAGCGAAAATCAAAAAATTTTTACCATGAACTATAAAAAAGATGATTCTAATCGGAACCACAGAAATGAATAAAACCACAGAAGCGGATAAATTCTTGAGAACTCTATCGTTAACATGCTTCACTCGCTCCTGTAGAACACCAATATATTCTTCATGAGCTCATTTTGACTAACATAACCAGATTTTTCTCAATTATTTTCCTCATTTTTGCAGGTTTCTGACTTCAAATACAACAAAGTGCTTGGATATGCTTCCTTAAATGCATAAAAAAGCATCCGTAGCACATTATAAAAGTTTTTAAAATTGAGGAAAATTTTTGGAAAATGAGGAAAAAAATTTTGGGTCCGGTGCTAATGTGGAAAAAGTCTTCGAGGAAAAAAACGGTGGTTTTTTGGACCCCCCCCCCCCACCCCCCAATTTGGCCAACCATACACCTAACACCCCAGTTTGGAAAAAATTAGCAAAAAAGTATAATATGTTTTTGGCCTTTTTTGGGAAAAATTTAGATTTTTTTCGACCCCCTCCCCCATACCTGTAAGAGGTCCGACCAGTTGGGGGGGGGGGGGGTAAATCCGAAATTTGGGAGGAGATGGTCGAAAAAAGTCGAAATTTTTCCCCAAAAAAGGCCAAAAAACATACACTTTTTCGAAAATGTTTTCAATTTTTCCCAAACTGGGGGGGGGGGGGTTGGGGGGAAAATGATTTTGGGTACAGAGTTGGCCGAGTTGGGGGGGGTCCCCCGGGGCCCCCAACCCCCCCCCCAAGTAAAGGTATGTTATTATGCATTATTAACCCCTGGCGCGGCTTTTAGCATGTCTACCTTCATTTATCATATAATCTTCACTTGTCTTGTCATCATAGAGGACTTGACCATCGATTTCTCATGTAATTCAAAGTCATTATGCTTTTGGATAGTTTGCTTGGAAGTTTGTTCCAATGCTTGTAGATTACTTTGAACTCGAAACACTTTGAACTCGAAAATTTCAATTTTTTCCTCAATTTTAATGAATTAACGGGTCTAAAAACACCAGAAGGCTTGAAAAAGCTCAAAAACACGTAAATAAAGCGTCTGTGAGCATTTTTAAGCGAAAAAAACGACTTCGGGAAAATGGGGAAAAAAATTTTGATCCCCTTCCCCATTTGGGGCCGGGAGAAAAAAACAATGGCTGGCACACAAAAAACGCTGACTAAGCGCGCTATCTTGTTGTTTCACAGTAATCAGACTAGCGATTATCAAAATATTTATGAACATTTATTCGTGCATATCAGATTGTCAGACAGACACGAAAAGTTCAATAGTGAAAGTGGTCTGCAAAAGGTCTGTGTTCATATTATTCATAGTTTCATCATCCGCCTCCAAGGATTTTGCTCAAAAATAGGCAAGCACATAACTCTTCCATTAAATTTCAATTTATAAATTTCGATTCACGATGCAGACACCATCGATAAATGGCGTTCACAAGCAATGCTTTCCTTAACTCACAAAAAGCAGACAATGTTTTGATATTCAACTAGTAATAGTCCAAATAGTCCAAAATCTCCAAAATAGGCCAAAATGTAGTCCAAAAAGTAAAAAAAGCTGTCATGCCTTTCTGTTCAGGCAGTGACTCGGAAGTGACCACCTTTTCTACTTTTTTAACCACGAGATTTCATACAAATAGCTTCGGTAGACTTTTTGAGCAGCACACATTTACAGAAAAACCACAATTTAAATGTCATTTTTACTCACTGATATGATACAAAAACTGGGATCTTTTTTCTGCTACTGTTACGCTAAGGTTCCTATTTTTGTAGATTTTTTTCAACCACCAGTAAAACTCGCAATTTTGTCTTGTTCATTACGCCAATGACTATTTTTCTAAAATGTCACAGACTTTGAATAGGATGGAATGTTTTCATGAATCTCATTCATATTTTTTACGAAACGTTTTTTGTCATTTATGAATTATCCCGAATGACCTTTACAGTTGAGGTCATTTGATCAACTTAATTCGTAAACAATTTTCTCATTCTACGTTCGATAATTCGTTTTTCCGCGTCGTGTTAGTATTAAAAACAGTTGGCAAGAATAATTAAGCAAAAATTGTTTCACAAAAAAGCTGATTTTGTATTTTTTCAGCATAATTTGATGGACAAACTCAATTTCATCATTAAAAAAAGATTTTTTTCGTAAATGAAATTGGTGAGAATTCGCAGATCTGTTGTTTATCCTGAAATTTGCATATATAAGTGTGTACTCATGAGCTATCTCAAACAATTTCTGCTGCGATGTTTCCTGAAAACGCTACCGAAACTGTAGATAGAACAACCGAACGGACTATAGTCGGTGCGTTCTATATCGTAATTTCTACGGGTATGATCATACCATACGCCATGTGTATGTACATATTCGCCACTGAGAAAAAGTTCCAAGGCGTACCTTTCTATCGTATCGCCTTTTTCATGGGTATCATGGACCTTGGTCAGTTGACCTGCAATGGCCTGTACGCCGGTTTGTGCTGTCTGGTCACTTTCCGCATGCCCTACATGGTAGAAAAGTTCAATAATTCATTTTTATGCATGTGTTGGTATACTTACACCATGCTGACCCACCTAATGGCCATTAATCGTTTCGTGACCGTCTATTGGCCGCAAAAGGTCGACGATATTTTCTCCTACAAAATCACGTCCGTTCTGATCGCTTTGTCTTTTCTACACGGATCTATGTGGTTCGGCGTGTTCATGTGGCCGGACGTTTACGAATATTTTAGCACCGACGACTACAGTTTCATGTTCGATTTTACGAGAAGCAAATCGTTGTTGGCCGTTCAAATGAACGGTTACGAAGATCTTGTTCATTCGATCGGCATGATACTATGGTATAGTTTGACGTACATCAAGCTGAGGATCAAGGTGAAGATAATGAAATGTGTGAGGTTTCCAAAAAATGAATTGTTACGATCATACATGCACAGCATAGAAATTCTGGTAGGGGTCTAGCAGGACAGGGGGTGGAATACAACATTTTTTTTCGTTCTAAGTCTTAGGTCTTCTAACATCCAAGCAACATATTCTTCAACTTATATTCGTCAGATATGTGAAATTATTTGCTTAGATTGCACTTTTTAAAGTTTCAATGTTATTTTTTTGGAATCAAGTATGCCTTGTTGATAGAATAATTGTTAAACTACAGCATCATTCCCACTTTTATGGCGACTTTCTCTTCTCTCTTGCTCATTTCTCTTTGTCATCTTCTCGACCATTGCTGGGGTAGTCAAATCTGCTGGGGGTCTGCTGTGGGTCAAACCCCCAACGCCCCCTATGTGCATGCTGGTTAGGATGAGTACATGACGGAAAAAAATTTCTACTTGAATTGCATAAAAGTCTTTGAAAAAAGTATAAGTTTCGAATCAGCATCACAACTCAAATATAAGAGAAAATCAAATGCTGTGAAACGCAGTGACCTAGGAACTGTTGAAGGGCTTCCTTAAGAGTACCTGAGTGGTGCAACTGGCCAGGGTCCAGTATGGAGTTGTAATTTTCACCGAGACCCAACAATGAACATCGAGTTCAGAATCTATCGAAATTTATGGAACATCAGTCCAACTATTGCGCAACATTGCTACTCATTGGGGCAACAGGGTCCTGCAACAATGTCCAGAGCTCCCACTTGGCGACAGTGAGAATCAGCTAGGACTTTGCAAGGAGAATGAGCGCAGAAAGGACGAGAAAATGAAAAAATAGTCGGGCACTGATACTCATATCCGAAAAATTAGGGTATTTTTGGTATAATTTTATCCTATAGTGGGTTTTTTATAAAATGCTTCCAAATAAAAAAGTGACGGAAATCGGTACTGTCGTCAAAAGCGTTTACATAGTAATCTTGCCGTAAACTTTTCCGCTCGAAAAATTGTCGAGGGTGAGGTCAGTATGCTGGCAAATTTCCAGTCCTATATGATCTACTGTTTTTCAGAAAATCGTGAAAATCTGAAATACCACTTGATTCCCACTTTATTATTTAGAAGCATTTCAAGAAAAACAGACAATAGCTATGACCAAAGTGCAACATTTCTCAGAGCCTATAATAATATACTACGACACTTGATGTTCAAGTGTGAACACGCAGAAGTCTCACCTAGAAACTCCTGTGCTTCAGCTTAATTCTATATGTTGTACCATTACCGTTGAGGTGCGGCACGGCTGCAGCTTAATCCTACTCATTAAACATATCGATAAAGTTAAGCCACAGACTGTGCTGTAGCTTAGCCCTGTATGTCATAACATTGTCGTTATTGTGCAACTCACCTGTAGCTTAACTTTTCTGATATGTATTGTGTGGGAATTACATTGAATTACAGCTGAGCCGTACCTTAACGGCAATGTTACAAAATATAGACTTATCACGAAAACAGCGCTCTGTCATGTATATCAAATACAGTTTCTGTTTTTAGAGGAGTCAAATCGTAAGTGAAAGCATAGCTCATAATAACAGAAAAGAAAACAAAGTGTTGTTGCAAGCGGTTGTCCTTTGCTCGATGGACATAGCCACCATAGTCACATATTTGATTGTCGAGCTACTACCGCACAGCCGTTGGACGTCTTTGATATCCAACTACGTTTGGTTATTTTGCGCCGGCAATTGTCCGTTAATTTATTTGACACTGAACAGGTAGGTATTTATTTTTTTATGTCGCAATTAGATGTGCACTCAACTTTTAATTATGCATAGAATCTGAAAATATGCAGAGCTCTTTTCACCAATTTTTCAAACCCTGCGCTTTTCTATCTGTGAAAAAAAGTTGAATCGAAGTCCTTCCCTAAACTTTTAGTCGTTAGCATCTAATCCCCCTAGCCAGTTAGACATTAAAGAAAATACAACTTCCTGTTATTTGGAATCAAAATTAATCAAAAAGGAAATTTTTCTGGATAATATCAAAATAGTGTTTAGTATCACTTTTAAAGCTAAAGCATTAGTTATTAGCATGTTTTTATCCGAAAAAGCGCATTTCTACCATTTGGCACCCTTCCCTGGAACTTTGGGATTTTGTAAAGCTTTGCTGCATCCTTTCTGAAATTTTT